>CM053267.1:7265823-7886792 GCA_028583415.1 Protea cynaroides | reverse complement strand
AACAAAACATGTTTATGAAATTTCAGTCCTATAGAAAACATGTTCCATCAAACTATTATTTTAGGTGGAAGATAACAATTGCTGCTTCTAAAGCATATGACAGTGGTGGGAACACTAAATAATCAGAGGGACAGTTTAGATGCACCACTATTCTGCAAAATCAATAAAGACTACAGAGGACACATACCAATTGGTTACCAGAACTGATTGGAATTAAAAAAAACATATGATACGCGTGCTCTTATTGTAGATGATGGATTTTAACAATTGCTGCTTCTAAAGCATGTGACAGTGGTAAGAGAACGTTAATTAATCAGATGGGCAGTCAAGATACACAAATATTCTGCAAAATCAGTAAAGAGTCTAAGGACTAAGGAGCACACATACCAATAGGTTACCAGAACTCATGGGAATTAAAAGGCACATGGCAAGCATGCTCTAAGCTTTCACTCTGTGAAACTTGGACCAAATCATGAGGTGGAGTGGGAGGAACAGCCAGAGAGCCAATTTAGAAGCTCTGAAGTTTGTATCATTAGAACATAATGCATCCCTTTTTTTTTCTTTTTTTCTTTTTTTGGGTAGTACACAATTGTATAGTTAGTTAACTAAGATTTCCAGAAAAAAAAAATTCAATGATTTAACAGGGATAAAAACCATGCTTAAGAGTTCTGAAAAAAAATTTCAATGTCTCAATGGGGATAACAACCATGTTCCATTATTTCCATTTTCGAGGGAACTACATCCCTCACATGGTCAAGTAAACATAAGCAGAGAATAACACAAAACCCTAGGGTAAGATGGGAATTGACATAGAAGCAACTCCAGTTGTGGTTCAGAGCAACGCAGCCAAAGGTTAAGGTCCATCTGTGGGCATGTTTTTGTTAGGCCTTTCGGCTATTGGGTCCCACAAGTGTGCTGTCTTTTTTTCTTAATGTTTTATTCTAGTAGTGGCCAAGTGAAGAAGTGAAGAACTAGTTAGATTAGGATTTGAAGTTGTGCTTGGTTTGGAAGTACAATACTAGATTCAATCCTAATCGTTGCAATTGGGCTCAAGTTTGAGTGAAAATAGGACCTAGTTTTTCTTAATTTTGAAAAGGCTGATGGTGGAATTAAATCATGCTAGAAATAGGATTTTGGTTCAGATTAGTATTGGACCCGACGCCGAGAGCCTCGGCCATGGACAATAAGTAAGCATGTATTAGACTTACAATTATTATTATATTATCATTATGGGGTAGACTATGACTGTATGGGTCCAGAATAATTTATATAGGAACTCAGGCAACAAGAATCTATCTAGGCACATCAAATTTGCCACTCCTAATCAATAGGCCATAAATACATAGAATTCTAAGAACTGCAGAACAGGAAAGAATATCAGCCATTTGTTAAAGTAGCCGGATTCTAATGCTAAAATTGGAGTAACAGGAAAAGTACTAAACGGACACCAACACATGTTTTGCAGAATAATAGAATCTTGTAAAGGATTGATATGGAATATTGGAAATCTTCTAGTGGAATGGCCCCTCAAGAATAAATTGATCAGAACCCTCTCATACTGAACCTCTGGCAAGATGATTAACAGTATCAGTTACAAAAAAGATGGAAGTGGGTTTCAATCCCTTCACTCCTGTCGTTGGACATTCTCATGGTTTAGCCACTTTTGGTGTGTATACACTGTAAGAAACAAGCTATTTTGATTCCAATCCATTAAGAAAACTCATTTCAACCCAATCTTACCTTTTCTTCAGAGTTTGAATTACAGTGTCATGGTTTAGCCACTTTTGGTGTGTATACACTGTAGGGAACAAGCTACTTTGGTTCCAATCCATTAAGAAAACTCATTTCAACCGAATCTTACCATTTCTTCAGAGTTTCATGAATTACAGTCCGTATCAACCATGTCAATTTAAGTACAAGCTTTCCCTCATATAATGGTGAACAACAGTTCCTTCGATAACAACACACATTAGCTTCCTAACTGCTGCCACCACCAAGGTCAATGATAATTGCAGGCTGTCCAGCTCACGTTACAGTCAAATCTGAGCACTCATTGCCACTTGATCCCTTTCACACAATCAACTTAGGCAGACAACAAACTTGAGCTAACATAAAAAATGCGTCCCTACATTCTATCCAGTGTATCAGTGGCACACCGTGCCTATTCCTAATATATAGATATGCTGTTACGGGTGAACAAAAGATCGTTTCAGCTCAATCCTCGTTCCGTACTCATTAATCAAAATAAGTATTGATTTCCGTCACTTTAGTCTGAAGCGGAGCATGTTCTCATTGAAATTAACAGAGAAGGGAGAAGAGAGATATAACAGAGAAAGAACAAGTAATAACGAAGACATAAACCGAACCTCGCCAGAAGTTGCGACCACACCAGGCCTGTCTCGGGAGGCGATGCAGCATGTGGCAGTCGCCTTGTGATCTCTCAGACGTCTTGGCTTCGTAATTTCTTCTGCCATGAGTTCTGGGGGTTATCGGTTATGAGCCCCTCCTCTGCCCTCTTTGTTCAGCTCTAGGCTTCTCGGGTTACAGTTAAATTGTGTAAACCTGCAAAAGTCGGAACCGCGGGGATCCTCTTTTCACAGCAGACATCGCCCGCGACTTTCACGAATCGAAACTGGACGCTGGGAAGGAGAGATGTAAACGGATCGAATACATGTGAGAACTCCTGACCGGACACCCGATGCCAATAGAATCCATATTATCGAGTATCTGTTTACATTTCTCACTTGTGTAACACGAACCTAACATAATTATAAGATCATGTTGAATCATTGGACGCTGAATATTTATAATGGAAATCATACATGGATCCATAAACGATTGCGAAAGACGATCTTTATGGTGTTCTGTTAGTCTAGTCTACTCTCTTCTTTAGAGTTAGTAATTAAAAGATAATTGCTACTAATATGATAGAAAACAGAGACTAATTATAACAGAAAACTACCAAAGCTTTTCCATAATAGGCTTGTGGCTTCCGATCCGGCTCCAGAGGAGAGTTCCTCTGAGGCCGACGAGCGTGGTCACCCTGCTGGCACCTCAGCTCGACGGGCTTCTCGCTAGAGAGGCGGCCGACCATTCGTCTCTTCTATCGACACACTCCCTGCATGGAGGGTGCCGAGTAAGATTAGGACCGAACCGACTTTGTCATTGATCTGTCGGGCATGACCAGCTCGTAGAGCCGATGACGGACGTTCGGGTTCGGCTCCCTTCCTCCGACGAACGTACGCCATGACCTCAGTAGCCACTCCCCTTGCCGTACTGATACCTCGTGGTAGAAATCGCCCGCCGGACTGACTTCAGGTAGTACTTAGGCGCCCAACTCCTTTTCCCATCTCTGTGGTTGCAGGTAATTTAGAACGCGGACCGACTTAGGCTCAATTTGGTTGTAAGAGAAATTAAAAAAAAATAATAATAAAATTTTAATACCTAAAAAGAAAACCCTTTTTTTTTTTTTTGATAAGTAACTTAAAAAGGAAACTTGTATAGGTATTGTTAGGGGGGAAATATATCCTCCAATAAAAAGCTAACTTGTGCCATACCGTTCATAAAAGGCCGATTGTGCACTCGGTCGAGTCACTAGGCCGAGTGTTCTAATGGTCAAGTCATTAGGCCAAGTGTACTAATGGCCAAGTCATTAGGTCAAGTGTACTAATGGCTGACTTGGCCGAGTGTATTAATGGCCAAGTTACCATGCCGAGTATACTAATGGTAAGTCACCAGGCCGACTATACTAATGGCTGAGTCACCACTTGAAGAGAATGTACACTGGGAAGATGCACTTGGCCGACTGTACAAATGGCCGAGTAACCAGTTGAAGATTCTCACTCCTTAAGGGATACGCCAGAAGAGTCTGTCTCCTAGTAGAGTACGACCTGTATCAGGCTCTGACTTATTCGCAGTAGGCTAATTCAGTACGTCTCCTTCATGCTATGAGATTTATCTACGGGCGACACTTGTCACCCCAAACTAGTCAGACTCAGCCATCCATGTTGCAGTCTTCCACTTCGACTAGGAGTCTCGATGTAGTCTCCTACTCCTACTCGAAGTCTATGACTTGGGTGCTCCACAATGCGACACCTGGCAATCCTATTGGCGCACGTCCTTCAAGAGTCCCAGTACCTCCATGCTTCTTGTCTCTCCCTATAAATAAAGGATGTCCCCCCAAGGTAATGGACTGAATGGCTTAATTCCTTCTCTTTTGCACTCAAGTTCACCTATGTTCTCTTCTCTCTAAGCTGGAGATAGCTTCTTCCTATCTCTTGACTATTTACATTGGGAATCTAACTTAGGCATTAAAGTGTATCTGTAGCTTAGTTACTCAACTCCCTTGTCTAATCTTTGTAATTGCAAGTTATCTAGATCGCAGATCTGCGGGACTGTTTCCAATCGTAACAGTTTTGGGCCCACCGTAAGGCCTTTAGGCTGAATTTGAAAAAGTGTACGAAAGAGAAACCACCTCAATATTTCATGGCTCATCGATGAACTCGTGCACGGTCAGTTACACCACCACCTGTGGAAATTAGGGGAGGAAGCGACACCAATACCGCAGCAGGAATCACTAGTCTTGCTCCTATTCATACTCCTCTCGTTCCACAATCGGCACCTCCTCTAGTTGACTTAACCATCTATGCCGTTCCGTTCGGCTTAATCAAGTCATCCTATGACTTGAACAATCTATGTCATTCCATTCGGCCTATCTAAGTCCACCAGCATACTTAAGTAGCTCGCACCGTTCTATCTAGCATACTCAAGTCCACCAGCTGACTTTAGCATCAATGCAGTTCCATTCGGCCACACCATCCCCACATCTGCTTGCTTAAGTAGACTTGAGC
Organism: Protea cynaroides; assembly: GCA_028583415.1. Lineage (NCBI taxonomy): Eukaryota > Viridiplantae > Streptophyta > Magnoliopsida > Proteales > Proteaceae > Protea > Protea cynaroides. The sequence continues at coordinate 7,881,942 of CM053267.1, read as the reverse complement.
AACAGGCAAACTATATACTTGAATCTACCTGCTCAAGTCCACAAGCAGACTTGAGCAACACATAGACCATATCTGAATCTGTCTGATCAAATTCACAAGCAGACTTAAGCAGCATGCAGACCATACATATCTCTACTTGCGACAAGTCCATAAGTAGACTTGAGCAGGGCAAGGGGTAAGTAGCCAAAATCAGACCTAACCAGGGACATCAGCACTTGGAAAATCCAACACTTAATAATTTTTCTCGTCCTCTTATCACACCCCATTCTCGACGTATCGGTACTATGGAAGGCGAGATCTCTCCATCCTATCAAGGCATAAGAAATCCCCTTCCAGGAACGCATGTCACGGTATTCCAGAAATCAATCCCAAGCATTATTATAAACATTTTAGAGTAACATAAACATCTCCAAATTTCATTCCTGATTAAAACATTTATAAAGAAATCCGAAAATGATTATGAAGCGGAAGTCTTATAGGTTAAACCAATTATTCATAAGCAAACATATATTGATTTTAAGGTTCCAAAACCAAATTAAACAATTATTCAAATATCTCTAATCTATAATAATTAAACTGTCATTATTTAATCCAAAGTAAATAAGGTCATTGTTTGAAATTTATCTCAAAATGTATCCCAAATAAAAAAAAAACCCAATCAAAGAAAAGAAAACATGAGCTCAGCTTATGCTCATGAACCACACTACGAAACCCTCAAGGATCATGAACATCTTCCTCCGGTTCACTGTCCTCATCCTCCACACCGGATGACCAGCTACTCGAAGCATCAGGCAAAGGACCTGCAAGATTTAAAAATAGTTTGTGCACACAAGGTAAGCTCAACCACTAAGTGTCACACCCCAAATTCTGATCCAACCAGAATGGTGTGAGTGAACCGTCATTGAACCAACGGTTCACACCAGGATCTCGAATAGGCCGTGTTCACTCATACAAACCATTACACATAATCACAATTAGAATATAAATATACAGCGGAAGACTTTAAATAGAATGAACTGAGTATCTATTGATAATAAAATATCCAATTATTCAAATCCAAACATAAACTATAATATCTTTTACATCTCTTAATACCAAACAAAATAACGAAAGCAACTAAATAAAAATCCATCACAAGTACACGCAGAAAGGGCACTCGCATGAAGCATCATGCTCGTCCTCCCTTGCTTGTACATCTAGAGCAGCCACACCACCGTACGCCGGAGCGTTCACGTAGTCATCCACGGTGTATCCTGCATCAACATCTAAAAACAATGTACGTACAAAGGGTGAGCTCACAACACGGCTCAGTAAGACAATCAGACAGTTTCACAATATTATGCATGAGTAACAATCAGTTTTATGCTGTGGTCTGGTTTTAAGTTTGCAATGTGCTATAGAAAGGTTTGGTGGCCCCCGCACCTCTATACACGAGTGTGTGGTACCTCATGGATCACACCCCCATTGGCCCACATGCACCCACCATGGAATAGAGATAGAGCTAAGATACCCACGTACCTCCCCCGATACTCTACCCATACCAGTACCTAAGCCCCTACTGGCCAGGGCTCGCAAACTGGGCTCGCAACTAACCAATCCTATATGTCATCAATGTATGCTCTATCCCAGCACAGCCGTCTACGGCATAGAGATAGAGCTAAGGCATTCCCACACCTCCCCTGATGCCCTATCCGCAACTAACTCACTAGGATAGAAACATAACGCAGATAGACCCTATCCCAACATAACTCCCTACGGCATAGAGATAGAGCTAAAGCATCGTGGACAAGCCAGCGTCGACTCGGAATCCTCAGTACCACATAACAATGGCCGGGACAACATCAATATCGGAGACCACCGTACCAGGACCTTCCCCTGATACCCACCCGTACCGAGCATGTTAAGACAGAATACTACAAAAGGTGCTAATGTGAAGAGCGATCCCAGGCCCATGTCCCACTCCACACACTAACGAAAACAATCACATGCCCAACAATCACATCCTATAAATGCATGACCAGTAATAATAACCGAAAGTAAAGGATGGCATGTGAATATGCACAAACAACACATCTCATATGATCAAGTGATTAACAACAATTTACTGTCCATTAATTATTAGGTTTAGGTCAGATTCCCTTACCTGACGCTCGTTGGTTAGCTTGCTCCACGTCGCAAGATCCAAACGATATGTCACAAAGTCCTACAATATTATTTGGGTTTCATTAGAATATTTTTCTTAGGGTTTCATGTTGGTCGGAAACCAACATGGTTACAAAATACCCTCACAGAGCTGACCGGTGGCATGTACCGGTCGCAGCTCTGTGGGAAAGACTGGCGACCGGTATGGTCAGCCGGTCCCCACAGACAACCTCCCGAGAGATAGCGGTATGTCTCCGGAAGACCATACATGGGTTTTTCGACTGTCGTCGATCATCCTCCATGGATTTTTAGGGTTTCTCCTATCCATTCTAAGTCTAAACTTGGAGTTAGAGTTATCCCAACTCATTCAAGTCTCGTTTCGATGAATATCATCTCGAAACTCGAATCTAGGGTTTGACGACAACTTAGGGTTTATTGGCCAATTTAGGGTTTTAGATCAATACCTACTTTGCATGGTATTGATCCACCCACACAACTAACATAGGGTAAGAAGATGGATTCAAACACTTACCGTTGACTGGCGTAATGAGAGCGTCGTCGAACGGTAATGGCGGCACCTCCTTCTTCTTCCTAGCCCCTTCTCCTTTCCAACCTTTTTCTCTTCTCTAGGGTTTGTGAGAGACAATGGAAAGGATTTGAGGAGGTTTAAGGGTGTATTTATAGGCTAGAAATAGGGTTTAATAACCCTACTAGGATTAGGAAACTTCTAGGATTCGAAATCAGGAAAACGGAACCCGCAAAGACCAATTTCCAGATTCCCGCACATAGCTGCGCAGGCCATACCGGTCGACCGGTACCAAGACCGGTACCATCGACCGGTATACCTAAAATCAGGTATAATTGGTCGACTTCGGTCCGATTTTGTACCTGTTTGTTATCCGCTTGCCCCGTCTGGCCCGGTGATGATCGGAAGACCTGTCATGACACAAAACCAAGGTTTAGACCGGGTTTTCAGAGTGCGGGTCTTACACTAAGCTTAGCAAGAAAACTAAATGTACAACAAGTAATTGCATGCAACTATCAACTATGGTCAAGTATGATAACTATAAGTGCCAGCTCAGGACAAACCACACATGGAGTCTCCAAGCTACATGGGTCTCTACACAAAATGATGCCGCCTCACTTGACATACAACACCATCCCCCAAGTATGGGTACATTGTTTTGGTACAAGTCTGTATAACGTCGGTCACTTACCTGCAACTCATCCCAAACCCATATTAAGCCGGTCGCTTGAGGAGATGGTAATCCCATTAGTTTACTCGTCCGTCCACCCGTATTACGCCGGCCATGGGGAGCATCACAGCTATGTTCATACCACTTTTTTATTGAACCCATGCTATTACATAACCCCCTAATGGCTAGGGGTACAGTTATACGAGATATTAATGTTTAACTAGCCATGTTCACTTAATTAACAATATTACTAGACCGTAACATCGCCAAGCTTTTGACCCCATCCAGTCCCCATATAGGACTTCGTGACTTGGCTAACAATGCAAAGCAACGCCCATAAGAAGTAGTGCAAGTGTCCCATTCCACTCACCTTCCTCCTTACTAACTTAACCAGACATCATGAATCAAACATAGATCAGTCACCTTCATGGAAAGGTAGTGAATGTCCCATTCCACTCACCCTCTAATCTTTACACAACACTGCTAATCCCAAATGTAAGGATGCATATGCATGATCACACAAAGTAGTATATTGGATGGCATGTTACCACACAAAAGCATGTTATCTGTAAGACCCATACTCCGTAAACCCGATCTAAACCTTGGTTTTGTGTCGTGACAGGTCTTTCGATCATCACCGGGCCAGACGGGACAAGCGGATGACAAACAGGTATGAAATCGGACCAAAGACGACCAATAGTCATCATTTTATGTTGACCGATCGATGGTACCGGTCGACCGGTATGGCCTGTACAGCTAAGTGCGGGGATCTGGAAATTGGTCTTTGCGGGTCCCATTTTCCTGATTTCGAATCCTAGAAGTTTCCTAATCCTAGTAGGGTTACTAAACCCTAAATCTAGCCTATAAATACACCCTTAAGCCTCCTCAAATCCTTTCCATTATCTCTCGCAAACCCTAGAGAAGAGGAAGAGGTTGGAAAGGAGAAGGAGCTAGGAAGAAGAAGAAGGTGCCGCCATTGCCGTTCGACGAAGCTCACTCTACGCTAGTCAACGGTAAGTGTTTGAATCAATATTCTTACCCTATGTTAGTTGTGTGGGTGATAAATACCATGCAAAGTAGGTATTGATCTAAAACCCTAAATTGGCCAATAAACCCTAAGTTGCCGTCAAACCCTAGATTCGAGTTTCGAGATGATATTCATCGAAACGAGATTTGAATGAGTTGGGGATAACTCTAACTCCAAGTTTAGACTTAAAATGGATAGGAGAAACCTTGGAAATCCATGAAGAATGATCGACGGTTGTCGAAAACCAAGTGTATGGTCTTCCGGAGATATACCGATCGACCATACCGGTTGACAGTCTGTTCACAGTGCTGCGACCGGTATGTTGTGACCGGTCAGGTCTGAAAGGCTGGTTTTGGACTTTTGTTGGTTTTCGACCAACATGAAACCCTAAGAAAAATATTCTAATGAAACCCTAATAATGTTGTAGGACTTCGTGACATATCGTTTGGATCTTGCGACGTGGAGCAAGTTATCGAATGAGCGCCAGGTAAGGGAATCTGGCCTAAACCTAATCATTAATGGACAGTAAATTGTTGTTAATCACCTGATTATATGAGATGTGTTGTTTGTGCATATTCACATGCCATCCTTTACTTTCAGTTATTATTATTGTTTATGCATTGTTAGGATGTGGTTGTTAAGCATGTGATTGTTTTCGTTAGTGTGTGGAGTGGGGCATGGGCCTGGGATCGCTCTTCACATTAGCACCTTTTTATAGTATTCTGTCTTACATGCTTGGTACGGGTGGGGCATCAGGGGAAGGTCCTGGTACGGTGGTCTCCGATATTGATGTTGGCCCGGCCATTGTTATGTGGCACTGTGGTCTCCGAGGTCGACGCTGGCTTGTCCATGATGCTTTAGCTCTATCTCTATGCCGTAGGGAGTTATGTTGGGATAGGGTCTACCTGCGTATTGTTTCTATCCTAGTGGGTTAGTTGCGGATATGGCATCAGGGGAGGTGTGGGAATGCCTTAGCTCTATCTCTATGCCGTAGACGACTGTGCTGGGATAGAGCGTACATTGATGACATATAGGATTGGTTAGTTGCAAGCCTAGTTTGCGAGCCCTGGCCAGTAGGGGCTTAGGTACTGGTATGGATAGAGTATCAGGGGAGGTACGGGGGTATCTTAACTCTATCTCTATTCCATGATGGGTGCATGTGGGGCAATACGGGTGTGATCCATGAGGTGCCACACACTCGTGTATAGAGGTGCGGGGGCCACCAAACCTTTCTATAGCACATTGCAAACTTAAAACCAGACCACAACATAAAATGATTGTTACTCATGCATAATATTGTGAAACTGTCTGATTGTCTTACTGAGCTAAGTTGTGAGCTCACCCTTTGTATATACATTGTTTTTAGATGCTGATGCAGGTTACACGATGGATGACTACATAAACGCTCCGGCGTATGGAAGTGTAGCTGCTCTGGATGTGCAAGCAGGAGAGGACGAGCATGACGCTTCATGCGAGTGCCCTTTCTGCGTGTACCTCTGATCGGATTTTATTTATTTATTTTCCTTATTTTCGATTGGATTAAAGGGATGTAATGATATTATTTTATGTGTTTGATTTTGGATAATTGGATATTTATTTAAGTTATCAATAGATACTCAGTTCATTTTATTTAAAGTCTTCCGCTGTATATTTATATTCTGATTGTGGTTATGTGTAATGGTTTGTATGAGTGGACACGGCCTATTCGAGATCTTGGTGTGAACCATTGGTTCAATGACGGTTCACTCACACCATTCTGGTTGGATCAGAATTGGGGTGTGACAACTTGGTATCAGAGCCCTCGGGCTCTGTCCAACAAACCACATTGCACTTAACTAAGTCGATGAACTAAGTTAGGAAATATTAAAAAAAATTTTTAAATACAAACACACGTAAGCATTGTTTGATACCTGAGACTGATTAAGAAAGAGAATAATGTATTATACTAAATATGAAACTTAACATGTGCACATACACTAGTTAGGTGAAACATGAAAACTTTCATTAAATAAGAAAAAGAGTATCAGATAAAATAGTGCTACAGGGTATAGTCCACAAACCGGACAGTTATCCTGTTATATAAACCGTTAAGAGAGAGAAAGTGAAGGTAAATCATGGGGTAGGGGGCCTAGGAGGAATAGGGTCTGCTATATCATAATCTCACTCGTAAGCGACCCTGAGCCAGTGCACCTGATCCTGTGTGACTCTGAGGCTGCGAGCCAAGTGCGCCAAGTCACGGCTTATCTCACGCTGGGTGTCCCTGATCTCAGTAAACATGCTCAACACCGGGTCTGGAGGGGGGTGAGATGGTCCAGCTGTAGATGTAGATGGTGGTGCTGCAGGTGTAGGCTGTGGAGCTGGCGCTGGTACTACACAGCCGACGCATGGTAGTCCAGGGCCGATGGGCCAACCCCAGAATATACCACCACTGCCCCAGTTTTCGTCATCTTCTGCTTATCAGGGAGCCTATCCGTATCCACCACCATGGTACGGAATGAACACTCAGGGACAGCATGATCTGAGCAGGGCGGTAGATAGATTCCTGAAGTTGAAGCCTTCATCATTCACCGGTAAGACAGGGAAACCATTGTGGCCAGCACAGTGGGTTGCAGAGATGGAGAAAAACTTCCGACTAATGACCTGTACAGAGGATGAAAAGGTCTTATTTGCCACTCATATGCTGAAAGAAGACGTAAATGCTTGGTGGAATTCTACACGGGCATATCTGGAGACGAAACATGCACAGGTAGATTGGGAAGTGTTCAAGGTTGCCTTCTTCGATAAGTATTTTCCAAAGAGCTTCAGAGATCAGATGGAGAATGAGTTCCTTAATTTGCAACAGTCTCAATCGACTGTGGATGCTTACCAGCAGAGGTACGAAGAGTTATTTTTCTTCGCACCGGTAAGTATGCAAGAGGAAGAGACCAAGACACGTAGGTTCACCATGGGACTACGGGGAAGCATCAGAGAGCACATATTGGGTCTGGACAAGAAAATCTATAATGAGGCTGTGCAGGTTGCGAGGGTGATAGAGTCCAGTCATAGGGACTGCTTCTTTGCTCAGAACAGGGGAGTGAAGTGACCTGCTAGTGAGAGTTCGGGTGGCGGTAATACTAGACCATTCCGCCCATACAGGGCTCAGACCGCTCCAGTGCCTGCAAGGAACAATGCGGCACCACCTGTGCCACCGAATGCTGGATTCAACCCGAATATAAAGTGTTTCAACTGTCAGCAAGTGGGTCATATTGCAAGGACCTACACTCTACCTAGGAAGCAACCTCCTCAGCAAGGAAGAGTTTATGCGGTCACAACTGAAGAGGCAGCTGCATCACCTGATGTGGTCACTGGTACGACTCTATCCCTTACTATTTGGCTTATCATTATCATTTGTGTGTATGCGCATATAGACTAAGGGATGATAGAAAATTCCAAGAATTGTAAATGTAGCTGGTATACCCGCCAGAGTATTATTTGACTCTGGGGCCACACACACCTTTGTCTCGATTTCTTTTGGGAAGCGAATGGAGTTACCAATCAAGCACTTGAACCCAAGCTTGATAGTTCTCTCTCCACTAGGAGTCGAAGTGGCTTTGACCGAATATTATGGACCATGTACTGTATGTATTGAGGGCCGAGACTTAGAAGCAAACCTAGTACTACTCGAGATGGCAGACTTTGATGTCATTTTGGGAATGGATTGGCTAGGCCATTATTCGGCCGTCCTATTATGTGGAGAAAGGAAGCTTGTGCTTACTGACAAAGAGGGAAGGGAGTATAGTTTCGCTGGGATCAGGCTATCTAGGAAGCGGAAGCTGATTCTCTCTGCCCTAAAAGCCAAGCGATGCTTAGAGAAAGGGGGAGTGGGGTATCTAGTATCTGTAGTTGACATCACAGCAGAGTCACTCAAGATGGAAGATATAGATGTGGTTCGAGAGTTCCCAGATGTATTTCCAGAGGAGCTTCCAGGCCTACCGTCGGACAGGGCTACAAAATTTGTAATAGATCTTATGCCAGGTTCGGCGCCGGTGTCCAAAGCACCATACAGGATGGCCCCGACCGAGTTAAAGGAGTTGAAGACCCAATTACAAGAATTGTTAGATAAGGGCTTCATACGACCTAGTATATCGCCTTGGGGAGCACCTATATTATTCGTCAAGAAGAAGGATGGAAGTGTAAGGCTGTGTATTGACTACCGTGAACTGAACAAGTTGACGATCAAGAATCGGTATCCTTTGCCTAGGATCGATGACTTGTTTGACCAGTTACAGGGTGCAAAGGTTTTCTCAAAGATCGATCTCTGATCAGGGTATCACCAATTGAAGATCAAGGCCGGAGATATTCCGAAGACTGCTTTCAGGACGAGGTATGGGCATTATGAGTTTCTAGTTATGTCTTTCAGGTTGACCAATGCTCCAGCGTCGTTTATGGAACTGATGAACCGAGTGTTTCATGATATGTTGGACACTTCGGTCATCGTATTCATCGATGACATATTGATCTACTCTAAGGACATGGAGACTCATACAACACATTTGAGGGCAGCCTTACAACGGTTGAGACAAGAAAAGCTTTACGCTAAGTTCAAGAGGTGTGAGTTTTGACTGAAGGAAGTGGCTTTCTTGGGCCATGTTGTATCTGAAGACGGTATCAAGGTTGATCCAAGTATGATAGCTGCTATAGTAGGATGGGAAGCACCAAAATCTGTTGCAGAAATTCGTAGTTTCCTTGGGTTGGCTGGTTATTATAGAAGATTCGTGGAAGATTACTCCAGGATCGCGGTTCCACTCACCAGATTGACCAAGAAGGGAGAGAAATTCGTATGGACAGATGAGTGCGAGAAGTGCTTTCAGACTCTAAAGTCAAGACTAGTCTCTGCACCTATCTTGACCATCCCAGAACCAAGCGTACCGTTTACTTTATATACGGATGCTTCAAGGTTGGGTATTGGGTGTGTTCTGATGCAAGGAGAACAGGTGATTGCTTACGCATCAAGACAGTTAAAAGAGCATGAGAAGAACTATCCTACGCATGACTTGGAACTAGCAGCGGTTAGTCACGCAATCAAGACTTGGAGACATTACTTGTACGGTGAGAAGTTTCAGATCAAGTCAGATCACAAGAGCTTAACTTATCTTTTCACTCAGAAGGATCTGAATATGAGACAGAGGAGATGGCTGGAATTGTTGAAAGATTATGATTGTGACATCCAGTACCATCCGGGTAAAGCAAATGTGGTGGCCGACGCCTTAAGCAGAAAGTGGGCATCGAAACCTGAGGCAGGACCAAGTACAAATGCTGCATTATGTGCCTCAGCTTCAAGTTCAATCGAAGGTGATGAAGAGTATATTATAGAGACTGCAGAAGATCCAGTTGAGCAAGGCTTAATTCATAAGTTCACTATGATGTTCGCAGCTTTGAAGATCTCGCCGGATCTAGTTGATGAAGTCAAGGTAGCAATCCTACAGGATCCTCATATCAAGACAGTGCAAGAAGACTTAAAGAAGGGTGCAAGAAATCCTGACTTTACCTTGGATTCAGACAAGGTACTCAGGTATCGTGGACGGTTATGTATACCTGAGAGCGAAGACTGCGATATCAGAGACCGAGTTATGACTGAAGCTCAATACACCCCATATTCGGTACATCCAGGAAGTACCAAAATGTACCATGATCTAAGAAGACTATATTGGTGGAGGGGTATGAAAGCAGATATAGCTCGTTTTGTGTTCCAGTGTCTGAATTGTCAACAAGTTAAAGCAGAAAGGCAGAGACCCGCAGGTTTACTACAGCCATTATCGGAACCTGCGTGGAAGTGAGATTGTATTACTATGGATTTCGTCACTGGCTTACCTTTAACACCAAGGTCAGTGGATGCAGTTTGGGTTATAGTGGATCGACTCACCAAGATAGCTCGATTTATTGCGGTCAGACCTCAGTATACCATGGAGAAACTGGCCAAGTTATATGTTGATAATATAGTCAAACTTCATGGCGTTCCAGAGAGTATAGTATCTGACAGAGATCCCCGTTTTACATCGAAGTTCTAGGAAGGATTACAGAAAGCTATGGGAACCAAGTTGAAGTTCAGCATGGCTTTTCACCCTCAGACGGACGGACAGTCAGAGCGAACTATTCAAATTTTGGAAGATATGCTCCGAGCTTGTGCACTAGATTTCAAGGGAGCTTGGGATGAGAAGCTATCACTTATCGAGTTCGCTTACAACAACAGTTATCAAGCTACAATTCAGATGGCCCCATATGAAGCACTCTATGGGAAGAAGTGTCGTACACCTCTGTTATGGAACGAGGTGGGAGAAAGAAGAATTGTAGGACCGGAGTTTGTTGAAGAAACTTGTCGAGTGATTGACCAAATCAAGGAGAGAGTAAAGACAACTCAAGTTCGACAGAAGCACTATGCGGATAATCGACGTCGAGATCTGGAGTTTGCAGTGGGTGACAAAGTATTCTTGAAGGTGTCACCGGTGCGAGGTCTGAAATGGTTTGGTAAGAAGGGGAAGCTTTGCCCCAGGTATGTGGGACCGTATGAGATATTGATCCGACGTGGTAATGTAGCATATCAGTTGGCTCTACCACCATCTATGTCCAGTGTTCATAACGTGTTCCACGTATCATTACTAAAGAAGTATGTCAGAGATCCATCGCACATCTTGACCGCTGATCCCCCAGACTTGACTGAAGACTTAACTTTCGAAGTGGTGCCTGTGATGATCTCAAGTCGAAAAGTACAGCAACTTCGAACCAAGGATAGCCATTATGTGAAGGTGCATTGGAGAAGCCAAAATGTGGAGGAAATTACTTGGGAAGAAGAGAGCGCGATGAGGAAGGAGTACCCTAACCTTTTCGACGATCAAGGTACGTTCAAATTTTGAGGCCGAAATTTCTTTTAAGGGTGGGGGAGTTGTGAAACCTACATGCAAATTTCGGGGATGAAATTTCTTTTAAGGGTAGGGGAGTTGTAAGACCCGTACTCCGTAAACCCGGTCTAAACCTTGGTTTTGTGTCGTGACAGGTCTTCCGATCATCACCGGGCCAGACGGGACAAGCGGATGACAAACAGGTATGAAATCAGACCAAAGACGACCAATAGTCATCATTTTATGTTGACCGGTCGATGGTACCGGTCTTGGTACCGGTCGATCGGTATGGCCTGTGCAGCTAAGTGCGGGGATTTGGAAATTGGTCTCTGCGGGTCCCATTTTCCTGATTTCGAATCCTAGAAGTTTCCTAATCCTAGTAGGGTTACTAAACCCTAAATCTAGCCTATAAATACACCCTTAAGCCTCCTCAAATCCTTTCCATTATCTCTCGCAAACCCTAGAGAAGAGGAAGAGGTTGGAAAGGAGAAGGAGCTAGGAAGAAGAAGAAGGTGCCGCCATTGCCGTTCAACGAAGCTCACTCTACGCTAGTCAACGGTAAGTGTTTGAATCAATCTTCTTACCCTATGTTAGTTGTGTGGGTGGATCAATACCATGCAAAGTAGGTATTGATCTAGAACCCTAAATTGGCCAATAAACCCTAAGTTGCCGTCAAACCCTAGATTCGAGTTTCGAGATGATATTCATCGAAACGAGATTTGAATGAGTTGGGGATAACTCTAACTCCAAGTTTAGACTTAAAATGGATAGGAGAAACCTTGGAAATCCATGGAGAATGATCGACGGTTGTCGAAAAACCAAGTGTATGGTCTTTCGGAGACATACCGGTCGACCATACCGGTTGACAGTCTGTTCACAGTGCTGCGACCAGTATGTTGCGACCGGTCAGGTCTGAAAGGCTGGTTTTGGACTTTTGTTGGTTTTCGACCAACATGAAACCCTAAGAAAAATATTCTAATGAAACCCTAATAATGTTATAGGACTTTGTGACATATCGTTTGGATCTTGCGACGTGGAGCAAGTTATCGAACGAGCGTCAGGTAAGGGAATCTGACCTAAACCTAATAATTAATGGACAGTAAATTGTTGTTAATCACCTGATTATTTGAGATGTGTTGTTTGTGCATATTCACATGCCATCCTTTACTTTCAGTTATTATTATTGTTTATACATTGTTAGGATGTGGTTGTTAAGCATGTGATTGTTTTTGTTAGTGTGTGGAGTAGGGCATGGGCCTGGGATCGCTCTTCACATTAGCACCTTTTTGTAGTATTCTGTCTTAACATGCTTGGTACGGGTGGGGCATCAGGGGAAGGTCGTGGTATGGTGGTCTCCGATATTGATGTTGGCCCTGCCATTGTTATGTGGCATTGTGGTCTCCAAGGTCGACGCTGGCTTATCTACGATGCTTTAGCTCTATCTCTATGCCGTAGGGAGTTATGTTGGGATAAGGTATACCTGCGTATTGTTTCTATCCTAGTGGGTTAGTTGCGGATAGGGCATCAAGGGAGGTGTGGGAATGACTTAACTCTATCTCTATGCCGTAGACGGCTGTGCTGGGATAGAGCGTACATTGATGACATATAGGATTGGTTAGTTGCGAGCCCAGTTTGCGAGACCTGGCCAGTAGGGGCTTAGGTACTGGTATGGGTAGAGTACCTGTACGGGGGTATCTTAGCTCTATCTCTATTCCATGATGGGTGCATGTGGGCCAATGGGGGTGTGATCCATGAGGTGCCACATACTCGTGTATAGAGGTGCGGGGGCCACCAAACCTTTCTTTAGCACATTGCAAACTTAAAACCAGACCACAGCATAAAATGATTGTTACTCATGCATAATATTGTGAAACTGTCTGATTGTCTTACTGAGCTAAGTTGTGAGCTCACCCTTTGTATATACATTGTTTTTAGATGCTGATGCAGGTTACACGATGGATGACTACATGAACGCTCCGGCGTATGGAAGTGTAGCCGCTCTGGATGTGCAAGCAGGAGAGGACGAGCATGACGCTTCATGCGAGTGCCCTTTCTGCGTGTACCTCTGATCGGATTTTATTTATTTATTTTCCTTATTTTCGATTGGATTAAAGGGATGTAATGATATTATTTTATGTGTTTGATTTTGGATAATTGGATATTTATTTAAGTTATCAATAGATACTCAGTTCATTTTATTTAAAGTCTTCCGCTGTATATTTATATTCTGATTGTGGTTATGTGTAATGGTTTGTATGAGTGGACACGGCCTATTCGAGATCCTGGTGTGAACCGTTGGTTCAATGACGGTTCACTCACACCATTCTGGTTGGATCAGAATTGGGGTGTGACATTATTAATCGCACACCATCACATAGCATAATAAATAAGAAAAACATACACATCTAAGAGGTTTAGTTTCCTTACCGAAAGATAGAGAGTAAACTACTATAATTCGATTAGGTAGCTTCCTATTAGAGTCCTCGTATCTCTATCAAAAGCATAAGCAATGTATTTTCATTAACATATTATCCAATATATTATTCTAGTTTCTCATTAAGCTTATTATCCTGGTGTTTGCAGCGTTAGTAACTTATCTGATAATCCACGCCAACTATTTACTATCTGCTTGTCATGTCATAGCATCTAGGGATTCATTATTAATTCCATTTCATTATTGTTCATAGACTTAAGGTATTTTTAACCTAGTAAACGTGCTGTCCGCACATGATAAGTAAAAAGTGAGTCGGTTCCCATAAGACAGCACACTCAATGGTCAGGACTTCTTCCAACAAAGTCAAGGGTGTTCTAACACCACACAGGGGTCAGGGTACTAGTTTCTAAGGGTGAGTAGGGACTACGGGTTGAGCACAGGAAAGAGCAACAGTCAAAAATAGGCGTGCGGCTTGACATTGACCGCACCTCACTAGGTGATAGGCAAACAGCTAGTGTCATCAGTCGCACACTTTCGCGTGGTCGATTGTCTGTGCCAGCACCTCGAAGGTGTAGCCCATTCCCTATAGGTTTGGTTTAAGGCCTCAAATCACAGAGGTAGTCCGTGGTTGATCGATTTAAGGTGTAAACCAATTCCTACCTCTGACCAAGAAGAAGCACAAAGGGTTTCTTATCATAGAAATATTATTTTTGGGTTATAAACCCTTAAATAAATCAGAATAAATTCCAGTCACCAACCAAGTTTGGCCGAGATCTGACATTGGAATGGCATGTGGCAGATGGCATCGACCACACATCGAAACGTGGTCTGATGGCTTCAAACTTTTTTCGAGGTGCTTCTCATATTTTTCTCACTAGGAATAAGGAGTTTGAGCTCCTAGATCCGTGTTTACACCAAGGTATGGATATCGTCTTGATTCGATAATACACTGAGATACTAGATCTGATTTTTAATTCTAGATCTGAGTTCCAAGCCTTTGGATCCACTATTGAATCATGGTCTCAGGTCTCTTTTTGTCACACCCCAATTCTGCACTATTCAGAATGATGTGATGAACCGCTAATAAACCAACGGTTCAATCAGGATCTCAAATAGGCTATCCCCGCGTTATCTGAACCTCCATACATCCATGTCATAATCAGAGTAAATACACAATAGCGGAAGTCTTATAATAAAATGAACTGAGAAACTAAATGATATTAATAATTTAATAGCAAATTATTCTGTATTCAACTGAGACATAAATATTAAATATCAAATACATGTCTGAATAAATCCAATAAAGAAACCTATAAAATATCTAATCAAATACACACGAGTTGCACTTGCAAGAGGAGTCGTGTGTATCCTCTTCAGCTCCAGCTTCCATCGCCGCTACCGTCCCGTACGCAGAAGCATTTATAAAATCTTCAACCGTATAACCTGCATCATCAACTAAAAAAAATATTCAACGTCGAGGGGTGAGCACACATCACGGCTCAGTGAGTAGCCAAAACAATGCAACAATACATATGCATGCAAAAAGTCAATTTATATCTTTGGTCCGGTTTAAAGTTTGCAGTATGCAATAGAAAGGTTTAGGTAGCCAAAGGTCGCGTTTATTGACCCCGCCTCTGTACACGAGTGTGTGACGTTACCCGAAGATCACGTTTATCGTCAACTCACATGCACCCAATCATGAACATTATATAACAAAGGTTACGTTTATTGCTATATAGTGTCATACCAACACGTAAGCCCCTGTTGGCGAGGGCTGCAAACTGGGCTCGCAACTAACTAATCCTAATGCCAAACAGTGTATCCAAGGCCTCACCCCAACATCCCTCAGAATGTCCATAGAGATAGAGCTAAGGCCCCCCGGTAGAGTCAGAGACTACAAGGACCGAGACCACCTCCCTTGATACTCTACGACATAATAGTTCTGCTAAAGTAATGGCGATACGACGATGCCAATGCACAAGACTTGAGTTAGAGATAGAGATAAAGTGCTGAGACCCGCCAAAGGTTAACGTTTATTGACGTTCTCATCACACCTCCCCTGATACTCGCTCGCATCAAGCACATCAACCACACACATACAAGCACATGCCTATTCCTATCATCATCATCATCATCATGTTATAAACAATAAAGTAAATATGCATGAACAAGTAATAGAAATATTGGATGGCATGTTGTATGCACATTACAAACATATTCGCATAGAATCAAGCATAGCATAGGACTCAAGAAATATAAAATAGTTTATTATTAATCAATTTAGTTTGGGGTTAAGGTTCCTCACCTTAGCTTGCTAATAGATACTTTTTCAAGCTTTATAATCACCTTTATATTGTTATTGTATTGCTAGAAGACCTAACAAAGTCGATAGAATTTAATTAGAATTTATTCAAAATTAAAAACTACTCTATTAACTGAGGGTCGGAGGTAGGGTCGATGCTAGGGTCGATGGGTCTATCGACCCTTCCTCTTTCTGGACTTCCCGAATGCTGAGGGTCGATGGTCAGGAATACCTAGGGTCGGATGGTCATCGACCCTCGGTGCGACCCTTGGTGCACTTTGGTCTAATTCCCTCTTTTAATCCATTCTTCGTGTTTGGAATTCTATGGCTTGCTTCTACATTCCGTTCAACATTCATTCTATGGTCTGAAACCATGTATAACCCACCTAGATAGCTTTCATGCACTTTCCTATGGTTTTCCATGAAAACCTAACATAGCTTGATGGTTTGGGTTTCTCCGAAATCACACTCTCAACAATAACTAGCCTAAGGTCTGTAAAAATTCATGGAATTAGTATCCATACCTGAGGAGATAACTTTTCCTCTGAAATTCTTCTCCTTTTTGCTAAGTTCTCTTCCTTCCCTTTCTTCTTCCTCTTTTCCTTCTCCTCTCTTTCTCTCAATTCGATTAGGGTTGTGAAAGGAGTGAAAGTGGCTTTGGGACGTCCTTTAAATAGACTAGGAACATCCTAAATAAGTCCCTCTGATATTTGGAGAGAATCCCAATCGAAAAATATAGAAATTTCCTAATTTATATATTCGGCAGAAACCTAGGGTCGATGGGAGGGTCGATGATCCCGTCGACCCTAGGGTCTTAAGCTGTCCGACCCTCCCTTCAAAACTGAGGGTCTGACTTTCTGTTTTGGGAGGTCTGACCCTGCTTAGCTGGGTATGCGACCCTTCCCCTAATTTAAGTGTTTTTAGGTCGATTTGATACCTGGGATCTCGATCTCCTTCACGCCCTTGGTCCATTTGACTCGACCATAATGGGTAAACCTGGTTCAAGGTGGTAAGACCGGGTTAGATTGACACGGGTCTTACACTATTGGTCATCCTATGATTCTACTAACAGTCCGTAGTTATCTAACTCTATCCATTTGATTTATTATTAGTCAACCTTTGCACCGTATTTCTTCCTCATTTTTCTTCCTTTCTTCTTTGTGCTTCTCTCTCTACTGGGCGGTCATCAGAGGAGAGTTCTTCCTCTCTTCCCTTCTTTATCTTCTCTTCTCTTTCTTCCTTTCCTTCTCTCTTTTCTCTCTTCACAAGTTCATGCATCAAAGATCCTTGCACCAGTCTTAATTGGTTTTTGGTTAGATTGACAAGAATATGCGATTGGTGCTAGTTTACAAGGAAAGAGATTAATTGTGGGATCTCATTGAATCCGAAATGGAAAGGAGGATCATCTCCCTCCTTCCTTTCTTTACTCAGACCCATCATGATAAGCTTTCTATGCAGGGAGATAAGGAGAATTCAAATCGATGGAGCCCACGATCGTTGGTCACCGATTCAAGTTCGTGCCTAGAGGTGCGACGGCACAGCGTGTAGCTGATGTTTGATTACACCACCTCTGTCTCGCGTCGGACCTCCTTTTTGGCCAGTCAACTTAAATACATGCATGCTATGCTCTTAGGGGTCGCATAGGTTGGGTCTGAGGTTTCTCCTAGTGTACTTTCGTGCACTCTAATGACATGAAAGGTTCATGTTAATAGATTGGTGTCACCTCAAGTATGTCATCGTCTTTGGTCGTATCGATACGATACATTAACATGTGGGAAAACCTGATACATGCTCAAAATGGTCAAATAGTAACGGGGTTTGGGCACATGTCTTACACCTCTACTGTCACACACCAATTTTGGACTAACCAGAATGGTGTGATGAACCGCTAATAAATCAACGGTTCAACCAGGATCTCAAATAGGCTATCCCCGCGTTATCTAAACTTACACACATCCGTAATCATAATCAGAGTAAATACACAATAGCGGAAGTCTTATAATAAGAAGAACTGAGAATCTATGTGATATTAAAATTTAAATAACAATTTATTCGGTTTCAACTGAGACATAAATATTTAAATACCAAATACATGTCTTAATAAATCCAAATAAAGAAACCTATAAAATATCTAATCAAATACACATGAGTTGCACTCGCAAGAGGATTCGTGTGTATCCACTTCAGCTCCAGCTTCCATTGCTGCCATGTTCCCGTACGCAGACACATTCATATAATCTTCAACGGTATAACCTGCATCATCAACTAAAAATATTCGACGTCGAGGGGTGAGCACACATCACGGCTCAGTGAGTAGCCAAAATAAT
This sequence comes from Protea cynaroides, assembly GCA_028583415.1. Lineage (NCBI taxonomy): Eukaryota > Viridiplantae > Streptophyta > Magnoliopsida > Proteales > Proteaceae > Protea > Protea cynaroides. The sequence continues at coordinate 7,863,639 of CM053267.1, read as the reverse complement.
GCAACAATACATATGCATGCAATCAATTTATATCTTTGGTCCGGTTTAAAGTTTGCAGTATGCAATAGAAAGGTTTAGGTAGCCAAATGTCGCGTTTATTGACCCCGCCTCTATACACAAGTGTGTGACGTCACCCGAAGATCACGTTTATCGTCGACTCACATGCACCCAACCATGAACAGTATATAACAAAGGTTAACGTTTATTGCTATATTTTGCCATACCAACACGTAAGCCTCTGTTAGCGAGGGCTGCAAACTGGGCTCGCAACTAACCAATCCTAATGCCAAAAGTGTATCCAAGGCCTCACCCCAGCATCCCTCAAAATGTCCATAGAGATAGAGCTAAGGCCCCCCGGTAGAGTCAGAGACTACAAGGACCGAGACCACCTCCCCTGATAATCTACGACATAATAGTTCTGCTAAAGTAATGGCGATACGACGATGCCAATGCACAAGACTTGAGTTAGAGATAGAGCTAAAGTGCTGAGACCCACCAAAGGTTAATGTTTATTGACGTTCTCATCACACCTCCCCTGATACTCGCTCGCATCAAGTACATCAACCACACACATACAAGCACATGCCTATTCCTATCATCATCATCATCATCATGTTATAAACAATAAAGTAAATATGCATGAACAAGTAATAGAAATATTGGATGGCATACTGTATGCATATTACAAACATATTCACATAGAATCAAGCATGGCATAGGACTCAAGAAAATAGAAAACTGTTTTGTTATTAACCAATTAATTTGGAGTTCTGGTTCCTCACCTTAGCTTGTTAATAGATCCTCTTCCAAGATTTAGAATCACCTTTATAATGTTATTATATTGCTAGAAGACCTAACAAAGTTGTTAGAATTTAATTAGAATAAATTTTAAATTTAAAAACCATCCTGTTAACTGAGGATCGGAGGTAGGGTCGGAGTCATGATCGACCCTGGGTGCGACTCTCCCGAAACTCTGAACTTCCCGAACACTGAGGGTCGATGGTCAGGATCACCTAGGGTCGGATGGTCATCGACCCTCGGTGCGACCATCGGTGCACTTTGGTCCAATTCCCTCTTTTAATCCATTCTTCGTGCTTGGGATCCTATGGCTTGCTTCTACATTCCACTCAACATTCATTCCATGGTCTAGAACCATGAATCATCCACCTAAATAGCTTTCATGCATTCTTCTATGGTTTTCCATGAAAACCTAACTATAGATTGATGGTTTGGGTTTCTCCGAGATCACACTCTCAACAATAACTAACCTAAGGTCTATAGAAACTCATGGAATTAGTATCCATACCTGAGAAGAATAATCTTTCTCTGCAACTCTTCTCTTTTGGCTTAATTCTCTTCCTTGTTTCTCTTCTTCTTCTTTTCCTTCTCTTCTCTTTCTCTCAATTCAATTAGGGTTGTGAAAGGAGTGAAAGTGGCTTAGGAACGTCCTTTAAATAGAGTAGGAACATCCTAAAATAAGTCCATTTGAGATTAGGAAAGAATCCCAATCGAAAATTAGGAAATTTCCTAATTCTATTTCCTACGGTAACCGAGGGTCGATGATCCCGTCGACCCTAGGGTTCTAAGCTGTCCGACCCTCCCTTCAAAACTGAGGGTCAAACTTTCTGCTTTGGGAGGTCCGACCCTGCTTAGCTGGGTATGCGACCCTCCCTTCAAATTAAGTGTTTTTGGGTCGATTTGATACCTGGGATCTCGATCTCCTTCACGCCCTTGGTCCATTTGACTCGACCATGACGGGTAAACCTGGTTCAAGGTGGTAAGACCGGGTTAGATTGACATGGGTCTTACATCTACAAGTGCACTCGGCATAGCAACACCCAATACTAACTATGCTTCAGGGGTACCATGGCATACACTCAGCAATACATAACAAATGATGACAGTAAAAATATATTTCAAATTATGGCCGACTACGAAGGGCCAACCAACAAAGGAGTGCCATGTTAATGGCCGACTGTAACATATTAATGGCCGACTGTGCCATGTCAAAGGGTTTATACTATAGGTGGAAGAAGCAGGCATCATAGACTTAAAAGAAGAAAAACTTATTGCTAGTGAAGAAAAGAAGATTTGAGAAAGATCAAACCAGTAGAGTAACATCCTTGACTTCAAAACACATCAGATGAAGAGTTGGGGGGGGGGGGTATTTAAAACCAGATGGCCCCCCGCTACACGACGGGCTGTCCGTCAGGTGCATTAAATACGATTAACATTTCTGCATCATGGATGGTTGGCTTTCTAAGCCTTCTATAAGACCCACACTCCACTAATCCGGTTTAACCGTGTCGTGTCTGGTCTTTCCATCATAGTCGGATCGAGTGGACCAATCGTGTAAAGAAACCACGAGACCAGGTAATGGAATCAACTTAAAAACACTTAAATTTAAGTGTATGGTCGACTACCTGAGCTGGTATGGTCGATCATAAGATGAGGAAATAAGACCAGTCAATATGGGACGTGTGGACGACACTTCTGAAACTTGTAGTCGACGAATTTTGAGGCTGTACGAATTACTGCACATTGCCAGATCAGACTCTATGATTTGGAAACTTTTCAAATCTTAAGAGATCTCTTTCCTAGTTGAAGTAGGGCTCTATATGGAGAGTTCTCTCTACATAGAAGACATCCCTCAACCCTTTCTCACTCTTTTGAATCATTATCAAACCCTAAAACCTAAGAGAGAAAGAGAGAAGAAGAGAAGGAGAAGGAGAAGAAGATTTAGAGAAGAAGGCTAAAAGAAGGAGTTTTGCAGACTCTCTGCAACAAGTAAGGTATGAACCTTGTCTCTATAGCCATATAATACCTAGAGTAGGAGTTTTTAATGCAAATTGTGATATCAAACCTAGTGTAAGGATTTAAACTATGGGATTTTCTAAGCAAATCTTAAAGGGAATCATGGATAATGGGTTAGAGTACTTAGTCTGATTAAAACTAAGATTTATGGCCATAGAATGATCATTAAGAAGAACCCTGTTGATGAGCCAAGAGGAGGAACCCGTATTGGAAGTAAAAATCAGACCAAACTCATATGGTCGCAACTATGGTCAACCATAGGATGACCATAGAGTCGACCACAACCATTCAGAAAAATCTCAGGAAAAGTATGGTCGCAGGTATGGTCTTATATAGTGCGACCATAGGGGGTCAATCGTACGTGGTATGGTCTACACATACATGCGACCACAGGATCAATCAGTTACTTATCAGTGGTCTGTTTCGACTTTCGACTACTATAACTTGTTACACATGAACCCTAACTTAAATCCATATAATTTCTAGGTTCCTAAATTGATTCAAAGAGATTTGCAAAGCTTAGAAGGAGATCAAATATCGTTAACAGGTGAGGGAATAAGACCTAAACTAATTGATTAATAACAAGCTACCTTTATTTTATTAAGTCCAATGCCATGAATGATTATATGCTTGTTTGCTTATAATGTACATCTCACATGTCATTTAATGTTACTGTTATTCCTATTCATGCATATTTATTATATCTTTTTAATATCTTACTGTGGATGATGATAGGAATAGGTATGTATTTGTGAGTGTGGTTGGTGTACTGTGTGGGGAAGGGTGTTTGATCCCTAAACCATGCTTCACATTGACATCGTCGTATCGTCATTACCTTAGTAGAACTATTACGTCATAGAACATCAGGAAAGGTGGTCTAGGACCGTGTGGTCTTTGACTCTGCCAAGGGGCCTTAGCTTTATTTCTATAGACCTATTGAGGGATGCTGGGGTGAGGCCTTGGATACATTTAGATGGCATAAGGATTGGTTAGTTGCGAGCCTAGTTTGTAAGCCCTCGCCGGTAGGGGCTTACATGTTGGTATAGGTAAGGCATTAAGGGAAGTGTTGACGGTGTATGATCCAAACACTTTAGCTCTATCTCTATTCTATTGTGGGTGAAAGTGGGATGGCAATGGTGTTTGATCCATGGGGCGGATTCACACACTGATGTATAGAGGTGCGGTGGCTGCGAATCCTTTCTATAGCACAGTTGCAAACTTAAAACCAGACCAAATATATGAATTGAATGCATGCATATGTTTGCGTATTATTTTGTTTACTCACTGAGCCGTGATATGTGCTCACCCTCTTGACGTCGAATATTTTTAGCTAATGATGCAAGTATGACTATAGAAGACTATATGAATGCAATGACATATGGACACATGGCGGCTATAGAAGTGAAAACTATGGAGGATGTGCATGATCTGTCATGTGAATGCAATCAATGTGTTTTTTTATTAGTTTTAGTATTATTTAAATAAGGGAACATCTAATTGATTATTTACTTTATGTCTTGAGTTATTTGGAGATAACTGGATTTAAATATTTATTTATCATTGTTAGACCTCAGTTCATTATTTATAAAGGCTTCTACTATTTAATTATTATCTCTGATTATTACTGTGGAGTGTATTTGGTTCTATATGGTGGGTACGGTCTATACCAGATCCTGGTTGAATCGTTGGTTCTGATGATGGTTTATCACACTACTAGTTAGTCTAGAATTAAGGTGGGATAATTTAGGTGTGATAATTTGATATCAGAGCTCTCAGGCTCTACCCATCTGACCTGAATACTTCTATGTAAGTCATGAACTGAGTTAGGATAAACTAAAAGTTGTAATAAGAACACACCATAAGCACCTTATTGTTTGAGACATAAACTAAAGAAAGAGAATAATGCACATACTGTAAAGGTGAAACAAATATATATATATATGCCAAATAAAAAATGAAAACAAAATGCATATCCGAATCAGAGTAAGGTCCACAATCCGAACAGTTACTCTGTAGTATAAACAAAAGAAAAACAAAAAGAATAATCATAGAGCTGGAGGTGTAGGTGGAGGTGGTGCCTCTCGGTCTCTATCATAGTCCTCGGTGTATACTCTCGTGAGCTAGGCTACCTGAGTCTGGGTCGCTCAGAGACTAACTGTCAGATCTGCTACCCGTTGGTCTATAGAGCATTGAGCATCCAGGATCTCTCTTACCCTCTGATCCGTAGCACGCTAGGTGTCCCGAATCTCTCAAAGAAATGCCATCATGTCATCAGGTAGAGGGCATGGAGGACCAGCTAAAGAAGTAGTCCAAGAAGGTCTAGCCTCAGTGGTGCGCTGGGGTGATGGAGGAGGGATGTCATCTACATCCATGTACATCCTGTCATCATCCTCCTCATCATCATTCTTTGCTCCACTGCCGTTGCCGCCTCTACATCTGCCGCGGCCATCCGAGTTAGAGGACGTCTCATGGCATTCCTTTCGTCGTCACTGACATGTATCTCTCACATCCCCATCTTGCAGATGGCATGCCAGTCGAGGTCAACTGAAAATGTGTCCTCATAGATCCTCTCATCCTCTAAGTTCACCTATAGGCGAAAGAGTAGGGTAGTGATCAATCGTCCATAGGGCAGGTTACCTCTCAAACCAAGTGTCATGGCTCTGTGCATAGTTCGGATGATAATGTATAGGAGACAGACAAGTTGTCTAGTGTAGATATAGTAGAGAAGATATTGGGTCAACTATGAAACCATCTCGTAATATCTACTCTGAGGGATAAGATTATGCTGGATAATCTTGTAGTATACCTGTGGCTCAAAATGGAGATTGACCGCCTTCATCTCCCAGCGGTCGTTGCGAAGAATCTGACTGCACACCTCTGTGAGCATCCTATCAGATAAAAACTTGGGTTCTTTAGGAGAGCAATATACCAATGGACCAACACTCGAGATACCCAGAAGATCTACCAATTATTGGGTGTTGAAAGAAATAGGAATCCCTTTCACCCAACTGATGATTCGAAGCTCTCTCCCACTGTTTATGTCCTTTAGGTCACCTTCTAGTTGAAGGTTGCGATAAAAATATTTGACCAATTTTGGTCTAGTGCAACCCTCATACTGGGTTATAAGAAGCCAACCCATATCACCAAATGCCCATTCTACATCAAAAAAGCTAAGCTGGGCAGGTTGATAAACCGATCGACCTCAGCCTTCTTTTGACGATACCATAGATACTAAGCCTCAGCTTTAGCAGAATGGAAGCGCGATGCATCATAGGGTCTAGGCATCTTGGTACAAGCCATGATAGCTGCAAGAAAAAGAAATAGGCAAAACAAGTTAGAAAAACTAGAAATTTGGGCAGCATAACGGCGTAAAATGGACAAAAGCCTCACTTTTCACCCAAACACCTAAGCAGGAGGACTTACATGGGTCACAAACCATCCTGCAAGTGTCATCTAATAGGGGATTGCAAACAATGAGATTGAATTTGAAGAAATTTTGAAAATTGGAGAAAATTCCCAAATTCCTATGTCAAAAGTCGAATTTTCACTCGTTTGACTAAACCAACTAATAAAACCCAAATTTTCTTGAGGGCTTTCATCTGTTGGGTGGCCAATAGCAAAACCCCCCAATAAGAATCTGACTTTTATGGTCAAATAAATTTTAATTAGAAGAACACCCTACAATGGTGAAAACCTAGGTATAAAAGCTTAAAAGAAAGAGGAGAGTAGAGAACAAACCTGGGAGAAGGGAATGGAAGTTGTTGGCCAATGGAGAAATCACCCAAGTTGTGCGGTTGACACTATAGTAACTTAGCGGTGACGAGATGAGTTGAGACCATAGGAAGGCAAAGGAAAATGAAAAAGAAAGGTTTCGAAATCCGGTTAAAAATCTGATTTTTGGGTCGTGCGATCGCACAATTCGATCAAAAGAGTTGACCACATGATCGACCATACGATAGACCACAGGGTCTTGGGAAATTGCTAGGGTTCTTATGGTCTAACCAATGGTTGCATGTAATGCGACCGTACGATATTGACCACACGATTGATTGTTGCCTGTTTTAGTTCTGTTAGACCTAATGCTTTAGAAATTCCTTTTTCTATTGTGGGACTAACATGATACTACTATTCTACCTTGTCTCACATGTCTATGCCCTTTCAGACACTATTCTATCCAAGAGTTGAAATGGCTAGGCGTAAATTAGGCAGAAGGGGATGGAACGCAAGCTCACCTCCACCACGACCTATGGAGGTCAATGCCAATGAAAACCAAGAAAGACAAGAAGAGGATAATGGGAATCAAAATGTTGCACCTCAGGAAGTTCACACCCAGGCCAATCCAACTAATTTACCAGCACCACCAATAGACTTAGCCACTATTGTGATGAATTTGGCACAATAAGTACAATAGTTGCATCAGATGCAGACAAACATGTAAGCTACCTTGGGGATTGCACCACCAGCTGCAAATAGCACACCAACACCTCCTGGTAGTAGCAATGTGCCTCCTGCACCAGTTGTCAATAATATGGGGCCCATTGCACAGGTGGAAAAAACACTATACCCACAGTACAACAAACTCCAATAATGCAAAGCCCAGTGCAGAATCTCGGAGTATAGGGAGGGATTGCCCTAAACCAAGGAAGCAACTACAGCTAGGAAAGGTTTATGCAGTCACTTATGAAGATGTTGTTGCATCACCTGATGTGGTTACAAGTATGACTCAACCATATATTTTGGAATGTTTTGTGTGAGCATATAAACTAATTTAGGTAAAACCACAGGTATTGTACCTATAGCCGATATACTAGCCAGAATGCTTTTTGACTCTGGAGCCACCCACTCATTTGAATCTATGTCTTTTGGAAAGAAACTAAATATGCCCCTCAGACCACTAAACTATAAGCTATTAGTACGATCACCTATGAGATTAGAAGTAGAATAAGACCAGGGTTATGGACCATGTCCAGTTTTCATAAATGGACAAAACTTGGATGTAAACCTAGTACAACTCGAGATGACAGATTTTGACATCATCTTAGGAATGGACTAGTTGTCCTAGCATTCTGTGAGTTTGCTTTGTGTCGAAAAGAAGATATCATTCAAGGACAAAGAAGAAGCATAATTCAGTTTTTTGGGAACCAAATTTCCACGTAAGCAAAAACTCATTCTTTCTGCATTAAAGGCTAGGAAATGGCTCGAGAAAGAAGGAGTTGGGTACCTAGTGTCCGTGGTTGACCTCACCAAAGAAACACCATGAATGGAAGACATTGAAGTTGTGCATGAATTTTTGGACGTATTTCCTTAGGATTTACTAGGATTGCCGCCAGATCGAGTGACAGAGTTCGTTATAGACCTTATACCCAGAGCCGCACCTGTATCTAAGGCACCCTATCAAATGTGTCCTACTGAATTAAAGGAACTGAAGGTTCAACTATAGGAGTTACTGGACAAGGGTTATATCCGACCCAGTATATCACCATGGGGAGCGCTAGTGTTGTTCGTGAAGAAGAAAGACGATAGCGTTCAACTATGTATTTACAACTGGGAATTGAACAAGCTCACGATCAAGAATCGGTACCCATTGCCTCAAATCGATGATTTATTTGACTAGTTGCAAGGTGCGAAGGTGTTCTGCAAGATTGATCTTCGGTCAGGTCATTAGTTGAAGATCAATGACAGTGATATTCCAAAGACAGCAATTCAGAACCAGATATGGACATTATGAGTTTCTAGTTATGTCTTTTGGTGACTAACGCCCCTATAACTTTCTTGAAACTTATGAACCGGGTATTCCATGACATGCTGGATACATCAGTCATTGTGTTTATAGATGACATTCTAGTCTACTCCAAGGACAGAGAGACTCTTGTAACAAATCTTAGAGCCGCTCTTCAGTGACTGAGAAAAGAGAAGCTTTATGCCAAGTTTACTAAATGCGAGTCTGGCTAAATGAAGTAGCTTTCTTAGGCCATGTAGTATCAGCTGAGGGAATTAAAGTGGATCTCATCAAGATTAAAGCTATTGTGAAATGAAAAACACTTAAGAACATTGCAGAAATTAAAAGTTTCTTGGGTTTAGCTGGGTACTATCGATGATTCGTAGAAGATTACTCTAGAATTATTGTACCTCTCACCAGTTTGACTAAGAAAGGAGAAAAGTTTGTTTGGACCGACAAGTGTGAAGAGTGTTTCCAAACGCAGAAAGCAAGGTTAATATCGACGCCAATCTTGACTATTTCGGTACTAGGACAGCCATTTACCTTGTACACCGATGCTTCTGGATTGGGTTTGGGATTACTCATGCAAGGAGAGAAAATAATTACGTATGCCTCAAGGCAACTAAAGGTACATGAGAAGAATTAGCCTACTCACGACTTAGAGTTAGCAGTGGTGGTACATGCTGTCAAAATATGAAAACATTACCTAAATGGAGAGAAATTTTAGATTAAATCAGACCATAAAGTCTCACTCACCTGTTCACCCAAAAAGAGCTGAGCATGAGACAGAGGAGATGGCTAGAATTGCAAAAAAATTATGATTGTGACATCTAGTATCATCCAAGAAAGGCTAGAGTAGTTGCCGACGCACTGAGCAGGGAAACGTTAAAGAAGCCTGATGAAGAAGTTAGCACAAATGCAGCAATGTGTATCGTAGAAAGAATATTCAACTATGTCAATGAATAATTTGTAATAGATAAACCGGGTGGATAGACCGACCTAGGGTTTATTCATCGATTCTCAAATATGTTCGCTACATTGAAGATTGTACTTGATCTAATAGATGAAGTGAAAATAGCTATCCAATCAAACCCCTATTTGAGGATAGTCCAAGAAGACCTGGAAAAAGGTAGGACCACTCCAGATTTCACTCTAGACTCTGAAAAGGTACTAAGATACAAGGAAAGAGTGTGCGTACCTGAAAGTGAAGATGTAGATATCAGACACAGACTAATGAGGGAAGCTCATTCTACCTCTTATTCAGTACATCATAGAAGTACAAAGATGTGTCATGATTTGAAAAAACTATATTGGTAGAGAGGAATGAAAACAGACATAGCTAGATATGTGTCTCAATGCCTAAATTGTCGACTGGTCAAGGAGAAAAGATAAAGACCTGCAGGCTTGTTACAACCACTACCTAAACCAGCTTGGAAATGGGACTGCATTACTATGGACTTCACCATTGGATTACCATTGACTCCCAGAGCAGTTGACTAGTCTGGGTGATTATAGATCGCTTGACTAAGACAGCTCGTTTCATAGCTATACGATCTCAGTATACTTTGGAGCGATTAGCTAAGCTGTATGTGGATAATATTGTTCGATTATACGATGTACCTGAGAGCATTGTGTTGGACCGAGATCCCTGGTTTACTTTAAAATTTTGGGAAGGATTGCAAAAAATAATGGGGACAATATTGAGGTTCAGCACTGCATTCCACCCTCAGACAAACGAGTTGTTGGAGTGAACCATACAAATCCTACAAGATATGCTTCGTGCCTACGCTATGAATTTCAAGGGGGCTTGGGATGAGAAGTTGCCACTAATCGAGTTCGCTTATAGAAATAGTTACTAAGCTACTATACAGATGTCACCCTATGAAGCATTGTATGGTAGTAAATGCCGAACTCCCTTATTCTAGAATGAAGTCAGAGAGTGAAGAATTTTCAGATCAGAGTTTGTCGAAGAAACTTGTTGAGTAGTCGACATAGTTAAGGAAAGGGTCAGGATAGCTTAGAATTGTCAGAAACAATATGCAGATAATCGACGTCGATACCTTGAATTCGCCATAGGTGATGAGGTATTCTTGAAAATATCCCCTATGCACGGATTGAAACGGTGCGGACAGAAAAGAAAGCTGTGTCCTAGATATATTGGACCTTTTGAGATTCTGATGAGGCGTGGATAGGTAGCGTATCAGCTACCACTACCACCATCGATGTTTGGTGTACATGATATATTCTATGTCTTACTATTGAAGAAGTACGTTAGAGATCCAACACACGTGTTAACGGCGGATCCACCAGATTTGACTAAAGATTTGACATTTGAAGTGGTACCTTTTGAAATCACCAGTCGAAAGGTTCAACGTCTTTGCAATTGTGATATCTACTATGTTAAGGTTACCTGGAGAAGCCAAGATGTGGAAAAAATCACATGGAAAGAAGAGAAAGCTATGCGGTAGCAATATCCCTACTTATTTAACTCGAAAGGTATGTGCAAATTTCAAGGACGGAATTTATTTAAGGGGGAGGGAGTTATATGACCCGCACTCCACTAACCCAGTCTAACTGTGTTGTGTCAAGTCTTCCCATCATAGCCGGATCGAGTGGACCAACAGTGTGAAGAAACCACGAGACCAGTTAAGAGAATCGACTCAAAAACACTTAAATTTAAGTGTATGGCTGACTACCTGAGTTGGTATGGTCGACCATATGATGAAGAAATAAAACCAGTCAATATGGGATGTGTGGTCGAAGGATTTTTCAACCACACGTCAGACCTCACGTTGCCAGATCAGACTTCGTGATTTGGAAACTTTCCAAAGCTTAAGAGATCTCTTTTCTAGTTAATGTAGGGCTCTATATAGAGAGTTTCTCTATATAGAGGACATCCCTTAGCCCTTTATTACTCTTTTAAATCATTATCAAACCCTAAAACCTAAGATAAAGAGAGAGGAAGAGAAGAAGAAGGAGATTTGGAGAAGAAGGCTGAGAGAAGGAGTTTTGCAGACTCTCTGCAATAAGTAAGGTACAAACCTTGTCTCTGTAGCCATATAATACCGAGAGTAGGAGTTTCTAATGCAAATTATGATACCAAACCTAGTGTAAGGATTCAAATAATGGGATTTTCTAAGCAAATCTTAAAGGGGATCATGGAGAATGAGTTAGAGTACTTAGTCTGATAAAAACTAAGATTTATAGCCATAGAATGATCATTAGGAAGAACCCCGTTGATGAGCCAAGAGAAGGAACTCGTATTGGAAGTAAAAATCAGACCAAACTCATATGGTTGTAGCTATGGTCAACCATAGGGTGATCATAGAGTTGACCACAGCCATTCGGGAGAATCTCAGGAAACATATGGTCATAGGTATGGTCTCATATAGTGCAACCACAGGGGGTCGATCGTACATGGTATGGTTGACACAGACATGCAACCACAGGATTAATCAGTCACCTACCAGTGGTCTGTTTCAACTTTCGACTACTGTAACTTATTACACATGAACCCTAACTTAAATCCATATAATTCCTAGGTTCCTAAATTGATTTAAAGAGATTTGCAAGGTTTGGAGGGAAATCAAATATTGTTAACAGGTGAGGGAACAATACCTAAATTAATTGATTAATAACAAGCTACCTTTATTTTATTGAGTCTAATGCCATGAATGATTATATGCTTGTTTTCTTATAATGTGCATCTCACATGCCATCTAATGTTACTGCTATTCCTATTCATGCATATTTATTTTATCATTTTATATTTTACTGTGGATGATGATAGGAATAGGAATGTGTTTGTGAGTAGTTGGTGTGCTGTGTGGGAAAGGGTGTTTATCCATTAACCATGCTTCACATTGACACCATCGTATTGCCATTTTCTTAGCAGAATTATTATGTTATAGGGCATCAAGGGAGGTGGTCTCGGACCGTGTGTTTTGGACTCTTTCAGGGGGCCTTAGCTCTATCTCTATGGACGTATTAAGGGATGCTAGGGTGAGGCCTTGTATACATTTGGATGGCATTATGATTGGTTAGTTGAAAACCCAATTTGTAAGCCCCCGCCAGCAGAGGCTTACGTGTTGGTATGGATAGGACATCAGGGGAAGTATTGCAGTGTGTGATACAAACACTTTAGCTCTATCTCTATTCCAGGGTGGGTCCATATGGGACGACAATGGTGTTTGATCCATTGGAAAAATTTACACACTTGTATATAGAGGTGTAGTGGCCGCCAATCCTTTCTATAGAACTGTTGCAAACATAAAAGCAGACCAAAGATATGAATTAAATGTATGTATATGTTTGCGCATTGTTTTATTTGCTCATTGAGCCATGATGTGTGTTCACCCGTTCGATGTTGAATATTTTTAGCTGATGATGTAAGTGTGATCGTAGAAGACTACATGAATGCACCAATGTATGGACACATGGTGGCTATAGAAGTAGAAGCTATGGAGGATGTGCATGATCCGTCATGCGAATGCAATCAATGTGTTTTTGATTAGTTTTAAAATTATTTGAATAAAGGATCATGTAATTGATTATTTTCTTTATGTCTTGAGTTATTTGGGGATAAATGGATTTAAATATTTATTTATCATTGTTAGACCTCAATTCATTATTTATAAGGACTTCTGCTATTTAATTATTATCTCTGATTATTAATATGGAGTGTATTTGGTTTTGTATGGTGGGTATGGTCTATACGAGATCCTAGTTGAACTGTTGATTCTTATGACGGTTCATTACACTACTGGTTAGTCTAAAATTGGGGTGTGACAGCTTCCACGTCAGTAGATGCCATATTTTACATTGTTGTCCCACCTCTATGTTATCAGGTCCGACATTCCATGTCTCTTGGCAATTAATGGCTACATTTCAAGACATCCAATGTTACCTGCCAAGTTACCATGCCATGCCCCCACCTTTGGGATAGCGACAGAGCTGACTTGGCCTGTCTCTATATTACATCCACCTAAAGGTTAACGACAGAGCCGACTTGACTTGTCTCTTTATATACATCCTCGCTTTTGGGATAACGGTGGAGTTGACTTGGATTGTCTCTCTATACACCTTAAAATCCATAGAATCCACAGGCACAAGGGGCAACTGATCAGTTTGGCAGAGCCGACTTGACTTCTCTCTCTATGCATCTCTGAATCTACAACATCCGCAGGCGCAAAGGGCAACTGATAAGTTTAGCGAAGCCGATTTGACTTCTCTTACTATGCACCTCCGAATCCACAGCTTCCGCAGGTGCAAGGGGCAACTATTAAAGGGAAAATATCTCCCAAATAAAAAACTGACATGTGCCATACCATTTATAAACGATCAACTGTGCACTCGCCCGAGTCACCATGCTGAGTGTCCTAATGGTCGAGTCATTAGGCCGAGCGTACTAATGGCTGAGTCACTTGATTGAGTATACTAATGGTCGAGTTACCATGCCGAGTGTACTAATGGTCGAGTCACCAGGCCGACTATACTAATGGCCGAGTCACCACTTGAAGCGAGTGCACACTGGGAAGATGCACTTGGTCGACTGTACAAATGGCTGAGTAACCAGTTGAAGATTCCCACTATTTAAGGATACGTCAGAAGAGTCCGTCTCCTAGTAGAGTACGACCTGTATCAGGCTCCGACTTATTCGCAGTAGGCTAATTCAGTACGTCTCCTTTACACTATGAGATTTATCTAAGGGGCGACACTTGTCACCCCAAACTCGTCGAACTCAGCCATCCACGTCGCAGTCTTCCACTTTGACTAGGACTCGTGATGTAGTCTCCTACTCCTACTCGGAGTTTATGACTGGGGTGCTCCACAATGCAACACTTGGCAATCCTATTGGCGCACGCCCTTCAAGAGTCCCAGTACCTCCATGCTTCTTGTCTCTCCCTATAAATAAAAAATGTCCCCCCAAGGTAATGGACGGAATGGCTTAATACCTTCTCTTTTGCACTCAAGTTCACCTACGTTCCCTTCTCTCTAACCTGAAGATTGCTTCTGGCTATCTCTTGACTGTTTACATTGGGAATCTAACTTAGGCATTAGAGTATATCCATAGCTTAGTTGCTCAACTCCCTTGTCTAATCTTTGTGATTGTAGGCTATCTAGATCGCAGATTGTATAAATTATTAAAATTTCTAATCATAATTAGTAATGAGACTTATTAGATGTAAAATTTATTTTATTGATGCAAAGTGAAGTATAAGTTAATAACTAAATATAGAATAATTTTGAATTAGTTACGTAGTCATTAAATAGCATGTGCTGTAATGATTATGAAAGTTTCTTTTCTAAGTAAATCAATTTCACTTCTTTTCTTTTTAATTCCCCTTGCAACCAATTAGAGACTTAGAGACTCATATATCAACTTTACACTTTAAGATAGTTAAGTGGGAAATCCGTTATCCATTAAAATGATCATTTTCTGTATTGAGTTCCATCCATCCATGTCTGTCAGTTTATACCTTTCCAATAATCCAAGCATAAGACAATGAATATGATAAGCCAATAATAAGTGGAAACATTACATTCTCTTATTTGGGCAACACATGCCACACATAAACATCACAATAGGGCTTTCAATATCTAGGGTGTTACAATGAGGCACAATCAGTTTGAATCCTCACCCTTGTCATAAAGCATCTTGGGGAGTACTTTTAATTGTAGGCCTAGGAGGCTTATAGACTCTCAATGCCATGTCAAGTCGCATGATCGCAAACGTCACATCAATGGATTTTGTCTGCTCTTCATAATTCATTTCAATAAGGATCTTAATTGATGCAAAATGGGATGTTAAAATTGGTAAACCAAACACAATTATTTACCTAATCATTGTATATAAATAAGCATATAAGCAACATAAATGAAACAATTAGAACTTGACTAAAACAGCCAACTTATTAAATTTTTTTTCTAGTCTCATTTCCAAAGATTAAACTCAAAAGAACTATATAAAGGATCCAACATTGTCGAGGTCACATGTGACATCCCCTTCACAGGTGAGGGAAATGAATCCCTAGTCAAACTAAATACAATAAAAAGCTTGGATAAACTTATAATATTTTTTTTCATATAACCTATATCATCTCAACTTGTAACACCTGTTATAACATCATTATCTCATAAACACCTTCATTCATTTATACATACAGTGGAAGTCTTAAACTTATACATACTAGTAAGCTGGTGGCTCACAATACAACTTATACTAGTAAACCTAATTACTTTAATTACATCAAGGTATGGGCTTCCTACAAAAATTGCTGCCACGCAACCAAAACATCCACAACTTAAAAATTACATCTCAAATATTCCTGATAAAACATATTAAATAGTCAAGAGAACTAAGCTTCCTCTTGGACTTTCATTTGCTATTTGTCTCTCTTACTTATACCTGCTATAATCACCTGTAAAACGTTTGAATCAACTGAGATGAGCCAAAGCTCTGTGAATAGCTAACAACTTGACAAGAATACATGCAATAAACATCATAACAAACATGTAATAAAATAAGAAAACTATCTTTGTTATGAAAATCTATACATATATGTTATTTACTTATTAGTATTTTACATTCTTGTTTCTTGTCTTGTTATCATCATGTGATCATGTTCTCACTCATGTATACTTCTTTGTTTTCATATAGTTCCATGATATTGGTTTTTGTGTTTATTTGCTTGTAGTTCACTTCTGTTTTCATGATTCATTGACTTATTCATTACTGTTATCTTGCTTTCACTGTTTTTGCTTGACTTGACTATAAGCTGCTGACTTAGGCTCAATGGATATATCCATATCTTGCCTCCCTGTACACTTGCCCATTTCATAATATGACTAGACTTGTATACTATTTTTCTAGTAGTCTACTGTTTCCTTTTATGACTTGTCTATCTGTTAATATATCTAGACTCAACGGATGCTTATATAGACTCAACGGATGCTTCCATTTCTTATCAATTATACATCATGCTTTGACTCATTGGGTGCCTCTATTTCTTGTCATTGGTTTGACTCAACAGTTGCTTTCGTTTACTGTCACTTGTTTGGCTTACCAGATGCTTCCATATTTTACCACTTGTTTGACTCAACGGCTACTTCCATTTATTGTCACTTGTTTCGCTCACTAGATGCTTCCATATCTTACCACTTGTTTAACTCACTAGATGCTCCCATTTCTTGTCACTTTACCATGATGTACTTGCTTTCCTAGACTTGTTTTCTAGGACTTCTCTTCCCATGAACATGTTCTTGTGTCTTGCTGTTCAAAATACGCATACACACCTAGAATGGTTTTCAGGATTTTCCTTTTTATGTAACATGTTCTTACATCTTATAGTCCACACTAGTTATACCTTGTCTAAGAAGGTACTTAGATTTTTGTTTTCCATCTTTCCTTGTCATTCTTGTGTCTTTTGTATGACAGTACTGGGTTAATATATTTTACATGTTCTTGTTGTATATTTTTCTTTTATTATATTACACCTTTGCCAGTGAACTTGTTTACTACTGTTTCAACTTGTTTTAACATATCACCTTGTAAATTTTGGGACAACTAATCATATATGAGTATTCTTGACATAATCTGGTCATGTAAGTGATTTTTGACGTATAAAAACAAAATGCATTGCTTACTGTCCATACGTTTTAAAAATCAACCATAATAAGCCTTGCTAGCTTTAAAAATCTCATAAAACCATTCTAGTTAACATAGTACTTGTTTTTATTCTGTAAAAGATAGATGTAAAAATAATTTCAACCATGCCATTCTTTGCATTCAATAACATGTCATCATACTTTACTTATCTTGCATCTACTTGTGCTCACTAAACCAAAATAATATATTTCACATGTCAATCATAACAACATCACTATAGCATCCTTGCACATGATAAGTAGCACAAGCTTCATACTTGATATTCATACATGCATACTATATATATAACAATAATAGCCTACTACAAAAGGCTAACTACTCACCTTGATAGTCAAAGAACCCCTTTACAAGCCTCTTAAACTAAGCAAAAGCTGAAAATGCAGCAATAAGGGGCTCTTCTAATTCCTACATCAATAGTCAATAATTTTCATTCATTGCTTGCATGAGCAAACCCCAAAGTCAACATCAAAACCTTTAACATAATCTTGATACATACCTGTAGCCTTATCACAAATTTGAATCTCAATTCACTTGTTTTTCCCACTTTCCTCTATGCTTTCCAAACACCATCATTTAACTCTTTAGTGTTTTCTTGAGTTATAAAACTTACCTATACTATTTAGATTATCAAATAGGTCAGCCTTAGTTTCCCCTTAACAAGATCTCATACTTAGACAGGTCCCCAATGAAGGAATCCCAACAAATTATCACCCAACATGTTATAAAACAACATTGCTGTACAATGAACCCGTGACTCTTGCAAATTATTTGGGCATCAACAATCCCATAAAAAACCTCAAAACTTGGTCCATACATGCCCTACATTACCCTCATGGTTCTTGAGAAGAAAATCCCATGAAAAACCGACCATAAAGGGCCAAATAATCAGTCCATTAAAACTAACAATAACCATATTTTTCCATGCATTTGTACTGAATTTCACATAAATTTTGGCCAATATAGAGTCTGAATTTGGATTATTATTCTAGCACAAGATGTTCTCCTTTTAAATACCTTTCCAACGCATCAAGAATTGCTTAATTCTAAGTTGTATGCTGAAAGTTATGTCCTTTGAACTGAGCAGGGGTCATGTTGCCAGTCCATGACGGATTAACCCAGAACGGGTTGGATCATCTAAGGTCATCTTCAACCTTGGTTCAAACCTCCATTAATGGACTTTACAAGGCCTGCAACTTCTTAATAAATATGAATGTAATGTTTTAAAATTATTTGGGTCATTCCAAATCCAATTTCCATTAACCATTAAGTCACCTTCGATTGTTAGTTTATTTCTTTAACACAAAAATCAGAATTTCTGTATTTTTCTTTTTCTTTTTGTTTTTCTCATAACTATAATAATCAAACACTCATGAGTCATTTATTAACCTCTGAAATAACCTTAGCAAACATCCAATGCCCATAAAATCATTTTTTCCTAAATTTCTATGCGTGCATGGTTCATCAAAACTATTTAAACAAGAAGATTATGATGAACAGTCCCATTGTTCATCATCTTCTTCCCCAAAAGTAAACAACCAGCTCTAAAACCCCAAACGTTCCATGGCTATTCCACATGCAACTCATCATTCATCTCATAAATGAGTTAAGAAAACTTACCTTCCAGATTATTGTGCTGATCATCTAAACTTGCACTTTGATTTTTACCAATCACCCAACTTATCTCAATAAATCCTTTTTCTGCAACTTTCTTAGTCTTCCTTCTTCATAGCTTGATGTTGCTGTAACCCCATTCTTTACAACACTAAAATCCTCAAAATCTCCTCTTAAATCTGTCTCAAACACTCTATTGAACTCAAGATTCATAAGAATCCAATTTCTTCTTCACAAAGAGCCTTACTCGTCTCGAACTCTTACTATTTCAGCTTCTCAAAAGAGTAAAGAGTGAGTTCTCTACTCACTTTTATATTTATCTCTTTTACTTTATTTTATTTTTGATCTTTTTTGTGAAACTCCATCTTTAACCCTACTAGACCTCCATTGCATGTTTGAGTTGCCCATAACTATAGGGTATCCACTAAAAGTAAAATTTCCATATTAACCTTTTAATATTCCATTCTAATGATATGCATTGAGTTACTTTTTGTAAAAAATGGTACCATTTTAATATTCCATTCTAATGATATGCATTGAGTTACTTTTTGTAAAACATGGTACCTTTTAATTCAGGGATCAGAATTACCCTTCTTCATCCCTCGTATTTACCATATGCTACAACTAATTAAAATCAATATGTCATACTATGGCCCAATAGTGGGCTGCCATGTCATCAAGTGTTCTTACTCATCTTTTCACTAACTAAAACCACATATGTTTGCTGCCTCATCCTTTCTATATTTTCATACCCAATAATTGGTTGCCACCTCATCAAATGGTCCCACGCTTGGTTTGTCTACAAAATAACCTCCAAAATACCTCTCATGAGACTTGAACATTAGGCCTCATACAATACAACCTTGAGACTAAAAGTATAACCACTAGTCTACTAAGTTGGTTTATAACGTAGTCCTCACAATTAAAATCTTTACGTTCTTCCAAGCCATCCACCTACTTAGCAATATAAAGCAACTAAGTCTAAGTCTAGCCAATCACTTATACACACGTATATATAGGCAAAATCTTAATTTATTCATTCAATACATGAATCAATTGCATCAACTATACAAAGCAATATTTAATAATTAAATAATACCGTTGAAGGCCTTAGGGGTAAAGTATAAAAATTCCCTTCTCATCCCAAAACTCCTAAATCACTTGTCAAAAACGAGTTTCTAGCTAGTTTAACACCTCGGCTGGCTGGGGTGTTACATCACATGTGGTAGCAAGATCACTTGACATGCAATGAACTCTTTATAGCAAAGTGAAAAGCCTAAAACAATAGTTCCTCGAAAATCCCATCACCAATGGTGGCAAGACAAGTATTTTTGCATCTGTGAAACCCAAACATCCCCTCACTCGATTAAGTGAGACCGACTAAACGAAAACTTACTTATAGTGGCAAAAGCATAACATTCATCATATGGTCTCCTTGAGGGAAATCTATAACACTGTCAACGGGGATTATATAACTTTGACCAGAGGCATCATCCCTCAAGCCACTAAGCCTCGATGGCAAGATTATAGTTTTGGCCCCTGGGAATATATAACATGATGGGCTATTTTTGCATTCAATAGGAAACATTCCATGCCTATGCCTAGGGGTGCAAGTTTGGCTTTGTCGCCCTGAGGCCACCTTGTGAGGACTTATTTTTTTTTTTTTCATCCTCTCTTTCGAGTGAAATAAAGAATTTTGCATAAGGAGGGTAAGTGTTCCTATTTGACAGATCATGGGCTTTCGCCTTGTGACCTTGTCTGTCCACGTCAATGGATAGTGAAATTTTGTAGCCACCATCTAGATAAGGTCTAGGATCTATAAAATGGTCTCTTATTGAGACATTAATGACTCATAACTCAATAGATCAGCTATTTGATCTAACAAGATTGGAAAGCGTCATGTTACAATTTGGGAAGGTGTTAGACACCTAAATTCCTAGTCCGAAGACTGGTCTCCCTTTATCTATCATTTCCTATACTCTATATGTAATAGTTGATTGGTCACTAGGTCTAAATTAAGTATTAAGCTTTTGAGGAATTCTATGCCAAATTTATTAGTTATTCTATTATAGGGTGCCGCCAAACATGTTTTAAAAAGAAGTAAATCAAAGGGTAAGTAAAATGTGAGATCCTAAGAATAATGGTTGGATGTTGGGCCAATAAACCAATCAGACACATGTAAAACCTATACCCCAAAAACCTGGCCTAACTTGTATTTTTTTACTGTGCCAGGGTTTTCCACAGCTGATGAACCTAGTCCAATGGTGACTTGAATGCAAATTCGAACCAAGTACGAACCATCCTAGTAACATTTTAAAATCCTAGCTTTAAGTGTTCTCAGATTGGGCACTTGTCACTGCTACCGGTCGGTGGAACCCATAACTATTCTAGCTGGATCATGCGACCGGTAAGGCTAGAAAGCCTTCCTGTAAAATTGAGTTTTAAAACTCCATTAAAAACCTTGAGTGGGAATATTCCACGACCTCAGTGGGTCCCACCTCACTCCTAACCACTTTGGAGTTGATGGAAGGAGTAGAAAACCCTTGTAACTTCTCAGCTTGCCACATGGCAGTCCCTTATAGTCTCCAACTCTCTAAGGAGTTCTACCTCTAGAGAGAGACTCAACCAAAACTAAGTCTCCTCAAACCCTCTCTCTCTCTTAGAGTACGTAGTCACTACCCAAAACTTTGACGTATTCTCAAAGAGAGGAGAGTTGACAGAGGAAGAAAAAGGCTGAGAAGGACAAGCCACCATGGGAAATTATCGGTGTAATTCGATACCTCCAACAATCAGCTCAAAAGCATTGCAGGTAAACTTTACATCACCTTGGGATTGATTTAGAGCTACGAATGATTAATTTTCCCCAATGAAACCTTGAAGCATCAACCTTAATGGAGTTGTTGTCCATTAATGGCTGTATATCAAAGGAGACACCGTTGAATTTGACTCAAGGTTCACCTCGAGTCCATACATTATGATGATAATGCAATAAACCTTAGCCTACGAGGTGAAGCCATAATTAAGCCTATGAAACCTAGGATAGGATTGAAAACGATTGTATAACGAGAAACCAAAGGTCCATCATTGGATTCCTGTAGCAGAAGTCTATTGTTGGGATCCGGAGGGGACTCCCAAAGGCAATATCCGTGCATCTGGATGGGCTAAATTCCCAGACCAACCCCTCGGGGGAGGTCTGATCGTGACTACCAGTCGCAAGATATGCAACTAGATTTGCAACCGATCGTATTTGGGAAGTCTCTATATTATAACCAGACGTGACACCAGTAGCACAACTACAGCAGCTAAATGTGCAACTGGTTGGAAATAGAAAGGTTCCCAATAGCAACTGATTGCGACACTGGTCTTGACCTAGTCGCAATCGGATGTTGCAACCGATTGATCCCAAAATTCCTTGAATCAGGCTGACTTTAATATACATTGTATCTAATGATTTACTCGCATACTAGGTGGCACATGCGTAACCAAGAGTGGCCCATTTACTGGGAATAACATTAACTGTATATCTCAGGTGAGGATACAGAACCCCTAACTTAATTTATAGAGTGTTTCTGATTATGCATATATCTATGTTATACTAATTGATTGTAATAACCTATCATCCAATAATTGCTTTTGCATCCATTTGTGTTTATTGATGATTGTGGTGAATGTGTACTGAATGTGCCTTGTGAGGTGTGGTGAAACTGTTGAGGACCGAGGGATCTAACTCACTGGGTAAATCTTGACATGTATTGTTCTTATACCCTAATGGGATGATAGTGTCTAGGGGGGGTTTATAGAGGAACTCGGATTCCTATTGGGAGTGTGGGAAAAATACATATGATGACATGTAGGAAATGGTTAGTGGGATAACCCATGTATCTGACCTTGGCTAGTAGGGGTCAGGTGTTGGTATGGATAAGGGAGGGGGGCAAGGTGTTGGTAATGTTCATTGTAGCGTCATTGACCAGACCTTTTCCCTATCAATGTCTATCTTGGAGATGCATGGGAGCACCAGGGCTGTCAGTGCAGGCTGGTGAGTATCCATTTTCTCTAGTGCATAGAGGTTATGGTTAGTTTTAGTGAGCATGATCAGGCCTTACCATAGCACTATCATACATTATATCAGACTATTTGCATTGCTGTGTGTAATAAATCTATCATGCATTTTCCTTGCTTGCATGTTTGTTTTCTCATGAGCTCAAGTTGGAGTGCTCACCCTCGTGTACACAAACTTTTTAGTTGATGTTGTAGGTGCCACAATAACTGATTTTGTAGATTCCCAGTCGTCTCTTTATGGCGCACATGAATGCCCAACCCCTAGAAGAAGATGCACACGATGCTGATTATGAATGCGACACATGTGTGTTCAAGTGAAGAAAGTGGAAGACATCATGTGCTAGTTGAGGAAGACTTATGTTTTAATTTAATTATTTACTTTTAGTTTCATTCTTTACAGTATTATTAGACGGCCTGGTATTATAGGGCTGGATTATGAATGGTTTTATTTTATGGTGTGGATGATTGGACCAGAATAATTCACGATACAAAGTTATTTAATTTACTTTAAGTATCATTAGAAGCTCAGTTGACTCATTTATTTCTATTATTTAATTTTACTCTGATTCATATTTGTGACATTGGTTATGGTGTGGTTGTGGACATGCCCCGTTTACGTAATTTTGGGTTGGACCGAACATAAAATGTATATCAGTTCGGTCAGCTTTGAAATTTTACATATAAAAAATTTAGGGTGTGACAGGTTTGGTATCAGAGCACTAAGCTATGTATATTAACCAATCCTGACAATGCCATGATGTATCAGTGAACTAAGCATTAGGATGTTAATAAAAATTGAAAGATCATAACTTGTAAATATGAAACCAAATTGTTGTTGTATGCTAACCAACCAAAATGCATAATGTGCTAGGAAAAGATTAGAGACTAATATAATGAAAAAAAGAAGAAATTTTCCAGTACAAAAAGAAAAAGAAGAACAAGCTAAAAAAAAAAAAAAAAGAGACAAGAGTGACTGATTATTCATTTTGGGTATGGTTCACAAACTGAATCATTACTCACTGCACAAGCAAAAATGAAACAAAATGTATATTTTTACTGCATGCCTGATAATGGAGGTGTAGACTCACGAACCCGCTAGAAAGTCTGCACCCATGCTGTACTCGAAGCTGACGTCTCACCAACTCCCTCGAAAGGCAATAGGCCAGCCCTCACCATCGCCACCTATATGCTATCGACGTGTAGAAAAGGAGGACTAGGCATACTGTATCCGCCTGGTCTGGTTCTTTATGGTATGCGCATGCTATTTCTGATCAGCTCAAATACCACGAATGTAAATCCCGTACCCAGAAACCCTGGTCTAACTGGATTTCTGTAGTGCTAAGAGGGTTTTTCACAGTAGACCAAATAGATGCATAAGCCCCTAAGAGGAACTAGGCTGCACTATTAGTGGACTACTAGGAGAAGGGGGACAAATGAGATCAACTTGACCTTTAAATTGCTGGTGGTCGATACTAGCCGGTTGGGAAACCCGAGCTAGCATGATCCGCAAGCATTGACTAGTAACGCCAGAGTTGACCTATTCTCTGAACCCACAATTTGACCTATTCTCTGAACCCACAATTTTACTTACTCTAGGAGACCAATTAGAATATTCTTAGGACCTAAATACGAGCCTAGAAGGGACCCACACTATTCTACTACTTTAGAATTGGAAAAAGAAGAGAGACTTTTCCTAAGTTCAAATTCTTGCCACTTGGAAACTTCCTAGGAGTGCCTATTCAAGTTAGGATTCTAACCCAACTAGAAAACCTTAAATGAATAAAAATCCCATCTTTCACCCTCCTCTGAGTAAGTATCAATCTCAGAGAATTTTGACATGTTCTCAAGAGAAAGAGGAGAAGGAGAAGAGGAGGACGAAGCTCTGTAGCGCTCGTGGGAAGAAATCACCGACAAAGTGCACAATCGATTTACAGTAATCAAGATACCATTGACAAAACCCTAACTTCTGTAAACTCTAATGCAAACCCTAGTGTTCTATAGTAGGATGTAAATATGCTGTGACGAATACACACCCCTCATCAATAGTGGGATTAATGTGGGTTATTGGAAGGGAGAATAGCTCTTCCTAACAACTGTCATAGTTTAGATAATCAATTTCATACTTGTTAGGGGGGTACATAAGCCTTGAGGACGTCCCATCATCAGGCTATATTAGCCTAGCAAAGGAAGGAATGAATCATAAGATGAAGCCCCAACTTGTTAAACAGAAAAATGACCATCAGGAGGAGGCAGTCAATACGTCAGACCGTATAGTAAGGACCGGTGTAGCAACTGACAAATCCCAGAAGGGTCTCAGAGAGTTAGTCGGACGATGTCACTATCGATAATCTATATCGATCGATATATTGATTAATAAATGTAAAAGGTTTAGATATTCTACTGGAACATAAGCTGGTCGATAGTGTAGCGACTGATATATTGACCGGTAAAGCCTAGACTTAGGTAATTCAAAGTGTATCAAGTAGGACTTTTAACTAATGATCCTATGTCACACCCCATTCTGGACTAACCAATGGTGATGAATTGTCATGAAAACCAACGGTTCAAACCAGGATCTCGTATAAGCTATGCCAACCATGTTAAACCAAAACACATTCCACAGTAATAATCAGAGATATTTAAGTAAATAGCGAAAGTCTTATCAATAATGAACGGAGGTCTACATGATAAATAATTAAATGATTCAGTTATCTCCAATTAATCAAAACATAATTAATACATATTATAAGTATCAAAATACGAAAGTTAAACACTAAGTGTAACAATGGTGGAAACACTCGCTTGACGAATCTTGTTCGTCTTCCACAACTTGCACATCCATAGCTGCCACATGTCCATATGTTGGCGTATCCATGTAGTCTTCAACAGTAACACTTGCAATATCAGAAATTAAAAAGAATTACATGCGCGAGGGTCAGCTCTCCAACTTGAGCTCAGTGAGAAAACAAAACACTGCAATAAACATATGCATGCATTCAATTCATATCTTTGGTCTGGTTTTTAAGTTTGTTATGTGCTATAAAAAGGTTTGGAGGTCCCTGCACCTCTATACACGAGTGTGTGAATCCACCCAATGGATCAAACACCATGCCGTCCCACAAGCACCCACCATGGAATAAAGATAGAGCTAAAGTGTCTGGTTCACACACCGTCAACACTTCCCCTGATGCCCTACCCATACCAACACATAAGCCCCTATTGGTGAGGGCTTGCAAACTAGATTCGCAGCTAACCAATCCTAATGTCATCCAGTGTATCTAAGGCCTCACCCCAACATCCCTCAATACGTCCATAGAGATAGAGCTAAGGCCCCCCGACAAAGTCAAAGACTACATGGTCTGAGACCACCTCCCCTGATTCCCTAAGAAGTAATAGTTCTACTAAGATAATGGTGATACGACGATGTCTGTGGGCAGGACTTGAGTAGAGATAGAGCTAGAGTCTGGTAACCAGGATGAACCACAATATCACATCCTCCCCCTGATGCTCCATTCGCATCCAACACACTAACCACACACATATAATCACATGCCTATTCCTAGCATCATCATCATCATATTATAAATAGAAAAAAATAAATATGTATGGGCAGTAATAACAGTAATATTGGATGACATGTGAGATGCACATTACAAGCATACAAGCATTGAATCAATCATGGCATTGGACTCAATAAAAGTAAATAGTATATTATTAGACAGTTAGTTTAGGTTCTGTTCCCTCACCTGCTAGAAATGTTCAATCTTCTCCAAGCTTCTTAACTCACTCTTGAACCTCTTTGGAAACCTAAGAAATTTGTAAGTTCTAAGTTAGGGTTCAAGCTCATCAATTTATAGTAGTCAATGGTCCATACTAGAATCAAACAAACCTCTAGAAGCTGAGTGGTCACAGGTGTGACTGCACCTATGGTTTCAGTTTCTACAACCACAGGGTATGGGGTCGATACGTGTGGTCGCATATCATGCGACCACACCCTCCTTGGAAACTTTCCGAGGGCGTGTGGTCAGACATATGTGCCTCGTGTGGAAGCAGTTGTGTGGTCGATCAAACTATGACCACACAAGTTTTTGGTTGACTTTTACTCTCAGCCA
Source organism: Protea cynaroides (assembly GCA_028583415.1). Classification (NCBI taxonomy): domain Eukaryota; kingdom Viridiplantae; phylum Streptophyta; class Magnoliopsida; order Proteales; family Proteaceae; genus Protea; species Protea cynaroides. The sequence goes on along the minus strand of CM053267.1, from coordinate 7,836,656 downwards.
CATCCTTTCATAACTTGATTCCATGGCTAACATTATGATCCTTCCTATGATTGTTCTATGGCTTAAAATTCACACTTTTACATAGTCCTTTACCTTAATCTATTCTTCATGGATCTCCTTAGAGTTTTGTTCATGGTCTTAGGATTGAGATCTTACTTTGACTCAATATCTCCTTCATAATCTGTTCTAGGGATTCAATTTATGTAGGGAATGATTCCATACCTTAAACTTGCTGGAGAATTAGAGCTTTCTCTGTAATTCCTTCTCCTAGTCTTCCTCTTCAATTCTCCTTATCTTCCCACTCCTCTTTTTCTCTCTCTTTCAGTTTGGGTTCTAAAAGAGTGAAATAGACTAAGGGACGTCCTTTATATAGAGGAAAACATCCATATAAAGTCCCACTTTGATTAGGAAAGAACCCCCCCTTAGATTAGGAAGGTTTTCTAATTACGGAGTCGATTATACCATTGTGTGGTCACATGTGGGGTCACAGGATCTGTCGACCACACGTCTCAAAATTGAGACCACACGTCTCAGATTCTAGTGGTCTCAATATTCTGAGGTGTGGTCGACCACACCTGTTTAGGTATGCAACCATACGTCTCAATTAGATGATTTTTGGTTTGAATTACATATTAGCCTTGTGGCTTCTTCACGCACTTGGTCTGCTTGGTCCAACCATGATAGAAAGACCTAATACAAGGTGGTAAAAACGGGTTAGTAAGGTACGGGTCTTACATCCTACATCTTGTGTAGGCATAAGAACACCTTGATAATACATGTTTTCTAGCATGGACAACTACAATTATACGATATCAGATGATGAATAGAACCTTGACCTAATTTTGGTGTGTTTGATATATATATGCTGTTGATTGATGGTGCTTGCTGTTATTTACATTAAGAATAACATGTCATCCAATATTTGTCACTTTTGCATGCATTGCATCAAAAACATGATTGATTGTGATTGTGATTGTGATATGTGATGCTTGGTAGGTTGGGTTGAAGGGGTTTGGGACTGTTGGATTCAACCTGCTAAGCAACTTAATTGCTATGTGTTGTTCCATATCCTAGTAGAGGACAACATCTTTGGGGGGATAGAACGGATGGTCTGAGAATCTTATTAGAGTACTAAAAGGGTACATATGCTGTCATATAGGATTGGTTAGTGACAGAACCCATGTATGTAACCCTGGCCAGTAGGGGGTCAGGTGCTGGTAGGATGGAGTGAAGAGGGGGTAAGGGTTGGCAGTGTTCGTTGTAGCATCGCTGGCCAAACTTACTGCCCAATCACCATTCTAATTTGGGACATCGAGTAGGGGCATCAGGGCTACTGGGTAGGCTGGTGAGTACCCAACATTCCTATGCATGGAGGTTATAATCAACCTTTGGGAGGTATGGCTAGGCCTTACTTTAGCACAATGTACATACATTATATTGGACCCATGTTGTGTGCATAATCTATTCATATGATTGCTTGCTTTTCTATTTCTCATTGAGCTCAAGTTGGAAAGTTCATCGTTGCAATCACCACTCTTGTTAGTTGTGATTGCAAGAACCGTAGAAGGAAAGTAGGATGTCATTTTAGTAGAACTAGAACACCCTATCGGGGCAAAACGAGAAGATATTGAATTAGGCACTAGAAGGTGAATGTAGAGAACCATGCAAAGGGACAGAAGCCCACTCCAGTGGGGAGCCATACCTAGTTATATTTTAGTTTATGTTACTTGACTTTTTAATTATTTTAGTGCCCATCATATTAGGGCCATGAAACTATGAGATGTTGGTTTGAGACCCGGATAACATTTGAACAGATTATCTGTAGTATCATGTATTTATAATTAGAGCTCAATTTGTTTACTATGCTTTCGCTATTTAAATTACTGTATGATAGAGTTATAGGAAGTATAATGTTTGGTGATGTTATTAACTAAGCGTGTATCCTGGGTGGACTACTGTTAAAATGATCGGTGGTCTAGTCACCCGCCGAAATTTTACATATCGTAAATTCGGGGTGTGACAACGAACCTCCACCAAGACATCATCCGGTGTAGTGCGAGCCCGTACAGGACCCGTAGGGAGATCTCCGCCCTCTCTCTGTACCTACATTGGTACATACTCGTCCGCTCTATCCTCTGCCTCCTCTACTGCCTCTACTGTAGGTGCCTCTCACCATCTGGGGGGAGGTCTAGCCTCTAACCGTCGTCTAATGGGACCACCTAATTTATTTGCATCTTGGTGATGGTATACTAGTCAAAATTAGCAGCCACTCTCTCATCAAAAGCGTCTGCCTCATGCACGTCGATGCCCAAGAGTGTAAAGAGGTGAGTGAGTAACCTTCCATAAGACTGGTTAGATGGACCTATGTTCTCTACAGCCATGATCATAACACTCATCAAAATGTAAGGCAAGTAGACATGAATTATAGTTACCAGATGATAGGTAAGGAACTGGCAGAAGGTTGACACTTTATTATAGTGGTCACCTTAAAGGATGATGTTGTACTGGACTATCCTACAATAGACTTTAGGAAAGGGGTGATAGTTGGCACACTGGTGATCCTTGCTGGGAATGAGTATCTGATTCCAGATTTCTACCCTTATGCCCTCTGTCGAAAAATCTTTTTCTTTCAGACCACCTAAAACCACATTTCCATCCATAGAAATCCGGGGTAGAGCAGCTTGGTAGCTCGCAAGGCTCATAACCTTGAGGTCACGGGTTCAAATCCTGTCTCCGCAACATTTTTTTAAACAAAATGGAGGTCTGACTCTAGTAAACTCTGTTAACTAGTAATTAATGACCGTTTTCTTTTGGGATGGGAGCAAAAGAAGGAAGGGGGAAGATAGAACCACTACACGTCAACTATACCGAATAATTGATCATATTACATACATTACTGGGCGGATAGCGGGAATCGAACCCGCGTCTTCTCCTTGGCAAAGAGAAATTTTACCATTCGACCATATCCACAATTTTTTCATTTTTTGCATTCAAGAAGTTTGACCCCCCCCCTCCCATTTTGTTTTCTTTATTTTAATTTTCGAGACTTTTATTGAATGTTAATATGTCTCACAACCCCAAGGAATTCGGGGGAGGGGTCATTTCATTTTTTGATCCGGGAAATACCGAATAGGTTCAAGAGATGAGAGAATTAAGGATACCAACCAGAAAGACTAATCCAATCCACCCGCCATTTGCTCGATGTTGAAGGAGATGTCAACATCCATGACCCAGCTGGAAATGCGGAGATCACGCACAATGTTAAACTTGCCATATCCACCCTCTACTTGAAGGTTGTAGTAAAATAGTTTTACAAAGTTAGGCCTAGTGATGATACTATATCGCAGAATAAGTGACCAGCCCATAGCGTCAAAGGTTGCCTGAATGTCGAACTGCTCCAACTCTTTGAACACCACTCATCTACTGGCCTCCACTAACTTATTCTCAAACCAAGGGAAAGATTCTTGTGCTTCTAGGGAACTAAACCATACGTTGTCTAACACTGGAGGAGTGGAACTCTTGATCTCTTCCTTGTAGCCATTTGTTTGCAAAAGTAGCATACAAACAAAATTTTAAACATGTGCAATGAGTAACGAGAACAGTGGAAGTGGTATATGATCAATTTGGATGAACTACAAGAAATTGGGATATAGACATTGGTGGAAAACATGAAGAACATGGAGAAAATTGATGAGGAATTTAGGAGAAACATCAAACAGAGCATATAATTGAGATAATGGAGATTCTCCTGTTCTACCTTTGAAAACCATGGAAAGTATAAGGAAAGTGTGATAGAGCATGGCATAGTGATGTTCAACTTAACATGATAGTATTCATTCATATGGAAAACATTTGGGAAAAAGTTGCATAAAAATAAAAATATATTTGAATGCAAAAGAAAGAATCCAATTTTGGCATGATTCCTATGCTATGTGCAATGCAAAACACGATATGATCATTGCATAATAGCAAGAAAGGCACATAGAAGCATTTGGATAAATAAAGACACCCTCACATTGAGTTTGAGAAGAAAAACCCAAGAAAAAGAGAAACTGGAGTCTGTTTCCAAAAAATCTCAAACCCTAAGAATGAGTTTTGTAAGGGAAATCACAGAATCATACCTTTGATTGATGTAAGAGGAGATTAGTTAAAGTGTTGAAGGTTGGGAGTTCACCGGTTGCAAGAATCCAATGTCCAGAGGCAAAAATGGAGCTCCGGCCACTTGGGAGAAAAGTTAGAAAATGAATAGGAAAATTCAAAACCCGCGTCTGATGTATTGGAGGGAAAAATTTTCCCATCCGATAGCCATTCTCGATGGGGGTCACAGCTGGATACTGTGATTGGATATCCCATGGGTTGGGTTATGATTCTCTTGGTAATGGCACCAGTTGTACTACTGGTTGTGCCACTGTTACAATAGGATATCACGACCAAATAGTTCCACAAGACTATGAAATTTTCGATCGCAGGTTTTGGTTGCGATTTTAAAAATCGGATATTGAAACTAGAAAAATAAAATTTTGATAAAATAGGCGCATCATTTAATTTTAGCTATTGTGTGTTTGGTGTCGTATCATACATGTTCTATTCTGATTCTACCCTCATACCGCTTGCCATAGAACATGTCACTAACCATGTTAATGTAATGTTTTGGGAATCATTACGGTTACAAATGGCACCCACTACCTACTCAAATTTGTACACCAACGAACAGAGTGACGGATCAAATCCGAATGAGACACAGCCACTCACTCTGCCACTTGGCACAAACACTCAGGAGAAAACCATGCTACCGCCTTCACCCGAAGCTATTCCTGAGAACATCCCAGCAATTATGGGGAACCTAGCTCATACTATGGACTAGGAACAACATGAAGTGCTGAGGGAACAGTAGTGTAAAAGTTAGACTTAGCAACGACAGTTCTTGGATGACCTTAAAGCCATACTAAGGCCAGCATTGGCACCTCTAGGAATAGATAAGGGGAATAATACTACCACTGTCATACCCCAATTCTGGTCAAACCAAAAGTGTGATTGAACCATTAATAAATCACAACTCAAGCCAGGATCACAAAGAACTGTGCCAACATTCAAACATACATGTAACCAATAATCAGAATAAATAAATAACAGTGGAAGTCTTTATTAATGAACTAAGAATATAAATGATACTTAAATAAATAATCCAATTATCTCAATGACCAAAACATAAATAATATCTGATTATAAACTTATAATTTGTATGAAACGATAAATAACCTAAAGCTAGACATAATAAAGACACTCGCATGACGAGTCATGCACATTCTCCACTGTCTACACATCAAGAGTTGCCATTCGTCCATATAAAGGCTCATTGATGTAGTCTTTTATAGTAGTACCTGCATCATCAACTAAAAAGATAACAACGTCATGGGGTGAGCTCACAACTTAGCTCAGTGAGAAATAAAACAAAGCAACAAACAATATGCATGAGATAACATTCAATCATTGGGTCTGGTAAGTTTGTAATGTGCTATGGTAAGGATAGGCTACAACTACATCTCCATACATGAGAATGTGAGTATACCCAACAGTCAGGCTCCAACCAAAACTACTGTCGTCCCACTTCACTCACTACAAGATAGAGATAGAGCTAGAGCCTAATGGAAGGCTACAACCAAACCACCAGCACCCCCTTGATACTCTGCCTCATACCAATACGTACACCCCTACTGTCAAGGGCTTGCAAACTAGGGATCTATCACTAACCAATCCTACACATCATTACAAGTGTATCCATGGCCCTACCCCAGTATGTTTTACTATGAGATAGAAATAGAGCTAGAGCCTAACAGTAAGGCTATGGCCAACACCGCTAGCATTCCCCCTGCTACCCTATCCTGTACCAAGTTTCACTAAGGTAAACCGTGATACAAAGTAGTGTCAGTGAGGTGTATAATCCAAGGCTCTAACCTCTTTTTACCCAACACATCAACTAAACAAATATATGCCTATCCTCAATCTCATCATAACAGAAATAAATATGCATGAACATATTGGATGACATGTTATATAAACAGTACAATAAATAATAGTATGCAAAGTTCACTGATTATTAACTAGTTAGTTTTGATTTTGTCCCTCACCTGTTGAGTAATGTTAGACACTCTTTGAGATGTTGGAGCTAGCTTTTCTTGCTTATAAGTCCTAAACAAACAATAGGATTGAATTAGGTTCAATTCTGATATTTTATGCTTCTCCAGATTGACAGAGTGGAATAAGTCCCTCGCATAGTCCGATTTGATAGTAGCCATGCTAGACATTCCACTGGTCAAATTTTTGGGAGTTCCCAAATATGGCTGGTGGCATCACCGGTGGTACCATATGTCCCACCAGTCAACTCACCAATGTGACTATGAGTCCCATTGGAGAACATACTGGACATTGTCCAGGTTGTTTCTCTCTCCGTCTTTCCTTCAGAGTCAACTCTTTTACTCATTTAGGGGTTCATCCTATATCGTTCTATGGTCGATGACACATTAAGGTTAGGTCTTCTATTGTAACCCTAGTTTTATCATATGTTCTTGTTGATGGATCCTTGTGAACCATTCAAACAATACGATTCTTATCATGTTGGAATCAATCAATATTGGAATCAATCAATAGTCTTTGATGGATGTGAGTCCAATCTCATGTACATCCTAACCTACCTACAATTGTTAGGGGCTTATCGTTGATTCCATGATGATGTTAATCAGAACCCGATAGTGAGTTCCTCTTCTCCATAGCCTCCTTCCTCTACAGCTCCTCTCTCAGATCTCCTTCTCAATTCTAGGGTTTTGGTTGGTCAAAGAGTGAGAGAGAATGGGAAAATAGGGTTCTTATATAGGGAGAGTATCCTTATAGGTTTGAACTCTCGTATGGGAAAGTTTTCATGCAAGAATTGTAAAGTGGGTCTCACCAATTCCATTAACAAAATGGAAATTAGGTTGTCCAGTGGCACAGACCGGTGGCACTGCCCATGAGATCGGACAAGCTCAACCAGTCAGACTAATCAAAGTGAAAGTTATCAGTTTTCATTCCTTAACCCATGGTTTGTCGTCCGACCATCTCCTCTGACCCATTTATGATAGAAAGACTTATCATGACATGATAATTCCATGTTAGATTGGGCTTGTGGAGTGTGGGTCTTACAACTCCCCCACCCTTAGAAGAAATTTCGTTTTTAAAATTTAAACGTAGCTTTCGAATTAAACAGATAAGGATATTCCCTTCGCATTGTGGCTTCATCTTCCCAGGTGAATTCTTCCATGTCTTGGCTTCTCCAAGTTACTTTAACGTAAAAGATATCTGGGTTTTGGAGTCACTGTACCTTTCACTTGTGATCTCGGTTGGCATAACTTTGAATGTCAGTTCCTTTGTCAAGTTTGGAGGATCTGCAATCAATATGTGAAATGGATCTCTAATATACTTCTTGTAAGCATCTCATTTTTTCCATCCCCAGCTGAACAAAGTCTTATCAAAGTGTAGACAGCAAAGTGAGAGAGATGAGAGAAAGTTTGAAAAGTACAGGGGAGGCGAGTGATACTCTCTCAAAATTGACAGTCGATCAGTCCCGACATGCTCTTTATAATGTTTTGAGGATAACTGAAATGGTCCCTAGTGTCCAGGAGCTTAAGTGAACACATATGGCAAGTTGGTGAATCCCAATACAAGGTTTGGATTTTTAGCTATGACTTCGATACGGTTTTTGACGGGCTCCACAGTAAGGTCATGGGCAGCAACTTGCATGGATGCGTAGTTCTTGGAAATACCTACGAAATGAGACCTGAATCACTCAATTCCGATGTCAAATGGAGAAGATATGGTGATTTTAGTTTGGGAATAAGAATAAGGGTATTTTCTGAAAAATAATAATAATTAACCAAGGGTCTGCATGCAAATTATCATTAGTTTAATTATTTAAACTTCATCTTCCCATATCTTTCTCATCCAACGTCCAAATGAGGTGATTTCAGTGTCATTATTCCTCATTTTTGGTGCTCTACAAAGTGGACTTAGAAAATCTGGGACAGATGTCTCCGAGGGATCCCATGCAGAGTTGCTAGTCGATATGCCTGTGTAAACTTCAATTCCTCATAATTTTATTATCTGATGTCCAAATCAGGTTATTCAAGTTTCAATATGTTCTATTTTTTGTGCTCTACAAAGTGGACTTAAAGAATTTGGGGCAGAGGTCTCCGAGGCATCCCATGCAGAGTTGCTAGGCTAGCCAAATTATCGTAAATTGGCCTATTTAAACTTCAGAAATTCATAAGTTGACCATTTTACATCCAAATGAGGTAATTCAAGCTCTAGTATTTCTCATTTTTAGTGTTCTACAAAGTGAACATAGAAAATTCGGGGTAGAGTCCGTCAGAAGATTCCAATTGCAGTTGAAATGGCCCATGAAATGACAAAGAAAGAGAAAACCCAGTCAACTTAGCTCAATCTAAGCTAGTTTTGACTCAACCTAGTCAACCTTTGTCAGTTCGATCTAATCAATCCAGCTCAAGTCAGTCTGAACCGAACCGGTTCGACTCATGTGCATAGTATTTATATGTGTTATATAATTTATGTATATATATATATATATATATATATATATATATATATATATATATATATATATATATATATATATTATAGAGTGATTAATAGAGAGAGAAAGCCATTGGAAAGAGGTAGTGGGACCCATATCGAAGAAAATCAAAAGAGAGAGAGCCGTGGAGCTCTAATTAGGGGGGCTCACTAAGGTTTTCGATTAGGCAAGAGAGGGAGAGGGAAGGCCACATGGCCGTGGGTCCCATTGCCAAAAGAATAAAAAGAAAAAAATAACATAAAAGGAAGGATTGGGGAGAAGAATAAGGAAAGAAGAGAGAGAGTGACCGTGAGATATAAAAGGAAGGATTGAGGACAAAAAAGGAAAGAGGAGAGAGAAAAAACCACGGGGGAAAAAAAAGGAAAGAAAAAAGAAAGGAAAATGAAAGAAAGAAAAAAAAAGGGGATCCAATGAGAGAGCCGTGGGGAATAGAGGGGCCCATGGTTGGAGGAGAAGAATAAGGAAAGAGGAGAGAGAGAACCGTAGGATAAAAGGAAGGAAAGAAAAAAAGAAAGGAAAATGAAAGAAAGAAAAAAAAGGGGATCCAATGAGAGAGAGAGCCGTGGGATTCTAGAGTAGGTAAGATGAGAGAGAGAGCTGTGGGACCTAGAGAGAAAAGGAAGGAAAAAAAAAAGAAAAACTTTAAGTGACCTAAGGGAGAAGAATAAGGAAAAGGAAAGAAAGAGAATACAAGGAGAGAGGGAGAGAAATTTAGGAATGAGACACTAAGTAGTGGGGTCCACTGGTGGGCCAATGAGGAAAAAAAGAAAGAGAGAGTTTAAGAAAAGGAAAAAGAGAAGAAAAGAGAAAAGGAAGGGAAGGAAAAAAAAAAGGAAGGAAATCTTAAAGGGCTAGAAATTGAGAGAGAGTCTAAGAGAAGAAGAGAGCAAGAAATAGAGAAGAAGAGAAGTAGAAATAGAGAAGCTGAAGAAGAGGAAGAAGAAGGGAAAGAGAAGTAGAGAAGGAAGAAGGAGAAGCTAAGAGAGAGAGAACTCTCTGCAAAGAGGTAAATCCATTCTCCATTGTTATTTTCTAGTACATACCTGTAATTCATGGCCCCTCACCCATTGTTGTAACCAGAACTTTGATTTTGATATGATTCCATGATGCTAACATGTCAAAAATTGCTTGAATATGCCTATTTTTGATAAATCATGATCAAAGATGTTATATTGCGTGCATGTTGATGCTGTAATGCCCATGTTTGATATTTTTTATGCATTATAATATGTTTAAATTACTCAATGGAGAAAAATTAAATGTCACATAATGATTTTTAAATATTTTAATGTTTTTTACAAGGTGGATTTCAGATCTGAAAATTTCAGATCTGGAATCCGATTTTGGGACATGCATCTCATATAGATTTTTGATGAATTTGGAGCCTAAATTTTATGAGATACTCATACATATGTTAGAAAGTTTCTTTACAAATTTTGATTAGTTTGGAGTTGAGAAAGTTGAGATAAAAAAGCCCCAATTATGCTACTATCCTTCTTGGGTATAGTGCAAACCTTCATCGGAAAAGCTCTAAAAATAGAATTTATGTTCATAATTTGATAATCATTCCTTTAGATAAAGTTATAAATATGAGCCACGAAACATTTGGCACTGAATCCAGATTTTTCTGATTTTTTATGGATTTCATATGATTTTTGAAGTGCACCATGGTCTGTTTTAGGTTCAGTTAGAACACACTAAATTGCATGTCTGAGATGTGATGTTTGAGCCTTGAGGATCGTTTTGTTTGCATAATATTTTTTGATGAAGTATTAGATATATCAGTTAGATACATGACCATATGCCTAAATTATATTTTCAATGAGTGGTCGATTTTATATAGAATTTATGGTGCAGCTGGTCAGAATCTGGAACAGACTTGACCAGTGCACATGCCTGCACTTGTGGTGCATTTTTGACCCATTTTGGTTCCCTGTTAGGATTTCCCTTCTTGAGAAAAAATCTAGGTCTCTGAGTCCTCTTTCAGAGGATGTATTTTGAGATTAATTTGAATATGTAAGAAGCTCCATATGTATGTTTTAGCAAAGGTCCATAGAATCTATTAATTGCAGTAAAAATCATGAAAATCCATGCATAAGTGTCCTGTAGAAACTTTTTTAGACTTCACTTCCTTGAAGGAAAAGGTATCCACATGAGTTTGGAAGACAACCAAGTTAACAAATAATTTTTTGCATGATTGAAGAATATCTTATGATTATTTTTCCATGACTGATTTGAATCTGAAAATCAGTTTGACCAATTTTCATGGTCTGACCTTGTAGGCTTGATTTAAACCATTAGATTTCCATCATATTGTGCTTTAAAAGAATTTGAGACCATTAGATCTTGATCATGAGCATCTTATTTGAATCTGAACTATTGGATTGACATCATGAGTGATATAAATGAATCTGGACCATCGGATTATCTTGATTATGAATGATTTAGAGGAATTTGAATGGATAGATTATCATTTGGAGTGATATGAGCCATTGGATATTTATTATAAGTGATTTTGAGTGATCTGAATGATTGGATTATCATCTTGAGTGATTTAAACCATTGGATTATTTTTTTGAGTGATTTAATTGAATTTGAAAGGTTGGATTGACCTCATGAATGTTTATAGTGAATCTGAACCATCGATCAAATATGATCTTGATCACATTGATGATGATCGATTACATCAAATTGGAGTAGTCAATCAAATATGATCTTGGTCACATTGTTGATGATCGATGCTTGATAAATGCTCTCACATGTTTGCTGCTATACTGATTCACATGCTTTATTGCTATATTTGAGATGATATATGTTGCTACTTGTCATATTTGCATGATTTTTATTAGGGAAATTTTCAACTACCACCCAAAAAGAATTGACCAGATCACCTACCACCCAAGTTAGACAAACGTTTATCAAAAAGATCCAAAAGCAACTAACAATGCCATTAGCTGCTGATGTCAACCATTAGAAAATACTTGAATGACAATAATACCCTTCTTGTAAAGGAAAAAAACAATGAAAACCAACCCAAAATGGAAAAACCCTTCCCTTCCCTACTCCCGTTGCCTCCTCCCCCAATCTCGATCCAAATCATTAAATTTATATGAAATATGGAGCAAGAGAGAGTAGCAATGGTAGGGGAAGTGATAAAGATGAGAAAAGAAAAGAGATCTCTTTTTCCTTTTTTATTTTTTCTTTCTTTTTGATAAAATATTGCAGAGAAACAGAGAGGAAGAAGAAAGGGGTATAAATGTCTACACACAATTTCAACTCTTTCCCGTCAGTCCATTAACTAACGTTTGTCTAACTTGGGTGGTAGGTGATTTTTTTAAACAACTTGAGTGGTAGGTGATCTGGTCAATTCTTTTTGGGTGGCAGTTGAAAATTTTTCTATTTATTATTAGCAATAATTTAATTTCTGCAACACCTTAGTCGAACTACCATATCTGTACACCTAGAAGACATATTAGGTGTAGGGACGTGCATGTAGGCACCCACATTCACAAGAAGGGTAAGAATGAAAATGAGCTAAGGGGTAGGGATCGTCCTAAAGCTACCCTTGACCTAAAACCCTAAGGGGTAGGGATCGTCCTAAAGCTACCCTTGAACCATTTTGGTTTGGTCACTGTATATTACTTTTCTTGTTTATTTACTTTGAGAACATTTTTGACAGAACCTAGGTTAGAAGAATTTAGAAACTTGGCATAAGATTCCCCATGAGCCCTAGTTATCATCCATTGACCATGAAAAATCAGAACCGTAGAGTCTAAGAAAAGTAGAATCATATAGGAGGTCGATTTTCAGATCGGGCAACTTTAGATGCCTAACACCTTTCCAAACTCTACCTTGAATGCTTACCCGTTCTCTGATAGATCAAAGCCGATATATATTGGGTCTAATGAGTCAATAGAAGTCTTATCTTATGATGAGACTATATTTTTATAGGTCCTCGACCTTAATCTAGGTGGCGACTCCAAATCATTTTTTTCGTCCATCAGAAATGGGTGGAAGAAATACAAATTTATCCTCATACTTCTTCAATAAGGAAACGTGGAGTATATCATGCACGCTTGACGTCGATGGTGGCAATACGAGTTGGTATGCCACTTGGCCTTGTCTGGTTAAAATCTCATAAGGTCCCACATACTTAGGGCATAGCTTTCCTTTTTTACTGAACCGTTTCAAGCCCCTCATAGGTGATATCTTTAAAAATACTTTGTCACTTATAGCGAACTCAAGGTCTTGGCATTTGTTATCCGCATATTTCTTCTGTCCGACTTGAGCTATCTTTACTCTCTCTTTGATCTTATCCACTACTAGACAAGTCTTTTCAACAAATTCTAGCCTCACAACCCTTCTTTCACCAACCTTGTTCCAAAATACAGGTGTTTGACATTTCCTGCCACATACTGTTTCCTATGGGGACATCTAGATTGTAGCCTGATAATTATTGTTCTAAACAAACTTAATCAGTGGTAACTTTTCATTACAAGCTCCTTTAAAATCAATTGCATAAGCTTGTAGCTTATCCTCTAAGATCTGAATAGTCCTTTTCGACTGACCATTCGTTTAAGGATGAAAGGCCGTACTAAACTTTAGTTTCGTTCCCATAGCTATCTGGAGTCCTTGCTAAAACTTGGAGGTAAAGCAATGATCTCTATTTGACACTATGCTCTCGGGTACACCATGGAGTCTGATTATATTGTCCACATACAATCTTGCCAATCTGTCCAAAGTATACTAAGGTCTTATCATGATGAAACAAGCTGTCTTTATGAGGCGATCTACAATTACCCAGACTGCGTCAACTAATCTAGGAGTCAACGGTAGTCCAATGACGAAGTCCATAGTGATGCAGTTCCATTTCCATGCTAATTCTGGCAATGATTACAGTAACCCTATGGGTCTTTGTCTTTCGACCTTCGCTTATTGACAGTTCCAACATTGAAATATGTGTCTAGCCACATCTACTTTCTTTTCCCTCCACCAGTATAGTCTCTTCAAATCATGGTACATCTTGGTGCTTTCAGGATGTACTAAATGTGGAGTAGAATGGGCTTTTCTCTTTATTCTATCTCTGAGGTATGAATCTTCACTTTCATGTATACATAACCTGTCCCTGTATTTGAGTACCTTCTCCATATCCAAGGTAAAGTTGGAGTTGGGTTTACCTTTCTCCAAGTCCTCTTGTATAGTTCTTAGATATAGGTCTTGTAGAATAGCTGCTTTCACCTAATCCGTCAGATCTGGTAAAATCTTCAATGCAGCAAACATTAGTGAAAACTTGTGAATTAACCCTTGCTCTATTGGGTCATCTAGAGATTCTAGTACATGTTTTACTACATTCCTTTTGGAAGCTGATACCACAAAGCACAAAGAGGCATTAGTACTGGGTCCTCCTATCGACTTTAGTATTCCTCTTTTACTCAATATATCGGCTACTACATTAGCTTTTCCTAGATGATACTGAATATGGCTGTCATAGTCCTTTAGCAGCTCTAACCACCTTCTCTATCTCATGTTCAACTCTTTTTGAGTAAAGAAATAGGTGAGGCTCTTGTGATCTGACTTAATCTAAAAATTCTCTCTGTACAAGTAGTGTCTCCAAGTCTTGGTTACATGAATTACCACAGCTAACTCTAGGTCATGGATAGGGTAATTCTTTTCATGCTCTTTCAATTGTCTTGATGCATAAGCAATCACATATTTTCCTTACATTAGGACACATCCCAAACCTAATCCTGAGGTGTTTGTATAAAGAGTGAATAGTTTCCCTAGTACTAAAATGATCAAGATGGGAGCCGATATCAACTTCAATTTCAAGGTCTGGAAACACTCTTCACACTTGTCGATCCAAACGAACTTCTCCCTTTTTCTTGATTAGCTTGGTAAGAAAAACTATGATCCTAGAGTAGTCCTCTATGAATCTTCTATAGTAACCAGCTAATCCCAAGTAACTTCTTATCTCTGCAATATTTTTAGGTGCTTTCCACCCTATAATTGTTGAGATCTTGCTAGGGTCTACTTTTATCCCTTCTGACAAAACTACGTGACCCAAGAAAGTCACTTTGTTTAGCCAAAATTTACACTTCTTAAACTTGGTGTAGAGCTTCTTCTTTCTCAGTCGTTGTAAGGCTGCTCCGAGGTGTGTTGCATAAGTTTCATCATCCTTAGAGTAAACTAAGATATAGTCTATGAAGGCTATGATCGAGGTGTCCAACATGTCATGAAACACCCAATTCATAACCTCCATAAATGATGCAGGGGCATTGATTAGTCCAAATGACATAACCAGGAACTCGTAGTATCTGTACCTGGTTTTGAATGCAGTCTTAGGGATGTTGCCATCCTTGATCTTCGGCTAATGATATCCTAGCCAAAAATTGATCTTAGAAAACACCTTTGCACCTTGCAACTGATCGAATTGATCATCAATCCAAGGCAATGGATATCGGTTCTTGATAGTGAGCTTGTTCAATTCTCGATAATCTATGAACAAGCGAATACTATCGTCATTCTTCTTTATGAACAACACTGGTGCTCCCCATGGTGATATACTTAGTCGTATAAAACCCTTATCCAATGGCTCCTACAGTTGGGTTTTTAATTCCTTCAGCTCTGTAGAGGCCATTTGATAGGGGGCTTTAGACAATGGTGTTGACCCTGGTAGATGATCTATCATGTACTCGGTTGCTTGATCTAGTGGCAACCCGAGTAAGTCTTCTGGAAATACATCAAGAAACTCTCGTACTACTTATATGTTTTCCATTCGTAGCATCTCTGTTGTAGCCTCAACCTCAGATATGAGGTAACCAACTCCACCCTTCTTGAGACACTTCTTTGCTTTAAGAGCAGAAAGGATAAGCTTTCGCTTCTTAGACAATTTGCTTATAGTGAAACCAAATTTGGTACCGTCATTGCCCTTGAATGACAACTTCTTCTCAACACAAAGTAGCTTTGCTGAGTGTTGAGCTAACCAGTCCATTCCCAAGATAATATCGAAGTCTGCCATCTCGAGTCGAACTAGGTTCCCTTCCAAATCCCATCCATCAATACAAACCGGACACGGTCTGTAGCATTCATCTAACACCACCTCTAGTCCCAAAGGGGATTGTACAAATAATTTTTGGTCTAAAGGTTTGATAGGTACATCCAGTCTCTTTCCAAATGAGATGGATATAAAAGAATGGGAGGCCCCGAAGTCTAAGAGAACTATGGCAGGTACACCGACTACACTTACAGTACCTGCAGTTATGACCAATGTTTAGTCTATATGTTCACACAAGTTTTCACAACTTAGGAATGATTTTGGGACCCCAATGCACAAAACCCCTAAACCAATTTGAGGCTTGATCGAGTGTTTTATTGGGAATCCCAAAAATTCAAATTTTTACCCTAGGGTTTCTAGAAAAACCTTGAAATTTTGAATTTCATAAATTTCTCCCTATGTTCGTCAATTTTTATGCTTTGTTTGATTCTCTGGATATGTTTCCTCTTATGTAAGTCCTCCTGCCCTTTGTATTAGGGCAAGTTCGAGGCTTTTATCCAATTTGCAGCCGTTATGTTGGCGAAATTTTTAAAATTTTCTAACCTTTGTTTTCCTTTACTTGGTTTGCACAGGTTTAAACATGTCTCACCATAGTGCTCTTGCCAAAAACGCTGCTTTTGACTCTCGAGGTCCACCACCATCGACATGCTTGTTTAATGTGTACCGTTTTCATTTAATGGAGGCAGCGGTTTAGTACTCCTGGTTCTATGACAAGAGCATAGACGTTGGCCGCTATGTGAACCTAGCACAATTAGAGTAGTTTGATGTACAGACGACATTCGACGCCCTGGGTTGGCTGCCAGTGATTCAGTACAATGCAGTCACCCGCCCAAATTTAGTGAGGTAGTTCTAGTGCAGCTTGTAGCTGGAGGGCAACCTCAATGAATTTTGTAAGACCTGCACCCAAAATTTCGGTCCAAATTTAAAATTTTGGCCTTGGAACAGGTCTTACCACAACGAACGGTTTAAACCAACATGATCCAGACCAACAGATCCCAACTCAACCCTTGTACTAAATACAATTAAGTAGGACCTGATTGAGAGGTCCGGTGGGACACCAAGAGGGTGCCGGTCGGTCACCTGCCGCATGACCTCCTGCCACACCCCATCATCGAATCTAGGTTGGTAACCAACCCAGTTTGGGACCCACTTTTATATTAAACTATTATCCAATCATTTAGAAAATGGCTAGGTTCATTTTTAAATACAAAAGGAGGGAGGAAATCCTCCTCTTACCTTGTAAGGAACCCTATCCAAATCCCAAACATGAATGGAGTATGGGATTAGTCCATACTCTATCTCCTCATTCATTCTTCAGATAGAACGAGAGAAAGAAAATGAGAAAGGGAGCAGAAGAGTTCTGACGTGTTTGGAGAAAGAGCAAGGTGAAGGGAAGGAAGAAGGAAGATGAAAGGAACCTCTGTCACCAATGGGATCACATAGTTGACAGCATCGACAATAGAAACCATAATTGGTATTGATTTCCTTACCTTCTTGATTCCCTTCGAGTTAAATTAAAGGGTATGAACCATTAAAGGATCATTGACCATGATTCTCCTAGGCTGTAATCTTCTTTTACCATTCCTAACATGCACTCAAGGGCTTATTTTGGGTGCTGGATCAGATCTAGTGAAGAACCGAGATCATAAGAGCATTGGAAAATGGATGTCAGTGAAGGATAAATAGTTATAAGTATCCAAAGCATTCATAATTGACTAAAATGGACTATCATAGACTAAAACCAAAGGAAATCCCTACATAGTGTTGCTAGAATCAGATATAAGGTTTAAAAACCAGATCCAACAATATCGGCTAACTGAGAAATTGAATCGATATCATTAGAATGATATAGAATGGGAATTCTGAGCCCAAACTCCTTATGTCAGCCAAGAAAATCCAAGTGAGGCACCATATCAAAATTGAGATGTTTTGGCCACGTTTCAACGTGCGACCGAAGACACGTGTCACACGCCGGTAGTCACAACCATGTGGTCGATGCCATCAGCAGCATGAGGTTTTGACCTCGGATGTTGACCATCTTTGGTCCGTAGCTTTCTGGGATTTTAGAAACCTATTTAAGGGGTTGGATCCCTAAAATCTTGTTCATAGATATGTATTCTTCGTTATTTTGATTATTAACCTTTAAACTTGTTCGGTTGCTTGCTGTTCATCATGTACAATGCCTTGAACTTCTGGACAGCAAGTGTAGGATGCTTATAACTAAATACCAGACCCTTGGAAATATGAATAACTCACTAGGATGTGCTTTGCGCAAGCAATAGAGACAAATAATGAATAAATGAATTTAATGTTATTATTTTTATTGCTATTAAGGTATGGAGAACCTTAGGAAAGCTATTTGAAGCTGTACCCTGTGATAATTGCTGTTTACCCTCTTACGTAAGGGGATTAGAACCTTGTTGTGTAGAAATAGTTATTTTGACTATGATGTGTGGTGATGTGCGATTGATAACATGCCTTGTGTGATAACATGTCATCCAATATACTATTTGATTGTTCATGCATATGCATCCTTGTGTTTGGGGTCAATCGTATCGGTAAGGATTGAAGGGTGAGTGGAATGGACACTCGCTATCTTTTCACAAAAGCGACTGATCCATGTTTGATTCATGATGTTTAGTTAAGTCAGTAAGGAGGAAGGTGGGTGGAATGAGACGCTTGCACCATTTCTTACTGATGTTGCTTTACATTGGCCACCTGTAAGTCACGATGTCCTATGTGGGGGCTCAAATGGGGTTGGAAGCTTGGCGACGTTACAGTCCAGTGACATGATTAATTAGAAGGACATAGTTAATTGAATTTTAATTACCTAGATAACTATACCCCTAGCCATTAGGGGGTTATGTAGTGGCATGGGTTCAATAAAGGGTTGTATGAACATAGCTGCGATGCTCCCTATGACCGACATAATACGGATAAGTGGGTGAGTCGACTAGTGGGATTATCACCTCTTCAAGTGGCTGGTGTAATATGGGCTTGGGATGAGTTGCGGTCATGTGCGGACCAAAATGACAGACCCATATTTGGGGGAGGTTACTATATGCCAATAAGGCGGTATTCATTCTTTGAGAGTGATCCGTGTAGCCGAAGACTCCATGTGTGGGTTATCTTGAGTTGGCACTTACAGTTATAAACCAGACCATAGTTGTTAATATCATGCATTTATATGTGCACATTTAATTTCCTTGCTAAGCTCGGTGGTTGAGCTTACCCTTGTGTACACAAACTCTTTTAGATGTAGGTATGATCGATGTTGACCTTGGCGATGTAGACGCTAGTGATGATGACGTCCATGATGAAATGTGTGAGTGTGACGATTGTGTCTATGGATAGACATAATGATCTCTTTATAAACAATCTTATTTGATTTCTTTTATTTAGATTTGGGGGCGTGTTGCCCAAGAGAATAATTTAGATTAATGAACTTATTTACTTTATTCTATATACCATACAATGGATGTGGGATTATGAAGGATTATGCTATATTTTACCATTTAAACTTCAGCTGCTGTGGTTTAATCATTAGTCTTCCACTATACTCTATATCTGTAATCTTTTATTTTGGTGGTATTGGATTTTATTATTAATTGCTGTGATGGTAGGGTTTAATAGTTGGCGTACCACATTCCGTGATCTTAGAAGGGGATTTCCAATGCCTTAATTAGGATGTGGAGATCTCGTTACATTCCATAGTACCGATACATCGGGAACGGGGTGTGACAGAAGTTGGTATCAGAGCACAAATGTGCCACGTCTACTACTAAACCATAACATACATACACACCACAAATACAGTAAGCTGAAATAGGAGCATAAAACACATACTGTATTGGGGGTAAGAACCATGAATAAGCTACAAGAAATAAGATAATATATCGTGATAACAAAATAAGATCATAATGTATCCAGTCATAAAAACAAAAGATAAAAACATCCTATATACCAACGGTGAAAATAAAATACTAAGGATGGGTCGGCATCTACAATCCAGATCCTCACCCATCAATATCAAACAAAAATAAAATGTATAAAAATATCTGGTGAGCAACAATAGAGATATAAACGAAATAGAAAGGGCGACTCCTAGAGTATGCGCCAGAATAAATGGCTCGAACTCTCACCACTGACCGAAGACGCCGCTGATGAGTACGCTCACGTCTGGCTGCTGCCGTAGCCAACACATCATCAAGAACGGGACAATAATACCCTCAGTAGTCAGTGCAGTCCATAGGAAAGCGACCTCCTGTCTTGTAGCCTCTTGTGCATGCTGAAACTAAATGAAGCCCCGCTCAAGAGTAGCCTCTTGCTGCTCTGCACTAGTGACTTTTTGAAGCATACATCTCTTGTGTGTAGCTAAACTGGTTTGATGTGCCCGCTGGTGATCATCTAGAGCAATCACTAAGGTGCGAGCATCACCCAAAATATCCTATAGCTCTACAAACTCAAAAGCCCCAGACTGAGGAACCGCTACTGCTAGTACCTCATGATCCCCACCTATAAAATGTGATGAACCTACTTGCACATCAGCAAAATCAGCTACATCCTATACAACTGGCCAAGGTGGAGTATCCTCACTGGAATCTATACGCATTGGCAATGGATCCCCACTACCACTGGGTACTACTGGCTCACTCTCTGAAGAAGAAGAAGGCATGACCACTCTAAGTCGAACTCTCCTAACTGGCCATCGCTCTGAATTGGACGAGGTGGAGGGCACCGCTTTAGCTCCTCATCACTAAGAACCACATCTTAAAGTTAGAGCTTATGCAGTGAATCCCATCCAAATCGTGTATGAATACCGAACTCCTCCTCCGACTCCACTGTTAGGTTGAACCCCATGTTGAAAAACAACTGGGTGAGCAACTGACCGTAAGGGAGACTACCTGTCTAAGTGTATAATGCTGAAGTGATCATGGTCCTCATGATCAGATAAGGGAGACAAATCTGATGCTGAACTATGATGTAATAAGTGACAAACTCGCAAAAATGCACAATTGCATCTCTATGTCCGCTCTTGGGCACTATGTTATGCTGTGTGATGAGGCTGTATACCCTGGGAACCAGATGACAGTTGTTCTCATACAACTCTGGACCAAGCATCATCTACTCATGTATCTCTATGAGCTCCCACTCATCAACTATTGGGAGTTCTGGTTCCATATACACCCTCTTTCCTTCAGCAGAGATCCCTAAACTCCGAGCCAAACTAGGGATGGTGATGACAATGTCTCATCCCTTAACTCGACTAGAAATTTGAAGGGTGGACCCTCTACTAACTCCTCTATACCCCTGTCTACCTGTAGGTTGCAGTTGAAGTGGCAAACCATGTTAATCTTCATTGGCATGCTGTAACCCAACACTGGCAACCAACCCATGTCAAAGAAAGCCCGACGAATGTCAAATCTATCCAACTCCTTAAGAATAGCAAAACGGCCTGGCTCTACCGATCTATGCTCAAAGGTAGGCCAAGCTGTAGCTACCTCTACTGAGCTAAAGTGAAGTGGATCATATGCAGATGGTGGATGTCCTAACTATCTCACTACTCGTGCAGCAAAAAACTTTTCCCCAGAAGATCAGGTATATCTCGAGCAGCCATAGTGAATGAGATAAGTGCTTAGAAAATGGAAACCTGCCCAAGAAGGATAAAAATTATGATTAGTGGGCAGATATTAGGCAAGAATAAGCCAAGAGATATGCCAAAGAGATAAAACAAATAATATGAGGTATTGGAGCATATTTTGGTATCAAAAATCAGAAATGGGCAATAGATAAAATTGGGAAAATCATATATATGGCCAAAAATAAGTTTGTTAAAGAGTCCATTACACTCCAGTTATCACTACATATCTGAAAGAGTAATTTAAACACTAGTAAGATGAAAGAGAATAAAAAGCTAAGGTTAAACTAAACTCAGTTTTGGAAGAAAAGGGAAAAACACTGATTTTGAATATGGGTGAATGCACAAATCGATGGACTAAAGCCTAAACATGAGAAAAATCATGGGAAACAGTCCTAAACATGTTAGGATAGCAAAGCCCCACCGTTTTGAGCCATTACATGGGGAAAATCATGAGAAATCAACAAAAACCTAACCTAGGTAATAGAAAAATGAAAATTGGTTTGGAAACTTACTGTACCGATATGTGGAGAGAATTACGTGGAGGATTAAGGCAAGAAAACACCAAGAAAACCTCCAAGAATCAATTTCGATGGTGTGCACCTTCCTTCTACCGCACAGTAACTCCACACCTGTGAAAATGAGAAGAAAACAAAGTCATGCCTCGATTTAAATCGGATAGCAACGTGCGGTTGGTCATGTGCCATAGGCCCCTCACCTGGTCCAAGGTGCGGCGGTGACATGCTGCATGTCCCTTTTTGTCAGCTTTTCACTCCGTTTGAATGTTTGATCATCTGATTCATCGGCAATGCATTTAAACAATTAAATTTGAGCTTTAAAGATGATATCCACATTGCATGATGTAATTTTGAAACATTCATACCCGTGAATCGATTGACCATTTAAAAATATTCAGGTTTGAGCAGAGTTTCCTAATCATGGCTCCTAGTACCAGAAGAAGGCGACATAAACCTATCACCGCTAAGAGTATTTCCCCGCCAGAGGGGATAACCCAAGAACTGATACCTCCACCTGAGTTAAACCATGTGCTAGTACCTGTAACACCTCCACCACTACTTGTGCTAATGGTAGCTGATGTTACAACAATAATGGAAAACTTTGCCCGTGATCTCAGTCTTCAGCAATAGTGGTTAATGACTAGGCTTATAGCTATGCTACGTGGAGAAGCAGCTCCTCCGGTCATTCTTGTTCCGACAACTCTAACTATTCAAGCACCAGAACCTACTCAAGTGCCAGTGCTGCCACCTACTTATGGAATACCTGCTCCAGTACCGATTGCTGCAACACATGTGCCCCCACAAGTACCACTAGTGCCTATAAATGTTGCTCCGATTATTCCTCCGATAGCACTTCCACCTACCTTGACACCTATGGCAATGATAGTGGAAGCTTTTTAGAAGATGAAGTCTCCCAAGTCTATAAGAGTGGAAAATGATCCCTTTCATCCTGCCATCTAGATGCACATGATTGAAAAGACTCTCAAGATGATGCCTTGCATCGATGAGAAGAAAATACTCTACGCTACCTTTATGTTTGAAGACAAGCTTGACAATGATGGGAATTCACTCGGCCTATCATGGAGGCTAGGTACGACAATATCTCATGGGAAAGCTTTAAGGAAGCCTTTTTTGGTAATTACTTTCCACAGAGTTACAGAGACCAGAAGGAGGTAGAGATCTTATTTTAGCCAAGTACAAATATTAGTCACTAAGTATCAAAGAGATTTTGAGAGACTGAACTACTTTGCAAACCCTAGAATACACACAGATGCATTGAAGGCCAAAAGGTTTGCTGATGGCTTAAGGGGAGGAGTGCGAGCCATTGTTAAGGATTAGGGTCATACCACCTATGCAAGTATTGTCCAAACAAACAAGGTAGTGAAGGACAGCTAAAGGGATGGGTATCAAGCTCGTTGGAAGGACAAATCAATGACCTTGGGCACCAAGAGAGCTAGTACCTTCACAAGCAATCACAACATTAAGAAGCCATTTGAAACCACTGCTGCGAAGAAGGTGACTTCCCAAGTACCTACGAAGAAGCTTGCTGCCCCTGCTTTTACTGACTTAGCACCTGGCTTAGTGAGTTGCTACAACGGTCACCAAGAGGGACACATCTCTAAGAACTACCCTCTTCCTCCGAAGCAAGGATTGCAATAGGGCAAGGTCTATGCCACAACGGCAGAGGATGCTGAGAACTCTACTAGCGTGGTTATAGGTATTCTCTTTCACAATAGTTAAACTATTTATGCATGAATTGAGAATGTTCCTGAAGCTTTGTGTAAGACCCACATTCTACTAACTCTATCTAACCGTGTCATGCTAGGTCTTCCCATCATAGCTGGCTCGAGCGGATCGACCGTATGAAGAAACCACAAGGCTAGGTGAGTAGATTAACCCAAAATAGCATATTTTGGTTGAGTGAAAGCATAAAAGGAATTGTGCGGATGATCCACATAGTCAGAAAGTGAGGTCAATCACAATCAGTTTTGTGTGGTGGCACAATTGGAATTGTGTGGTCGACGAGTTCTGTAATCACACAGTCGACCATACAAACTGGGATCTGAATCTAAGATTGGAAACTTTTCAAGTTTAAGGGATCTCTTTCCAAATTGATAGAGTACTCTATATGGAGGTTTTTCCTCTATATAAAGGACATCCTTAGCCTCTCTCACTCTTTTAGAACTAATTCCAAAACTCTAAATCTAAGAGAGAAAGAGAAGGAGAAGGAGAAGAAGGAGAAAAGAAGACCTAGAGAAGAGAAGTTGCAGAGAAGGCTGCTATTCCTCTCTGAAAAAGGAGGCAAAGGTATGGAATCTACTCCCATAGATGTATAATGGTTAGGATTGATCTCCCAATAGTGAATTGATGATTTGAACTCTAGATGGGATTGAGATCATGAGATTTATCTATCAAATCTCAAGAGAGACAAAGGAAATAGGTTAGGGAATAAATTGTGATAGAAGAACTCATGAATGAGGCCATAGAGAGACCCTAGAAGAGGCTCCAACAATGAACCAAAGAGCAGACTGAGGAAGACCTTCGAACACAACCCAGAAGTTGTGTGCTCGCATGTGTGGAAGCATGATGTGCGACCATATAGTTGACCACACACTCTCGGAAAGTTGCCAAGTTTGTGTGGACACATGTGTGGAAGCACAATGTGCGACCACACAGTGGACCATACAAACTCAGAGAGTCTATTTTGAGGCCAAACTCGATTTTAGACTATTGTAACTTAATACCATCAAACCCTAAGCTAAATTTATGAATTTTCTAGGTTATCAACTAGTACAAGTGAACTTCCAAAGTTTGGAAGAGAATGATACTACGATCAAAGGTGAGGGAACAAGACCTAAACTAACTGGATTAAAACAAGCTATTTTTTTTAATTGTCCAATGCTATGAGTGATACCATTCTTGTATGATTGTAATGTGCATCTCACATGTCATTCTATATTACTGCTATTAAAGTTCATGCATATTTGTTTTATTATTTTACTCTATTGATTGATGATGATAGGAATAGACATGTGTTTATGAGTGTGGTTGGTGTGTTGTGTGGGGAAGGATGAGTGATCCCTAAATCATGCTTCGCATTAACATTGTCGTAATGCTGTTACTATAGTGGAACTATTACATCGTAGGGCATTAAGGGAGGTGGTCTCGGACCGTGTGGTCTTCGACTCTACCAAAGGGCCTTAGTTCTATCTCTATGGATGTATTAAGGGATGCTGGGCTTTGGATTCATATAGATGACATTAGGATTGATTAGTAGCGAGACCAGTTTGTAAGCCCTCGCCAATAGAGACTTACGTGTTGGTATGGGTAGGGCATCAGGGGAAGTGTTGGTAGTGTGTGATCTGGACACTTTATCTCTATCTCTATTCCATGGTGGGTGCATGTGGGACGGCAATGGTGTTTCATCCATTGGACAGATTCATACACTCATGTATAGAGGTGCGGTGGCCACCAATCCTTTCTATAGAACAAATGCAAACTTAAAACCAGACCAAAGATATTAATTGAATGCATGCATATGTTTGTGCATTGTTTTGTTTACTCACTGAGCCGTGATGTGTGCTCACCCTACGACGTCAAATATTTTTAGTTGATGATGTAGGTCTTACTATTGAAGATTATATAGAGGTGTCGACGTATGGACACATAGCGGCAATGGATACCCAGACGGTAGAAGGCGAGCACGACTCTGCGTATGAGTGTTTCTAGTGTCTCTATTATTAGATTATTCATATTGGATTATGGGAACTTGTAATAGATTATTTAATTATGTTTTGAGTTTACTTGGAGATAATTGGTTTACTTAATTACTTTATCATGTTAGACACTCAGTTCATTATTAATAAAGACTTTCGTTATTATTTTATTATCTTTGATTATGTTGTGGAAGATGAATCTAGTTTGAATGGTTGGCACGGTCTTTACGAGATCCTTGTTGAACCGTTGGTTCTTATGACGGTTTATTACACTTGGTTAGACCAGAATTGGGGTGTCACAATTTGTGAATTTAATAAGCTACGTAGCATTAGGTACCTTATCCATATCCAATTTGCCGGCTCAAGTATTCTTTGACTTAGGTGCAACCCACTCCTTTGTGTCGCCCTCATTCTCTAAGAAAATGGGAACACCTCCAGGCCAAATAGAGTCCCAACTCATAGTCAGTAAGCCATTGGGATAGCGAGTGGAACTGGACTACTACCACGAACCGTGTAGAGTCTAAATCACCGACAAGCAAATGGATGCGAACCCGATACTCCTAAACATGTCGAATTTTGATGCAATCCTAGAAATGGACTGGCTAGCTACTCATAAGGCCAGCATCCTTTGTATTGAGAGAAAAGTTTCATTCGACATGGATGGTGACAAGAAGATAGTATTCATTAGAGACAAGCCGAAGAAACAGAAGAAACACTTTATATCTGCCATGCAAGCTAGTAAGTTGCTAGCTGAGGGATGTACTGCATACATTGCATCTGTTGTAGACATTACCATAGAAACTCCCAAACTAGAAGAGCTACGAGCAGTAAACGAATTCCCTAAAGTATTTCTAGAGGACCTAACGGGTTTGCCACCTGACAGAGCAACAGAGTTTGTAATAGATTTGCTCCCAAGATCAGTACTTGTATCCAAGGCACCTTATAAGATGGCACTTGTAGAACTAAAAGAACTCAAGGTTCAATTACAGGAATTGCTAGATAAAGGCTTTATATTAGGCTATGTATTTGACCATGGGGAGCTCTGATCTTATTCATCAAGAAGAAGGACGGAAGTGTTAGACTGTGTATTGACTATCGAGAATTGAATAAACTTACAGTCAAGAATCGATACCCTCTTCCCAGGATCAATGATTTATTCGATCAACTGCAAGGAGCCTCGATATTCTCAAAGATTGACTTGAGATTAGGTTATCACCAATTGAAGATCAAAGAAGCTGATATTCCGAAGACTGCCTTCAGGACCTGCTATGGCCATTATGAATTCGGGGTCATGTCGTTCAGATTAACAAATGCTCCTGCATCGTTCATGGAATTAATGAACAGAGTATTCCATGACTTTCTGGATCAGTTCGTCATCGTATTCATTGATGACGTCCTTGTGTATTCTCACTCGCTGAAGAACATAAAGAACGCCTGTCACACCCTATTCCTGATGTATCGGTATTATGGAATACAACGGGATCTCTCCATCCTATTAGGGCATAAGAAATCCCTTTCTAGGATCACACATCACGGTACTCTACAAGTTAATCCAGATAGACAATTATCAGAGTAAAATTTATAATCTTAATTTTAAATAATCATTCTTACTAAGAAGGTAAAATAGCAGAAGACTTAAAACTTAAAATCCAATTATCAAGAGCTGACGAATTACTAAATAAAGCTTGTACATTTAAGTTCCAACCATAATTAAAAATCATTATCCAATTATTCCAAAACGATTTATCCAACGTAAAATAAAATATTGTTCAAAGTTTATCTCCAACATAAACCCAAATTAAAGCAAATATACATATCCCAACTATGGAGAAGAAACATGGGCACAACCTAAACCCATGCACAACACTACACATTGCATTAAGGATCTGAGATATCCTCCTCAGGTTCATAGTCCTCATCCTCCATGCTAGATGGAGTGCAACTTGGAGCGTCAAGTGAAGAACTTGAAACATCTAAAAGAATTTGTGTGCACAAAGTAAGCTCAACCACTGAGCTTAACAAGAAAACTAAACATGCAACAAACAAAATGCATGCAACTATCAACTATGGTCTGTAAATAACTGTAAGTGCTAGCTCAGGACAACCCACACATGGAGTCTCCAGTCTGCATGGGTCTCCTTCCATCAAATGATACTGCCTCACTCAGCTTACAATATTACTCCCAAGTACAGGTATGTCATTATGGAACATGCTTGTATTCTGCCAGCCACTTGTCCATAATTCATCCCCAATCCACACTATGTCAGGTACTTAAGGAGTTGATAATCTCACTAGTCGACTCACCGGCCCTTCCACACTATGTCGGGTATGGGGAGCATCATAGCTATGTTCATACCACCTTTTTATTACACCCATGCCATTACATAACCCCCTAATGGCTAGGGGTATAGCTATAAGGATAAATATGTTCGACTGCCATGTCTACCTAATTAATCATTTACTGGACCATAATGTCACCAAGCTTCTGACCCCGTCCGTCCTCCCACCTAGGACATCGTGATTCAGCTAGAAAACATATGGTCAATGCAAAGCAACGTCAGTAAGAAGTGGTGCAAGTGTCTCATACCACCCACCTTCCTCCTTACCGACTTAACCAAACATCATGCATCAAACACAGATCAATCATTTTTGTGGAAAGATAGTAGGTGTCCCATACCACCTGCCACCCAATCCTTATCGACATTGTTGATCCCAATACAAGAATGCATATGCATGATCATACAAAACAATTTATTGGATGACATGTTATCACACAAGAGCATGTTATCAATCACATCCATCATACAACATAATTCCATATAGCTAATTCTACCAAACAAGGGTTTCATTTCCTTACAGACAATTAGAGAATAAATACTTGGCAAACCGATTGGGTAGCAGCCTACCAGAGTCCTCGTAGCTAAGGATCAAGATCATAAGCATTCATTAATGTGTTATTCAATATAATTAATTAGATTCTTTTTTAAGTCCATTATTTCTGGTGCTCATAGCGTTAATAGCTCATCTAATAACTTATGCCTATTATTTACTATTGTTTATCATGACATAGCATCAAGGGGTTCATTATTCCTTTCATTCATCATCGTTAAAGGTAACTTCTATATAATAACCATGATGTCTACACCAGGTAGATACAATGCGGCTATCACACCAGATACAATGTGGCTATCACACCACGAGCCAGTGCAATCATTAGTTAAGTCACCTTTTAATAGCCTTAATACTAAGAAGGACTTCTTATAACGAAGTCAAGGGTTCTAGCATCATACAAGGGTTTAGTTACTAGTCCTTAAGGTTCCACACTTGCTGTCCAAGGGTTTCTTTTCATTAAAAATAGAAATTAGCAAGCTACTTATACCAATTATGGGTATGTAAATAAAATAACACTAGGGTGTTCATCAACCTTAGATTTTTAGAGATTTAAACCCATAGGCAGGCCTACAAAAATTCCAGTAAGCCACAAAAATAGCGTGCAACATGTGGTCGACCACACGGTCTGGTCACCAGGCGTGCGGCATGTATCACCGACCATATGTTGAAACGTGGTTGTTTGATAGTGTCGGCACCCCAGAAGGGTTGCCTAACTCTAATAGGGTTGGTCTAGGTTCTTGACTTGCAAGGGTCGTCCTAGATTGATTTATTGCTGGTGTAAACCAGCCCTTACATCTATTCGATATAACATACCAGGGGATTTTTATCCTAAGAATACTATCTTTGGGTTCCAAGCCTTTAATAAATTCTAAATAAATTACAGAAAGTCACCAGCCAAGTTTGGCCCAGATTTTCCATTGGAATGGCATGCGGCTGGTGTTCGACTGCACGTCACGACGACTGGGTCGTACGGCTCGTCCCATCTACCACACATCAGAATGTAGTTCGATGGTCTTCAAACTCTTCTGACATGATTTCCATAATTTCCTTGTTTATATTGTGGAGTTTGAGCTCTAGACACAATTTCTATGCTAGGTTTTGGATATCGTTTCGGTTATCCATAAATCAAAATTTCAGATCTGATTTTAATACTTTGGATCTGGCTTCTAGGAATTCAGATCATTTCATTGATCCATGATCCGAGTCTTCAAGGGTCAGCTCAAGATCCCTAAAGGTCATTTTATGGTTTCCAAAATCCGTAGATCGTTCTTTTGCATTTTCAATGATCCAATCTCACCATTCTTACATTCCATGCATGCTATTGTCCACAGTTCGTCTATGTGAATGGAGGCCTGCATGTTCATGGCTCCACCATGGATGGTGGATCATTACTTCTTCCTCTACTTTAGCTACAAATATTTTTATTATGGAGGCACCATTATAATACAAGAGATGTCGTCTCTAAAATCACTAAATCTCCCATTACACAAATGCTTGTTAACCAAATCAAATCTTAAGTAGAAAGGGTACTTACAGAAGGATTAGATTCCCTTTCGAGCTTTTAGCGATGGAGTCACCGATCTAGAGGTACGTTCTCCTTCTCCTCTCCTTCTCTTTCTTTTCTTTCTCCTCTGCGTCTCCTTTTTGCAGGGTGGTAATGGAAGGGAAGGTTTCTTCCCTTCTCTTCTTCTTCTTCTTGCTTTCTTCTCCTTCCTCCCTTCTTTCTTACTTTGTGCGTCAGACTCTCTCTCCCAAGTTCATTCTTCTATTTTGGTAGATTGAATGGGAGGATGGAGAGAGATAAGATCTCCCTCTCACAAAATTGGTAGGAAGGGCCACCAGATTGGTAAGGGGATGATTCTCCTGCTCTTCTTACCATTCTTTACTCAGATGGAGATCAACCTACCATGAAAGGAGTCTCTCTTAGTCAGCCATGGAGGGAGAAAGCCGAATTTAAACTATGGGTCCCGCTTAAGGTTCGTCTTAATCATAGTTCAAGCACATGGGATGTGTGTCACACCCAAATTCTGGTCGAACCAGAAGCGTGAATAAATCGTCATATGAACCAACAGTTCAAGCCAGGATCAAATGAGGCTGTGCCAACAATCAAACCATTCATATCCACATCATAATCGAAGATAATAAATAATTAATGGAAGTCTTTATTAATGAACTGAGTATCTAATGTGATAAATAAATAATCAACTAATTATATCAACATAAACCTAAACATACTTTAACTGTCTATTACAAGTTACATAAGTTCAAATACAAAAATAAATACTAGGCATAAATACAATTGAAATACTCGCATGATGAGTCATGCTCGTCTTCCCACACTTATACGTCCATAGCCACCATGTGTGCATAGAATGTCGCATTCATATCTTCTTCCACCGTAGTACCTGCATCATCAACTAATAATATATGACATTGTGGGGTGAGCTCACAACCTAGCTCAGTGAGAAAACAAAACAATGCAACAAACATATGCATGAGGTCAAATTCATATATTTGGTCTAATTTAAGTTTGTAATGTGCTGTGGTAAGGATAGGCAGCCACCACACCTCCATACATGAGAGTGTGAGCACACCCAATGGATTACACACCGCTGTCGTCCCACAACACTCATTACAAGATAGAGATAGAGCTACAACCTAATGGATCACACACTGTCAGCACCCCCCTGATACTCTACCCCATACCAGTACATATGCCCTTACTGGCAAGGACTTCAAACTAGGTTTGTCACTAACCAATCAAGATCTCATCAAGGTGTATCCAAGGCCTTACCCCAACATCCTTCAATACACCCATAGATATAGAACTAGAATCTGCTGGCTAGACTAGGGCTTACACCGTGATCACTCTCCCTGATACCTTATGACATACTAAGTTCGCTAAGGTAATAGCGATACGATGTCAATGTGGTGAATGGTTTGATGCTATAACCTCTCTCCATTTAACATACCAACCACACACAAACATATGTCTATCCTATCATCATCATCATCATCATCATCATCATCATCATCATCATCATTATAATAGAATAAAAATAATAATAAAATATGCATGAACAAGAATAACAGTTATTGGATGACATGTTATATGTACAATCATCATACTGATCATGGCAATAATCAAATTAACAGAAAGTAAAGGGGTAGCTTGTTAGTAACCAATTAGTTTAAGTCTTGTTCCCTCACCTGTGAATGATGTTTGTTTCTCTTCCAAGCCTTAGAAACTATCTTGAATTAACTGGAAACTTAAATAATTAGTAAACCTTAATTAGGGTTCCATTCCATCAGGTTACAGTACTAAGTTTCACTGTTCGGTCTCCAATTTAGGCCTTTCTGACATTGTCCAATCGCGTAACCGGTCTTGCATTTGCTGACATATCAGCCATCCTGATAAACCCTATCAGAGTTCCTGAGAGTGACTGGTCGCCTGTCCGGTCTAGCATCTAGTCGACCGGTCAATAGGGACTGGACAACCTTCAGGCTGTCTTCAGTCTGTTTTCTCTATGAATTGATTCTTAGGTTCATTAATGGGATCCATCCTAGGGTCATTCTATGGCCATCATTCATTAGTTTTAGTCACTCATTGTAACCCTAACAACTACAATTATTACAGATTTATATTAAAGACCTTAAGATCGAAATCATGGTATTGGATCCAATCTAACACATTGTAATCTCTAATCCTAACATAGTCTAACCTTCTACAGAGAGAAAGGGACTTACCATTGGCTTCTCAATGTGGTTGGTTAGGTTGGTTGGAAACCAATGACAATTCCTTGTTGTAGAGCTTCCTCTCCTTTCTCTAAGCTTCTTCCTCTCTAAGTCTTCTTCTCCATTCTTCTTCTAAATTTTAGGGTTTATGGATGTTCAAAAGAGTGGGAGGAAGTGAAGGGGCGTCCTCTATATAGAGGAGAAACTTCCATATAGAGTCCTCTCTTAATTAGGAAAGTGGTCTTCTCAAATTAGGAAACTTTCCTAATCTCGGAGATAGATTCTTGGCTTGATCGGTCAGTTGATCGGTTGCCCAATCCATAGACCGGACAACTTAAGTTATTTGACCGAACAACCTACGAAGAACTCATTTTTATACCTGGCTTTAGTTTTTTTATTTGGTTGGTTTTCTTGAGCCAGTTATAATGAGAAGACCTGGCACGACACGGTTATACCAGATTAATGGAGTGTGGGTCTTACAACTCCCCCCTAAAAATAAATTTCATCCTCAAAATTTGTACATGCTTTCCGAGTCGAACAAGTAAGGATATTGTTTTTGCATTGTATTTTCCTCTTCCTGTCACCTCTTCCTCATCTTGGTTTCACCAGGTTACTTTAACATAGTAGATATCCCAATTTTGAAGATGCTGTACCTTTTGACTAGTAATCTCGACTGACACCACTTTAAAGGTTAAGTCTTCTATCAAATCCAGTGGACCCACAGTCAATACATGTTTTGGATCTCTGATGTACTTCTTCAGTAGGGAAACATGGAATACGTCATATACACCAAACATCGATGGCGGTAGCGCGAACATATCGATATGCTACTTTTCCACTTCTGTCCAAGATCTCATAAGGTCCAATAATTCTAGGACATAACTTCCCCTTCTTACCGAACCATTTCAGACCTCACATAGGTGATATTTTTAAGAACACTTTGTCACCTACGATGAACTCTAAGTCTCGGCATCGGTTGTCCGCGTAATGCTTCTAGCGATCTTGAGCTGTCTTGACTCTTTCTTTGATCTGGTCGACTACTCGACATGTTTCATCAACAAACTCTGGCCTCACTATCCTTCGTTCACCAACCTCATTCCAAAACAGAGGGGTTCGACATTTCCTACCTTACAATGCTTCATAGGGTGACATCTGTATAGTAGGCTGATATGTAAGACCCGCACTCCATGAACCCGATCTAAACCTTTAATTCATGTCGTAACAGGTCTTCCAATCATCATCAGACCAGACGGGACGAGCAGATGACAACCAGGTATGGAAACGGACCAATTTAAGTATGATAAACTTCATACCAGTCGATGGTACCGGTCTATGGTACCGGTCGACGGTCGACAGGTATGGCCTGCGCAGCTTACATCCGAAAAAGGATCTCTGCGGGTTCCATTTTCCAAATTCTGAACCGAAGGACTTTTCTAATGTTAGGAGGCTTCCTAAACCTAACCCTAGCCTATATAAGGAACCTTAAACCTCCTAAAACCTCTCTCATTGATTTTCACAAACCCTAGAGAGGAGAAAGAGGCTGAAGACGGAGAAGAAGCTAGGAAGGAGAGGGAAGAGCCTCCAAATCCATTGGACGAAGAACACATTACCACGAACCAACGGTAAGTACTTAAACCTTCCTCTACTTTATCGTTCTAGGATGGTTAGTCATGTTTGGATCAATACCACGCAAAGTGAGGTATTGATCTAAATCATATTTTGCCGTCAAATCCTAATCTAGTCGGTAAACCCTAGATTCAAGTTCTAGGTTGAAAATCATCAAAACTAGGATTTGGATGAAGTTGGAAACAACTCTAACTCAGTGCTCAGACCTAGAATGTGTAGGAGAAACCCTAGGATCAATAAGGGGTAACCGGCAGAAGGCGAGAACCGAATGTATGGTCTTTCGGAGACATACCGGTCGACCATATCGGTCGCACCTTTTCTCACAGTGCCGCGACCGGTACTGCGACCGATATGCTCTATGAGGAGTGTTTTTAACCAGTTGGTTTTTCAACCAATGTAAACCCTAAGAAAAACTATTTTAACTCAACCCTAACATTGTGTAGGACCTTGTGATAGCAAGTTTGGACCTTGTGACACAGAGCAAGCTATCAATCAAGCGTCAGATAAGGGAATCAGACATAAACCCTAATAATCTAATAAACAGTAAAACATTGTTAATAACTATGATTCTGTGGACTGATGTTTGTGCATACTCACATGTCATCCTTTACTTTCAGTTATTATTATTGTTCATGCATACTCGCTATTCTAGGATGTAACTGTTAGGCATGTGATTGTTTTCGTTGGTGTGTGGAATGGGAAGGGCCAGGGGTCTGGGATCATTCCTCACACTAACACCATTTCGTATCGTTCTGTCTTAGCATGCTTGGTGCGGGTAGGGTATCAGGGGGAGGAAGTGGCACCGTGGTCTCCGTCCTGGCCACTAGACTCTAGCTCTATCTCTACGCCATAAGGAGCTGTGTTGGGATAGGGCCTACTGTGATGACATATAGGATTGGTTAGTTGTGAGCCCAGTTTGTAAGCCCTCGCCAATAGGGGCTTACGTGTTGGGATGGGTAGTGTAAGACCCATATCGAACTAACCGGTCTTACCACCTTGTATCAGGTCTACCTATCATGGTCGAGCCAAGTGGACTAAGTGCGTGAAGAAACTACAAGACCAGGTATGAAATCAATCCAAAAATTGTCAATTATGAGCATATGGCCTCATGCCTAGACAAGTGTGACCGACCCCACCTCAAAAAAGACCAACCACATCAATTTTGGTCGTATGGTTGGACATTTCAAAAGGTAGGGTTGACGGATTCTACGACCCCACCTCCGACCCCACGGAACCCAATCAGAAACCAAAATTAGGAAACCTTCCTAATCCGAAGGGGGTTCTTTCCTAAACTCATTGGGGTAGATTATGGAGGATTTTCCTCTACAAATAGGACGTCCCTTAGCCTCTTTATCTCCTTTAGAACTCTAGTTGAATGTGAGAGAAAGAAAAGAGAAGGAAGAGAAGGAAATTTGAAGAGGAAGACTAAGGAGGAGGAAAATTCAGAGAAAACTCTAAATCTTTAGCAAGCTTAAGGTATGAACATATTTTTCATGATAAATTGAGAGCCTAGAATAGTTTATGAAGAAAATAGGATTAGGAGAAACCCAAATCATCCATCCGTGGATGAATTCCAAGATAATCTATGGAGGAAATTATGTGGACAATGGATGGTGTATAAAATAGTAGTTTTGAGCCATAGAACAATCATAGGAAGGACCATGATGATAAGCCAAAGAATTCAAACATGAAGGAATGGAATTAAAAGTGAAAGGTCGACCATAACACGTGTGGTCGCACGTGAGGTCGCATGATGTCCGACCCTACAAGACACACATGTCCGACCACATGCCCTCGGGAAGTTTCCAAGGAGGGTGTGGTCCACGTGTGGTCAGAGTATGTCCGACCCCACCCTGCAACCCCACGCCCTGTGGTCGCAGAAACTGAGACCACAAGTGTTGTCCCACCTGCGACCCCTCAGTTTCTGTTAGTCAAAATACATGGGAATTATTTCTAATTAAAAATCTATCAACTTGTTAGGTCATCAAGTGATCTAAGAGTGAATTATAAAGCTTGAACGAGGATCTACTATCAATCAAAGGTGAGGGAACAAGACCTAAACTAATTGGCTAATAATAAACTATTTTTGTTTATTGAGTCCAATGTCATGAATGATTCTATGCTTGTATGCATGTATTGTGCATTTCACATGTCATCCAATATTCCTGTTATTACTGTTCATTCATATTTAATTCAGTTTATTTATAACATGATGATGATGATGATGATGCTAGGAATATGCATGTGAATGTATGTGTGTGGTTAGTGTACTTGATGCGAGTGGGGCATCAGGGGGAGGATGTGACAATGTGGTTCATCCTGGTCACCAGACTCTAGCTCTATCTCTACTCAAGTCTTGTCCACTAACATCGTCGTATCGCCATTACCATAGCAGAACTATTACGTCATAGGGCATCAGGGGAGGTGGTCACGGACCGTGTAGTCTCTGACTCTGTTGGGGGGCCTTAGCTCTATCTTTATGAAAGTATTGAGGGATGCTGGGGTGAGGCCTTGGATACACTATTTGACATTAGGATTGGTTAGTTGCGAGCCCAGTTTGTAAGCCCTCACTAATAGGGGCTTACGTATTGGTATGGGTAGGGCATCAGGGGAAGTGTAATGCGGTGTTTGATCCGAACACTTTAGCTCTATCTCTATTCCATGATGGGTGCATGTGGGATGGAAATGGTGTTTGATCCATTGGGTGGCTTCACATACTCGTGTATAGAGGTGCGGCGGCCACCTATCATTTCTATTGCACATTGCAAACTTATAAACTAGACCAAAGATATGAATTGAATGGATGCCTATGTTTGTTGCATTGTTTTGTTTGCTCATTGAGCCATGATGTATGCTCACCCTTTCGACATCGAATATTTTTAGTTGATGATGTAGGTACTACTGTAGAAGATTACATGAATGCTCCAATATATGGACATGTTGCGGCAATGGATACAGAAGCTATGATGGAGTTGCATGATTCGTCGTGTGAGTGCAACTCATGCATCTTTGATTAGTTTTATTAGTTGGATTATTAAGAACTTAATTGATTAATTTATTTTATTTTATATCTTAGTCATTTGGAGATAATTGGATAATTTATTTATGTTATCACTGTTAGATTCTCAGTTCATTAGTATTAAAGACTTCCGCTATTATTTATTTACTCTGATTATGGTTGTGAATGTGTATGGTTTAAGCAAACAGACACAGCCTATTCGAGATCCTGGTGGAACCGTTGGATCATAGATGGTTCATCACACCATTCTGGCTGGTTCAGAATTGGGGTGTGATAACTTGGTATCAGAGCTCTCGAGCCCTGTCTATTAAACTTGTATACTTCCACAAAAGTTCATGAACTGAGTTAGGATAAAATTTAAAAGCTTTAATAAGAACACACTATAAGCACCTGTATTGTATGAGACAAAATTATGAAAGAGAATAATGCACTATTAAGATGAGAAACAAATTTCATATACACATCGAATAAAAACAATATATATATATATATATATATATATATATATATCCAAATCAGAGTACGGTCCGTAATCTGGACAGTTACTCTATAGTACAAGGAAAAAGTAAAAAGAATGCATCATGGAGCCGGAGGTGATGGAGGAGGAGGTGCCTCACGATCTCGGTCATAGTCCTCAGCATACACTCTAATCATTTAGGCTACCTGAGTCTGGGTCACCTGGAGACTAGCTGCTAGATCGGTCATCCGCTGATCAGACACGCGCTGGGCCTCCCTAATCTCACGCAGCAACCCCATCACGTCATCTGGTGGTGGGTGCGAAGGACTAGCTGAGTGAGAAGGAGCCCGAGAAGGGCCAGCTCAATGGAATGCAATGGTGATGGAGGAGGTATGGTGTCCACATCCATGTACATACGATCATCATCCTTAGCATCACTTTGTTGGACTCCTGCTGCTGCTACTGCTGCTGCAGCCTCAGCGTCTGCTATCTCGACCCGAGTACGGGGACGCACCATAGCGTTCCTCTCCTCATCACTGACCTGCACATCTCGCATCCCCATCTTGCAGATGTCCTCCTAGTTGAGGTCAGACGAGAAGGTGTACTCATGAATCCTCTCATCAACCAAGTCAATATACAGGCGAGTGAGCAGAGTAGTGATCAAACGCCCGTAGGGAAAGTTGCTTATCTGACCAGGCGTCATAGCACGGATCATCGTCCTGATGATAATGTATGGAAGGCAGACGGATTGCCTAGTGCAGATGCAATATAGGAGATACTGGGTCAACTGGGAAATCCTCTCATAATGCCCACTCTGAGGAATCAGGTTGTGCTGAATAATCTTGCAGTGCACACGAGGTTCTGACCGTAGGTTGATTACCTTCATCTCCCAGCGATCACCTCTAAGAAGCTGGCGATCAATCTCTGCATGCATCATCAAAGATAGGAACTAGGGTTCCTTAGGTGCACAGTACACCAAGGGGCCGTCGTTTGATATACCCAGGAGATCTGCCAACTCCTGGCAGTTAAAGGAGATTTCCACCCGTTTAACATAACTGGTGATCCTGAGCTCCCTACCCCTATCTGTATCATTTGGATCACCCACTACCTGAAGGTTGCAATAAAACTGCTTCACCAGAGCAGGACAAGTGCAAGCCTCATACGATATCACGGGGAGCCAACCCATGTCACCAAAAGCACCCTCTACATTAAACAAGGCTAGATTAGCCAAGTTTATACAGCGACCCCCTTCCACCTTTTTACGCTCATAATGAGCATACTGAGCCTCTGCTTCATTAGACCGGAAGCAGATGGGATCATGAACTCTGAGAACCTTGGTGTGAGCCATGCTATCTGCAAAGACACAGACAAATAAACAAGATACGATTTATAGAGCAAAACTCAAAATTTTTGCATTATAACGGCGTGATTTGGCCAAAAGCCTCACTTTTCACCCAAACAGTTGGGCAGGAGGACTTACATATGTTCCAAACCTTCTTGCAAGGCTCATACATTTGGAAATTTAAAGTAGAAAGATCGAATTTGAAGAAATTTCAATAATTTGGAAAAAATCACAAAAATTAGGTCAAAAATGAAAATTTTCAAGTTTCTCAAAAACTAACCGATGAAACTCAAATTTTCTTGAGGGCTTTCGTCCATTGGGTGGCCAATAGTAAGAGCCCCCAATAAAAATCAAAATTTTATGGTTAGAAAAATTTTAATTTGAAGAAAACGCTATAAATGGAGAAAAACCTAGTTTTGAAAGCTTAAAAATGAGGACCAGTAGAGAACATACCTGAAGGAAAGGAACGAAAGTCGTGAATGGAAGAAATAATCACCAAACACAAGTAGTTGATACTGTAGCAACACAGGGGAAGTGAGTTGAGTTGAAGGAAAAACAGAATGTGGGAAATGACTCTAAAAATCGGGTTTAAAAACCTGATTTGGGGTCGTGTGGTCGCAAAATTCGACTAAATTTGTGACCACATGACCGACCCCATATTCGAACCCAGGCTCTCGGTGAGCTGACAGACATCATGTGCTCGGACCCTATGGTCAGACATATACCGACCCTACGGTCGACCCCAGGCTCTCGTAGTTGACAGGGTTTTGTGAGGTCGCATACCCTGTGGTCAGACATAGTGCGACCCCACTATCGACCCTACGATGGAAAATATAGTATTTTGACTGAATGACTTGAAAAATCGGAATTTTACATTGATTAGTTGGATTTTGGACGTGGGAATGACGTATATTATGATTGCTTCACATGTTCTACGATTTTTTTAGACACTACCACCACCGGAACAGGAAATGGCTGGGTGAAGAGTAACCAGGCTAGGACGTAACCCAATTCCACCACCACCACCTGTGGAGGAAGACAGCCATGAAAATCCTGAAGAACAAGGGAATCAGAATATGGCACCACTAGGAGCTAATGGCTAGGCAAAACCTACAAACTGGCCAGCCCCACCTATAGATTTGGCTACAACAGTTATGAACCTAGCATAACAGCTACAACAAATACAACAAGTACAAGCCAATATGCAAGCTACTATGGGAATGGTTTTTTCAGCTGTACATACTACACCTATGCCAGCCAGACAAGCTAGCACAGTACCAGGGGGTAGCAACACGGTACCCCAAGCTCCTCAAATGCCAGTTGCACAAGCTCTAGTACAGAACCTTGAGGTAGCGCAAGGCAGTTACCAGTATCAACCACCTATTTATGGGGCCTATGCTCAGTATCAGTTGGACCATTCTCGACTGATCGAGCATTTTTTTGAAAATAAAGCCTAAGGAATATAATGGGAAGCCAGCAGATCCTTTGTGGTCAGCTCACTGGATCGATGAAATGGAAAGAAATTTTATGATGATGACTGTTAATGAGGAGGAAAAAGTACTGTGTGCAACATTAATACTGAAGGGCAATGCACACCACTAGTGGAAGTCTACTCGGACTTATCTATTAACAAAGCACACTCAATTAACTTGGGCAATCTATAAAGAGGCATTCTTCGAGAAATATTTTCCCAGAAGTTTCAGAGATGTTATGGAAAGAGAGTTCCTGAGTTTGTATCAGGGACAGATGACTGTGGATGCATATCAACAGCGTTATGAAGAGCTATTTTTCTTTGCTCCCTCTAACATGCAGGAGGAAAATACTAAAACTTGAAGGTTCATCATGGGACTTAGGGGAAGCATTAGAGAGCATGTTTTGGGGCTAGAAAAGAAAGTTTATAATGAAGCAGTGCAGATTGCTCGAGTAGTGGAATCGAGCCAGAGAGAAAGCTACTTTGCTCAGAATAGAGGTATCAAAAGGCCAAATGAAAATTCATATAACGGAGGGAACACAAAGACATTTAAACCCGTCCGTACTCAAGGCTTTAATGCTGCAACCAAGACTACTCCAACAGCCCAACCTCAACAAAAACAAAATAATGAAGGAGTAAAATGCTATAACTGCAATCAAATGGGACATTATTTAAGGGAGTATCCTAAGCCCAGGAAGCAGCTACAACAAGGAAAGGTTTATGCAGTTACATTTGAGGACGCTGTCGCATCGCCTGATGTGGTTACAGGTATGA
The DNA here is from genome assembly GCA_028583415.1 of Protea cynaroides. Lineage (NCBI taxonomy): Eukaryota > Viridiplantae > Streptophyta > Magnoliopsida > Proteales > Proteaceae > Protea > Protea cynaroides. Next base: position 7,795,791 of record CM053267.1, on the reverse strand, counting down.
CCTGAACCTTTTATTTTGTATTACCTTGTGTGAGCATGTAGACTAAATTAAAACAAATCACAGGTATCGTACCTATTAATGGCATACCCGCTACAGTACTCTTTGATTCTGGAGCTACTCATTCTTTTATATCTGTGTCATTTGGAAAGAAGCTAAATCTACCCCTCAGATCTTTAGACTACAAATTGCTTGTACGATCACCTATGGGATTAGAAGTGGAATTAGAAAAAGGTTATGGACCATGTCCAGTTCTTATCGGCGAGAAGATTTTGGATGCAACCTTAATTCAACTTGAGATGGCAGACTTTGACGTTATCCTAGGAATGGATTGGTTAGCTCGGCATTCTGCAAACCTATTATGTGTAGAAAAGAAACTAACATTTAAAGACATGGAAGGAGCAGACTTTAGTTTTGCGGGAACCAAACTACCCCGTAAACGAAAACTCATCCTCTCTGCAATAAAGGCTAGAAAATGCCTCGAGAAAGGAGGAGTTGGGTATCTAGTATCCGTGGTCGACCTCACCAAGGAAGTACCATGAATGGAAGATATTGAGGTTGTGCATGATTTTTCAGATGTATAACCTGAGGAACTACCAGGACTACCACCCGACCGAGTGACAGAGTTCGTTATAGATCTTATACCCAGAGCCGCACCAGTATCTAAAGCACCCTATCAAATGGCTCCTACTGAACTGAAGGAACTGAAGGTGAAATTACAGGAATTACTGGACAAAGGTTATATCAGACCCAGCATATCACCATGGGGAGTGCCAGTATTGTTTGTAAAGAAGAAGGACGATAGTGTTCGTCTATGTATAGACTATCGAGAATTGAATAAGCTTACAATTAAGAATCGGTACCCATTGCCTCGGATCGATGACTTGTTCGATCAGTTGCAAGGTGCCCAGGTGTTTTTCAAGATTGATCTTCGGTCAAGATACCATCAGCTGAAGATTAAGGAAGGTGATATTCCAAAGATAACATTTAGAACAAGATATGGACATTATGAAATTTTAGTCATGTCTTTTGGATTGACTAACGCACCCGTAACTTTTATGGAACTCATGAATCGGGTATTCCATGACATGTTGGATACGTCAGTCATTGTGTTTATTGATAATATATTGGTTTATTCCAAAGACAAGGAAACTCATGTCATGAATCTACGAGCCGCTCTGCAATGACTAAGAAAAGAGAAATTTTACGCCAAATTTACAAGTGTGAGTTTTGGCTAAATGAGGTCGCTTTCTTAGGCCATGTTGTATTCGCTGAAGGAATTAAAGTGGATCCTAGCAAGATTGAAGTCATTATGAAATGGGAAGCACCTAAGAGTGTTGCAGAAATAAGAAGTTTCCTAGGTCTAGCTGGGTATTACCGACAATTCGTGGAAGACTACTCCAGAATTGCTGTACCTCTCACCAGTTTGACTAAGATAGGAGAAAAGTTTGTTTGGACCGACAAATGTGAGAAAAGTTTCCAAACATTGAAAGCTAGATTAATATCCACTCCCATCTTGACTATTCCTATCCCAAGACAACCGTTTACCTTGTACACTGATGCGTCTGGGTTGGGTTTAGGAAGTGTACTTATGCAAGGAGAACAAGTAGTTGCGTATGCCTCAAGACAACAGAAGACACATGAGAAGAGCTATCCCACTCATGACTTGGAATTAGCAGCAGTAGTATATGCTGTCAAGATATGGAGACATTATTTGTATGGGGAGAAATTTCAGATTAAATCAGATCATAAGAGTCTCACTTATATTTTTAATCAAAAGGAGTTGAACATGAGACAAAGAAGATGGCTGGAATTATTGAAGGATTATGATTGCGATATTCAGTATCATCCATGGAAAGCTAATGTAGTTGCTGATGCGCTAAGTAGAAAAACAATGAAAAAATCTCAAGGAGAGGTTAACACGACTGCGGCAATGTGTGTTACAAGAAAAGTATTCAATCATGGTAATGAGCAGTTCGTGATAGTTGCACCAGGTGGCTCATCCAACCAAGGGTTTATTCATCGATTTTTAAATATGTTTGCAACATTGAAGATTGTACCTGATATGTTAGATGAAGTGAAAGCTGCTATTAGATCAGACCCTTATCTGAGAACGGTGCAAGAAGACATCGAAAAAGGTAGGACTATTCCTGAGTTTACCTTGGACGTTGAAAAGGTACTGAAGTACAAAGGAATAGTATGTGTTCCTGAAATGGAAAACTTGGACATTAGACACAGACTAATGAAGGAAGCTCACACCACCACTTATTTGGTACATCCTGGAAGTACAAAGATGTATCATGATCTGAAGAAATTATATTGGTGGAGAGGAATGAAAGAAGATGTAGCTAAATTTGTGTCTCAATGCCTAAATTGTCAGAGGGTAAAGGCTGAAAGGCAAAGACCTGTAGGATTGTTGCAGCCACTGCCATAACTAGCATGGAAATGGGACTGCATCACTATGGACTTCGTCACCGGGTTACCATTGACTCCCCGAGTAGTTGACGCTATCTGGGTGATTGTAGATCGTCTGACTAAGACAACTCGCTTCATAGCTATACGACCTCAGTATACTCTAGAGAGGTTAGCCAAGCTATATGTGGATAATATTGTCAGATTACATGGTGTATCTGAAAGCATTGTGTCTGATAGAGACCCACGCTTTACCTCAAAGTTTTGGGAAGGATTACAGAAGGCTATGGGTACCACGTTGAAATTCAGTACTGCATTCCATCCTTAGACAGACGGACAATCGGAGCATACCATTCAGATTTTAGAAGACATGCTTCAAGCCTATTATTGATTTCAAAGGATCATGGGATGAGAAACTACCATTGATCGAGTTTGCTTATAACAACAGCTATCAGGATACTATACAGATGTCACCCTATAAAGTACTGTAAGGTAGGAAGTGTTGAACTCCTTTGTTTTGGAATGAAGTTGGTGATCGTTGGACCAGAATTTGTTGAAGAGACTTGTCGTGTAGTTGACATTATCATGGAAAGAGTTAGAATGGCTTAGAATCGTCAGAAACAGTATGCAGATACTCAATGTTGAGACCCTGAATTCGTTGTAGGTGACAAGGTATTCTTGAAAGTATCACCTATGCGAGGTTTAAAACGATTCAGACAGAAAGGGAAGCTAAGTCCGAGATATGTCGGGCCATATGAGATTTTAGCTAAACATGGAGAAGTGGCGTATCAGTTAGCATTACCCCCATTTATGTCAAGTGTACATGATGTATTTCATATCTCATTATTGAAGAAGTACGTCAGAGATCCAACACACGTTTTAACAACGGATCCACCAGGTCTAACTGATGATTTGACATTCGAAGTAGCACCAACTGAAATCACCAGCCAAAAGATTCAACGTCTACGTAACCGTGACATTTATTATGTTAAGGTCACTTGGAGGAACCGAGATATAGAAGAAATCACATGGGAAGAAGAGAATGAAATGCAAAAGCAATATCCTCACCTTTTCGACTCGAAAGGTATGTGCAAATTTTGAGGATGAAATTTTTAATAAGAGGGGGGGAGTTGTAAGACCCGTATCGAACTAACCGGTCTTACCACCTTGTATCAGGTCTACCTGTCATGGTTGAGCCAAGTGGACTAAGTGCGTGAAGAAACCACAAGACCAGGTATGAAATCAACCCAAAAACAGTCAATTATGAGCGTATGGTCGCATGCCTAAACAGGTGTGATCGATCCCACCTCAAAATAGTCCAACCACATCAATTTTGGTCGTGTGGTCGGACATTTCAAAAGGTAGGGTCGACGGATTCTGCGACCCCACCTCCGACCCCACGGAACCTAGTCAGAAATCAAAATTAGGAAACCTTCCTAATCCGAAGGGGGTTCTTTCCTAAACTCATTGGGGCATATTATGGAGGGTTTTCCTCTATAAATAGGACATCCCTTAGCCTTTTTCACTCCTTTAGAACTCTAGTTTAATGTGAGAGAAAGAGAAGAGAAGGAAGAGAAGGAAATTTGAAGAGGAAGACTAAGGAGGATGAAAATTCAGAGAAAACTCTGAATCTTCAGCAAACTTAAGGTATGAACATATTTTCCATGATAAATTGAGAGCCTAGAATAGTTTATGAAGAAGATAGGATTAGGAGAAACCCAAATCATCCATCCGTGGATAAATTTCAAGAGAATCCATGGAGGAAATTATGTGGATAGTGGATGGTGTATAAAATAGTACTTTTGAGCCATAGAACAATCGTAGGAAGGACCATGATGATAAGCCAAAGGGTTCAAACATGAAGGAATGGAATTAAAAGTGAAAGGTCGACCATAACACGTGTGGTCACACGTGAGGTCGCATGATGTCTGACCCCACAAGACACACATGTCCGACCACATGCCCTCGGGAAGTTTCCAGGGAGGGTGTGGTCGCACGTGTAGTCGGAGTATGTCCGACCCTACCCTGCGACCCCACGCCCTGTGGTCGTAGAAACTGAGACCACAGGTGCTGCCCCACCTACGACCCCTCAGTTTCTGTTAGTCTAAATATGTGTGAATTAAATCTAATTAAAAATTTATAAACTTGTTAGGTTTTCAAGTGATCTAAGTTTGAATTACAAAGCGTGAACAAGGATCTACTATCAATCAAAGGTGAGGGAACAAGACCTAAACTAATTGGCTAATAATAAACTATTTTTGTTTATTAAGTCCAATGTCATGAATGATTCTATGCTTGTATGCGTGTATTATGCATTTCACATGTCATCCAATATTCCTGTTATTACTGTTCATACATATTTAATTCAGTTTATTTATAACATGATGATGATGATGATGCTAGAAATAGGCATGTAAATGTATGTGTGTGGTTAGTGTACTTGATGCGAGTGGGGCATCAGGGGGAGGACGTGACACTGTGGTTCATCCTGGTCACCAGACTCTAGCTCTATGTCTACTAAAGTCTTGTCCACTAACATCGTCGTATCGCCTTTACCATAGCAAAACTATTACGTCATAGGGCATTAGCGGAGGTGGTCTCGGACCGTGTAGTCTCTGACTCTGTCAGGGGGCCTCAGCTCTATCTCTATGGACATATTGAGGGATGCTGGGGTGAGGCCTTGGATACACTATTTGACATTAGGATTGGTTACTTGCGAGCCCAGTTTGCAAGCCCTTGCCAATAGGGGCTTACGTATTGGTATGGGTAGGGCATCAGGGGAAGTGTCATGCGGTGTTTGATTCGGGCACTTTAGCTCTATCTCTATTCCATGACGGGGGCATGTGGGACAGCGATGGTGTTTGATCCATTGGGAGACTTCACACACTCGTGTATAGAGGTGCAGCGACCACCTATCCTTTCTATTGCACATTGCAAACTTATGAACCAGACCAAAGATATGAATGGAATGCATGCATATGTTTGTTGCATTGTTTTGTTTGCTCACTGAACCATGATGTGTGCTCACCCTTTCGACGTCGAATATTTTTAGTTGATGATGCAGGTACTACTGTAGAAGATTACATGAATGCTCCAATATATGGACATGTTGCGGCAATGGATGCAGAAGCTATGATGGAGTCACATGATTCATCGTGTGAGTGCAACTCATGCGTCTTTGATTAGTTTTATTAGTTGGATTATTAAGAACTTATAATTGTTTAATTTATTTTATTTTATATATTAGTCATTTGGAGATAATTGGATAATTTATTTATGTTATCACTGTTAGATTCTCAGTTCATTAGTATTAAAGACTTCCGCTATTATTTATTTACTCTGATTATGGTTGTGAATGTGTATGGTTTAAGCAAACAGACACAGCCTATTTGAGATCCTGGTGGAACCGTTGGATCATAGATGGTTCATCACACCATTCTGGTTGGTTTAGAATTGGGGTGTAACTGGTAGGGTATCAGGGGAAGTGTTGCCAGGGTTTGATCCGGATTTAGCTCTATCTCTATTCCATGGTAGGGTGCATGTGGGATGATAGTGGTGTTTGATCCATTGGGTGGCTTCACACACTCATGTATAGAGGTGCGGTGGCTGCCAATCCTTTCTATAGCACATTGCAAACTTAAAACCAGACCATGATGTAAATGTTACTCATGCATATGTTTTTTGCATTGTCTGATTATCTTACTGAGCTAAGTTGTGAGCTCACCCTTGTGTATACACTATTTTTAGATGTTGATGCAGGTTATACGGTGGAGGATTACCTGAATGCTCTGGCGTATAGAGGTGTTGCTGCTTTGGAAGTGCAAGCAGGAGAGGACGAGCATGACGCTTCATGCGAGTGCCCTTTCTGCGTGTACCTCTAGGATTTGATTTATTTTATTTTAATTAGTTGGAGATATAGTTGATGTAAGGATATTTATTTATGTTTCAGTATTTGAATAATTAGATATTTTATTAAATTTATCAATAGATCACTCAGTTCATTTTATTTAAGACTTCCGCTGTATTTTATTATATTCTGATTAGGGCTATGTGCAATGGTTTGTATGAGTGGACACGGTCTTATTGAGATCCTGGTGTGAACCGTTGGTTCAGTGATGGTTCACTCACACATCTAGTTTAGTCGAAATTGGGGTGTGACAACTTGGTATCAGAGATCTTAGGTTCTGTCCAACATACCATATTTGCACTTAACTGAGTCGATGAACTGAGATAGGAAGAATTTAAAAGTCTTAATAAAAACACACCCTAAGCATTTATTTGATGCCTGAGACTAAATACAAAAGAGCATAATATATTATATTAAATGTGGAATTAATAAATAGACATGCTCTAGAGAGGAAACCATAGTGACAAGTAGAATGATCATAAATTTTCATAACAAGTAAAAAGAAAAATTATATAATAATAAATCATCCAAAGAGTGGTGAGTAATGGTGCTACAGGGTACAGTCCATAAGCTGGACAGTTACCCTGTTATATAACCATGCTGAGAGAGAGATAAAAATATGAAGTCTATCATGGGGATGGGGGCATAGGAGAAATAGGGTCGGTGATGTCATAGTCTCGCTCATAAGCCACCCTAAGCCAGTGTACCTGCTCCTGCATGACTCTGAGGCTGCGAGCAAGACGCCCCAGGTCACGGCTCATCTCACGTTGGGCATCTTGGATCTTCGTAAACATACCCATCATGATATCAGGAGGAGGCTGGGATGGTCCCGCTACAGGTGTGGGCTATGGTGCCGGTGCTGGAATGTCCTCCATCTGGTCATCATCATCACAACCATCATCCCATGCCTCTTCTACATGAGCTGCATTTGCTGCTGCTGCCGCTGCTGCTACCCTCCTGAGCAGACGAGGACAAGCCTCTAACTCCTCATCACTGATCGGCAGGTTGTCCATCCTCATCCGAAGAATGGCATCCCAGTCAATGTCAGAGGTCATGGTGTCCTCAACTGCAGTCTCTCCCCTCATGTCCACCCGTAAGCGCTGCAGAAGAGTAGTGATGAGTCGGCCATATGGAAGGTTACTGGCCTAATCGGGCAGAGTAGCCTGACGCATGGTCTTGATAATGATGTAGGGGAGACAGACCCACTCCCCAGTGTAGACGTAATAGGTCAAGTACTGTGTGAGCTGAGACAACTCACTGTAGTGGCCACTCTGAGGAGCGATATTGTGCTGGATGATGCGACAGTGTACCCAAGGCACAGGTCTCGAGCTAGCAGCCTTCATAGGCGCTCCAGGGTTAAGTATCTGCTTCGAAATCTCCTGGCGCAGATCATCAGTGAGAAAGCCCTTCATCTTAGGGGCGCAGTAGACCAAGTCACCATCATATGGAATTCCCAAAAGATCGACAAGCTGGTGAGTGTCGAAAGATATAGGGACACCCTTGACCAAAGTGGTAAGGCGGAGTTCCCTGCCTCGGCTGAAGTCATTGACATTTCCCTCTATCTCCAAGTTGGCATAGAAATGTTTGACTAGGTTGGGGCGGGTGGTCACCGTGTATGTAATGACAGGCAACCACCCAAGTCTACAAAAAGTTGCTTCAACGTCAAACCGCTGCAGCTGCTCCAGGTTCACCCATCGCCCCAACTCAATATTTTTCTCCTCGAACCTGGGAAAGCGGGCTTGCACCACTTCAGAACAAAACCACCGCTCATCGAGCTGTGAAACTGGAGGATGCGGACGGTTTATACCAAGACCAAATGCATGTTTACTAGCACCTCTGTGTTGAGACATTTTGAACTACAAAACAAAGATAAAATAATGGGAATTGGTTAGAATTTTTGAAATTTCGACAGCATAACGACAGTAATGGAAGCAAAAGCCTCAAACTCACCCAAAATCTGGGGAGGAGGACTTACGTAACCCTCTAACACCACATGGAAACCAAACATCCATCAAAAAATCAAGGAATTTAGAAATTACAAGAAAAATTTGATTTTTACCAAAAACCTAGGTCAAAAACCTAAAAATTTGATTTTAGAGAAACTATACGGTGGAACCTCAAATAGATTGAGGGCTTTTGCTCATAGAGGTCCCTAAACCCTTTCTAAGATGAAGGAAAAGTGTACCTACGGTTAGAATCTTCTAAACTAAGAAAAACCTAGTTTTTGGGCATGAAACCATGAAGAAACGATGTAAAAAGGAAGAATGGAAGGAAGAAACTTACTTGGAGGCAATGTTCAAGGTCTTGATCGGAAGAAAATAGCTTCTAAGACCACCGGTCAGACTATAGCAACTCACAAAGCCAGAGAAGAATCGCCACCGGAGAGGAAGAAGAAAGGAAAAGTGAGAAAAATCTCACTTTTCTCGATTTTAAAGAGTATTATGGGCATACCGGTCGATGGTTTTGCCCATACCGGTCGATCGGTAACCCCCAGAGTATATCGACCGGTACCTCTCGGTCAGAGAAAAATTCTGACCGGTCGACTATACCAGTCGCTCCATTTCCTATAGGGTTGCGACCGGTACCCCTCGGGAACTCTGAGAGTTTGTCCGCCTAGACATACCGGTCGCACTACCATATACAGTGCCGCGACCGGTATGTTGCGACCGGACAACTAATGGAAACTCAGAAAATTTTGGAAAAAAAAAATTTGTAAAATTTTGATTTAAGTTTCCGTTACAATTGTCCACCTTGCACTTGTTAAAGACTAACACTACTATGACTATTCGATTGTACCTCATTTGTTATGTCTTCTTCTCAGATCCAAGCCGGAAAAACTAATCTGAGATGGTAGGCGTAGAGGCTCACGAAGGTGTCACCACTCCAGGGTACGCCAAGATGAGGACAACCTGGAAACAGGAACTATTGATGAGAAAAATGTGAACCCGGAAGGTGGAGAAAGGCAGAGTCCCAGAGCACCAACAAATTTGCCAGGACCTCCTCACACTAACTCTGAGACTATTGTGATGAATCTAGTTTATCAGATGGAAGCTCAGCAGAAGGTGTTTTTAAACGAGATGCTAAAGATGTTCAGGCCACCAGGATATATCCCTATAGAAGGTACGCCTGAGTCTGGAAGAAATGACACCACACTGCTAATGGATGGTAGTACTGGGCCGATGGGCCAATGATAGAATCTACAACCACCACACCAATTTCCAACGTCGTCTTCCTATCAAGGGATCTATCCGTACCCACCACCATGGTATGGAATGAATGCACAGGGGCAGAATGACCTAAGATGAGCGGTGGATAGGTTCTTGAGACTGAAACCCCCTACTTTGACAGGGAAACTAGGGAAACCACTGTGGCCTGTACAGTGGGTTGCTGAATTGGAGAAGAACTTCCATCTGATGACTTGTACGGAGGATGAAAAGGTACTGTTCGCTACGCAAAATCTCACGGAAGATGCAAATGCCTGGTGGAATTCTACTCGGACATACTTAGAGGTAAAGCACACTCAGATCAATTGGGCAATATTCAAGGGAGCCTTCTTTATAAGTACTTTCCGAAGAGCTTCCGTGATCAAATGGAGAAGGAATTCTTGAACATGCAACAATCCTAGTCGACGGTTGATGCTTACCAGCACATATATGAAGAGTTGTTCTTCTTCACTCTTGCAAGCATGCAAGAAGAAGAAACCAAGACCCGTAGGTTTACCATGGGATTGCAAGGAAGTATCCCGAGAGCACATCTTGGGTTTGGAGAAGAAAGTATATAATGAGGCTGTATAGATTGTTAGGGTAATTGAATCTAGTCAAAGAGATAGTTTCTTTGCTTAGAATAAGGGACTGAAGAGGTCCGCCACTGAGACTTCAGGTAGAGGGAATACAAGACCATTCCGCCCATACAGGGCTCAGTCTGCTGTGGTGCCTGCAAGGACCACTACTGCACCACCACCACCGTCACAGTTTGCTGGACAGAACCCAAATGTTAAATGTTTCAACTGTCAGCAATTGGGTCATTATGCAAAGACCTGTACTCTACCCAAGAAGCAACTGCCACAGCAAGGAAAGATATTTGCAGTCACCACTGAGGAGGCAGCCACATCACCTGATGTGATTACTGGTATGAATACATCCCTTACTATTTGGCTTACTGTTTGTTGTGTTTGAGCATGTAGAACTAAGGGATAATTAATTTTAGGAACTATAAATATAGCTGGTGTACCCGCCAAAGTACTCTTTGACTCTGAGGTTACGCACTCCTTTGTTTCTATGTCTTTTGGGAAGCGAATGGAGTTACCTGTCAGGTATTTAACCCCAAGCATGATAGTTCACTCTCCGTTGGGAGTAGAAGTGGCGTTGAATGAATACTATGGGCCGTGTACAATTAGTATTGAGGGCCAAAACCTAGAAGCAAATCCGGTTTAACTCGAGATGGCAGACTTTGACGTCATCTTGGGAATGGATTGGCTAGGCCATTATTCAGCTAGCTTATTATGTGGTGAAAGAAAACTGGTGCTTAAAGATGAGAAGGGAAAGGAGTTTAGTTTTATTGGAACCAAGTTACCTAGGAAGCGGAAGCTGATCCTCTCTGCCCTAAAAGCTAAGAGATGCTTAGAGAAGGGAGGAGTGGGGTACTTAGTGTCGGTAGTCAACATCATTGCGGAGGTGCCAAAGATGGAAGATCTAGATGTGGTACGAGAGTTTTCAGATGTATTTCCAGAAGATCTACCAGGTCTACCTCCAGACAGGGCTACAGAGTTTGTGATCGACCTTATGCTAGGGTCGGCGCCAGTGTCTAAGGCACTGTACAGGATGGCCCCTACAGAATTAAAGGAGTTGAAGACCCAATTACAAGAACTACTAGATAAGGGTTTCATACGACCAAGCATATCGCCAAGGGGAGCACCTGTCAAGAAGAAGGACGGTAGCATACGACTATGTATCGACTACCGAGAGTTGAACAAGTTAACCATCAAGAACCGATACCCTTTGCCTAGGATTGATGATCTGTTCGATCAGTTGAAAGGTGCAAAAGTTTTCTTGAAGATCGATCTCAGATCAGGGTATCACCAATTGAAGATCAAGGCAAAGGATATTCCGAAGACTGCCTTCAGAACAAGGTATGGGCATTATGAGTTTCTGGTAATGTCATTCGGGTTGACTAACGCTCCAGCGTCGTTCATGGAACTAATGAACCTAGTGTTTCATGACATGTTGGACACTTCGGTCATTGTATTCATTGACGACATATTGGTCTACTCAAAGGACAAGGAGACTCAGCAACACATTTGAGAGCAGCCCTACAATGGCTGAGAAGGGAGAAGCTTTATGCCAAGTTCAAGAAGTGTGAATTTTGGCTGAAGGAAGTGGCCTTCTTGGGTCACGTAGTATCTGCAGATGGTATCAAGGTAGATCTAAGCAAGATCGCAACTATAGTAAGATGGGATGCACTGAAATCAGTTGCGGAGATTCATAGTTTCCTTGGATTGGCTGGTTACTATAGAAGATTCGTGGAAGACTACTCAAGGATCACCGTTCCACTTACCAGACTAACCAAGAAAGGGGAAAAGTTCATATAGACGGACGAGTGTGAAAAGTGCTTTCAGACTTTGAAGTCAAGACTAGTCTCTACACCTATCTTGACCATCCCAGCACTAGACTTGCCGTTCACCTTATATACAGATGCCTCAGGGTTAGGTCTTGGATGTGTGTTGATACAAGGAGAGCAGGTGATTACCTACGCATCAAGACAGTTGAAAGAGCATGAGAAGAACTATCCTACGCATGATCTGGAGTTAGCAGTGGTCATTCACGCAATCAAGACTTGGAGGCACTACCTTTATGGTGAAAAGTTTCAGATTAAGTTGGATCACAAGAGTTTAACTTACCTTTTTACTCAGAAGGACCTGAATATGAGACAGAGGAGATGGCTGGAGCTATTGAAAGATTATGATTGTGACATCCAGTACTATCCGGGTAAGGCAAACGTTGTGGCTGATGCCTTAAGCAGAAAGTGGGCATTAAAACCTGAGGCAGGATCTAGTACAAACGCTGCACTGTGTGCTGCAGCCTCAGGCTCAATAGAGAAGGACAAAGACTATATATTAGAGACTGCAGGAGATCCAGTGGAACAGGGCTTAATTCATAAGTTCACATTGATGTTCGCAGCCTTGAAAATCTCATCGGATCTAATAGATGAAGTCAAAGTAGCAATCCTACAGGATCCACACCTCAAGACTGTGCAAGAAGATTTAGAGAAGGGTAAAAGTAACCCTGACTTTACCTTGGATTCAGACAAGGTACTCGGGTATCGTGGACGATTATGTATACCTGAGAGTGAGAACTCAAATATCAGAGATCGAGTTATGACGGAAGCTCATTACACCCCATATTCGGTACATCCAGGAAGCACCAAGATGTACCATGATTTAAGAAGATTATATTGGTGGAGGGGTATGAAAGCGGATGTAGCTCGACTCATATTCCAATGTCTGAATTGCCAGCAAGTTAAAGCTGAAAGGCAAAGACCCGCAGGTTTGCTACAACCACTACCGGAGCCAGCATGGAAGTGGGATTGTATCACAATGGATTTTGTCACTGGCCTACCCTTGACACCAAGGTCAGTGGATGCAGTATGGGTTATAGTCGATCGACTTACCAAGACAGCTCAATTCATTGCTGTCAGACCTCAGTATACCATGGAGAAGCTAGCCAAGCTACATGTGGATAATATAGTCAGACTTCATGGCGTCCCAGAAAGTATAGTATCTGACAGAGACCCTCGTTTTACATCAAAGTTCTGGGAAGGATTACAGAAAGTCATGGGAACCAAGTTGAAGTTTAGCACAACTTTTCATCCTCAGACTGACGGGCAGTCAGAAAGAACTATTTAAATCTTAGAAGATATGCTCCGAGCGTGTGCCCTAGATTTCAAAGGAGCTTGGGACGAGAAGCTATCACTCATCGAGTTTGTTTATAATAATAGTTACCAGGCTACGATCCAAATGGCTCCATACGAGGCACTCTATGGGAAGAAATGTCGTACACCTCTATTATGGAATGAGATGGGAGAGAGAAGGATTGTAGGACCGGAGTTTATCGAAGAAACTTGTCGAGTGATTGATCAAATCGAGGAAAGAGTTAAGACAACTCAAGTTCGACAAAAGCACTATGCTTGATAACCGACGTCGAGATCTGGAGTTTACAGTGGGTGATAAAGTGTTCTTGAAGATATCACCTGTGTGAGGTCTAAAATGGTTTGGTAAGAAGGGGAAGCTATGCCCCAGGTATATGGGACCATACGAGATTTTGACCAGACGAGGCAATGTGTCATATCAACTGGCTCTACCACCATCCATGTCAAGCGTTCATGATGTGTTCCATGTGTCTTTAGTGAAGAAGTACATCAGGGATCCATCGCACATCTTGACAGCAGACCCACCAGACTTGATAGAGGACTTGATGTTTGAAGTTGTACCTGTGATGCTCACAAGCCGAAAGGTACAGCATCTCCGAAGCAAGGATATCCACTATGTGAAGGTGCATTGGAAAAGCCAATATGTAGAAGAAATCACTTGGGAGGAAGAGAACGCGATGTGAAAGGAATACCCTAACCTTTTTGACGACCAAGGTACATTCAAATTTTGAGGTCGAAATTTATTTTAAGGGTGGGGGAGTTGTGAAACCTATATGAAAATTTCGGGGATGAAATTTCTTTGAAGGGTGGGGGAGTTGTAAGACCCGCACTCCATGAACCTGATCTAAACCTTTAATTCATGTCGTAATAGGTCTTCCAATCATCACTGGACCAGATGGGATGAGCGGATGACAACCAGGTATGGAAACGGACCAATTTAAGTATGATAAACTTCATACCGGTCGATGGTACCAGTCTATGGTACCAGTCGATGGTTGACCGATATGGCCTGTGCAGCTTAGATCCGGAAAAGGATCTCTGCGGGTCCCACTTTCTAAATTCCTTATCGAAGGATTTTCCTAATGTTAAGAGGCTTCCTAAATCTAACCCTAGCCTATATAAGGACCCTTAAACCTCCTAAAACCTCTCTCATTGATCCTCACAAACCCTAGAGAGGAGAAAGAGGCTGAAGGAGAAGAAGCTAGGAAGGAGAGGGAAGAGCCGCCATTGCCGTTGGACGAAGAACACATTACCACGAACCAACGGTAAGTGCTTAAACCTTCCTCTACTTTAATCATTCTAGGATGGTTAGTCATGTTTGGATCAATACCATGCAAAGCGAGGTATTGATCTAAACCCTATTTTGCCGTCAAACCTTAATCTAGTCGGTAAACCCTAGATTCAACTTCTAGGTTGAAAATCATCGAAACTAGGTTTTGGATGAAGTTGGAAACAACTCTAACTCAGTGCTCAGACCTAGAATGTGTAGGAGAAACCCTAGGATGAATAGGGGGTGACCGACGGAAGGTGAGAATCGGATGTATGGTCTTCCAGAGACATACCGGTCGACCATACCGGTCGCACCATATGCGACCGGTACTACGACTGGTATCTCCAGGAGACTGGTCTATGGGGACTGATCGACCATACCGGTCACACCTTTTCCCACAGTGTCGTGACCAGTACTGCGACTGGTATGCTCTATGAGGAGTGTTTTTGACCAGTTGGTTTTCCAAACAACGTAAACCCTAAGAAAAAATTTTCTAACTTAACCCCAACATCGTGTAGGACCTTGCGATAGCAAGTTTGGACCTTGTGACGCGGAGCAAGCTATCAATCAAGCATCAGGTAAGGGAATCGGACCTAAACCCTAATAATCTAATAAACAGTAAAACGTTGTTAATAACTATGATTCTGTGGACTGATGTTTGTGCATACTCGCATGTCATTCTTTACTTTCAGTTATTATTATTGTTCATGCATACTCGCTATGTTAGGATGTGACTGTTAGGCATGTGATTGTTTTCGTTGGTGTGTGTAATGGAAAGGGCCAGGGGTCTGGGATCATTCCTCACACTAATACCTTTTCGTATCGTTCTGTCTTAACATGCTTGGTGTGGGTAGGGTATCAGGGGGAGGAAGTGGCACTGTGGTTTCCAACCTGGCCATTAGACTCTAGCTCTATCTCTATGCCGTAAGGAGATATGTTGGGATAGGGCCTACTGTGATGACATATAGGATTGGTTAGTTGCGAGCCCAGTTTACAAGCCCTCGCCAATAGGGGCTTACGTGTTGGTATGGGTAGGGTATCAGGGAAAGTGTTGGCGGTGTTTGATCCGGACGCTTTAGCTCTATCTCTATTCCATGGTAGGGTGCATGTGGGACGACAGTGGTGTTTGATCCATTGGGCGGCTTCACACACTCGTGTATAGAGGTGCGGTGGCCGCCAATCCTTTCTATAACACATTGCAAACTTAAAACCAAACCATGATGTGAATGTTACTCATGCATATGTTTATTGAATCGTCTGATTATCTTACTGAGCTAAGTTGTAAGCTCACCCTTGTGTATACACTATTTTTAGATATTAATGCGGGTTATACGGTGGAGGATTACCTGAATGCTCCAGCGTACGGAGGTGTTGCTGCTTTGGAAGTCCAAGCAGGAGAGGACGAGCATGGCGCTTCATGCGAGTGCCCTTTCTGCATGTAGCTCTAGGATTTGATTTATTTTATTTTAATTATTTTCAGTTGGAGATACAGTTGATGTAAGGATATTTATTTATGTTTTGGTATTTGAATAATTGGATATTTTATTAAATTTATCAATAGATCACTCAGTTCATTTTATTTAAGACTTCCGTTGTATTTTATTATATTCTGATTAGGGTTATGTTCAATGGTTTCTATGAATGGACACGGCCTTATTGAGATCCTGGTGTGAAACGTTGGTTCAGTGACGGTTTACTCACACTTTTGGTTTAGCTGGAATTGGGGTGTGACATGATAGCTATTGTTATACGTGAACTCAATCAGTGGTAACCTTTCATCCCAAGCTCCTTTGAAGTCAATTGCACAAGCTTGGAGCATATCTTCTAGAATTTGAATAGTTTGCTCAGGTTGACCATTGTTCTAATGGTGAAACGTTGTGCTAAATTTTAGTTTTGTTCCCATTGCTTTTTGTAGTCCTTTCCAGAACTTTGAAGCATGGTTTAGAGTTTCGGTCAAAATTTTGGATTTTGACTGAAACATATCAGTTTTTATCAAAATCGGTGGTGGTACAAGTTATACCATATTTCAGTCTGAGTTCTTGATTTAGGCCATATTTCGGTCTGATTTCTTGATTTCGGCAGTATTTCAGTTTTTATCGTAATTGTATTTGATGAAACAGCCCTGCAACTATAATGCGCCGCCCATGGAAAACCTGAGTTGTGAGCAGCCACCAAAGATGAAGGAATCTGTGGCTGCAATTAATGGGTTTGAGAGAGATGAAAGAGTGATGAAGAGAGTGACGAAAGGGAGCAGAGACGAAGGAATCTCTAGGCATGGCTTTGTTTCTTTTAACTCTTAATGCTTTAAAGACTGAGTTGTGAGAGATTAAGTGATTCCCCAAGACTCCGGCAATAATAAAAACACAAGAAAATGAAAACACTTGTTTCTTTCAACTCTTAATGCTTTAAAGATTTAGTTGTGAGAGATTAAGTGACTCCCCAAGACTCCCGCAATAACAAAAACACAAGAAAACGAAAACAAGGAAAATGAAGAGTTGTTTACTGAAAGGTTTTATTTATTCAAAGATAATAAGTACAAGACTGAGTTGATGTCTTATCTATACAGTTGTAAAGCTTACGATTAACTCTATATTTTAATCTACTAATCAGATGATGCCATTTATTTTAGAAAACTCTAGAACAGACTCAGACTGTATTTGGATTTGTATCTTGGGCTCAATAGGATTAACTGTATGGTGTCTCAAATTCGTAGGATTATTTTTTATATTTATTTTTCAATAAGTAATACCGTAACAACAGGTGGAATTCCTACTTCGTAGTACTAGTTTGAGATTTTGAATTATATTTGGACTCTATTTTGAGTTTTTATTTATAACTAAGTAAGAGTTTAGTTATTATCGATATTAACCTCATTTGAAACTTTTTTTTTTACCAAGTTTACCCGAAGTTTTGGCCAAAACCACCAAAATTATGGTTTCTGACTTGGCCGAAACCAGGCACGAAACTAAAATTATGATCCTTGCTTTGAAGTAAAGCGTGGGTCTCTGTCTGACACTATACTCTCGGGGACACCATGCAGTCTGACGATGTTATCCACGTATAGCTTGGCTAGTCACTGCAAGGTATATTGAGGTCGTATAGCAATGAAGCAAGCTGTCTTTGTGGTCAACAATCACCCAAACTATGTCAATTGATTTAGGAGTTAGTGGTAAACCGGTAACGATGTCCATAGTGATGCAGTCCCATTTCCACTCTAGCTCAGGCAATGCCTGTAGTAAGCCTGTTAGTCTTTGTCTTTCGATCTTTACTTGCTGACAATTTAGACACTAGAACACGTGCCTAACCACATCCGCTTTCATTCCTCTCCACCAGTACAATCTCTTTAGATCATGATACATTTTAATGTTTCCAGGATGTACCAAATATGGAGTGAAATAAGCTTTTAATATTATTCTATCTCTAAGGTCCGAGTCTTCACTTTCAGGTATACACAATTGTCCTTTGTATCTCAGTACCTTATCCGCATCTAAGGTGAAGTCAGGATTTGGCTTACCCTTCTCCAAATCTTCTTGTACAGTTCTTAGATATGGCTCTTGTAGAACTGCCGCTTTCACTTCGTCCACCAAATTGGGTAAAATCTTCAGGTCAGCGTACATAAGTGTAAACTTATGGATCAAACCTTGCTCTATAGGATCACCTGGAGACTCCAATATGTTGCACCATATCCCCTTCAGTAATTGATACCTCAAAACATAGAGCAGTACTCATGTAGATTCACCTTCCGGCTTCAGTGTTCCCTTTCTGCTCAACGCGTTTGCAACCGCCAAAATGATACTGAATATAGAAATCATAATCCTTCCGAAGTTCCAACTACCTTCTTTGTCTCATATTCAACTCCTTCTGAGTGAAGAGGTAGGTAAGGCTCTTGTGATCCAACTTGATCAAAAATTTCTCACCATACAGATAATGTCTCCAAGTCTTGATTACGTGAATCATTGTTGCTAACTCCAAGTCATGCATGGGGTAATTCTTTTCATGTTCTTTTAGTTGTCTTGAAGCATAAGCAATCACTTGTTCACCTTGCATCAGCATGCATCCCAAACCCAATTCGGAGGCATCTGTGTATAGGGTAAATGGCTGTCCTAGTACGTACTGAAATGGTCAAGATGGGAGCTGATATCAGCTTTGCTTACAGGGTTTAGAAACATTCCTCACACTTGTTGGTCCAAATAAACTTTTCCCCCTTCTTGGTCAGCTTGGTTAGAGGTACTACAATTCTAGAATAGTCCTCCATGAACCGTTTATAGTAACCAACTAAACCCAAGAAACTTATGATCTCCACAACGTTCCTAGGCGCTTCCCACCCCACAATTGCTTTTATCTTGCTGGGATCAACCTTTTTTTCCTTCTGATGATACCATGTGACCTAAGAAGGTCACCTCGTTTAACCAAAACTCACATTTCTTGAATTTGGCATAAAGCTTTTCCTTTCTCAGCAGTTGTAAGGCTGCTCTTAAATCCGTCGCATGAGTCTCTTCATCTTTGGAATAGACTAGAATATCATCTATGAAAACCATGATTGATGTGTCCAGCATGTCATAGAACACTCAATTCATGAGCTCCATAAAAGATGTAGGTGTGTTGGTCAAACTAAAAGACATAACCAGGAACTCATAGTGCCCGTACCTGGTTCTAAAAGCTGTCTTCAGAATGTTGCTTCCTTTATTCCTTTAATCTTTAATTGATGATATCCTGACCGTAGATCGATCTTGGAAAATACCTTTGCACTTTGCAACTGATCAAACAAGTCATCAATCCAAGGCAATGGATATTGGTTCTTGATGGTGAGCTTATGTAATTCCCAGTAGTCTATGTACAGTCGGACACTGCTGTCCTTCTTCTTCACGAAAAACATGGGTACTCCTCATGGTGAAAGCTTGGCCAAATAAAACCCTTGTCCAATAACTCTTGTAGCTGAGTCTTCAATTCCTTCAATTTAGTAGGAGCCATCCAATAGGGTGCCTTAGATACTGGTGTCGACCCTAGCAGTAGGTTTATTACGAACTCAGTCGCTCGATCAGGTGACAACCTGGGTAGGTCTTCTAGAAACAAGTCTGGAAATTCTCGTAAAACTTCATTATCTTCCATCTGTGGTGCTTCTTTGGTAATATCCACCATAGATACTAGACATCCAACTCTACCCTTCTCAAGGCATCTCTTCGTCTTAAGTGCCGAGAGAATAAGCTTTCATTTACGAGGAAGTTTGGTCCCAATGAAACCAAATTCCATACCATCCTTGCCTTTAAATGAAAACTTCTTCTCCGTGTGAAGCAAACTCATGGAATGCTGGGATAACCAGTCCATCTCTAAGATGACGTCGAAGTCTACCATCTCGAGTTGAACCAGGTTCGCATCCAAGCTCCGCCCATTAATAAAAACTGGACATGGTCCATAACATTTATCTAACACAATTTCTAGTCCCAATAGAGATCTTATTAACAGTTTTTGGTCTAAGGGTCTGAGAGGTACGTCCAATTTTTTTCCAAATGAGGTGGACACAAAAGAATAGGTAACCCCAGAGTCAAAGAGAACTCTGGCAGGTACACCAGCAATGGTTACGGTATTTATAGTTTTACCTAGGTTTTTGTCTACATGCTCACTCAAAGTACTATAAATAACTAAGGTCAAGTTATACCTGTGACCACATCAGGTGATGAGGCAGAGTCTTTAGAAGTCAATGCATAAACCTTTCCTTTCTGCAACTGCTTCTTAGGCTTAGGACATGTCTTTGCATAATGCCCCATTTGGTCGGCATTTGGTCGCAGTTGAAACACTTGATATTCACAGTTAATTGACCCAGTTGTGGTAAGACCTTTTGGGTTATCTTGGCTGCTCCATTAGTGTTCTGTGGTCAGAATGGTTTGAAGGTCCTTGAATTTCCTCCATTTGATGTATCACCATTTGACCTTTTCAGCCCTCGGTTCTAAGTAAGAAAACTTTCTTTCTGGCTAGACTCCAAAATTTGGGTGATTTACATAGCTTCATTATAGATCTTCTTCTCCAAACTCAGCACATGCTTCAGAATGCTTCCCCTCAGTCCCATAATGAACCGTCGGGTCTTGGTGTCTTCCTCTTGCATGCTGACAGGGGCAAAGAAGAATAGTTCTTTATATCGATGTTGATATGCATCCACCTCAATCCTAGAATAAACCATCGGGTCTTGGTGTCTTCCTCTTGCATGCTGACAGGGGCGAAGAAGAACAGTTCTTTATATCGATGTTGATATGCATCCACTGTCATTTGGCCTTATTACAGGCTCAGGAACTCCTTTTTCATTTGATCTCTGAAGCTCCTTGGGAAATACTTCTCAAAGAAGGCTTCTTTGAACATAGCCCAAGTCAACTGAGGGAGCTTGGTAAGTAGGTATGTGCGAGTAGATCTCTACCTGTAATTAGCACTTTCCCTTAGCATAATGGTTTCACATAGGACCTTCTCTTCTTTAGTAATAGTCATCATCATGAAGTTGTTTTTCATCTCATTATTCTACTAAGCTAGCCATAATGGATTTGACATCTTGCCTGTAAATGTTTGGGGCTTCAGCTTCAGAAATCTCTCCACAAGTCTTGAGTGATTGTTCTACCCATTCTCTCTATATACAAGTGGTTGATACTAGTAACCACCTTCGTACACTGCTTGTTGTATACCAAGAATCTACACTAGGGTGTGCGTAACCCAAACTTGCTATGCCATAAGCACCGTGTCATTACCAATAGGTGCTGGAGGTACCGTGTTGCTACCAATAGGAATCATACTGATCTGACCTGGAGGTATCGGTGTAGTATTGGCAGTAGGTATAGTCATCCCCATTGCAGCTTGCATGGCCAACAATACTTTCTGGTTGTCCTACATCTACCGAGCCAAATAGTCACAACTGTGGCCAAGTCACTTGGTGGTCCAGGTAAGTTGGTTGGAATAGCCTGGTTGTTCACCCCTTGAGGTGCATCATTCTGATTTACATTATTTCCTGTTTGCTCTTCTGGGTTTTTATTCCCATTCTCCACTCCAGGTAGTGGTGGGGTCAGGCTACGATCTTTTCGACTGGTTTTGTGGTACGGCATGCCATTTCAAACTATTTACTGTCGAAGTTTTCATATAGCCAATAAGTGTAAGACAAGTTACAATATAGTTTATAGGGTTAGTTCCATAGTACATGAAAATCCCAATGAAACAGAACCAAATAAAATTTGTCTGGTCGCCCTTGACCGGTTATATATTGAGTGACCAGTGACCGATCTGGACAACTCTGAGAACATTCTCGAGAGCTTTTGGTCCATTGATCGGTCGTCTAACTGGTCGACTCTTTAAGTCGAATCGTTCGACCGATCAATAAAAAATCTGTTTGAAAACATGATTTTTGAGTAATTTTGTCATTTTTCTCTCCTGTTCTTCCTTTATCTGTGACTCAACTCATCTCCGGTGAGTTTCAATAGTCTAACCGGTCAATTTGGAGCATTTCCTTTAGGTCAACACCTTCCAATACTTCCTAGAGGTAAGCCTTTCAACTCTTTCTCTTCTTTGGATAGTTTCTCATAGGGTTTATGCCTTTCTATGGTTTTATTTACATTAAAAATTTTCCAACCATAGAAATGTTATCTTGTTTGCTTAAAATTGTAGTTGGGCTCCCAATGAATGAAAGCCCTCTATTAATACGAATTTTCATTGGTTGGTTTGGGAGAAATCCCAAAAATTCTATTTCTTTCCCTAGAATTTAAGGATTTTTCAAAATCTTGACATTTTCTCAATTTCTTTGATTATTTGATTAATTGGATATTATTTTGGCATGATATTGTATGTTTTCCCATTGATGTAAATCCTCTAGTCTACTTAATTGGGCGAAAGTGAGGCTTTTGACCAATTTACACTGTTATGCTACCAAAATTTCTAAATTTTAACTAATGAATTTTTTTCACTGATTCTTGCAGACCCATCATGCCTCGCACCAAGAATCCTAGGCCATTCGACGCACTTTAATTTTGTTTTACTGAAGTTGAGGTGCAATACCCATGGTTCCAAAACAAAAAGGTAGAGATGGGGCAATTCCTGAACATGCAGGACCCACCCAGGTTCGATGTAGAGGCAGCATTTTATGCTATGTGGTGGCTACCTGTAACCCAGTACCAAGGGTCAATGCGTCCTAACCTGGTCAAGCAGTTCTACTGTAACTTACAATTAGAGGGTAATCCAGAAGACTTTGAGAGAGGCAGAAAGCTGAGGATCACCAGCTAGGTGAAGGGTGTATAGATTTCCTTTGACACCCACCAGCTAATGGATCTCCTGAATATCTCTAATGCTGGCGAGTTGGTATATGTGCAACCAAAGTGAAAATATTCATGACTGAGGACCTACATCTTGAGGTGACGAACCAGTTATGTAGCCAAGGCTGAGGAACTTGAAGGCGATCAACCTATGTCACCTTCCTCAGGTATACTGTTGCATCTTCCAATATAATATCATCCCTCAGAGTGACCATTATAACGATGTATCTCATCTCACCCAGTATGTTCTTTACTGCATTTGCACCAAGTAGCCCATATGCTTGCCCTACATCATCATACACACCATGCATCAAGCCGCGAAGTAGAATATGAAGGGCAATCTATCCTATGGCCGTATGATCACCACTATTTTCGATTTCCTCCACGTGAACATAGAGGGTGAGAGGATGTTTGAGGAAACGGTCATGGCTGATCTTGACTAGGATGCCATCACCAAGATGGGCTTGCATGAATAGGTGATCAGCAATGAGGTGTTGGATGCAATGGAGCGACCTCCGGGTAGGGCAGCAGTAGCAATTAAGGTTGAGGGTGATGATGACGACCGTATGTATATGGATGTAGACGACATCCCCCCTCCTTCACCACAACATACATCAGAGGTTGGTGCTTCTCGTCCTCCACCAGATCTGATGATGCCACTCATCTTAGAGATCCAAGAGGCTCAGCGTGCAATTGATCAATAGGTAGCTGAGCTTGCACAGAGTCTTCAGGTTGTACGAGAGGAGGTACACTAGCTCAAGACTACCTATGCTGAGGACTATGATAGGGATAGAGAGTCACCACCTCCCCCACCATCCCAGAGTTAGATACTTTTGTTATTTCTTGAACAATTTATCTTTTCATGGTTATATTTGTAGAGTAATTGTCTGGATTATGGACCGTACTCTGTTTCTTAATGGATACACTTTATATTTTCATTTTTGTTCAAATGTATATATATATATATATATATATATATATATATATATATATATATATATATATATATGGGGTTACCCCTTTTATTATGGGCATTATTATCTTGCTTTAACTTTCTGTCTCAACCAATAACATGCTTATGGTGTATTTGTATTACAACTTTTAGATTTAACATATCTCAGTTTATAAACACATGTGAAAACATTCAGGTTTAATTGGCAGAGCCTAAGCGCGCTAATACCAAGTTGTCATGCCCCAATTCTGATCGAACCAGAAGTGTGAATGAACCATCATATGAATCAACGGTTCAAGCTAGGATCACATAGGACCATGCCAACAATCAAACCATTTATATCTACATCACAATCAAAGATAATAAATAATAAGCGAAAGTAATGTAATAAATAAATAATTAACCAGTTATCTCAACATAAACCAAAATATACTTTCACTGTCTATTACAAGTTCCATCAGTTCAAATACGAAAATAATTACTAGGCATAAACACAATGAAAACATTCGCATGATGAGTCATGCTCATCTTCCATCGCTTATACGTCATAGCCACCGCATGTCTATAGGATGACACATTTATATGATCTTCCACCATAGTACCTGCATCATCAACTAAAAATATATGACGTCGTAGGGTGAGCTCACAACCTAGCTCAGTGAGAAAACAAAACAATACAACAAACATATCCATGACGTCAAATTCATATCTTTGGTCTGATTTAAGTTTGCAATGTGCTATGGTAAGGATAGGCGGCCACCACACCTCCATATACAAGAGTGTGAGCATGTCCCCAATGGATTACACACCGCGGTTACCCCACAACACTCACTACAAGATAGAGATAGAGCTAAAGCCTGATGGATCACACACTGCCAACACCCCCTAATACTTTATCCCATACTAGTACGTATGTCCCTACTGACAAGGGCTTACTTCGTCACTAACCAATCCTAGATGTCATCAAAGTGTATCCAAGGCCTTACCCAAACATCCTTCAATACACCCACAGAGATAGACCTAGAGTCCACTGGCTAGACTAGGGCCCACACCACGATCACTCTCCCTGACACCTTGCGATGTACTAACTCCGCTAAGGTAACAGCGATACAAAGATGTCAGTGTGGTGAATGATTCGATGCTATAACCTCTCCCCATTCAACACACCAACCACACATAAACATATGCCTATTCCAATCATCGTCATCATCATCATCATCATAACAGAATAAAAATAATAATAAAATATGCATGAATAGTAATAATAGTTATTGGATGACATGTTATATGCACAATCATCATACAGATCATGGCAACAATCAAATTAACAGAAAGTAAAGGATAGCTTGTTATTAACCAATTAGTTTAGGTCTTGTTCCCTCACCTGTGAAAGATGTTTGTTTCTCTTCCAAGCCTCAAAAACTATCTCGAACTCATTGAAAACCTAAACAATTAGTAAACCTTAATTAGGGTTCCATTCCATCAAGTTACAGTACTCACTTTCATTGTCCGGTCTCCAATTTAGGCCTTTCGAATATTGTCCAATCGCATGACCGGTCTTGCATTGGCCGACTAATCAGCCATCCAGATAAACCCTATCAGAGTTCTTGAGAGTGACTGGTCGCCTGTCCGGTCTGGCATCTAGTCGACCGGTCAATAGGGACTGGACAACCTTCACGCTGTCTTCAGTCTGTTTTCTCTACAAATTGATTCTTAGGTTCATTAATCGGATCGATCCTAGGGTCATTCTATGGCCATCATTCATTAGTTTTAGTCACTCATTGTAACCCTAACAACTACAATTATTACATATTTATATTAAAGACCTTAGGATCGAATCATGGTATTGGATCCAATCTAATACATTGTACTCTCCAATCCTAACATAGTCTAACCTTCTATAGAGACAAAGGGACTTACTGTTGGCTCCTTAATGCAGTTGGTTGGGTTGGTTGGAAACCGACAACAATTCCTTGTTGTAGAGCTTCCTCTCCTTTCTCCAAGCTTCTTCCTCTCTAAGTCTTCTTCTCCACTCTTCTTCTAAATTTTAAGGTTTATGGATGTTCAAAAGAGAGGGAGGAGGTAAAGAGACGTCCTTTATATAGAGGAGAAACTTCCATATAGAGTCCTCTCTCAATTAGGAGGGTGGTCTTCTAAAATTACGAAATTTTCCTAATCCGCAGATCAGACAACTTAAGTTTTCTGACCGGACAACCTACGAAGAACTAGTTTTCATACTTGGCTTTGGTTCTTTCATCTGGTTGGTTTGCTTAAGTCGATTACGATGGGAAGACCTGGCATGACACGGTTATACTAGATTAATGGAGTGCAGGTCTTACAATGTGGCTGGACCTTGCGGCACGTGTTCGATCACACCTCCTTGGTCACATGCCGGACCTCCAGTTGGCTTGCCAGCTTAAGTTCGTGCATGCCAGACTCTTGGGTGTTCTTTAGTCTGGGTCCAAGGTTTCTTCTAGTGCCATTTCGTGTGCTTTAGCGACACTAGAGGCTCAAGATAGCGGCTATGTGTCACCTCATGAGTACGTCATTAGCGTTGTTCATGTCGATACGATACGTTTGCACTTGGGAAAATCCAACACATGCCCATAATGGTTATATTTTAACGGGATTTGGGCACAAGTTTTACAACTCCACTGTCCTAAAAAAAATTTCGTCCTCAAAATTTAAGCACAACTATGCCGTTGATCATTGGGGTATTACCTATATGTATCATCCACCTTCTTTCCCATTTAAATCCTTTGACCTTACAGTCCCTTTCTACTAGGCTCAAGTTTTAAGAGGTATTGAAACGTGAGTCCCTTGCTTGCTTGTTATTCAATAGTCGAAGGTTCCACTGTGCAAAACAAATTAGCCTATGGTTGGGAAATTTGTCCACAATAGTCGATGGTTCCACCGTATATAACAAACCTGCCTAGGTTGGGGCAGTTAGGTGGTCGGTGAGTAAGGTCCTTCTTGTGTTTCCTCACATCACCTATGGAACACGGCATGATTACTATGGTAGTCAGTAGAATAGTTGTCTGGTAGCATAGCTATGTCCATTCGACACTTCTTAAGGTCAACCTTCTGCATTTCATCCTTACTCAACACCTCTTACTTCATCGAAAAGAAATCTTTCTATGATACCAGCTTTGTTGAAGAGTAATGAAATTCAACTTCTTATTTCTTCTACCTTTCCCATCACTATTCTCAATTCAGTATAACATTGACGTACACCTTCTTCTCTATTATCCATTTTATATTTTCATAAGTCATGTACTTTAATTGACTTTTGTTGAGTCACGTCATGTTCTTTATATTAACTATACCCATTCTTCAGATCATTTACCTTAGTATTCATAGATTCCTATCAATTTCCAATTCTATCTCCTTAGTTACAATGGGCAAGATATAGTATAAGTATCCTTTAACATCCAATACATATTTCTTCACCTTCTTTTGCTCACAATCATTCCTTGAGGTGTAGAGATTTATTAAGTCTCAATACCATTGAAGCTTAATTAATCTTGATCAATTTCATTAATATCTCACTTATATCAGAACTTTCAAAATAGACTTCTCATATTAACTTCTCACTTCTTAGTTACACTAAAAATTCTTATCCTCGAGTATATGGTAGTACCATGTAAGAAATTGAATATATCCCCAATCTTGCAAGAGGTATTTTCTTCATAATTCATACCCTAAGCCATTAATGGATTCTTTTCCCTTTACAGGTTCTATCCTGTAGGATTTTTCTTAATACGAGTGCTAGTCATAGGGAAGGTCGACATCACATTCAATTTCTTTGTTAGAAGTAATTGATTAACTATTTCAAATTCACTTAAGATTTACTCAATCCCAACAACATTCACTATTTTGGGTCATAATGCTAATGTCTCCTTTAGACTTCACATCATGAAGAAATCTTTCCTTGTCTACACTGACATGTTTGACGTTTATCATCATTTATCATAGCCCTATTATTCTTCAATCCTAATATTGGTTATGTAGATCCTAGGAGTCATTAATCGATTCATTCACTTTATTTTCATAATAATTATTTTAATAACTAAATTTGCCTTAATAACTGCTTGTTAAATTTTGTTCTTCTTGGTGTTCTTCCACATAACTTCCAAATGTTCTCATCCTTCATATTAGAATTTCAAGAGTCTTGGTTAAGTTTCCAACTTCTCAATTGATTTCTTAGAAAAATGATCACATGGTTTTTCATCCAAGACAAAAATTCAAAGATTTTAAATTTTCCCTATCTCCAGTAATCATAGTACATTAACTATCCATGCAACAATTTCAAATTCTATATGCATGTATAAAACTCAAAATAAGACTCGAAGGTAAAAGAAGTACCTATGATCCTTAAGGCGATTGTAACTATTTCTTCCACTTACGAAGTGAGAATCTCACTCTCTCATTGCTTATGTTCCTCCTAGCAGGAACAACCCTTTCACAAACTGACGTCTCTGTAGCCGAGAGCGCAACCACAACCGATGGTGCTACCTATACAGGGGCACTTTCCTGAATTACTACCACGGGTACTTGAGTAGGTGCGTTTGCCATGGCATGTGACTCCATGACAGGGGCAGGTGTTGGTGCTAGGGTCATCAGAGGCTTCGATCCTTTTTGAAGAGCAGCCAAACGTTGTTGCTCATCCTTGATACCCTGAGCTACATTCCTCAATGCCTCTAACACATCCTCTATCGTAGGGGATCTTGATATGGGTGGCATTCAGACTACATTTTCACATGGTACCTCCATTGGAGGTGTGGTTCAGCACTCCTTTCAATAGTCACCACCTCGGGTGGGGCAACGTTCCTAGTGGGCACTCATCTATGGGTACTTGGGGGTACTTGGGGCCATTTAGTAAAGGCTAGTATTTAGACCTGGGAAAAATTTTAATAGTTAGTTGCGTCACGAATAAAATGTTTCAAAGATAACATCATGCAATGTAATAAGTATGCTCAAAGTCAATAATAATGAATCAATAGGAACATTACAGATGTACAAGCGAACAAAACATTTAAACGGAGTGACTACAACAAACAATAGGACATGTAGCTGCACAATGGGTGTTGTAGGGGCATGTGGTAACGATGTCCGACCGTACGTCAGCGTCCTCGAGTTTAATAGAGGCGCGACATGTTTTTCTTGTTTCTTTTCATTTTAGCTTGGTGTGTGACTGGAGAAACACACACGCTCATGGTATAACCTCTCTTTGAGGTTCCTTAGGCGATTCAAGGCTTGTACCTCATCATTCATTATCCAATCATATCACCAAGGTAAATCTCTTATCAATTTGTCATTTCTCTGCCCTAAACACACTTCAGTTTTGAATCCTGGGTAATATCCCTTATAATGGTTTGGAACGATGGGGCCTTGTCCCATATTCATACTAGGAAGTCTTCCATCATGCTTACTCATGTTTGCATCCATTTCTAATTATTCATATAAATCATCCAATAAAAAATCACATCTTTTTACCATTTCCTCAAAACTTGAAATCAATTTTACTTATCATTTACTTCTGATCAATCATTAATATACTTTGTCATCAAATCTCATATAGATCATTCAAATCTCAATTCAAAAGACAATAAGCTCTTAAGCAATGATTTCTTTTCGACTTCTAATTTTCTCTTTCATTCGAATGCTTATATTAATTTTTCTTCAAATATCATTATCTCCACTATACATAATCTCTTCCAATGGTTATTGAACAAGGGTGCATGTGTTTCGTTTTCTATACTAACATTATAATTTCTTCCTTTTAATAGATTTTCATTGCCTTGGGTTAGCTCAGTTGCAATGACTTCTCCAGACATCCTAGTTTCTTTTGGGAAGGAGTCATCTATTATGGAGGCAACAAAATGTACATCATTTCGGTCACTAAGGTATGACCAGCAACAATTTCGATCAATAGAGGTAGTCGATAATTGGCACCAATTTGATAATAGACCGGTTAAATCAGGTCCTTTTGTGAGATGTGACAAATTAGAAAGGTTTGTAGTTCGTCGAGCATTCACAGATATGGGTTGTTTATCGGTTCTTCAATACCAGATACCTATACATTCAAACTTTGTGAGGCAGTTTTATTGTAACCTTTAAGTATAACAAGGTATGGCGAACGACACTGACAATTCGTCCTTATAAATTTCCAGTTGGGTACTAGAGCGAAAGATCCTTTTGGACATTCATAGTCTTGTCTGTCTCATAGATGTCTCTGCAGAACAAGAACTTGTTTACATGGAGCCAAAGATTTCAGTTGTAGTTGAGTGGGAGTTTGCATTGATACAGGAGCAGATGATGTTGGGTCCTGAATTAAGAGAAAGTAACTGTCGACTAGTTCCTAGAGTATATAGCCACATTATTCAGCAAAACATTGCTGTAAGACCCGCACTCCACTAACTTGGTCTAACCGTGTTGTGCCAAGTCTTCCCATCATTCCTGGACCAAGTGGGCGTGTGAAGATAGATCACAAACCAGGTATGAGAATTGAGTTAAAAATACTGAAAACATACCTAAGATTGCATACCTGGGTAGGTATGTTCGACCATAAGGAAGGGAACAAAAATCTCAAATCTAGATCCCTACGGTTGATGATTTTGACCTACGGTCGACAGTTTATGTGACCGTATGGTTGACCGTGAGACCATAGATCAGACTCCGAGTTTTGAAAACTTGCCTAAAACTAAGGGATTGCTTTCCTAATTGAAAGAGGACTCTATATGTAGAGTTTTTCTCTATATAAAGGATGTCCCTCAACCCTTTTTCACTCTTTTAGAACATTAGTAAACCCTAGAGAAAGAGAAGGAAGAGAAGAAGAAGAAGAAAAAGCTAAGGAGAGGAATTTGCTGAGAAGAGATTGGCTCTCTATCATAGGCAAAGGTATGAAACGAATCTCTAAAGATGTAAACTCTAAGGAATAAGAATTCTATGGAAGATAGACAATATCAACCTATTATAATCTATGTGATTTCCTTGAGAAAACCCCAAGGAAAACCATGATGATTGAATTTGATGATTAGGGTTGATAAGAAACTACTAATGATGGCCATAAGATGACCTTAGAATAAACCCCATTGAAGATCAGAAGAACTGACCCATGAAGAACTCGAATTGCATGTAGTCTGTGACCAGAAATCTCAAGGTGACAACTACGGTCGACTATAACATGACCAACATGACCAGAGGATCGACTATAGGTTTTTGGGAACATTTCAGAAATCATATGGTCGCAGCTATGGTTGCACCATATGGGACCATAGGGTTTTGACCGTAGGTAGTAAGCTCGATACAGTATGAGACCATAGGACCAATCAGACACCTATCAGTGCTCTATTTTGATTTTCGACTACTGTAACATGTCACATATGAACCCTAACATAAAGTCATATAACTTTTAGGTTGTTAAATCAATTCAAAGAGAATTTCAAGGCTTGGAAGGAGATCGAGTATTGCTAACAGGTGAGGGAACAAGACCTATACTAATTGGTCAATAACAAACTGTTTATTTTATTTAAGTCCAATGCCATGATTGATTCTATGTTTGTATGCTTGTAATGTGCATCTCACATGTCATCTAATATTCTTATTATTACTGATCATGCATATTTAATTCTGTTATTTATAGCATGATGATGATGATGATGCTAGGAATAGGCATGTGAATGTATGTGTGTGGTTGGTGTGTTAGATGCAAGTGGAGCATCAGGGGGAGGACGTGGCATGGTGGTCTTTGACCTCATCACCAGACTCTAGCTTTATCTCTACTTAAGTCTTGTACACTAACATCATTATATCGCCATTACGTTAGTAGAACTATTACATCATAGGGCATCAGGGGAGGTGGTCTCGAACTGTGTGATCTCTAACTTTACTGGGGGGCCTTAGCTCTATCTCTTTGGACGTATTGAGGGATGCTAGGGTGAAGCCTTGGATACACTATTTGGCATTAGGATTGATTAATTGCGAGCCTAGTTTGCAAGCCCTCGCCAATAGGGGCTTACGTATTGGTATGGGTAGTGCATCAAGGGAAGTGTTGGCGGTGTTTGATTCAAACACTTTAGCTCTAGCTTTATTCCATGGTGGGTGCATGTGGGACGATAATGGTATTTGATCCATTGGGTGGATTCACACACTCATGTATAGAGGTGCGGTGGCCACCAAACGTTTCTATAGTATATTGTAAACTTAAAAACTAGACCAAAGATATGAATTGAATGCATGCATATGTTTGTTGCATTGTTTTGTTTGCTCACTGAGCCATGATGTGTGCTCTCCCTTTCGACGTCGAATATTTTTAGTTGATGATGCAGGTCCTACTGTTGAAGAATATATGAATGCGCTGACATATGGACACATTGCTGCAATGGACGTAGAAGCTGAAGAAGATGCGTATGATTCATCATGTGAGTGCAACCAATGTGTATTTGCTTAAGTTTAGTTATAATTTGAACATGAGATATGTAATTGATTATTTATTTTTATGTCTTGTGGTTTGGAGATAATTGGATTAAATACTTATTTGTCACTGTTAGACTCTCAGTTCATTATCTGTAAGACTTTCACTTATTTATTTATTATCTCTGATTATTAATGTGGAATGTGAGTGTGGTTTGATATGGTGGGTACCACCTATACGAGATCCTGGGTGAACCATTGGTTTATTGGTGGTTCATCACACCATTCCCATTCTGTTAGACCAGAATTGGGGTGTGACAATTGCTCCCATAAGCGGTCATAGGGATGCTATTGTGCATTTCTATGAATTCATCGCATATTGCGTTACAGTGAGGCGATAACTTTGTTTACCATACTTGATTCTATGAACACCAATTACTATAGCACTTTATTCTCGGTCTAGCAGTCTTCCTTATGGAAGGTTTCTTACTCACTTATTCATTCAGCTGGGGATAGACCTTCCTCACGATGATAGTGTAGAGCGATCTGTCCATTCTGACTTTGTTTGGAATTCATTATACAGGCTCGGCCTTCACGACATTGAGCTCAGCAATGACGAGTTAGAGAGGATTCCTCGTCCAAATCCATGATTTGGCGGCATTTGACTAAGAAGATTCAACATAGGGTGCATCCATCTTCATCAAGGATTGAGTCAGCTTCAACAGATGATAGCACAAATCCGACATACATCCCTACACATTTTTCTCTTGCTCAAAGCTTAGATAATACGGCATTGCTAGCAATTGAACAAGAAGGTATGCCACAGTGGCAAGAGGTTTGCGATGTTGTGTCACCTATGATGGTTCCTCAGACTGCGGTTCTTAGTGTTACAAAGCTGCAAGGTGTATTGGTAAAGGCTCGCGCTAACATAGGTAGCAGTTACGTCTTTTGAGTAGCACGTGCTGCAAGGCATTTTAGGTGTGGAGTGACGTGTGATAGCGACTGAGGATGCGGCATTGCAGTTACTTAACAATCAGAAATTACAAGAAAGGAAGTGACCTCTTTCACAACGCATTGATTTTGATAGTTTCAGCCTCACCATTTCTCGTTGAGATAAAGGCGAAGACTATTGCAAAATGTAAGAGAGTTTACCAGTGTAAAATTTAATCCGTGACTACGGTTCCGTATGGGATTGAATCAAAGAAGGAATCAGCAGTGGTATCTTTTCGTTGCTTGCGAACTCTTCTCGATTGGCTTATCTATAGGTTAAGTCTGATTTATCAGAGTGGTTATCAAACTCATAGATAAGCCTCTATTCACTTGCGTCATATTGTCTAAGAGTAGAGATTTCAACTTAAGATTATTTACCCTTCCCGCTTAAATATTGTTTTGCTTGTTACAACTCATCTCACTTGGTTTATACATTATGCTTTTGATTTATATATTTGTTCTTTGCTCTCTGTCTACTATTTATTCTCAATTGTATATCACTGCTAAAGTCAGCATTTATGTTATCATGTGAGTATGATTGATAGTGACGTATAACTTCTGTGATGTAATACATGGATTGATAGTGGCATGGTGTGATAGGCTCTGATACTAACTTCTGGTATCAGAGTATATTGGATGGATTGTGGTTATGTCATGACATGCTCTGATATCAACTTCTGTCACACCCCATTCCTGACATATCGGTACTATGGAGTGCAATGGGATCTCTCCATCCTATTAGGGCATAAGAAATCTCTTTCCAGGATCACACATCACAGTTCTCCACAGGTCAATCTAGATAAAGAATTATCAGAGTAAAATTTATAATCTTAATTTTAAATAATCATTCTTACTAAGAAGGTAAAATAACGGAAGACTTAAAACTTAAAATCCAATTATCAAGAGTTGACGAATTACTAAATAAAGCTTATATGTTTAAGTTCCAACCATAATTAAAAACCATTATCCAATTATTCCAAAACCATTTATCCAATATAAAATAAAATATTTTTCAAAGTTTATCTCCAACGTAAACCCAAATTAAAGCAAATAAACATATCCCAACTAAGGAGAAGAAACATGGGCACAACCTAAACCCATGTACAGCACTACACATCGCATCATGGATCAGAGATATTCTCCTTAGGTTCATAGTCCTCATCCTCTACACCAGATGGACTGCAACCTGGAACATCATTCAAAGAACCTGAAACATCTAAAATAATTTATGTGCACAAAGTAAGCTCAATCACCAAGCTAAGCAAGAAAATTAAATGTGCAACAAACAAAATGCATGCAATTATCAATTACGGTCTGATATATAACTGTAAGTGCCAGCTCAGGACAACCCACACATGGGGTCTCCAGACTGTACAGGTGTTCTCCCATTAGATGATACCTCCTCACTAGGCATACAATATTACCCCCAAGTATGGGTACGTCGTTATGGAACAAGCCCGTATTACGTCGGCAACTTGCCCATAACTCATCCCAAGTCCATACTACATCGGGCACTTGAGCAGATGGTAATCCCACTAGTCGACTAGCCTGCCCATCCACACTACGTCAGGTATGGGGAGAATCACAACTATGTTCGAACCACCTTTTTATTGCACCCTTACCATTACATAACCCCCTAATGGCTAGGGGTACAGCTATAGGGATAAATATGTTAGACTAGCCATGTCCACCTAATTAATCATTTTACTAGATCGTAACATCGTCAAGCTTCTGACCCCATCTGTCCTCCCACCTAGGACATCGTGACTCAGCTAGGTTACATATGGTCAATGCAAAGCAATGTCAATAAGGAGTGGTGCAAGCATCCTATACCACCCACCTTCCTCCTTATCGACTTAACCAAACATGCATCAAATACGGATTAGTCACTTTTGTGGAAAGGTAGCAGGTGTCCCATACCACCCGTCCTCCAATCTTTACTAGCACTACTGATCCCAAACATAAGAATGCATATGCATGATCATACAAAATATTGGATGGCATGGATGGCATGTTATCAATCGCATCCATCACACAACATAATTCTATATAGCTAATTCTACCAAACAAGGGTTTAGTTTCCTTACAGAGAGTTAGAGAGTAAATCCTAGGCAAACCGATCGGGTTGCAGCCTACTAAAGTCTTCGTAGCTAAGGATCAAGATCATAAACATTCGTTAATGTGTTATTTAATATAATTAATTAGATTCCTCATTAAGTTCATTACATCTGGTGCTCATAGCATTAATAGCTCATCTGATAACTTATGCCTATTATTTACTATTGTTTATCATGACATAGCATCAAGGGGTTCATTATTCCTTTCATTCATTATCGTTCGTAGACTAAGGGTAACTTCTATATAAATAACCATACTGTCCAAACCAGGTAGATACAATGTGGCTCTCACACCATGAGGCAATACAATCATTGTCACACCCCAATTTTGTACTATTCAGAGTGGTGTGATGAACCGCTAATAAATCAATGGTTCAACCAGGATCTCTAATAGGTTGTGTCCTTTTAAAATAAATCATACACATCCCCAACCATAATCAGAATAAATACACAATAGCGAAAGTCTTAATAATAAATGAACTGAGGAATCCAACTGTGATAATCATAAATAAAATATAAAATTATGTTGTATTAACCGAAACATAAGTAAACAAAATATCAAATTATATTTCCTTAATAGTTCAAATAAAATCTAATCGAAAACGCATGAGTTGCACTCGCATGAGGAGTCATGCGTCTCCACTATGTCTTCAGCCTCCATCGCAGCAACATGCCTATACACAGAAGCATTCATATAATCTTCCACAGTAATACCTGCATCATCAACTAAAAATATTCAACGTCGAAAGGGTGAGCACACATCACGGCTCAGTGAGCAAACAAAACAATGCAACAAACATATGCATGCATTCAAATCATATATGTGGTCTGGTATATAAGTTTGTAATGTGCTATAGAAAGGTTCGGTGGCCGCCTCACCTCTATACACAGGGTGTGCAAGCCACCCAATAGATTAAACACCATTGTCGTCCACATCCACCCCAACATGGAATAGAGATAGAGCTAAAGTGTCCGGATCAAACACCACATAACACCACCCTTGATGCCCTACTCATACCAACACGTAAGCCCCTGCTGGCGAGGGCTTGCAAACTGGACTCGCAACTAATCAATCTTAATGTCAAACAGTGTACCCAAGGCCTCACCCCAGCATCCCTCAATACATCCATAGAGATAGAGCTAAGGCCCCCTGGCAGAGTCGAAGACTACACGGTCCGAGACCACCTCCCCTGATGCCCTATGACGTAATAGTTCTGCTAAGGTAATGGCGATACGATGATGTCAATGGACAAGACTTGAGTAGAGATAAAGCTAAAGTGCCCGGATCAAACAACGCATAACACCTCCCCTGATGCCTCACTCGCATCAAGTACACTAACCACACACAAACATTCACATGTCTATTCCTAGCATCATCATCATCATCATGTTATAAATAAAATAGAATTAAATATGCATGAGCAGTAATAGTAGGAATATTGGATGACATGTTGAATGCACATTACAAGCATACACGCATAGGATCAGTCATGGCATTGGACTCAAGAAATAAAAATAGTTTATTATTAGCCAATTAGTTTAGGTCTTGTTCCCTCACCTTTGCTTGAGTATAGATCCTCTTTCAAGGTTTAAGAATCACTTTTATATCAATAGAAAAACCTAACAAGTCGATAGATTTTAGTTAGAAGTCATTCCGACAATTTTAGGCTTGTTGTTAAGCGAGGGTCGCAGGGTGGGTCGCAGGTTGGGTAGCAGTTTACTGCGACTCCCCAGGGTAGGGTCGATGCCAGGGTCAGATGTTCCATCGACCCTGGGTGTGACCACCACATCCCTGGACTTCCCGAATGCTGGTCATGTGCGACCCCCCCATGGTTTGAGTCGAGAATATCATTCTACAGTCCATTCTTTCATGTTTGGGTCCTATGGCTTACTTCCACAATCCATTCTATGCTTGTTCTATGGCTTAAAACTATGGGTTTCTTCCTTACTTTGCCTACCATGATTTCTTCCATGGATTTCATTGAAATCCTCCCATGGATGGATGATTTGGGTTTCTCCTAGACCATACCTCTTCATGAACTATTCGAAGGTCTTAAATCATTAATGGAAACATACCCATTCCTTAGGTTTGCTGAGATTCAGAGGTTTCTCTGAATTCTTCTCTTTATTCTTCTTCTCTAACTTTACTTCTCTTCTCCTTCTCTTCTCTTTCTCTCACTTTCAATTAGGGTTTTCAAAAGGAGTGAAAGAGACTTAGGGACGTCCTATTTATAGAGGAGAACTTCCCAAAATAAGTCCAATTGAGATTAGGAAAGAATCCCCATGAAATTCAGAAAGTTTCCTATTTACGATTTCTATTGGCAAAGAGGGGGTCGATGAGGGGGTCGATGATCCCGTCGACCCTCAGGTCTAAATTGTCCGACCCCCAATTAAAATATCAGGGGTCTAACTTCCTAATGAGTGGGGTCCGACCCTGCCTATCTGGGTATGCGACCCTGCCCTCTATTTTACTATTTTTGGGTCAGTTTAATACCTAGTTTCGCATTTCCTTCATGCACTTGGTCCATTTGGCTCGACCATGATATGTAGACCTGGTACAAGGTGGTAAGACCGGTTAGTTCGATATGGGTCTTACAACTCCCCCCTACTTATGAAAATTTCATCTTCAAAATTGTACATACCTTTCGAGTCAAATAGATGAGGGTATTGCTTTCGCATAGCATTCTCTTCTTCCCATGTGATTTCTTTTATATCTCTGCTTCTCCAGGTGACTTTAACATAATAAATGTCACGGTTGCATAGTCGTTGCATCTTTCGGCTGGTGATTTCAGTTGGTGCTACTTCAAATGTCAAATCATCAGTCAAATCAGGTAGATCTACTGTCAAAACGTGCATTGGATCTCTAACATACTTCTTCAATAAAGAGATATGAAATACGTCATGCACACTTGACATAGGTGATAGAGCTAACTGGTAAGCCACTTTCCCACGTTTAGTTAGAATCTCATATGGTCCGACATATCTCAGACTTAGTTTCCCTTTCTGTCCGAACTGTTTCAAACCTCGCATAGGTGACACTTTGAGGAATACCTTATCACCTACGACGAATTCAAGGTCTCAGCGTCTAGTATCTGCGTATTGCTTCTGACGATTCTGAGTCGTTCTTACTCGTTCCTTGATAATGTCGACTACTCGACATGTCTCTTCAACAAATTCTGGTCCAACAATACTACGTTCTCCAAATTCATTCCAAAACAAAGGAGTTCGACACTTCCTGCCATACAGTGCTTCATAGGGTGACATCTATATAGTATCCTGACAGCTATTGTTGTAAGAGAACTCAATCAGTGGTAACTTTTCATCCCATGATCCTTTAAAATCAATTACACAAGCTCGGAGCATGTCTTCTAGAATTTGAATGGTGCGCTCCGATTGTTCGTCTGTCTAAGAATGGAATGCAGTACTGAACTTCAATGTTGTACCCATAGCCTTTTGCAATCCTTTCCAAAACTTTGAAGTAAATCATGGATCTCTGTCGGACTCAACGCTTTCAGGTACACTGTGTAATCTGACAATGTTATCCACATACAACTTAGCTAACCTCTCCAGTGTATACTGAGGTCGTATAGCTATAAATCGAGCTGTTTCTGTCAGTCGGTCTACAATCACCCAAACTGCATCAACTACTCGAGGAGTCAATGGTAACCCTGTGACGAAGTCCATGGTGATGCAGTCCCTATTTCCATGCTGGTTCTGGTAACGGCTGTAACAGTCCTGCTGGTCTTTGTCGTTCAGCTTTCACCTTCTGACAATTTAGGCATTGAGACACGAACTTGGCTATATCTGCTTTCATTCCTCTCCACCAATATAATTTCTTTAGGTCATGATACATTTTTGTACTTCCAGGGTGTATCGAATAGGCGGTGGTATGGGCTTCCTTCATTAGTCGGTGTCTAATGTCCAAACTTTCTGTTTCAGGTACACATATTCTTCCTTTGTACTTCAGTACCTTCTCATCATCTAAGGTGAACTCAGGAACAGTCCTACCTTTTTCGATGTATTCTTGTACCGTTCTTAGATAAGGGTCTGATTTAATCGCTGTTTTCACTTCATCAAGTATATCGGGTACAATCTTCAATGTGGCGAACATATTTGCAAACCGATGGATAAACCCATGGTTGGTTGATTCACCCAGTGCATCTATCACAAACTGTTCATTACCGTAATTGAATACTTTTTCAGTAGTACACAGTGCAGCAGTGGTGCTAACCTCCCCTTGAGATTTCATCATTGCCTTTCTACTCAGTGCGTCAGCAACCACATTAGCTTTCCCCAGATGATACTGGATATCACAATCATAGTCTTTCAATAGTTCCAGCCATCTTCTTTGTCTCATATTCAACTCCTTCTGATTAA
Organism: Protea cynaroides; assembly: GCA_028583415.1. NCBI lineage: Eukaryota > Viridiplantae > Streptophyta > Magnoliopsida > Proteales > Proteaceae > Protea > Protea cynaroides. Next base: position 7,756,154 of record CM053267.1, on the reverse strand, counting down.
AGAGATAAAGTAAGACTCTTATGATCTGATTTAATCTAAAATTTCTCTCCGTACAAGTAATGTCTCCATATTTTTGATAGCATGTACTACTGCCACTAATTCCAAATCATGAGTGGGATAGTTATTCTCATGTGTCTTCAATTGTCTTGAGGCATAAGTAATTACTTGTTCTCCTTGCATAAGTACACATCCTAATCCCAATCCTGACGTGTCAGTGTACAAACTAAATGGCTGTCTTGGAATTGAAATGGTCAAGATTGGAGCTGATATGAACCTAGCCTTCGATGTTTGGAAACTCTTCTCGCATTTATCAGTCCAAACAAACCTTTCGCCCTTCTTAGTCAAACTGGTGAGAGGTACGGCAATTCGAGAATAGTCTTCCATAAGTCATCGATAATACCCAGCTAAACTTAAGAAACTTCTAATTTCTGCAACGCTCTTCGGTGCTTCCCACTTCACAATAGCTTCGATCTTGCTAGGCTCCACTTTAATTCCTTCAGCAGATACAACATGGCCTAGAAAAGTGACTTCCTTTAGCCAAAACTCACACTTTGTAAATTTGGCGTAGAGCTTCTCCTTCCGTAATCCCTGCAGAGCGGCGTTTAGATTTTTTATATGAGTTTCCTTGTCCTTGGAGTAGACCAATATATCATCGATGAATACAATAACCGACGTATCCAACATATCGTGGAATACTCGATTCAAAAGTTCCATAAAGGTTGTTGGTGCGTTCGTCAATCCAAAAGACATGACCAAAAATTCATAATGTCCATATCTGGTCCTAAATACTGTCTTGGGAATATCACCGTCCTTAATCTTCAACTGATGGTAGCCTGACCAAAGATCGATCTTGGAGAACACTTTGGCACCTTGCAATTGATCGAACAGGTCATCGATCCGAGGCAATGGGTACCGATTCTTGATTGTCAGTTTATTCAGTTCTTGGTAGTCTATACATAATCGAACACTACCATCCTTCTTCTTCACGAATAATACTGGCGCTCCCCATGGTGATATGCTAGGTTGGATGTAACCCTTGTCCAGCAGTTCTTGTAGTTGTACTTTTAATTCCTTCAGTTCTGTAGGTGCCATTCGGTAAGGTGCTTTAGATACTGGTGTGGCTCCGGGTATCAGATCTATAACAAACTCTGTAGCGTGGTCGGGTGGTAGTTCTGGTAGTTCTTCAAGAAATACATCTGGATAGTCTCGCACAACATCAATATCCTCCATTCGTGGTGCTTCTTTGGTAAGATCGACCATAGATACAAGATACCCAACTGCTCCTTTCTCAAGGCACTTCCTAGCTTTTAATGCAGAGAGTATGAGCTTTCGTTTACGGGGAAGTTTGGTTCCCACAAAACTGAACTCTTCTCCTTCCTTATCTTTAAATGTCAGCTTCTTTTCGGCACACAATAGGTTGGCAGAATGCCGAGCTAACCAGTTCATTCCCAAGATGACGTCAAAGTCTGCCATCTCAAGTTGGATCAAGGTTGCATCCAAAGTCTTTTCATCAATAAGAACTGGACATGGTCCATAACTTTTTTCTAATTCCACTTCTAATCCGATAGGCGATCGTACAAGTAGTTTGTAGTCTAAGGTTTTGAGGGGTAGATTTAGCTTCTTTCCGAATGACACAGATATAAAAGAGTGAGTAGCTCCTGAATCAAAGAGTACTCTGACGGGAATGCCATTAATAGGTATGATACCTGTGATTTGTTTTGATTTAGTCTACATGCTCACATAATATAACACAAAATGATAAGATTCAGGTCATACCTGTGACCACATCAGGCGATGCGACAGCATCCTCAGATGTAATCATGTAAAATTTGCCTTGTTGTAGTTGCTTCTTGGGCTTAGGACATTCCCAGAAATAATGTCCCACTTGATTGCAGTTATAGCATTTTAACCCTTCATTATTTGGCTTTTGTTGCTGTTGAGCTGCTGAAGTAGTCTTGGCTCCAGCATTGAAACCTTGGGTACGGAAGGGTTTGAAAATACCTTGGTGTTCCCTCCGTTGTAAGAATTCCCATTTGGCCTTTTAATTCCTCTATTTTGAGCAAAGTAGCTCTCTTTCTGGCTCGACTCTATTACTCGAGCAATTTGTACAGCTTCATTGTAGATTTTACTTTCAAGTCCCAGAACATGTTCACGTATGCTTCCCCTAAGTCCCATGATGAACCTTCGGGTCTTTGTATCTTCCACTTGCATACTGACTGGTGCAAAGAAAAACAGCTCCTCATAACGCTGTTGATATGCATCGACAGTCATCTGTCCCTGATATAAACTCAGGAACTCCTTCTCCATAAAATCTCTGAAACTCCTAGAAAAATACTTCTCAAAGAATGCCTCCTTGTATATATCCCAAGTCAATTGGGTCTGCTTTGTCATCAAATATGTCCGTGTGAACTTCCACCAGTGGTGTGCATCACCTTTCAGCATGAATGTTGCACACAATACTTTCTCTTCCTCATTTACTGTCATCATCGTGAAGTTTCTCTCCATCTCATCGATCCAGTGTGCTGGCCACAACGGATCAGCTGGCTTACCACTATACTCCTTGGGCTTCATCTTCAGAAAATGCTCCACCAGTCTGGAGTGGTCTAGTTGATGCGGAACATAAGCCCCATACATAGGTGGTTGGTATTGATATCCACCTGGAGCTACTTCAGGGTTTTGTACTTGAGCCTGCATGATGGGAGTCTGAGGTGTGTGGGGTACTGTGTTACTTCCCCCTAGTACTGTGCTTGCCTGTCCTGATGGCATCGGTGTCGTCTGTGCAGTTGGAAAAGTCATGCCTATGTAAACTTGCATAGTAGCTTGTACCTGTTGTATTTGCTACAGCTGTTGGGCCAAATTCATTACGGCTGTAGCTAGGTCTGTAGGTGGAGCTGGCAGATTTGTAGGATTTGTCTACCCATTAACTACGGATGGTGCCATGTTCGGATTCTCCTGTGTTTTAGGGTGTATATGGCTGTCTTCCCCCACAGGTGGTGTTGGTGGAATAGAGTTACGACTTTGTCTGGTCACTCTGCGTCCAACCATTATCTGTTCTGGTAGTGGGAATGCCTGAAAATCATAGAATACGTGAGGCAATCATTATATACTTAACTCTCATATTTAAATCCACTAATCAATGATATTTTCAAATTTTTTTCAGATCATTCTGTCAAAAATACTGTATTTTACATCGCAGGGTCGAGGTGGGGGTCGATGGATGTCCGACCCTAGGGTATGCGACCCTGAGAATCACTGATACTTACCGAGAGCCGAGGGTCGATGAGGGGGTCGAAGGGGGGGGGGTCAGATGTTTTGGTCGAATTCTCCGACCCTCAGACTAAAAATCAGGTTTTTAAATCCCGATTTTGAATCCATTTCTCATTCTTCCTCCTCCTTTCCGACTCGGCTCATCCCTCTGAGTTGCTACAGTGACAACTCCGACCCATTGGTGGTTTTTGCTTCTCATTTCGACGTCTACTCCTCCTCTACAGGTATGTTCTCTACAGTTTCATGTTTTTAGGGTTTCTTAACTAGGTTTTTGCTCGTTTATATCGTTTTCTTCAAATTAAACTTTTTCCAACCATAAAAATTCGATTTTTATTGGGGGCTTTTGTTGTTGGTGACTCAATGGACAAAAGCCCTAAAAAATATTTGAGTTTCATCGGTTGGTTATCGAGAAACTTGAAATTTCCTATTTTTGCCCTAATTTGTTGAAAATTTTAAATTTCTTGAAATTTCTTCAAATTTAACCTCTTTAGATGAAATTTCCAACTTGTATGAGTCTTGCAAGATCGTTTAGAATCTTTATAAGTCCTCCTGCCCACGTGTATGGGTGAAAAGTGAGGCTTTTGACCAATTTATGTTGTTATAATGTCAAAATTTTTGGGTTTTTCATCTTTACTAAGCCAGTATCTATTTTTCTTTGTTTTTGCAGAAAGTATGGCTCGTACCAAAGTACCCAAGGTTCATGACCCAGTCCGCTTCCGTTCTAACGAGGCTGAGACACAGTATGCCCGCTACGCTCGTAAGAAGGTAGAGGGAGGTCGGCGGGTGGACTTGGCTAGCCTGGCCTTGTTTGATGTGTAGAGGGCTTTTGGTGACATGGGCTGGCTTCCTGTGATCACTTACGACACCTGTACTTGTCCAGATTTGGTGCAATAGTTTTATGTAATCTCCAAGTGGTGGGGGATTACAACGATGCTGAGAGGGGTAGAGAGGTCAGGATCACTAGCTACGTCAAGGGAGTCAAGGTTTCCTTTGATTGTCGGCAGCTAGCGGATCTCTTGGGCATTTCATATGACGGCCCCTTGGTGTTTTGTGCTCTTGGAGAGCCCCAGTTCTTTTCATTGGAGATGAGGGCTAAGATAGACCGTCAGCTCATCAGAGAGGATCGCTGGGAGATGAAAGCGATCTACCTACGTCTAGAGCCTCGAGTGTACTATAAGATTATTCAGCACAACCTGATACCTCAGAGTGGGCACTATGAGAGGATCTCCTAGTTGACCCAGTTCCTGCTGTACTGTATCTGCACTAGGCAGCCTGTCTGCCTCCCTTATATCATTATACGGACGATGATCAGTGCCACATTACCCGATCATGCTGGCAACCTGCCTTATGGACGCATGATCACTACGTTGCTTACCCGCCTGGGTGTTGACTTAGTGGATGAGAGGATTTAGGAGAAATCCTTCTCATCACCTCTGGATTGGGAGGCCATCTGTAAGATGGGCATGTGGGATGCTCAGGTCAGCGACGATGAGAGGAACGCTCTGGTGCGTCGGCATACCCGAGTGGAGATGGTTGATGCTGAGGCAGCAGCAGCAGCCGCTGGAGCAGGGGTTCATGGGGGTGATGATGATCGTTTGTACATGGATGTGGATTCCATACCTCCTCCATCACCTACTCATGCTACGGGAGCTGGTCCTTCTTATGCAGCTGGTCCTTCACATGCAGCTGGTCCTTTACACCCACCTTCTGATGACATGATGGGGATATTGCATGAGATTAGAGAGGCTCAGCGCATGTCTGATCTGAGGATGGGAGAGCTTTTAGATGCTCAGCGCATGTCGGATCTGAGGGTGGGAGAGCTTCTAGATGCTCAGCGTGTGATTGATCCGTGGGTGGCTGATCTCACAGCTAGTCTTCAAACGACCTAGACTCAGATAGCTTGGTTGACTAGCCTATGCTGAGGATTATGACGGAGACCGCGAGGCACCGCCTCCCCCATCACCTCCAGCTTCCTGATGTATTTATTTTTCTTTTTGTACTTCAGAGTAACTGTCCGGGTTATGGACTGTACTCTGCTTTAGACTTGTATATATACGTTTGTTTTTCCTTCGATTATATATAAATTTGTTTCTCATTTAATAGATGCATTATTCTCTTTCAATTTTTTTCTCAAACAACACAGATGCTTATAGTGTGTTATTATTACAGCTTTTAAATTTTTATCCTATCTCAGTTCACAACTTTTGTGGTAGTATACTGGTTTACAAGACAGGGCCTGAGAGCTCTGATACCAAGTTTTCACACCCCAATTCTGCACTATTCAGAATGGTGTGATGAACCGCTAATAAACCAACGGTTCAACCAGGATCTCTAATAGGCTGTGTCCTTTTAAAATAAACCATACACATCCACAACCATAATCAGAATAAATACACAATAGCGAAAGTCTTAATAATAAATGAACTGAGGAATCAAACTGTGGTAATCATAAATAAAATATCAAATTATATTGTATTAACCGAGACATAAGTAAATAAAATATCAAATTATATTTCCTTAATAGTTCAAATAAAATCTAATCGAAAATGCATGAGTTGCACTCGCATGAGGAGTCATGCGTCTCCACTATGTCTTCAGCCTCCATTGCAAAAAACGTGCCCGTACACAGAAGCATTCATATAATCTTCCACAGTAGTTCCTGCATCATCAACTAAAAATATTCGACATCGAAAGGGTGAGCACACATAATGGCTCAGTGAGTAAACAAAACAATGCAACAAACATATGCATGCATTCAATGGTCTGGTATATAAGTTTACAATGTGCTATAGAAAGGTTCGGTGGCCGCCTCACCTCTATACACAGGGTGTGTAAGCCCACCCAACGGATCAAACACCATTGTCATCCACATCCACCCCAACATGGAATAGAGATAGAGCTAAAGTTTCCGGATCAAACACCGCATAACACATCCCCTGATGCCCTACCCATACCAACACTAAGCCCCTGCTGGCGAGGGCTTGCAAACTGGGCTCGCAACTAACCAATTCTAATGTCAAATAGTGTACCCAAGGCCTCACCCCAGCATGCCTCAATACGTCCATAGAGATAGAGCTAAGGCCCCCCGGCAGAGTCGAAGACTATACTGTCCGAGACTACCTCCCCTGATGCCCTACGACGTAATAGTTTTACTAAGGTAATGGCGATACGACGATGTCAGTGGACAAGACTTCAGTAGAGATAGAGCTAAAGTGCCCGGTTCAAACACCGCATAACACCTCCCCTGATGCCCCACTTGCATCAAGTACACTAACCACACACAAACATTCACATGTCTATTCCTAGCATCATCATCATCATCATGTTATAAATAAAATAGAATTAAATATGCATGAACATTAATAGCAGGAATATTGGATGACATGTTGAATGCACATTACAAGCATACACGCATAGGATCAGTCATGGCATTGGACTCAAGAAATAAAAATAGTTTATTATTAGCCAATTAATTTAGGTCTTGTTCCCTCGCCTTTGCTTGAGTGTAGATCCTCTTTCAAGATTTAAGAATCACTTTTATATCAATAGGAAAACCTAACAAGTCGATAGATTTTAGTTAGAAGTCATTCCAACAATATTAGGCTTGCTGTTAAGCAAGGGTCGCAGGAAGGGTAGCAATTTACTGCGACCCCCTAGGGTAGGGTCGATGCCAAGGTCGGATGTTCCATCGACCCTGGGTGTGACCACCACATCCCTGGACTTCCCGAATGCTAGGGGTCGATCCTGTGGTCTGGTAGGGTCGATTCCCAATCGACCCCACGTGCGACCCCCCATGGTTTGAGTCGAGAATATCATTCTACACTCCATTCTTTCATGTTTGGGTCCTATGGCTTACTTCCACAATCCATTCTATGCTTGTTCTATGGCTTAAAACTATGGGTTTCTTCCTTACTTTGCCTACCATGATTTCTTCCATGGATTTCATTGAAATCCTCCCATGGATGGATGATTTGGGTTTCTCCTAGACCATACCCTCTTCATGAACTATTTTAAGATCTTAAATCATTAATGGAAGCATACCCATACCTTAGGTTTGGTGAGATTCAGAGGTTTCTCTGAATTCTTCTCTTTATTCTTCTTCTCCAACTTTCCTTCTCTTCTCCTTCTCTTCTCTTTCTCTCACTTTCAATTAAGGTTTCAAAAGGAGTGAAAGAGGCTTAGGGACATCCTATTTATAGAGGAGGACTTTCCAAAATAAGTCCCATTGAGATTAGGAAAGAATCCCCTTGAAATTTAGAAAGTTTTCTATTTACGGTTTCTGTCGGCAAAGAGGGGGGTCGATGATCCCGTCGACCCTCAGGTCTAAATTGTCCGACCCCCAGTTAAAATATCAGGGGTCTGACTTCCTAATGAGGGGGGTCCGACCCTGCCTATCTGGGTATGCGACCCTGCCCTCTATTTTACTATTTTTGGGTCAGTTTAGTACCTGATTTCGCCATTTCCTTCATGCACTTGGTCCATTTGGCTCGACCATGATAGGTAGACCTGGTACAAGGTGGTAAGACCGGTTAGTTCGATACGGGTCTTACAATCATTAGTTAAAAGTCACCTTCTAATAGCCTTAATCCTAAGAAGGACTTTTGATAACGAAGTCAGGGGTTCTAGCATCATACAAGAGTCTAGTTACTAGTCCCTAAGGTTCCACACTTGCTGTCCAAGGGTTTCTTTTCATTAAAAATAGAAATCAGCAAGCTACCTATACCAATTATAGGCATATAGATAAAATAACACTACGGTGTTCATCAACCTTAGATTTCTAGAGATCTAAACCCATAGGAAGGCCTATGAAAATTCCAATAAGCCATTGACCAATGATGGTTAACAACAGGGGTCAAAAATAATATGCGGCACGTGGTCGACTACACGGTCTGGCCACCAAGTGTGCGGCATGTGCCACCGATCGCATGTCGAAACATGGTCGTTTAACAGTGTCAGTACCCCAGAAGGGTTGCCTAGCTCTAATTGGTCTAGGTTCTTAGGGTGGTTTGAGATTGATTTATTCATGGTGTAAACCAGCCCTTACACCTATTTGATTCGAAGTACTTGGGGATTTTTATCCTAAGAATTCTATCTCTCGGTTCCAAGCCTTTAATAAATTTTAAATAAATTACAGAGAGTCACTGACCAAGTTTGATCGAGATCTGCCATTGGAATGGTGTGCAATTGGTGTTCGACCGCACGTCACGATGACTAGGTCGTACAACTTGTCCCATCGACAGCACATCAGAATGTGGTCCGATGGTCTCCAAACTCTTCCGATGTGATTTCCATAATTTCCTTGTCCAGATTGTAGAGTTTGAGCTCTAGGCATAATTTCTATGCTAGGTTTTGGATACCGTTTCGATTATCCATTAATCGATATTTTAGATCTAATCTTAATAGATGGATCATTACTTCTTCCTTTACTTTAGCTACAAAGATTTTTATTATGGAGGCACCATTATAATATGGGAGACGTCGTCTCTTAAATCACTAAATCTCTCATGACACAGATGCTTGTTAACTAAATCAAATCTTAAGTAGAAAGGGAACTTACAAAAGGATTCTATTCCCTTTCGAGCTTTCAGCATTAGAGTTGCCGATCTAGAGGTACGTTCTCCTTCTCCTCTCCTTCTCTTTCTTTTCTTTCTCCTTTGCGTCTTCCCTTTGCTGGGCGGTAATGAGAGGAAAGGTTTCTTCCCTTCTCTTCTTCTTCTTCTTGCTTTCTTTTCCATCCTCCCTTCTCTCTCAGTTCATGCGTTAGAACTCTCTTTCCCAAGTTTGTTCTTCTGGTTTAGTGGATTGAATGGGAGATTGGAGAGAGATAAGATCTCCTTCTCACAAAATCAATAAGAAGGGCCACCAGATTGGTAAGGGAATGATTTTCCTCCTCTTCTTACCATTCTTGACTCAATGGAGATTAACCTACCATGAAAGGAGTCTCTCTCAGTCAGCCATGGAGGGAGAAAGCCGAATTTGAACTATTTGTCCTACTTACGGTTCGTCTCAAACTGAGTTCTTGCACAGGGGGTGCGGCTGGACTGTACGGCACATGTTCGACCGCACCTCCTTTGTCACATGCTAGACCTCTTATTGGCTGGCCAGCTTAAGTTCCTGCATGCCAGACTCTTGGGTGTTGTTTGGTCTGGGTCTGAGGTTTCTTCTAGTGCCATTCCATGCACTCTAGCAACACGAGAGGCTTAAGTTAGTGGCTTTGTGTCACCTCATGAGTACATCATTACTGTTGCTCATGTTGATACTATATGTTTGCACGTGGGAAAACCTGACACATGTCCATAATGGTTATATCGTAATGGGATTTGGGCACGGGTTTTACAACACCTAGCAAAAGGTTTTGCAATGACTCAAGGAAGAGAATCTATATGCCAAATTTAAGAAGGGTGAGTTTTGGTTAAGGAAGTGGCATTCCTTGGACATGTCGTCTCTGGGGAAGGAATAGAGGTATTGGAATGGGAAACCCCAAAAACAATCACAGAGGTAAGAAGTTTCTTGGGTCTAGCTGGATATTACAAGCGATTCATACAAGATTACTCATGAATCACTGTGCCACTAACCCAACTCACAAAGAAGGGACAAAAATTTGAATGAACTGCAAAATGAGAGGTAAGCTTCCAAACCTTGAAGGAAAAGCTCATGACAGCTGCAGTGCTGACTGTACCTAGTGGAAATACCAGGTACACTATGTACACCGATGCATCAAACATAAGATTGGAGTGCGTATTAATGCAGCATGATCAAGTCATTGCTTATGCGTCTTGACAACTGAAAGAGCATGAGTAGAACTACCCCACTCACGACCTAGAATTGGCAGTGGTAGTCTTTGCACTGAAGATATGGAGACACTATCTGTTTGGAACTGCTTTCAAGATAATATCATACCACAAGAGCTTGGTCTATTTATTCAATCAGAAGTAGTTGAACATAAGGCAATGATGGTGGTTGGAACTAATAAAGGACTATGTAACAGACATACAGTACCACTTGGGGAAGGCCAACGTAGTGGTCGATGCCTTAAGCAGGAAGGTTGTTTACTCAAAGAAAGTCGTCCAACAAGGGGAGATGGAGATGCGTACATGGCTGCACATGTGGTAACAATGCAATGCCCAACAACATCTGGTGAGTTAGTAACAAAAGCCTTACTTGAAGAATTTGTCGCAGCCACCTCTGCCCTTTTTAGTGCATTAAGCATCAAGCCAACCTTGCCTAATAACATAATGGAAGGAATGCCGAAGGTTCTATACTTGTGGAAGTTCATGATGGAGTTGGAGAAGGGTAATCTAGTCCTGGACTTCTCTAAGGGAGACGACGGATTACTCTACTTTCGGGGCAGAGTATGCATTCCTCAAAGTGAGGGGAACATTAAGGAGACCATCATGATGGATGCTCATACTACTCCTTATACCATGCATCTTGGCAATACAAAGATGTACTAGGATTTGAAGAAGAACTTCTGGTGGAGAGGAATGAAGGCCGATGTGGCCAAATTTATCTACAAATGTTTGACCTACTAGCAAGTAAAGGCTGACCATCAAAGACCAATAGGAAAGTTACAACCACTGCCTATCCCTGAATGGAAATGGGATCATGTAACAATGGACTTCGTCACAGGATTGCCCTTAACAGCTCGAGCAGCAGACCCTGTCTGGATTGTGGTTGATTGTTTCACAAAGACTGTGAGGTTTATTGCTGTTCACCCACAATATTATATGGATCGTTTGGCAAGGTTATACATAGACAATATTGTCTGGTTACATGGAGTACCAACTAGTATAGTATCGGATCGAGACCCTCGATTCACCTTGTAGAAAGGATTACAGAGTGCGATGGGTACTCACTTGAAATTTAGTACAGCATATCACCACAAACTGATGGCCAATCGGAAAGAATAATCCAAATACTAGAGGATATGCTCGAGGCATGTTTTTTGGATTTCAAAACTAAGTGGGACGAAAACTTAACACTTATGGAGTTCACTTACAACAATAATTACCAAGCTATAATCAGTATGGCTCCATACGAGGCATTATACGGAAGGAAATGTAGAACCCCATTGTATTGGAATGAAGTTAGCAAGAGAAGAATATTGGGACCTGACATTATTCAAGAAACCTATGAGAAGTTTGACTTAATCCGGGAAAGAATTAACGCCACCTAGGCTCGATAGAAGAGTTATGCTGAAACAAGATGAAAGGATCCGCAGTTCAAAGTCAGTGATAGAGTGTTCTTGAAGGTTTCTCCTTTCAAAGCGGTGAAGCGATTTGGCAAGAAGGGAAAGGTAAGTCCTCGGTATGTTGGACCCTATGAAATTTTAGAAAGGAGAGGAACCATAGCAAACCAATTGGTGCTGCCTCTAGCATTATCCGGTGTCCACAGTGTGTTCCAGAACACATGTCTATGTTGAAAAAATACATCAGAGATCCAGCACACATGTTGACCACCGAACTACCACAACTAAGGGCTAACTTGTCTTATGAAATGGAACCTTCGACTATTGTAGATTGAAAGGTCCAAGAACTCAGAAATCGAAGCATTCCATTTGTCAAAGTCTTATGGAAGAGCCACAATGAAGAAGAAGCCTCATGGGAGAAAGAAGATGATATGCAAGAGGGGTGGAGTTGTAAGAACCGCACCCAAAATTTCGGTCCTAATTTGAAATTTTGGCCTTGTAATAGGTTTTACCATGATGAATGGTTCAAACCAACATAAACCAAACCAATGGATCCCAACGGAGGTAACCCAACTCAACTCTTGCACTAAATACAATTAAGCAGGGCCTGATTGAGAGGTACGGTAGGACACTAAGAGGGTGCGGTCGGTCACCTACCACACGACCTCCTGTACACCCCATCATCGAAGCTGGCATGTACATGGACGTGGATAACATCCCAGCCCCTATACCCCAGCCCATTTCTAAAGCAGGACCTTCACAGTCTGTCATAGAGCAGATTCTATTATACTTGTAGTCCATTCGAGAGGACCAACGGACGCTTTGAGAGGACCAGCGGGCTCTTTGCAAGGGTCAGGACTCTATTCGAGTAGCTTAGTGGGTGACGGACCAGCTCATGGTGGAGCTCACCCAGAGTCTCCAGGTCATTCAAGAGCAGGTACATTGGCTTGGAGTGGCCTATGAGTAGGACTACGATCGTAATGAGCCGATACCTGTACCACCTCCCCCATCAGCCTAGGGATAGGTCTTTTTTTTTCTTATTTTTTGACTTATTATTTTGTTTCCAGGGTAACTGTCTGACTTGTAACTGTACCTACTAATTTTTTTCGAACACATTTCTTTTGTTTATATATATATAGTTATTTCTTCTTAATTGTACATTATGCTCTTGTTTAGTTCCCTTCCGAATTCAACATTCATTGTTATTACTGTAAGGTCAATATTAAAGCTTTTAGATTTTTTTTCCTATCTCAGTTCATGGACATAGGTTACTACATGTTACAGGTTTGATTGGCAGAGCCTTTTTGCTCTACCAAGTTGTCATACCCCAATTCTGGTCAAACTAGAAGTATGATTGAACCACTAACAAACCATGGCTCAAGCTAGGATCACAAAGAGCCGTTCCAACTTTTAAACCATACATGTAACCAATAATCAAAATAAATAAATAACAGTGAAAGTCTTTATTAATGAACTGAGAATTTAAATGATACTTAAATAAATAATTTAATTATCTCAATGACCAAAACATAAATAATATTTGATTACAAATTTATAATCCATAAAAATGATAAATAATCTAAAGATAGACTCAGTAGAGACACTCGCATGATTCTGCACCATCTGCACATCAAGAGCTGCCATTCGTCCATATGAAGGCGCATTGATGTAGTCTTCTACAATATTACCTGCATCATCAACTAAAAAGAAAACAACGTCGTGGGGTGAGCTCACAACTTAGCTCAGTGAGAAACAAAACAATGCAACAAGCAATATGCATGAGATAACATTCAATCATTGGGTCTGGTAAGTTTGTAATGTGCTATGATAAGGATAGGCTACAACCACACCTCCATACATGAGAGTGTGAGCACACCCAACAGTCAGGCTCCAACCAAAACCATTGTCACCCCACATCACTCACTACAAGATAGAGATAAAGTTAAAACCTAATAGCAGGCTACAACCAAACTGTCAACACTCCCTCTGATACTCTGCCTCATAGCAATTCGTACACCCCTACTAGCGATGACTTTCAAACTGGGGATCTGACACTAACCAATCCTACATGTCATCACAAGTATATCCATGGCTCTAACCCAGCACTTCTTACTATGAGATAGAGATAAAGATAGAGCTAAAGCTTAACGGTAAGGCTATGGCCAACACCACCAGCACTCCCCCTGATACCCTGTCTCGTACCAAGTTTTGCTAAGGTAGACGGCGATACAAAGCAGTGTCAGTATGGTGAGTGATCCAAGGCTCCAACCTCTTTTCACCCAACACACCAACTAAATAAACACATGCCTATCCTCAATCTCATCATAACATAAATAAATATGCATGAACAAGAAATAAAAGATATTGGATAAGATGTTATATGCATAGTACATCAAATAACAACATGCAAGGTTCATTAATTATTAACCAGTTAGTTTGGGTTCTGTCCCTCAGCTATTGAATGATGTTAGATACTCTCTGAGATGTTGGAACTAGCTTTGCTTGCTTACAAGTCCTAAACAAACAATAGGATTGAATTAGGTTCCTTTCTGATATTTTATGCTTCTCTGGATTAATTGTCTAGAGTGGAATAAGTCCCTCTAGAGATTATTTGGTGGCACTGTCCTGTTTGATAGTAGCCATGCCGGACATCCCACCGGCCAAATTTTTGGGACTTCCTGAATATGACCGGTGGCACTATATGTCCCACCGGTCAACTCACTGGTGTGACTATGAGTCCCTCTGAACATTGTCTAGGTTGTTCCTCTGTCTGTCTTTCCTTCAGAGTCAATTCTTCGACTCAATCTAGGGTTCATCCTACATCGTTCTATGGTCGACGACCATTAGGGTTAGGTCTTCTACTATAACCTTAGTTCTATTATACATTCTTGTTAATGGATCCTTGTGAACCATTCAACGATTCTTATCATGTTGGAATCAATCAACAGTCTTTGACGACTGTGAATCCAATCTCATGTACTAGCTAACCTACCTACAATGATTAGGGGCTTACTATTGATTCCTTGAAGACGTTAATCGAAAACCGACAATGAGTTCCTCTTCTCCACAACCTTCTTCTTCTCCATAGCTCCTCTCTCAGATCTTCTTCTCAATTCTAGGGTTTTGGTTGGTCAAAGAGTAAGAGAGAATGGGAAAGTAGGGTTCTTATATAGGGAGAGTGTCCTTATTGGTTAAAATTCTCATATGGGAAAGTTTCCATGCAAGAATTATAAAGTGGGTCCCACCAATTCAATTCATGGAATGGAAATTAGGTTGTCCAATGGCACTGATCAATGGCACTGCCCGTGAGACTGGATAAGCTCAACCAGTTAGACCAGTCAAAGTAAAATTTGTCAATTTGCATTCCTTAACCCATGCTTTGTCATCCGACCATCTCCTCTAACTCAATTACGATAGGAAGACCTGTCACGACACGATAAATCCATGATAGACCGGGTTTGTAGAGTGTAGATCATACAACCACCACCCCTTTACCAGGAGCCAATGTTACTAATATTGCTGGAAAGTTGACTAATCAAAATAGGGTTGCAAATGAGGCCAACCGTACTGTAGCAGTTACCCAGAACCAGCTACCAAATCTGTTGGCTTCACATTAGCTTGACCCAGCCAAGACTGTGGAGAGGCTCATAAAAATGAAATCTATAAAATTCACTGGAATGGGGTGTCAGTCCCGCACTCTACTAACCCAATCTAACCTGGTTAACGTATCGTGACAGGTCTTCCCATCATAACCAGGTCGAACCAACCAACCAAATGACTGACCACAAAGCCAGGTATGTAAATTGTCAATTCAAAGCTTGTCCGATCAGACAATTCAAGTTGTTCAGTTTGTGTATTAGCCGACTGATCAAGTAATTGATCAATCCCAAATTAGACTCTGAGTTAGGAAAGTTTACTAATTTAACTGGGAGACTCTCCTAATTGGGAGACTACTCCCAATGGGAGATTGCTCTCCATAAAAAGAATGAACCTTTACCTTCTCTCACTCTTTTGATCATTTAAGAAACCCTAGATTAAAGAGAGAGGGTTGAGAAGAAGGCTTGGAGGAGAAGAGGGTTCTGGAGAAGAAAGAAGGAGAAGGAGGAAGAACTCACTGTCGGTTTCCAACAGTCTTCTTCAAGAACCAACGAAAAGTCCTTTCATTACTGTAAATAAGTTAACGTGTGCGTGAGATTGAACACACAGTCGTTAGAGGAATTGATCTAATTTCACTACCATTAGGGTTGTAGATTTAGGGTTATAATGTTTAGGTGTTCTTGAAACTCTAATGGTAAAGTATACTTAACCTTAGAACAGTGTAGGATGAACCCTAAAGGAAGTTTAAGAATTTACTCTGAAGAGGTTGGACTTGAAGACAGCCTGAAGGATGCCCTAGAGGTTGTCTGATCTGTATTGTCTGGAAGCACCCAAAAGGGGACCAGACAAGCTACCGGACACTCTTGGGAATCATCTCACGGTTGTCGTGTAGGTTTTTTGGTCACACATATACAGTGCCGGATAGTCGATTGGACAATGTCCAGAAGGCTAAAATGCCAGACTAGATAGTCAGTTTAAACTCTAGATGTTCGATTGTAATGTAACCTAACTTAATCCTATTTGATTTCTAGGACTTGTACTTAATTCAAGCTACCCCCAAGGTCTTGAAGAAATTTAATAACACCTAACAGGTGAGGGACAGGACCCCAAACTTAATTGGACTAATAATAAACTACCTTGTATGTGTATTGATATGCTTGCTTGTGCATCTCACATGTCATCTAATATTTGTAATATATATTGTTCATGTACATTTAATTATTTATATTATGATGGTGATGAGGATAGGCATGTATTTGTGTGTGGTTGGTGTGTTGTGTGGGAAAAAGTTGGAGCCTCAAACCATTCACCTCATTGACATCATCGTACCCCGATTACGTTAGCGTGGTTAGTACGTCGGGTATCAAGGGGGGTGCTAGTAGTGTTGGCCATAGCCTTACCATTGGAATCTAGCTCTATCTTTATTACGTATTGAAGGATGCTAGGGTATAGCCATAGGTGCACTTGCTATGACATTTAGGATTGGTTAGTAGTAAACCCAATTTGCAAGCCCTCACCATTAGGGGCATACGTACTGGTATAGGATAGAGTATCAGGGGGGTGCTGGCGGTGTATGATCCGTTAGGCTCTAGCACTATTTCTATCTTATAGTGAGTGTTGTGGGGCGACATCGGTTTGGTGGCTGCTGACCGTTGGGTGTATTCACACTCTTGTATATAGAAGTTGGGATTAGTTATGTGATACGAAGCCTAACTTTACAATAGCACCTTGTAAACTTAAACCAGACCAAAGTATTAAATGCCACATCATGCATTTTGCTTGCTGCATTGTTTTGTTTCTTACTGAGCTAAATTGTGAGCTCACCCCATGATATCATTTCTTTTTAGTTGATGAGGCGGGTATGATGGTAGAAGGCTATGTTAGTGTGCCATTCTTTGGACACATGGCTACTATGGATACACAAGTTATGGAGAATGAGCATAACTCGCCATGCGAGTGCTTTTATTACATTTACTCTTAGGGATTTTATTTTACAGTTCTAGTTATTAGACTTGTAAAGTTATTTTCATAGTTTATGTTTTGGTTTTGGAGATAATTAGATAATTATTATTTATCACTGTAGACGTGCAGTTCATTATTAATATAATTTCTGCTATTTATTATTTACTCTGATTATGGTTTGATGTATTGGTTTGATTATCGGCACGGTCCTATATGATCCTGGCTTGAGCTATTGGTTCTTTGACGGTTCATTCACACCTCTGGTTCAGCCAGAATTAGGGTGTGACATGGGGAATGACCCTCTACAACAAGTGATATGGATTAAGTCCATTAAAAAGACATTGCAAATGATGGTCTGTACAAAAGAAGAAAAGATCCTTTATGCCACTTACATGCTCGAAGGTGAACCTAATATGTGGTGGGAATCCACTCAGCCTCCCTTAGCGGTAAAGCATCCCCAAATCACTTGGGTAATTTTCAAGGAACCCTTCTTCGACAAGTACTTCCCAAGAGTTTCAAGGATAGGAAGGAGGTTGAATTTCTCAATGTATCACAGGGACAACTATTTGTATTACCAACACAAATTTGAAGAGTTGTTTTATTTTGCTCCAGCTAGCATGAAAGAAGAAGCAGCCAAGGCTCATAGGTTCTAAGGATTTGCGAGGCAACATTCGAGCAACCATGGATGCACTAGGAAAGGAAGTGTATTTTGAGGCCATTCAGACGGCCAAGATCATCGATGCCAGTTTGAGAGATAGTTATTTTGCACAGAAAGGGACAACAAGAGGGCATTCAACTTCACTGGCAGAAGGACGAATAATAAAACCTTCCATACCACTCAGACCATAGCAAAGCCTGCCATGGCTAAGATGGCACCCGTGGGAAACCGTCCAGCTGTCCCACCTACCACCAGTCTCAAATGTTTCAACTATGAGCAGACAGGACATTTTTCCAGGACATGTCCTTCCCCTCTTAAAGCAACTCAAATGGGAAAGGTTTATGCTGTTTCTACCAAAGAAGCAGAAGCTTCCCCTGACTTGGTGATAGGTATGTATTTTAAATTATTGCATAAGTAGATTGTGTACATAAGTTGAATTATAGTAATTACTTTAGGTACTGTAATCATAGCGGGAGTTCCAGCAAAGGTACTCTTTGACTCAGGAGCTACCCACTCTTTTGTGTCTCCATCTTTTGGAGAAAGGATAGAAGATGTCACAAAGCCGCTCGAGGTATCATTGGTTGTCCGATTGCCTCTTGGTGCGGAGGTGGTTCTAAATTCCGAGGACCATGCCTAGTCTTAATACAGGAGTCTGGATGCATACCTAAATCAACTAGATATGTCAAACTTCGATGTGATTTTGGGTATGGACTGGTTATCCCTACACAAGGCAAGTCTCCAATGTGTAGAGAAGAAGTTGTTGTTCGATTAAGGTAATGGGAAGACATTTGAATTCATAGGGGACAGGAAGCCGAAGAATAGGAAACTATTTTTCTCTGCACTTAAGGCTATTAAGTGCTTACAGAAGGGGGAGTAGGATTTCTAATATCTATCCTAGACGTCATTACAGATAGGAATCGGTTAGAAGACCAAGAGGTGGTAAGAATGTTTCCCAACGTATTCCCTGATGACTTACTAGGATTGCCACTAGATTGAGTAACAAAATTTGTGATACACCTGCTACTAGGATCAGCACCGGTGTCAAAGGCTCCATATCGAATGGCACCTATAAAATTGAAAGAATTAAAGGTGCTGTTACAAGAACAATTAGAAAAAGGTTTTATCAGACCTAACATCTCCCCATGGGGTGCACCTGTGTTGTTTGTTAAGAAGGATGTTAGTGTGTGACTGTGCATAGACTACCATGAATTGAACAAACTTACAATCAAGAATCAGTATCTACTATTGAGAATAGATGATTTATTTGACCAACTACAATGTGCTGCGATGTTCTCGAAGATTGATCTCAGGTCAGTTTACCAATAGTTGAAGATCAAGGAGAGTGACATACCTAGACAGCCTTTCAAACTAGGTATAGACACTAAGAATTCTTAGTCATGTCATTTGGATTGACAAATGCTCTGGCATCGTTCATAGAACTCATGAACCGAGAGTTTCATGATATGCTAGACACCTCAATTATAGTCTTCATTGATGATATTTTGAGATACTCTCAAAATGAATAAGAGTACAAGGTACACTTACGACAAGCATTATAGAGGCTAAGAGAGAAGATACTCTATGCTAAGTTCAAAAAGTGTGGCTTTTGGCTGATAGAAGTGGCATTCCTAGGTCACATAGTATCAGCCAAGGGAATCAAAGTGGATCCCAGTAAGATTGAGGCCATTATAAACTAGGAAGCACCCAAGATGGTTACTGAGATTCGCAGTTTCTTGGGTTTAACTGGGTACTACCTAGGGTTTGTGGAGGACTACTCCAGGACTCCTGTACCCTTAACAAAGTTTACAAAGAAGGGAGAGAAATTCACTTGGTCAGACCAATGTGAGAAGAACTTCCAAACTCTGAAGGATAGATTAGTCTCAGCCCCCATATTAACCATTCCAAAACCAGATGAACCTTTACCCTATATACAAATACCTCCAAGCTAGGCTTAGGAAGTGTGCTCATGCAAGGAGATCAAGTCATAACATATGCTTCACGACAGCTAAAGAAGCACAAGGAAAGCTACCCTACACATGACTTGGAGCTAGCAACAGTAGTTTCGCTCTTAAGGCATAGAGACACTATTTATATGGAAAAAAGTTTCAAATCAAGTCCGACCATAAGAGTTTTACTTACTTGTTTACTCAGAAGGACTTGAACATGAGACAACAGAGATGGGTCGAATTACTAAAAGATTATGATTGTGAGATTTCATATCACCCAGGCAAGGCTAATGTGGTAGTTGATGCCTTAAGCAGAAAGAGTTTAAGTAGACTTGTGGAAGGGACCGAACTTGTTCTCGTACAGACAATGCAGGTCAACACTTGTAAGAAGACAAAATAAACTGGATGTGTCAAAAGGATCTTTAGGGAGCAAGGTCATTTGTAAACTTGCAAGTCTATTTGCAACACTACAGTTAAAAGCAGAGCTAGTCACCAAAGTAATAAGAGAATTACAGACAAACCCTTACCTCAGGACACTTAAGGAAGACTTACAAAAGGGAAGAATAGACCCCGACTTCACTTCACTCTTTCAGACGATGGTGCAGTCAGATTTCGAGAAAGGTTCTGTATTCCCATAATGACTGAGGACATTAAAGAAAGGATTCTGAGGGAACCCCATAACGCACCATACTTAGCTCATCCGGGGAGTACTAAAATGTACCATGTGTTGAAGTAAACTGTCTGGTGGAAAGGTATGAAAGCAGATGGGGTAAACTTTGTATACGAAAGTCTGACTACCAACAAGTAAAAGTAGTCAAACAAAAATCTTCTAGACTGCTTCAACAACTACTAGTACCAGAATGGAAGTGAGACTATATCACTATGGACTTTGTCATCGGCCTATCTTTAACAACTGGAACACTGAATGCTATTTAGGTAATCATCGATTGACTCACAAAAATAGTAAAGTTTATAGCAGTAAGGCCTCAGTATACAATGGACAAACTGGCTAGGTTATATGTAAATCAAATAATTCATCTGTATGGTTTGCTGCAAAGCATTGTGTTAGATAGAGACCCCAAATTTATCTCAAAATTTTGTGAAGGGCTACAACAAGCGATGAGTTGAAATAAAGTATAGCCTTCCATCATCAGACTAATGGCCAGTCAGAAAGAACCATTCAGATCCTAAAAGACATGCTCCGTGCTTATGCTATCGACTTTAAAGGAGCTTGGGATGAGAAGTTACCTTTGATGGAGTTCGATTACAACAATAGCTACCAGGCTAGCATTGGCATGGATCCATATGAAGCCCTATATGTCACACCCCAATTCTGAACCAAGCAGAATGGTGTGATGAACCATCCATAGACCAACAGTTTAACCAAGATCTCGTATAGGCCATGCCCATTCGTTTAAACCAGATACATCCCACAAGTAAATTCAGAGTAAATAAACGATAATGGAAGTCTTTCATACTAATGAACTGAGTATCTGACAGTGATAGCAAAATTAAATATCCAATTATCTCCAATATACCCCAAGACATAAAATAAAATAAAATAATCAATTACATGTTCCCATAACTAAACAACTAAGCTAATAAAAAAAACATGAGTTGCACTCGCACGACGAATCATGCACATTTTCTTCAGCTTCTACGTCCATCACAGCAACGTGTCCATATGTCGGCGCATTCATATATTCTTCAACAGTAGGACCTGCATCAAGAAATAAAAATATTCAATGTCGAAAGGGTGAGCACACATCACGGTTCAGTGAGCAAACAAAATAATATAACAAACATATGCATGCATTCAATTCATATATTTGGTCTGGTTTATAAGTTTGCAATGTACTATAGAAAGGATTGGTGGCCGTTGCACCTCTATACACGAGTGTGTGAATCCGTCCAATGGATCAAACACCATTTCCATCCCTCATGCACTCACCATGGAATAGATATAGAGCTAAAGTGTCCGGATCAAACATCGCCAACACTTCCCCTGATGCCCTATCCATACCAATACGTAAGCCCCTATTGGTGAGGGCTTGCAAACTGGGCTCACAACTAACCAATCCTAATGCCAAACAATGTATCCAAGGCCTCACCCTAGCATCCCTCAGATGTCCATAGAGATAGAGCTAAGGCCCCCCCGACAGAGTCAGAGACCACATGGTCCGAGACTACCTCCCCTGATGCCCTACGACGTAATAGTTCTGCTAAGGTAATGGCGATACGACGATGTTAGTTGATAAGACTTGAGTAGAGATAGAGCTAGAGTTTGGCGACGAGGTCAAATACCACCATGCCACGTCTTCCCCCTGATGCTCCACTCGCATCCAACACACCAACTACACAGATACATTCACATGCCTATTCCTAGCATCATCATCATCATAATGTTATAAATAAACGGAGTTAAATATACATGAACAGTAATAGCAGGAATATTGGATGACATGTGAGATGCACATTACAAGTATACAAGCATAGAATCAATCATGGCATTGGACTCAATAAAGTAAACAGTTTACTATTATCCAGTTAGTTTAGGTCTTGTTCCCTCACCTTTGATCGTTGGTTGTTCCTCTTCCAAGCTTTGTAAATCACTTTTGGACTACTTGGAAACCTAATAAATTTATGGATTCTAAGTTAGAGTTCATATTCATTAATTACAGTGTTTAAATGTCCCATCTGGAACCAATCAGACCTCCAAAAGCTGAGTGGTCACAGATGTGGCTACACCTGTGGTCTCAGTTTTTGCGACCACAGGGTGTGTGGTCGATATGCAACCACACCCACCCTTGAAACTTTTCGAGGGTGTGTGGTCGGCACATGTGCCTCGTGGGGTCTACCATAGCAATGACCATACGAGTGTTTGGCGACTTTCATTCTCAGTCTTACCCCTTCATGATTTGATTCCTTGAACTATCACTAGGGTCCTTCCTATGATTGATCTATGGCCTTAATTTTGTATTTTTCACAATTATCTACTTCAACCTACTCTTCATGGATTTCCTTTGAGTTTTAGTCTATGGGTCTCATGGTTAAGATCCTACTTTGAATCAATACTTCCTCCATGATCTATTCTAGGCATTCAACTAATGTAGGGGATGTTTTCATACCTTAAAATTGTTGAAGAATCAGAGCTCTCTCTGAAATTCCTTCTCTTAGTCTTCCTCTTCAATTCTCCTTCTCTTCCTCCTCCTCTCTTTCTCTTTCTTTTAGTTTGTGTTCTAAAAGAATGAAAGAGGCTAAGGGACGTCCTATATATAGAGGAAAATCCTCCATATAGAGTCCTACTTTGATTAGGAAAGAACCCCCTTAAGATTAGGAAGGTTTCTTAATTTTGGAGTCAATTATACCATCATGTGGTCGCACATGGGGTCGCAGGATCCGTAGACCACACATCCCAAATCTGCGACCACATGTCCCAGACTCCAGTGGTCTCATTATTCTGAGGTGTGGTCAACCGCACCTGTTTAGGTATGTGACCACACATCTCAATTAGATGATTTATGATTTGAATTACATACCTAGCCTTGTGGTTTCTTTACGCACTTGGTCCACTTGGTCCGACCATGATAGGAAGACCTGATAAAAGGTGGTAAGACCGGGTTAGTATGATACGGGTCTTACAACTCCCCCTCTTATATAAAATTTTATCCTCAAAATTTGCACATACCTTCCGAGTAAAAAAGGTGAGGATATTGCTTTCGCATAGCATTCTCTTCTTCCCATGTGATCTCTTCCATGTTTTGGCTCCTCTAAGTAACTTTAACATAGTAAATGGCATGGTTGCGTAGACGTTAAACCTTCCGACTGATAATTTTGATTGGTGCTAATTCGAATGTCAAATCATCAGTTAGACCAAGTGGATCCACTGTTAGGACATGTGTTTGATCTCGGATATACTTCTTCAGTAATGAGATATGAAATACATCATGCACACTTGACATGGATGGGGGTAGAGCTAACTGATACGCTACCTTCCCACGTCTAGCTAGAACTTCATAAGGTCCAATATACCTAAGACACAACTTTTCCTTCTGTCCAAACCTTTTTAAACCACACATAGGAGATATTTTCAGAAATACCTTATCACCTATGGTGAATTTGGGATCTTTGCGTCGATTATCTACATATTGCTTCTGACGGTTCTGGCTATTCAAACTTTTTCCTTGATAATGTCGACCACTCGACAAGTCTCTTCAACAAACTCTGGTCCAATAATACTCCATTCTCTAACTTCATTCCAAAATAAAAGAGTTCGACACTTCCTACCATACAATGCTTCATAGGGTGACATCTGTATAGTCACTTGATAGCTGTTGTTATAAGAAAACTCAATCAATGGTAATTTCTCATCCCATGATCCTTTGAAATCAATTACGTAAGCTCGGAGCATATCTTCTAAAATATGAATGGTACGTTCTGACTGTCCATCGGTCTGAGGATGGAATGCACTACTAAACTTCAACGTTATACCCATAGCCTTCTGTAATCCTTCCCAAAACCTTGAGGTAAAATGTGGGTCTCTATCGGACACGATGCTTTTAGGTACACCATGCAATCTGACAATATTATCAACATACAGCTTAGCTAACCTCTTTAGGGTATACTGAGGTTGTATAGCTATGAGACGAGCTGTCTTAATCAAAAGATCTACAATCACCCAAACCGCATCAACTACTCAGGGAGTCAATGGCAACCACGTGACGAAGTCCTTAGTGATGTAATCCCATTTCCATGTCGGTCTGGCAGTGGCTGCAATAATCCTGTAGGTCTTTGCCTTTCAACATTTACCCGCTGACAATTCAAGCATTGAGACACAAATTTAGCTACATTCGCTTTCATTCCTCTCCACCAATAGACTTTCTTTAAATCATGGTACATCTTCATGCTTCCAGGGTGTACCGAATATGCAGTGGTGTGGGCTTCCTTCATGAGTCCTTGTCTAATAACCAAGTCTTCATTTTTAGGAACACATACCCTTCTTTTGTATCTTAGTACCTTTTCAACATCCAAGGTGAACTCAGGAGTAGTCCTACCTTTTTCAAGGTCTTCTTGCACCGTTCTCAGATAAGGGTCTGATTTAATAGCTGTCTTCACCTCGTCTATCAGATCAGGTACAATCTTCAATGTAGCAAACATGTTTAAGAATAGATGAATAAACCCTTGGTCAGTTGATTCATTCTGAATATCAATCATGAACTGCTCTTTATCGTAATTAAATACTCTTCCTATGACACACATTATAGCATTTGCACTACCTTCTTCTTGGGATTCTGTCATAGCTTTCTTGCTTAGTGTGTCAGCAACTACATTAGCTTTTCCTGAATGATACTAGATATCGCAATCATAATCCTTCAGTAATTCCAGCCATCTTCTCTATCTTATGTTTAACTCCTTCTAATTAAAAATATGAGTGAGACTCTTATGATCAGATTTAATCTGAAATTTCTCTCCATACAAATAATGTCTCCATATCTTGACAGTATGTACCACCGCTGCTAATTCCAAGTCATGAGTGGGATAGTTCTTCTCATGTGTCTTCAGTTGTCTTGAGGCATACACAATTACTTGTTCTCCTTTCATAAGCACAAATCCAAAACCTAACCCAGACGCATCGGTGTACAAGGTAAATGGTTGTCCTGGGATTGAAAAAGTTAAGATGGGAGCTAATATCAATCTAGCCTTGAATGTTTGGAAACACTCTTCACATTTATCAGCCC
Source organism: Protea cynaroides (assembly GCA_028583415.1). Lineage (NCBI taxonomy): Eukaryota > Viridiplantae > Streptophyta > Magnoliopsida > Proteales > Proteaceae > Protea > Protea cynaroides. Next base: position 7,730,798 of record CM053267.1, on the reverse strand, counting down.
CAATAAACTTTTTTCCTTTCTTTGTCAGAATGGTGAGAGGTACGGCGATTCTAGAGTAATCTTCCACGAATCGTCGATAATAACTAGCTAAACCTAAGAAACTTCTGCTTTTGGCAACATTCTTAGGTGCTTCCCATTTCATAATGGCTTCAATCTTGCTAGGATCCACTTTAATTCCTTCAACGGATACAAAATGGCCTAAGAAAGCGACTTCATTCAGCCAGAACTCACACTTAGTAAATTTTGCGTAAAGCTTATCTTTTCTTAGTTGCTGCAAAGCGGCTTTTAGATTTGTGATATGAGTTTCTTTGTCCTTGGAGTAGACTAGTATGTCATCAATAAATACAATAACTGATGTATCCAACATATCATGGAATACCCAATTCATGAGTTCCATAAAAGTTGCAGGTACATTAGTCAATCCAAAAAACATAACTAAAAATTCATAATGTCCATTTCTGGTTCTGAATGCTATCTGTGGAATATCACATTCCTTAATCTTCAACTGATGGTATCCTGACTGAAGATCAATTTTGGAGAACAGTTTGACACCTTGCAACTGATCGAACAAGTCATCGATCCGAGGCAATGGGTATCGATTCGTGATTGTAAGCTTATTCAATTATCGATAGTCTATACACAGTCGAACGATACCGTCTTTCTTTTTCACGAACAATACTGGCACTCCCCATGGTGATATGCTGGGTCTAATATAACCCTTGTCCAGTAACTCCTGTAATTGTACCTTCAGTTCCTTCAGTTCAGTAGGAGCCATTCGATAGGGTGCTTTCAATACTGGTGTGGCTCCGGGTATAAGATTTATAACGAACTCTGTCGCTCGGTCGGTTAGTAGTCCTGATAATTTCTCAGGAAATACATTCAAAAATTCACGCACAACTTCAATATCTTCCATTCGTGGTGCTTCCTTAGTGAGGTTGACCACGGATACTAGATACCAAATTCCTCTTTTCTCGAGGCATTTTTTAGCCTTTAATGCAGAGAAAATGAGTTTTCATTTGTGGAGAAGTTTGGTTCCCATAAAACTAAACTCTGCTCCTTACTTGTCTTTAAATATCAGTTTTTTTCCACACATAATAGGTTTGTGGAGTGTCAAGCAAACCAATCCATACCCAAGATAACGTCAAAGTATGCCATCTCAAGTTGGATTAAGGTTGCCTCCAAAATCTTCTCGTCGATAAGAACTGGACATGGTCCATAACCTTTGTCTAGTTCCACTTCTAATCCCATAGGTGATCGTACAAGCAGTTTGTAGTCTAAAGGTCTGAGGGGTAGATCTAACTTCTTTCCAAAAGACACAAATATAAAAGAATGAGTAGCTCCAGGGTCAAAGAGTACTCTGGCGGCTAAGCCATTAATAGGTACGATACCTACGATTTGATTTAATTTAGTCTACATGCTCATACAAGGTAGTACAAAATGAAAAGTTTAGGTCATACCTGTGACCATATCAGGCGATGCGACAGCATCCTTAGAAGTAACTGCATAAACTTTTTCTTGTTGTAACTGCTTCCTTGGCTTGGGACACTCTCTTGAATAATGTCCTACTTGATTATAGTTGAACCATTTAACTCCAGTGCTACTTTGCTTTTGTAAAGGTGGGGCTGTTGGGGTAGTCTTGGCTGCAGTATTAAAGCCTTGAGTACGGAAGGATTTGAATGTCTTGGTGTTCCTTCCATTATATGTATTTCCATTAGGCCTTTTAATGCCCCTGTTCTAAGCAAGGTAGCTTTCCCTCTGGCTCAATTCTAGTACTCAAGCAATCTGTTTGCTTCATTATAAATATTCTTTTTCAATCTCAATACATGCTCACGGATACTTCCCCTAAGTCCCATGACAAACCTTTGGGTTTTGGTATTTACTTCCTGCATACTAGAGGGAGCGAAGAAAAATAGTTCTTCATAACGCTGTTGATATACTTCTACAGTCATCTGTCCCTGATACAGACTCAGAAACTCCTTTTCCATTTGATCTCTAAAACTCCTTGGAAAATACTTCTCGAAGAAAGCTTCTTTATAAATAGCCCATGTCAGTTGGGCGTGCTTTGTTAACAGATAACTTCTACTCGATTTCCACCAGTGGTATGCGTCACCTTGCAACATAAATGTAGTGCACATAATACCTTCTCTTCTTCATTTATAGTCATCATCATAAAGTTTATTTCCATTTCGTCGATCCAGTGAGCTAGCCACAATGGATCTGATGGTTTGTCTATGAATTCCTTTGGCTTCAACTTCAGGAAATGCTCGATTAGTCTGGAGTGATCAAGCTGATACTGTGCATATGCCCCATACATAGGCGGTTGGTGCTGATAATTACCTTGGTTATACCAGTCTTGTGGTGCTTCAGGGTTTGGCACTTGGCCTTGTACTACTGGTGTTTGTAGTGCTTGGGGTACAGTGTTGCTACCACCAGATGCCGTACTAGCTTGTCCTATAGGTAGAGATGTTGTGTTTGCAACTGGGAAAGCAATTCCCATAGCAGCATGCATGTTGGCTTGCATTTGCTGTACATGCTGCATTTGCTATGCCAAATTCATCACCGCACTAACCAAATCCGTAGGTGGTGCAGGTAAGTTGGTTGGGTGGATTGGGTGTGCACATCCTGAGGCGCAGCCAATTGATTTCCAACATTTCCTTCTTGTCCTTGCTGACCTTCATTACCATTGGTCTCCATAGGTGGTGGAGATGGGTAGACATTCTGTCTCCTTGTACTTACTCTACGGCCAACCATTTCCTGTTTTCGGTGGTGGTAGTCTCTGATAATCAAGGAAACATATGAGGCAAACATAATATACGTTAATCTCATGTTAATTTCTAAATAAACAAGGCAAAGTTTCAATTTTTAAAGTCAATCAATCAAAACAGGGCATTTTCATCGTGGGGTCGATCGTGGAGTCACACTATATGCGACCACAAGGTTGGGACCACACGAACCCTGTCAGCTCACCGAGAGCCTGTGGTCGATCGTGGGGTCACATTTTCGGTTGAATTCTGCAACCACACAACACCAAATCACGTTTTTAAAATCTGATTTCAAGCCATTTTCTTATTTTCACTTTTGTCTTCTACTATTCACAACTCAACTCGCCACCACTGAGTTGCTACAGTATCAACTGTACGAATTTGGTGATTCTTTCATCGATCTACGACCTACATTCTATTCCTCCAGGTATGTTTCCTACTCTTTCTCCTTTTTAAGCTTTCATACCTAGGTTTTGCTCCATTTATAGGGTTTTCTTCAAATTAATATTTTTCTGACCATAAAAATTTGATTTTTATTGGGGGTTATTGCCATTGTTCACCCAATGGATGAAAGCCCTCAAGAAAATTCGAGTTTCATTGGTTAGTTTAATAGAAACTTGAAAATTTCCATTTTTGACCTAAATTTTGGGGTTTTTCCCCAATTGTCAAAATTTCTTCAAATTCGACCTACCTAGTTTCAATTTTCGATTGTATGAGCCTTGCAGGATGGTTTGGGACCTATGTAAGTCCTCCAACCCAAATGTTTGGGTGAAAAGTGAGGCTTTTGGCCAATCACGCAGTCATAATGCCAAAATTTTAAATTTTCACTATATTTGATATGTTGCTTGTTGGTCTATGCCCTTGCAGACAATATGGCTCGCACAAAAGTCCCCAGAGTTCATGATCCCCATCGCTTCAGGTCCATTGAAACAGAGGAACAGTATCCCTAGTACGAGCGCAAGAAGGTGGAAGGGGGTCATTGTGTCAACTTGGCCAGCCTAGCCCTATTTGATGTGGAGGGAGCATTTGGTGATATGGGCTGGCTCCCTGTGATTTTGTATGAAGGTTGCACCTGTCCTGAGTTGGTGAAATAGTTTTACTGTAATTTACAGGTGGAGGGTGACCCAGAGGATATAAATAGGGGCAGAGAGCTCAGGATCACCTATTTTGTTAAAGGGATAGAGGTTCCATTTAACTGCCAGGAGTTGGCTGATATCTTGGGTATCTCAAATGACGGTCCCTTGGTATACTGCGCACCCAAGGAACCCCAATTCCTATGTGTAAATGCATGCAGAAATAGATAACTAGATTCTTTGGGATGATTGATGGCAGATAAAGGCAATTAACCTACGTTCAGAGCCCTAAGTGTATTACAAGATCATTCAGCACAACCTGATTCCCCAGAGTGGACACTATGAGAAGGTTTCACAGTTGACCCAGTACCTTCTATACTGCATCTGCACTAGGCAGCCTATCTGCCTTCCTTATATCATTATCAGGACTATGCACCGTGCCACAACACCTGGTCTGGTGGGTAACCTACCCTATGGGGGTTTGATCACCACTCTATTCACTTGCTTACAGATAGACTTGGTCAATGAGAGGATTCACGAGGACATTTTTTCAACAGACCTTGACTGGGAGGCCATCTATAGGATGGGGATGAGAGATGTGTAGGTCAATGACGAAGAGAGAAACATTATGAGATGTCCTCTCACTTGGGTAGCAGCAGCAGATGCAGAGGCTGCAGCAGCAGCAGCAGCAATAGAGGTAGCAGTAGAGGCACACGAGAGTGATGATGAGGAGGATGATGATCGGATGTACATGGATGTGGATGCCATACCTCCTCCATTACCACAGCATTCCACTAGAGTTGGCCCTTCTCGGGCTCCTTCTCACTCAGCTGGTCCTTTGCGCCCACCACTAGATGATAAGATGGGACTGCTACGTGAGATTTGGGAGGCTCAGCCTACCACAGATCAGAGGTTAGCAGATCCAGCAGCTAGTCTCCAAGTGACCCAGACTCCGGTAGCCTGGCTTGGCTTATGAGAGTATATGATGAGGACTATGACCTAGATCATGAGGCACCTCCTCCTCTAGCACCCCCAACTTCATGATACCATTTATTTATTTTTCCTTTTATATTACAAAGTAACTCTCAGGGTTGTGGGCTGTACTCTGATTCGGACATACATTATATATATATATATATATATATATATATATAATTAGTTTCTCATTTACATTTGTGCATTATTCTCTTTCTTAGTTTATGTCTCATACAATACAGATGCTTATGGTGTGTTCTTATTACAGCTTTTAATTTTTATCCTAACTTAGTTCACGACCCTTGTGGTAGTATTTTGGTTTAATAGAGCAGAACCTGAGAACTCTGATACCAAGCTATTACACCCCAATTCTGAACCAACCAAAATGGTGTGATGAACAGCCCATAGACCAATGGTTTAACCAGGACTATAAACCGTGCCCATTCGATTAAACCAGATACATCCCACAAGCAAATTCAGAGTAAATAAACGATAGCGGAAGTCTTTAATACTAATGAACTGAGTATCTGATAGTGATATCATAATTAAGTATCCAATTATCTCCAATATACCTCAAGACATAAAATAAAGTAAAATAATCAATTACATGTTCCCATAACTAAACAACTAAGCTAATAAAAAACACATGAATTGCACTCGCACGACGAATCATTCGCATCTTCTTCAGCTTCTATGTCCATCAAAGCAATGTGTCCATACGTCGGTGCATTCATATATTCTTCAACAATAGGACCTGCATCAAGAACTAAAAATATTTGACGTGAAAAGGGTAAGCACACATCATGGCTCAGTGGGCAAACAAAATAATGCAACAAACATATACATGCATTCAATTCATATCTTTGGTCTGGTTTATAAGTTTACAATGTGCTATATAAAGGTTTGGTGGTCACTGCACCTCTATAAACGAGTGTGAATCCGCCCAATGGATCAAATACCATTGCCATCCCACATGCACCCACCATGGAATATAGATAGAGCTAAAGTGTTTGGATTAAACACCGGCAACACTTCCCCTGATGCCCTATCCATACCAACATGTAAGCCCCTATTGGCGAGGGCTTACAAACTGGGCTTGCAACTAACCAATCTTAATGTCAAACAGTGTATCCAAGGCCTCACCCCAGCTTCCCTCATACGTCCATAGAGATAGAGCTAAGGCCCCCTGACAGAGTCAGAGACCACACGGTCTGAGACTACCTCCCTTATGCCCTACGATGTAATAGTTCTGCTAAGGTAATGGCGATACGACGATGTTAGTGGGTAAGACTTGAGTAGAGGTAGAGCTAGAGTTTGGTGACGAGGTCAAAGACCACCATGCCACGTCTTCCCCCTGATGCTCCACTCGCATCCAACACACCAACCACATAGATACATTCACATGCCTATTCCTAGCATCATCATCATCATAATGTTATAAATTAGCGGAGTTAAATATGCATGAACAGTAATAGCAGGAATATTGGATGACATGTGAGATGCACATTACAAGCATACAAGCATAGAATCAATCATGGCATTGGACTCAATAAAGTAAACGGTTTACTATTATCCAGTTAGTTTAGGTCTCGTTCCCTCACCTTTGATCGTTGGTTGTTCCTCTTCTAAGCTTTGTAAATTACTTTTGGACTACTTGGAAACCTAATAAATTTATCGATTCTAAGTTAGAGTTCATATTCATTAATTACAGTGTTTATGTCACACCCCAATTCCACACTATTCATAATGGTGTGATGAACCGCTAACAAACCAACGGTTCAACCAGGATCTCGAGTAGGCTGTATCCGTGTTATCGAAACTCCATACATCCACATTCATAATCAGAGTACATATATAATAGCGGAAGTCTTATAGTAAAATGAACTGAGAATCTACTGTGATATTAATATTTAAATAGCAAATTATTCTGTATCAACTAAAACATAAATAAATATCAAATACATGTCCATAATAAATCCAAGTAAGAAAACTAAGAAAATATCTAATCAAATACATATGAGTTGCACTCGCAAGAAGAGTCATGTGTATCCACTTCAGCTTCAACTTCCAACGCTGCTACGTTCTCGTACGCTGGAGCGTTTACATAATCTTCAACGGTATAACCTGCATCATCAACTAAAAATATTCGACGTCGAGGGGTGAGCACACATCATGGCTCAGTGAGCAAACAAAACAATGCAACAATACATATGCATGCAATCAATTCATATCTTTGGTCTGGTTTATAGTTTGCAATGCACAATAGAAAGGTTGGGTGGTCAAAGGTTAACGTTTATTGACCCCGCCTCTATGCACAGGGTGTGGAAGTCCGCCCAAAGGTTAACGTTTATTGTCGTCCCCATCCACCCTAATCATGAACATTATACAACAAAGGTTAACGTTTATTGCTGTATAGTGCCATACCAACATGTAAGCCCCTGCTGGCGAGGGCTTGCAAACTGGGCTCGCAACTAACCAATCCTAATGCCAAACAGTGTATCCAAGGCCTCACCCCAGCATCCCTTAGAATATCCATAGAGATAGAGCTAAGGCCCCCCGGTAGAGTCAGAGACTACAAGGACCGAGACCACCTCCTCTGATACTCTATGACATAATAGTTTTGCTAAAGTAATGGCGATATGACGATGTTAATGCACAAGACTTGAGTTAGAGATAGAACTAAAATGCAGAGACCCGTCAAAGGTTAACGTTTATTAACGTTCTCATCACACCTCCCCTCATACTCGCTCGCATCAAGTACACCAACCACACACATACAATCACATGCCTATTCCTATCATCATCATCATCATCATGTTATAAACAATAAAGTAAATATGCATGAACATGTAATAGAAATATTGGATGACATGTTGTATGCACATTACAAACATAGTCGCATAGAATCAAGCATGGGATTGGACTCAAGAAAAGAAAAAATAGTTTGTTATTAACTAATTAGTTTAGAGTTTCGTTTCCTCACCTTAGCTTGCTAATAGATACTCTTCCAAGCTTTAGAATCACCTTTATAATGTTATTATATTGCTAGAAGACCTAACAAAGTCGATAAAATTTAATTAGAATTTATTCTAATTTTTAAAACCATTCTGTTAACTGAGGGTCTGAGGTAGGGTCGGAGTCATGATCGACCCTGGGTGCGACCCTCCCCAAATCTGAACTTCCAGAACCCTGAGGGTCGATACTCAGGATCACATAGGTTCGGATGGTCATCGACCCTCTATGCGACCCTCGGTGGGTTTTGGTCAATTTTTCTCCTTTTAATCCATTCTTCTTGTTTGGGGTCCTATGGCTTGCTCCTACAGTCCATTCAACATGCATTCCATGGTCTGGAACCATGAATCACCCACCCAAATAGCTTTCATGTATTCTCCCATGGTTTTCCATGAAAACCTAACCATGGGTTGATGATTTGGGTTTCTCCGAGATCTCACTCTCATCATTATCTAACCTAAGGCCTGTAGAAACTCATGGAATTAGTATCCATACCTGAGAATAACACTCCTTCTCTGCAACTCTTCTCCTTTTGCTTTCTTCTCTACTTTGTTTCTCTTCTTCTTCTCTTCCTTCTCTTATCTTTCTCTCAATTCAATTATGGCTGTAAAAAGAGTGAAAGAGGCTTAGGGACGTCCTTTAAATAGAGTAGAAACATCCTAAATAAGTCCCTTTGAGATTAGGAAAGAATCCTAATCGAAATTATGGAAATTTCCTAATTTCAACTTCGGCGGCAACTGAGGGTCGATGGGAGGGTCGATGATCCCGTCGACCCTAGGTTTCTAATGTGTCCGACCCTCCCTGTAAAACAGAGGGTCTGACTTTCTGTCTTGGGGAGGTCCGACCTTCCCTTGCTGGGTATGCGACCCTCCCCCTAATTTAAGTGTTTTTGGATCGATTTGATACCTGGGATCACGATCTCCTTCACGCCCTTGGTCCATTTGACTCAACTATGATGGGTAAACCTGGTTCAAGGTGATAAGACCGGGTTAGTTTGATACGGGTCTTACAACTCCCCCCTACTTATAAAAATTTCATCATCAAAATTGTACGTACCTTCTGAATCAAATAAGTGAGGGTATTGCTTTCGCATAGCATTTTCTTCTTCCCATGTAATTTCTTCCATGTCTTTACTTTTCCAGGTGACCTTAACATAATAAATATCTCGATTGCGTAGTCGTTGAACCTTTCGGCTGATGATTTCAGTTGGTGTTACTTCAAATGTCAAATCATCAGTCAATTCTGATAAATCTACTGTTAAAATGTGCGTTGGATCCTTGACATACTTCTTCAATAGGGAAATATGAAATACGTCATGCACACTTGACATAGATGGTGGTAGTGCTAACTGATAAGCCACTTTCCCACGCTTAGCTAAAATCTCATACGACCCGACATATCTTGGACTTAGTTTCCCTTTCTGTCTGAACATTTTCAATCCTCGCAGCGATACCTTCAAAAATACTTTATCACCTGCCGCGAACTCAAGATCTCTGCGTCGAGTATCTGCATACTGCTTCTGACGGTTCTGAGCTGTTCTCACTCTTTCCTTGATAATGTCGACCACTCGACAAGTCTCTTCAACAAATTCTGGTCCAACAATACTACGTTCTCCAACTTCATTCCAAAATAAAGGAGTTTGACACTTTCTGCCATACAGTGCTTCATAGGGTGACATTTGTATAGTAGCCTGATAGCTATTGTTATAAGCGAACTCGATCAGTGGTAATCTTTCATCCCATGATCCTTTGAAGTCAATTACACATGCTCGTAGCATATCTTCTAAAATCTGGATTGTACGCTCTGACTGTCCATCTGTCTGTGGGTGGAATGCAGTACTGAACTTCAATGTTGTACCCATAGCCTTTTGCAATCCCTCCCAAAACTTGGAAGTAAATCGTGGATCTCTATCGGACACAATGCTCTCTGGTACACCGTGTAATTGAACAATATTATCCATATACAGCTTTGCTAACCTTTCCAGTGTATACTGAGGTCGTATCGGTATGAAGCGAGCTGTTTTAGTCAGACGGTCTACAATCATCCAAACTGCATCAACTACTCGAGGAGTCAGTGGTAACCCCGTGACGAAGTCCATAGTGATGCAGTCCCATTTCCATGCTGGTTCCGATAACGGCTGTAACAGTCGTGCGGGTCTTTGTCGTTCAGCCTTTACTTTCTGACAATTTAGGCATTGAGACACGAACTTAGCTACATCTTCTTTCATTCCTCTCTACCAATATAGTTTCTTTAGATCATTATACATTTTTGTACTTCCAGGATGTTTTGAATAGATGTTGGTATGGGCTTCTTTCATCAGTCGGTGTCTAATGTCCACACTTTCTGTTTTGGGTACACATATTCTTCCTTTGTATTTCAGTATTTTCTCTTCGTCCAAGGTGAACTCAGGGTTAGTCCTACCTTTCTCGATATCTTCTTGTACTGTTCTCAGATAAGGATCTGATTTGATAGCTATCTTCACTTCATCCATTATATCGGTATAATTTTCAATGCCGCGAACATATTTGAAAACCGATGAATAAACCCTTGGTTGGCTGATCCATCCGTTGTATCTATCACATATTGCTCATTGCCATGCTTGAATACCATTCCGGTAGTACATGTAGCTGCAGTTGTACTAACCTCCCCTTGAGATTTTATCATCGCCTTTCTGCTCAACGCATCCGCTACTACATTAGCTTTCCCCGGATGATACTGGATATCACAATCATAGTCTTTCAATAGTTCCAGCCATCATCTTTGCCTCATATTCAACTCCTTCTGATTAAATAAATAAGTAGGACTTTTATGGTCTGACTTAATCTAGAATTTCTCCCCGTACAGGTAATGTCTCCACATCTTGACAGCATGTACTACTGCCGCTAACTCCAAATCATGAGTGGGATAATTTTTCTCATGTGTCTTCAACTGTCTTGAGGCATAAGCAATTACTTGTTCTCCTTGCATAAGCACGCATCCTAATCCCAGTCCTAACGCATCAGTGTATAGGGTAAATGGCTGTCCTAGGACAGGAATAGTCAAAATTGGAGCGGATATCAATCTGGTCTTCAATGTGTAGAAGCTCTTTTCACATTTATCCGTCCACACAAACTTTTCACATTTCTTAGTCAAACTGGTGAGAGGTACGGCAATCCGGGAATATTCTTCCATAAATCTCCGATAATAACTAGCGAGACCCAGAAAACTTTTAATTTTTGCAACGCTCTTTGGTGCTTCCCACTTTACAATAGCCTCGATCTTGCTGGGGTCCACTTTGATTCCTTCAGTGGATACTACATGGCCTAGGAAGGCGACTTCACTTAGCCAAAACTCACACTTGATAAATTTGGCATATAACTTCTCTTTCCTTAAACGCTGTAGGGCGGCGTTTAGGTTCTTGATATGGGTTTCTTTGTCCTTGGAATATACCAATATATCATCAATAAATACAATAACCGATGTATCCAACATATCGTGGAAGATCCGATTCATAAGTTCCATGAAAGTTGCTGGTGCGTTTGTTAATCCAAAGGACATGACCAAGAACTCATAATGTCCATATCTAGTCCTGAAAGCTGTCTTAGGAATATCACCCTCTTTAATCTTCAACTGATGATAGCCTGAGCGAAGATTGATCATAGAAAATACTTTTGCTCCTTGCAACTGATCGAACAAGCCATCGATCCGAGGTAGTGGATATCGATTCTTGATTGTCAGTTTATTCAACTCCCAATAATCGATACATAATCGAACGCTACCGTCCTTCTTCTTTACGAATAATACCGGTGCTCCCCATGGTGATATACTGGGTCAAATATAACCCGTGTCCAGCAGTTCCTGTAGTTGCACTTTCAATTCCTTCAGTTCTGTAGGAGCCATTCTATAAGGTGCTTTTGATAGTGGTGTGGCTCCGGGTATAAGATCTATCACAAACTTTGTGGCTTGGTCGGGTGGTAATCCTGGTAGTTCCTCCGAAAATACATCGGGATAGTCCTGCACGACATCAATATCTTCCATTCGTGGTGCTTCCTTGGTTAGGTCAACCACTGATACTAGATACCCGACTGCCCCCTTCTCAAGGCACTTCTTAGCCTTTAGTGCTAAGAGTATGAGCTTGCATTTATGGGGTAGTTTGATTCCCGAAAAACTAAATTCTGCTCCTTCTTTGTTTTTAAATGTCAGCTTCTTTTCGGTGCATAATAGGTTTATAGAATGCCGAGCTAACCAGTCCATTCCCAAGATGACGTCAAAGTCTGCCATCTCCAGTTGGATCAAAACTGCATCTAAGGTTTTCTCCCCAATGAGAACTGGACATGGTCCATAACCTTTCTCTAATTCCACTTCTAACCCCATCGGTGACCGTACAAGTATTTTGTAGTCCAATGTTTTGATGGGTAATTTCAGCTTCTTTCCGAATGACACAGATATAAAGGAATGAGTAGCTCCTGAATCAAAGAGTACCCTGGCGGGTACGCCATTTATAGGTACTATACCTGTGATTTATTTTACTTAGTCTATATGCTCATACAATGTAATTACAATTTAAAAAGGTTCAGTCATACCTGTGACCACATCAGGTGATGCGGCAGCATCCTCGGTTGTAACCGCATATACTCGCCCTTGATGTAATTACTTCTTGGGCTTAGGACACTCCCTTGCCATATGTCCTGCTTGGTTGCAGTTATAACATTTCAGACCTTCAGAATTTGGTTTTGGCTGATGTTGAGCTGCTGGAGTAGTCTTGGGTGCAACAGTAAAGCCTTGAGCACGGAAGGGTTTAAATGTCTTGTTGTTCCCTCCGTTATAAGCATTTTCGGCTGGCCTTTTTATACCTCTGTTCTGTGTAAAATAACTCTCCTTCTGGCTCGATTCCATAACTCGAGCAATTTGAACAGCTTCATTATATACCTTCTTTTCCAAGCTTAGAACATGCTCCCTGATGCTTCCTCTGAGCCCCGTGACAAACCTATGGGTCTTAGTGTCTTCTTCTTGCATACTAAGTGGGGCAAAGAAAAACAGCTCCTCATAACATTGTTGATATGCATCCACAAACATCTGGCCCTGATATAAACTCAGGAATTCCTTCTCCATAGCATCCTTGAAGCTTCGTGGAAAATACTTCTCAAAGAACGCTTCTTTATAAATAGCCCAAGTCAATAGGGTGTGCTTAGTTAGTAGATATGCCCTGATAGATTTCCACCAATGATGTGCATCGCCTTTCAGCATGAAGGTGGCACACAACACATTTTCTTCTTCTGTGATAGTCATCATGAGAAAGTTTCTCTCCATCTCGTCGATCCAGTGTGCTGGCCATAACGGATCAGACGGTTTACCGTTAAATTCCTTGGGCTTCATCTTCAAAAATCTCTCAACCAGTCGAGAGTGATCCATCTGATTGTGGGGGTATGCCCCAAACATAGGTTATGGATACTGATAATTAACCTGAGCTACTTCCGGACCTGCTACTGGAATTTATGCAGCTGGTGGTTGAGGTGTTTGAGGTACTGGGTGGTTACCCATCGGTGCTGCACTGGCTTGTCCGGTCTGCATGGGGGTAGCATGTGCGGCTTGGAACATAATCCCCATTGCAACTTGCATTTGAGCCTATGTGTGTTGCATTTGTTGCAGCTGATGTGCTAGATTCATTACCACGGTTGCTAACTCCGGGGGAGGAGGTGGCAAGTTGGCAGGATTTGCCTGGTCTGGATTTCCTGGGGGTACAACCTGTGGATTTCCCTGGGCGTATATATCTTCTTGGCTAGTTTCCTCCACAGGTGGTGGTGGAACTGCATTTCAGCTTTGCCTGGTAACTCTACGCCCAGACATATTTTCTTCTGAGATTGGTGGTGCCTGAAAATCATCAAAATAGGTGAGACAATCATTTATACTACATGTAGGCATGCTAACCGATGTAAAATTTTAAAATTTTCAGCTCATTCTATGAAAAATACTGTCTTTTCTATGCAGGGTCGATGGTGGGGGTCGATGGTATGTCCGACCCTTAGTGTCTGACCCTGGGGATAACCTGTTCTTCCCGAGAGCTGAGGGTCGATGTGAGGGTCGATGGGTATCCGACCCTCAGTATCCGACCCTGGGAATGACCTGTTCTTCCCGAGACCTGAGGGTCGATGGAAGGGTCGATCCGAGGGTCGATGATCCTGGTCGAATTGTCCGACCCTCGGACTAAAAATCAGACCTTTAAGGTCCGATTCTAGGTTCATTCTCTATTATTTCCCTCCCGTTTCGACTCGTCTCTCACCTCTGAGTTGCTACAGTGCCATTACGCTATTTTGGTCAGTTTGGATCTGTGTTTCGTCGTCCACATCATCCCTACAGGTATGCTTTCTCGTTTTTATCTGTTTTTAGGTTTCCATTTCTGGGTTTTTGTCCCTTTAACTTGTATTTTTCAAATTAAACTTTTTCCAATTGTAAAAATTTGATTTTTATTGGGGGCTTTTGTTATTGGTGTCTCGAGGAACGAAAGCCCTCAAAATTTTTTGAGTTTCATCAGTTGGTTATCGAGAAACTTGGATTTTTGCTCTTTTTGCCCTAATTTGTCAAAATTTTTGATTTCTTGCAATTTCTTCAAATTGAACTTCTTTAGCTAGAATTTCTTACTATCTGAGTGTTGTAGAATATGTTGGAACCTACGTAAGTCCTCATGCCCACGTGTATGGGTGACAAGTGAGGCTTTTGGCCAACTTACGTCGTTATAATATCAAATTTCAGATTTTTATCCTATTAACTCATTATCTATTTTTCTTTCCTATTTGGCAGATACCATGGCTCGTACCAAGGTACCCAGAGTTCGTGATCCACTTCGCTTTCGCTCCAACGAAGCCGAGGCACAGTATTCCCACTACGCTCGTAAAAAGGTAGAGGGTGGTCGTATAGTGAACTTGGCTGAGTTAGCCTTGTTCAACGTGGAAAGGGTCTTTGGTGATATGGGGTGGCTCCCTGTCATCACTTACGACGCTTGCACATGCCCGGATTTAGTGCGACAGTTTTATTGTAATCTCCAGGTGGTGGGGGATTACAATGATGTGGATAAGGGTCACGAGCTACGCATTACAACCTATGTCAAGGGGGTGAACATTTCATTTGATTATCGGCAACTGGCTGACCTACTGGGCATTCCCTATGATGGCCCCATGGTTTACTGTGCTCCTGGAGAGCCCCAGTTCGTTTCCACAGAGATGAGGGCTGAGATTGATAGTCAGCTACTACGACCTGATCGCTGGCAGATGAGAGCTTGCTATATGCGTCCGGCTCCACGGGTCTTTTGCAAGATTATCCAGCATAAGCTGATTCCACAGAGTGGCCATTACGAGAGGGTTTCTTAGCTGACCCAGTAACTTCTGTATAACATTTGCACTAGACAGCCCGTCTGCCTTCCTTACATCATCATGCGGACTATGATCAGTGCCACATTGCCCAGTCATAGGGGTAATCTACCCTATGGACGTATGATCACTGTTCTACTTACTCGTCTGGGGGTTGATTTAGTGGATGAGAAGATTCAGGAGAAAACCTTCTCGTCACCTCTAGATTGGGAGGCTATCTGCAAGATGGGTATGCGGGATGCCTAAGTCAGTGACGAGGAGAGGAACGAGATGGTGCGCCCTCACACTCACATCAAGATTGCTAACGCTGAGGCAGCTGCTGCCGCTGCTAGAGTTCATGCGGATCCTGCCGATGATGATGACCGCATGTATATGGATGTCGACTCGATACCACCGCCTTCACCCACGCATGCGGCTGGAGCTGGTACTTCCTCTGCGGCGGGTCTTGCACCTGAGACTGGTCCTTCTCATGCGGCTGGTCCTTCACGCCCACCTTCTGATATGATGGAGATGTTGCATGAGATCAGAGAGGCTCAGCACAGATCTGGTCTGAGGATGGAGGAGCTTCTAGACGCCCAGTGCCGGACTGATCAGCAGGTGGCTGATCTCACAGCTAGTCTTCAGGAAACTTAGACTCAGGTGGCATGGTTGACTAGAATCTATGCCGAGGACTATGACAGAGATCGTGAGGCACCGCCTCCTCCTTCACCTCCAGCTTCTTGATTGTATTTATTTTCTTTGTACTATAGAGTAACTGTCCGGGTTGTGGACTGTACTTTGCTTTAGTTTAGTTATGTATATACGTTTGTTGCTCTCTCCTTGTATGTAAAATTGTTTCCCCTTTAATAGATGCATTATTCTCTTTTTAAATTGGTCCAAACATCATTTGTGCTTACAATGTGTTCATATTACTGTTTTTACTTTCATCCTATCTCAGTTCACAATTGTCTTGAATGTATGCTAGTTCAGTGAACAGGGCCTGAGATGCTCTGATACCAAGTTGTCACACCCCAATTCCGTACTATTCAGAATGGTGTGATGAACCGCTAACAAACCAACGGTTCAACCAGGATCTCGAGTAGGCTGTATCCATGTTATCTAAACTTCATACATCCACATTCATAATCAGAGTAAATATATAATAGCGGAGGTCTTATAGAAAATGAACTGAGAATCAACTGTGATATTAATATTTAAATAACAAATTATTCTGTATCAACTGAGACATAAATAAATATCAAATACATGTCCATAATAAATCCAAGTAAGAAAACTAAGAAAATATCTAATCAAATACACATGAGTTACACTCGCAAGAAGAGTCATGTGTATCCACTTCAGCTTCAACTTCCATCGCCGATACGTTCTCGTACGCTGGAGCGTTTACATAATCTTCAACGGTATAACCTGCATCATCAAGTAAAAATATTCGACATCGAGGGGTGAGCTCACATCATGGCTCAGTAAGCAAACAAAACAATGCAACAATACATATGCATGCAATCAATTCATATCTTTGGTCTGGTTTATAGTTTGCAATGCGCAATAGAAAGGTTGGGTGGTCAAAGGTTAACGTTTATTGACCCCGCCTCTATGCACAAGGTGTGGAAGTCCACCCAAAGGTTAACATTTATTGTCGTCCCATCCACCCTAATCATGAATATTATACAACAAAGGTTAACGTTTATTGCTGTATAGTGCCATACCAACACGTAAGCCCCTACTGGCGAGGGCTTGCAAACTGGGCTCGCAACTAACCAATCCTAATGCAAAATAGTGTATCCAAGGCCTCACCTCAGCATCACTCAGAATATCCATAGAGATAGAGCTAAGGCCCCCCGGTAGAGTCAGAGACTACAAGGACCGAGACCACCTCCCCTGATACTCTACGACATAATAGTTCTGCTAAAGTAATGGCGATACGACGATGCTAATGCACAAGACTTGAGTTAGAGATAGAGAAAAAATGCTGAGACCCATCAAAGGTTAACGTTTATTGACGTTCTCATCACACCTCCCCTGATACTCGCTCGCATCAAGTACACCAACCACACACATACAATCACATGCCTATTCCTATCATCATCATCATCATCAGCATGTTATAAATAATAAAGTAAATATGCATGAACAAGTAATAGAAATATTGGATGACATGTTGTATGCACATTACAAACATAGTCGCATAGAATCAAGCATGGGATTGGACTCAAGATAAGAGAAAATAGTTTGTTATTAACCAATTAATTTAGAGTTTCGTTTCCTCACCTTAGCTTGCTAATAGATACTCTTCCAAGCTTTAAAATCACCTTTATAATGTTATTATATTATTAGAAGACCTAACAAAATCGATAAAATTTAATTAGAATTTATTCTAATTTTTAAAACCATTCTGTTAACTGAGGGTCGGAGGTAAGGTCGGAGTCATGATCGACCCTGGGTGCGACCCTCCCCAAATCTGAACTTCCAGAACCCTGAGGGTCGATACTCAGGATCACATAGGGTCGGATGGTCATCGACCCTCTGTGCGACCCTCGGTGGGTTTTGGTCAATTTTCCTCCTTTTAATCCATTCTTCGTGTTTGGTGTCCTATGGCTTGCTCCTACAGTCCATTCAACATGCATTCCATGGTCTAGAACCATGAATCACCCACCCAAATAGCTTTCATGTATTCTCCCATGATTTTCCATGAAAACCTAACCATGGGTTGATGGTTTGGGTTTCTCCGAGATCTCACTCTCATCATTATCTAACCTAAGGCTTGTAGAAACTCATGGAATTAGTATCCATACCTGAGAAGAACACTCCTTCTCTACAACTCTTCTCCTTTTACTTTCTTCTCTACCTTGTTTCTCTTCTTCTTCTCTTCCTTCTCTTCTCTTTCTCTCAATTCAATTAGGGTTGTAAAAGAGTGAAAGAGGCTTAGGGACGTCCTTTAAATAGAGTAGAAACATCCTAAATAAGTCCCTTTGAGATTAGGAAAGAATCCTAATCGAAATTATGGAAATTTCCTAATTTCAACTTCGGCGGCAACTGAGGGTCGATGGGAGGGTCGATGATCTCGTCGAACCTAGGTTTCTAATGTGTCCGACCCTCCCTGTAAAACAGAGGGTCTGACTTTCTGTCTTGGGGGGGTCCGACCCTCCCTTGCTGGGTATGCGACCCTCCCCCTAATTTAAGTGTTTTTGGGTCGATTTGATACCTGGGGTCACGATCTCCTTCACGCCCATGGTCCATTTGACAAACCATGATGGGTAAACCTGGTTCAAGGTGATAAGACAAGGTTAGTTTGATATGGGTCTTACAGTTTAAATGTCCCATCTAGAACCAATCAGACCTCCAAAAGCTGAGTGGTCACAAATGTGGCTACACTTGGGGTCTCAGTTTCTGCGACCATAGGGTGTGTAGTCGATATGCGACCACACCCACCCTTGAAACTTTCCGAGGGCTTGTCGTCGGCACATGTGCCTCGTGGGGTCTACCATAGCTGCGACCATACTAGTGTTTGGTCAACTTTCAGTCTCAGTCTAACCCCTTCATGATTTGATTCCTTGAACTATCACTAGGGTCCTTCCTATGATTGATCTATGGCCTTAATTTTGTATTTTTCACAATTATCTACTCCAACCTACTCTTCATTGATTTCCTTTGAGTTTTCGTCTATGGGTCTCATGGTTGAGAACATACTTTGAATCAATACTTCCTCTATGATCTATTCTAGGCATTCAACTAATGTAGGGGATGTTTTCATATCTTAAACTTGTTGAAGAATCAGAGCTCTCTCTGAAATTCCTTCTCTTAGTCTTCCTCTTCAATTCTCCTTCATTTCCTCCTCCTCTCTTTCTCTCTCTTTTAGCTTGTGTTCTAAAAGAATGAAAGAGGCTAAGGGACATCCTATATATAGAGGAAAACCCTCCATATAGAGTCCTACTTTGATTAGGAAAGAACCCCCTTAAGATTAGGAAGGTTTCCTAATTTTGGAGTCAATTATACCATCGTGTGGTCGCACATGGGGTCGCAGGATCCGTAGACCACTCGTCCCAAATCTGCGACAACACGTCCCAGACTCCAGTGGTCTCATTATTCTGAGGTGTGGTCAACCATACCTGTTTAGGTATGCGACCACACTTCTCAATTAAATGATTTATGGTTTGAATTACATACCTATTCTTGTGGTTTCTTTACGCACTTGGTCTGCTTGGTCCGACCATGATAGGAAGATCTGATACATGGTGGTAAGACCGGGTTAGTACGATACGGGTCTTACACTATATGGGAGAAGATGTCAAACTCCCTTATATTGGGAAGAATTCGGTGAAAAAAGAATCGTCAGACTAAACTTAGTATAAGAGTCTTGTCAAGAATTCGATTTGATAAGAGAAATAATCAAAGCAACACAAATTCATTAGAATAGCTATTCCGATGTTAAAATGAAGGACATCAAATTTGCGGTGGTCGATAAGGTATTTCTGAAGATTTCACCCTTGAGAGGATTGAAACATTTTGGTAAGAATGGAAAACTGAGTCCTATATATGTGGAACCATATGAGATCATCAAACGATGTGGAGCAGTGGCTTACCAATTAGCACTGGCACCATCCTTGTTAAGTGTGCATGATGTATTCCATGTATCCATGTTGTCACACCCTGTTCCTGATGTATCGATACTATGGAATGCAATGAGATCTCTCCATCTTTTCAGGGCATAAGAAACCCCCTTCCAGGATCGCTAGTCATGGAATTACACCATTGAACCCAATATCTACATTAGCAACATATTCAGAGTAACATAATCATCTCCCAATTTAAATTTCCAATTCAACATCACCATAAAATTTAAGGAAACTCATTATGTAGTAGAAGACTTATAGCAAATTACCAAATTATTTACATCTACTAATTAAACATTCCATAATTAAACTGAAAACCATCAATCAAATGTTCTGAGTTATTCAAATTCCACAATTATTCAAAATAAACAAGTAAACATTATCCAAATCCAATGTAAAATAAAGGAAACCATTGTTTAAAGTTTATTGAAACATAAACCCAGAATAGTAAAATCCCAAAGCTAAAATAGAAACGAAATAGGCTCATCCTAGGCCTAGAGGTAAGTCTACACATCGCACGACGGAGACGTCTTCCTCAGGTTCACTGTCCTCATCCTCCACACCAGATGAACAACAAACCAAAACATCAAACGAAGAACCTGCAATATCTAAAAATAGTTTGTGCTCATAAGGTAAGCTCAACTACTGAGCTTTACAAGAAAACTAAACGTGTCATAAGAAAATGCATGCGACTATCAACTACAGTCAGGTATGATAATTGTATATACCAACTCAGGAGAACCTACACAAGGAGCCTCTAGGCTGCACAGGTCTCTACTACCAATGGTACTGCCCTACACACAGAGCGCAACAACATCCCAAGTATGGGTCCGCCATTATGAAACAAGCCCGTATTACTCCGGTCACTTGCCCACAACTCATCCCAAGCCTGTATTATGCCAGCCACTTAAGGTGATGGTAATCCCACTAGCCGACTTACCCGCCCACCTGTATTACGCCGACCGTAAGGAGCATTGCAACTATGTTCATACTACCTTTTTATTGAACCCATGCCATTACATAACCTCCAAATGGCTAGGAGTATAGTTATATGAATATTAATGTTCAACTAACCATGTCCACCTAATTTGCCATAATACTGGACCGCAATGTCTTCGAGCTTCTGACCCCATCCGCTCGCCACATAGGACATCATGACTTGGCAAGGTTACATATGGTCAATGCAAAGTAGTGCCTATAAGAAGTGGTGCAAGCATCCCATTCCACCCACCCTCCTTACTGACTTAACCAGACATCATGAATCACCAAGACCAGCTCTACCTTTCATGGAGAGGTCACGAGATGTCCCATTCCACCCCGCTTCCAAACCACTACGAGTATCTCTGATGGCGCACAAGAGAGATGCATATGCATGATCAAACAATACAGTTTATTGGATGACATATTATCACACAAAGACATGTTATCAATTGCACGTCATCACACAGCATAATAAGAAAAAACATACGCATCCAAAGGTTTAGTTTCCTTACCAACAGATAAAGAGTAAGCTACAGTAATTCCGGTTAGTTAACTACCTACCAGAGTCCTTGTAGCTCTATCAAGTCATAACAATATTATTCACTAATGTATTATCCAAAAGAATTATTCCAGTTTCTATTTAAGCTTATTATTCTGGTGTTCACAGCTCTTGTAGCTTATTTGATAATCCATGCCTACTATTTACCGTCTGTTTGTCATGTCATAACATATAGGGATTCATTATTTATTCTATTTGTTATTGTTCATGGACTTAGGATAACTTCTACATATAATAACCATGTTGTCCCTACAAGGTAAGTGCAATGTGGCTAACACACCATGAGACAGCACACTCATTAATCAGAAATCACCCTCTATTAGCCTTAATACTAAGAAGGACTCCTTCAAACAAAGTCAAGGGCATTCTAGCACTACAACTGGGGTCCTATTATTAATCCCTAGGGTCCAATACTTGCTATCTAAAGGTTCCTAGCATTGAGAAACTAATCAGCAAGTACAAGACAGGTTATCGGGTTATTAATCGAAATAGCTGAGAATACATAGCTATAAATATGACTTCAGGGATCCAACCCCTTAATTAGGTTTCCAAAATTCCCAGAAAGTCACTGACCAAAGATGGTGGACAATCGAGGTTGAAATATTGAGTGGCATGTCGCATCGACTGCACGGTCATGACCACCAAGCCTGCGGCATATGTCATCGACAACGTGCTTTTGCATTGTTCAAATGACAATGTCCACACCCCATAAAGGTTTCTTAGCTCCTGTAAGTTGGATTAAAGGTCTCAAATATCATAGGTAACAAGTCATTGGTTGTTTTAAGGTGTAAACTAATTCTACCTCTAGCATACATGATGCACATGGAGTTTCGCATCGAAGAATGGTCATTACTAGGTTGTAAGCCTTTAAATAAATCAGAATAAAATATAGAAAGTCACTATCCGAGTTTGGCCAAAATACAACATTGGAATGGTGTATAGCTGATGGCATCGATCACACGTCTCGAAGGTCGGGTCGTGAGGCTCATCCCATCGATCGCACCTCGAGACGTAGTCCGATGGCCACCAAACTTCTCTAATGTGATTCACATATTTTTCTTAGTGGGAATAAGGAGTTTGGGTGCCTGGATCCATGTTTACACTAGGTTTTGGATACTGTTTTGATTTTTCATTTAATTGAGATAACAGATCTGGTTTTGATTTTAGATCTAGGTTCCAAACCATTCGGATCTACTATTGAATCTTTGTCCTGGTCTCTTTTACTCATCTTAAGCTGTTCTAAGGTCTCCAAGAATTTATTTGCCATCCTACATAATTCCGTTGGTTGCTTATTAATCGATCTATTACATTGGATACACTACTGTTCATGGTTTGATCTCATGGACAGTAGTTCACATAGATCAAAGCTTCACCATTACTGTTGATGGTCATTCTCTCTTTGGTTTAATTATGAAAGAACACCATCATAGTATATGGGAAAATCTGAATGACAAGGAGATACTAGTTTATGCGATTTTCATTCGGTATCCCCATTTCATCAAAGGATTCAGTTTAAGAGTGTTTATAGTCTATCCATTCATAGGGAGATCATTACTTACAGAAGTCTCCTTCATCTTTGAGTTCTCCTGCAACCAGTCAATGGCTCAGGCGTATGCTTATCTTTCCTCTTATATTTTCTTCTCCTCACTTTGCAGTTCTTCGTCTATTGGGAGGTAATGAGGGAACTCCTCCTCTCTTCTCTTCTTCTCCTTTCTCTCCCCTTTTTCTCTCTTTTCCTTCTCTTTCAGAGTCGTGCGTCAGAGCTTCTCTCCCAATCCTTTGGTTTTATAGACAAATGGGAGAATGGAGAAAGTAAGGAACTCTTCTTATCCAAAATCAATAAGACTAATCACCAAGATGGAAAGGAGATGATTTTCCTCTCTTTCTTGCCATTCTAGACTCAATCATGGATGAGCCTACCATGAATAGAGTTAATCTCAGCTAGTCATGGAGGGCGAATGCTGATTTCAAACGGTGGGCCCCATATATAGATCATCTCAACCAGTTTCACGCTTGGAGGTGTGGCGGCACAGCGCACGGCTGATGATCAATAGCACCACCTCTGCATAGCACTGGACCTCCTTTTCATAGGTCATCTCAGGTGCGTACGTGCCAAGGTATTGAGGTCGCCTTGTTTGGGTCCGAGGTTTCTCCTAACGTACTATCGTGTGCTTGAATGACATGAGAGGTTCAAGATGGTGCTTTAGAGTCACCTAAAGAGTATGTCATAGCCTTTGGCTATGTCAACACGATATGTTCACACGTGGGAAGACCTGACACATGCCCAAATTAGTCAAATCATAACAGGATTTGGGCATGGGTCTTACATATGTTAAAGAAGTATGTTTTGAGTCCATCCCACATATTAGAGGCAGATCCTCTAGAATTGAATGAAGACCTAACATTTGAACTCATGCCTCAGGAAATTCTAGACAGAAAGGTTCAACACCTAAGGAACTGAGATGTTCATTATATCAAGGTAAAGTTGAAGAACCAATACGTAGAAAATCTATCATGGGAAGAGGAAGAGTCAATAAAGAGGAGGTACCCCCACTTATTTGATACTATGGTTACGTAGAAATTTTAGGGACAAAATTTTTTTAAAGGAAGAGGGGTTGTAAAACAAGCACCCAGAAAACCTGATCTAACTCGGATTTTCTTACCATGCCAGGGTTTTTTACGCTGATGAACCCTGTCCAATGATGACTTAAAGGCCAACCCAAACCACGTATGAATCATTTCAGTAACATTTTATAATCCTAGCTTTAAGTACTCTTAGACAGGGCACCTGTTGCTACTACCGGTTGGTGGAATCCAAAACTGTTTTAACCGTATCCTGTGACCAGTAAGGCTGGAAAAGCCTTCCTACAAATGTGAGTTTCAAAACTCCATTTAAAACCCTGAGTGGGAATATTCCCATGACACAGGTCCACCTCACTCTTAACCACTTTGGAGTTGATGGAGGGAGTAGAGAACCTTTGGGACTTCTCAGCATGCCACTTGGCAGTCCCATGTAGTCTCCAGCTCTCTAAGGAGTTTTACCTCAAGAGAGAGACTCCAATTCAACTCAGTCTCCTCAAACCCTCTCTCAGAGTAAGTATTCACTACCCAAAACTCTAACGGGTTCTCAGAGAGAGGACAGTTGAAAGAGGAAGAAGAAGGCTGAGAAGAAGGAGCAACCTCGGGAGATCATCGACGTATTTCGATACCATCAACTATCAGTTCAAAACCTCTGTATGTAAACTCTACAATACCTTGTATTCGGTATAGAATGGTGAATAATTAAACTCCTTCAGTAAAACCTTGAAGTACCAACCTTAATATAACTGCTGTCCATTAATGGCGGAGTATTGAAAGTGATTCCATGGAACTTTGACTCAAGGATTATACCTCAAGTCCGTACATTATCAGAATCAATATAACAAGCCATAGTCTAGGTGGAGTATCTAAAATTGACCTCACAAGGCCTAGAATAGGATTTGAAGCTCACTGTATAATGTCAGGCCAATGATCCATTGATGGCTTTCCATAGCAAAAGTTCATTGATGGAATCCGGAGGGATTCCCGGAGGCAAAATCCATGCATCCGGATGGGTCAAATCCTAAGAGCAACCCTTCGGGGAAGGTTTGGTCGTGATTACCAGTCCCAATATATGCACCCAAATTTGCTACTGGATACATTCAAAAAGTCCCTAGAATACAACTGGACGTGACACCAGTCACACCACCTGCAGCAGAATGATGTGTGACTGGTTGGAAACAGAATGGTTCCCGAGAGCAATAGGCTGTGACACATGTCTCAACCCAGTCGCAACTAGATGTTGCAACAGGTTGGTCCCAGGAAACCTTGTAGCAGGCTAACTTAAATATACATAGTATCTAATGATTTACTCATACATTAGGTGACACGTGCGTAATCAAGAGTGACCTATTAACTAGAAATAGTAGTAATCGTTATATCTCATGTGAGGAAATGGAACCCCTGACTTAATTTATGGAGTGTTTCTAATTGTGGACATGTTTATGTTGTATTGATTGATTGTGATAACATGTCATTCAATATCTGCTTTTGCATGCATTTGCATTTTATTTATGACTACTGTGAATGTGTGTTGAATGTGCCTTGTGAGTTGTGGTAAATTGGTCGAGCACCAAGGGATCTGACTCATGGGGTAAACCGTGAAATGTATTGTTCTCAGTGGAATGACAGCGTTTAAAGGGTGTTACGGACAGACTGGGATTCTTGCTAGGAGTGTGGGGAAAATACGTATGATGACATGTAGGAAAATTGGTTAGTGGAATGACCCATGTATGCGACCCTAGCCAATAGGAGGTCAAGTGTTGGCAATGTTTGTTGTAGCATCATTGGCTAAACCTTTGCCCTATTACTGTCTATATAGGAGATGCGTGGGAGCACCTGGATTGTCGGTACAGGCTGGTGAGTATCCATTCTCTCCGGTACATGGAGGTTATGGTCAGCTTTGGTGAGCGTGATAAGGCCTTACCTTAGCACTGGGATACATTATACCAGACTGTTTGCATTGTTGTGTGTAATAAACCTATCATGCATATTGCTTGCTTGCTTGTCTATTTTCTCATGTGATCAAATTAGAGAGCTCACCGTTGTGTATGAAAACTTTTTAGTTGATGTTGTAGGTACCACAGTAGCTGATTTTGTAGATGCCCTAATTGTCTCTTCTGTGGCGCACACTGACGTTCAACCTCTGGAAGAAGATGTACACGATGTTGATTGGTTGTGGATGATTAAGCCAGAATAATTCATGATACAATGCTATTTAATTTATTTTAAGTATCATTAGAAACTCAGTTGACTTATTTATTTCTGCTATTTAATTTACTCTGATTATTATTTGTGACATTGGTCATGGTGTGATTGGTGTGGGCATGCACTGCTTATGTGATTCTGGGTTGGACCGAACATAAAATGCATGTCGATTTAATCAGTTCTAAAATTTTACATATCGTAAATTTGGGGTGTGATAGTAGAAGTTTGGAAGCAAGTCATTGAAAAATTCTGGAGGTAAAACCCGTGCCTCCAGATAGACCAAACTACATGACCAACCCCTCTGGGAAGGTCCGATTGCAACACCGGTCATGGTACCAGAGCTGCAATCGGACATAAATAGTAGGCTTTGGCAAGTAACCGAAATCAGCACCGGTCGCACTACTGTTGCAACTAGAGCTACTGTTAGACAAAGAAGAAAGGCCCCATGGAGGGACCGAAAGCAACACCGATTGCATTGCTATTGCAATCGAAAAACTAACTAGACAGCCCCAATAGGCCCTATATCGGCATATCTCAACTAAATAAACAACTAACACCTTCACACACAAATTAAGTGTCACGTGCGTAGGCAAGATCAACCCACGTGGTGCAAATTGAAGAACTAACAATACCTCAAGTGAGGGATAAAACCCTAAATTTATTTTTATGTGTTTTCAATCACTTGCTTGCCTATGTTGCATTCTTGATTGTATAACATGTCATCCAATATCTATTTCTTGCATGCATTTGCATTTATATATGTATTATGATCGTGTGATGATTGATGCCTGTGTGGCAAGTTATGAAATGGTCGAAGACGCTAGATCAGACCCACTGTGCAAACCTTGCCATGTGTTGCCTCGTATCCTAGTGGGATGATAGCGTCTAGGGGGATGACAGACGGTTTTGGATTCCTGTTAAGGTATTGAGGGGTTACATAGGTTGACATGTAGGATTGGTTAGGGGCATTATCCCATATATGCAACCATGGCCAGTTGGGGGTTAGGTGTTGGTATGGATGGGGGATGAGGGGGAGGTGGCAGTAGTGTTTCTTTGGAGTGTCACTGGCCAGACCTTTGCCCTATCACTGTTTATATTAAGAGACACGTGGCTTCACCAAGGCTCTGTCAGTGTAGGCTGGCGAGTGTGCATTTTCTCTTGTGTATGGAAGTTATGGTCAACTTTGGTTCTTCTTCTAGAAAATCCCTTCTCTCTTTCCTTTCTCTCTTTCCTTCTTCTAGAAAATTCCTTCTCTCTTTCCTTTCTTTCTTTTTTCCTTTTCTCCTTCCTTCTTTTCCTTCCTTTTTTTCTTTCTCCCTCCCTTTTCATGTTTACTTTCTTAGAAAACATTTTCTTTTTTTTTCTTTTTTCTTTTTTTCTTTCCTTCCTCTTTCCTTCTTTTTTTTTCTTTCTCCCTCTCTCTTTCACGTTTTCCTTCTAGAAAACGTGAAGGAGAATCTTTTCTTTTTTCTTTTATTTCTCTCTTTCCTTTTTTCTTTCTCCCATTGTCTTTCCTATGGCCTCTCTTTCCACGGCCTCACTTTCCTCTCTCTTTCCTATAATATATATGTATACAAATATATAAATGTATTAATACATATAATATATCCATAAGATATATATATATATATATATATATATATATATATATATATATATATTATACATTATACACATATAAAAGGAATGCATGCATATGACTGACATAACTTGATTTTGATTGGTCTGGGTTGGGCCGGGCTAAGTTAGACTAAGCTGAATTAAGCTGGTTTGGACTAAGGTTGACATTTCAAAGTCCATTTCTGTCACCCTTCCATATGGAATTTTCTGATAGCATTTATTCTAAATTTTCTACGTTCACTTTGTAGAACATTAAAAATGAGGAATATTGAAACTTGAATCATCTCATTTGGAAATGAAATGACCAACTTATGAATTTTTGAAGTTTAAGCAGGCCAATTATTGATAATTTGGCTGACCATTCTGCATGAGATCCTTCAAAGACTTCTACCCGAGTTTTTTTTACGTCCACTTTGTAGAATACTAAAAATGGAACATAATGAAGCTGAAATTAGTTGATTTGGATATGGGGTGACCAAAATATGAATTTTCGAAGATTAAATGACCATTTCCATGTGTAATTTTGCATGGGACCCTTCGGAGACTTCTACCCAAGATTTTTTACGTCCACTTTGTAGAACATTACAAATAAAGAATAATGGCCTTGGAATCATTTGAATCCAATGTAGAATGACAAAGATATGAAGCTTTGAAGTTCTAACGATAATTTTGCATGAAAGCTTGCATGGGCCTACTGGTGACTTCTACCCAGGATTTTTCACATCCACTTTGAAGAGGACTGAAAATAAGGAATATTGGCCTTCGAATCATCTAATTCCGATATCAGATGACCAAGATATGATGTCTTGAAGTTTGAATGATAATGCATGCATGATACGATAATTATGTAAATGCCTTTGCACTTTCAAACTATGATATTTTCCTTGTTTGACGTCAGAATTTGTTGATTCCGGTTTCATTTCGAAGATAATTTCACGACCTATTCATCCAAGTAGGTAATATCCAATGACCCTACTGTGGGGTTCATTAGAGAATCACCAACCTTTAGGTTAAAGGCCGGAAACGTGTCATATTGGTTCACTTATGCTGAGGGTGGCAAAAATGGGGTGCTTACACCTTGTTTCACATTAACATCATCATAAACCTTAGCAGAACTATTAAGTTGTAGGGCATCAGGGGAGGTAGTCTCGAGCCGTGTGGTCTTTGACTCTGTCGAAGGGCCTTAGCTCTATCTCTATAGACGTATTGAGGGATGCTGGGGTGAGGCCATGGATACATTTGCATGGCATTAGGATTGGTTAGTTGCGATCTTAGTTTGTAAGCCCTCGCCAGTAAGGGCTTATGTGTTGGTATAGGTAGGGCATCAGGGGATGTATTGGCAGTGTGTGATCTGGACATTTTAGCTTTATCTTTATTCCATGGTAGGTGCATATGGGATGGCAATGGTGTTTGATCCATTGGGTAGATTCACACACTCATGTATAGAGGTACGGTGGCTGCCAATCCTTTCTATAGCACAGTTGTAAACTTAAAAATAGACCAAAGATATGAATTGAATGCATGCATATGTTTGCGCATTATTTTGTTTGCTCACTGAGCCGTGATGTGTGCTCACCCTTTCGACGTCAGATATTTTTAACTAATGATGCAGGTATGACCGTAGAAGGCTATACGAATGCACCAACATATAAATACATGGCGGCTATGGAATTGGAAGCTATGGAGGATGCACATGATCCTTCATGCGAATGCAATCAATGTGTTTTTGATTAGTTTTAGTATTATTTGAATAAAGGAACATGTAATTGATTATTTACTTTATGTCTTGAGTTATTAGGAGATAATTGGATTTAAATATTTATTTATCTTTGTTAGCCTCAGTTCATTATTTTTAAAGACTTCCGCTATTTAATTATTATCTCTAATTATTATTGTGGAGTGTATTTGGTTCCGTATGATGGGTACGATCTATACAAGATCCTAGTTGAACTGTTGGTTCTTATGACAGTTCATCACACTACTGGTTTGTCTAAAATTGGGGTGTTACAACTTGGTATCAGAAATCTCAGGCTCTACCCATCTGACCTGAATACTTTCATGTAAGTCATGAACTGAGTTAAGATAAACTAAAAGTTGTAATAAGAACACACCATAAGCACCTTGTTGTTTGAGACATAAATTAAAGAAAGAGAATAATGCACATACTATAAAGGTGAAACAAATGTATATATGCCAAATCAAAAATGAAATCAAAATGCATATCCGAATCAGAGTACGGTCTACAATCTGCATAGTTACTCTGTAGTATAAACAAAAGAAAAACAAAAAGAACAATCATGGAGCTGGAGGTGTACGTGGAGGAGATGTCTCTTGGTTTCTATTGTAGTCCTTAGCATATACTCTCATGAGCCAGTCTACCTGAGTCTGGGTCGCTCGGAGTCTAGTTACCACATCTATTATCCACTAGTCTGTGGAGCACTGAGCATCTAGGATCTTTCCTACCCTTTGATCCTTAGTACCCTGGGCATCCCGAATCTCCCGAAGAAACGCCAACATGTCAACAAGTGGAGGGGGTGAAGGACCAGCCAAAGAAGTAGTCTGAAAAGGGCTAGCCTCAATGATGCGCTCGGTGATGGAGGAGGGATGCCATCCACATCCATGTACATCCGGATATCATCTTCTTCATCATCACTCTCTGTTGCCGCCATCGCTGCTGCCTCCTCATCTACCGCTGCCACTAGAGTAAGAAGACGTCTCATGGAATTCCTCTCATCATCATTGACCTGTATCTCTCTCATGCCATTCTACATATGGCATCCCAGTTGAGGTCAGTTGAAAATGTATAAATCCTCTCATCCTATAAGTTCACCTCTGGGCAAGAGGTTCAACCAGGATCACGTTTAGGTAGTACCCACCATATTAAACCATACACACATTCCATGGTAATAATCAGAGATAATAAACAAATAAGCACAAGTCTTTATAATTAATGAACTGAGTATCTAAAAGTGATAAATAAATATTTACTCTAGTTATCTTCAATTAACTCAAGACGTAAAAGTAAAATAACCAATTACATATCCGGTAATCAAAATATAACTAAACTAATCAAAGACGCATTGATTGCACTCGCATGAAGGATCATGCGCATCTTCAACAGCTTCTATGTCCATAGCCACCATGTGTCCATATGATGGCGCATTCACGTACTCTTCTACAGTAGGACCTGCATCATCAACTAAAGATATTCGACGTCGAAAAGGTGAGCACACATTACGGCTCAGTGAGAAAAATAAAACAATGCAACAAACATATGCATGCATTCAATTTTGGTCTAGTTTTTAAGTTTGCAATGTGGTATAAAAAGGTTTGGCAGCCACCACACCTCTATACACGGGTGTGTAAGCCCAACCAATGGATCAAACACCATTGTCGTCCACATCCACCCCACCATGGAATAGAGATAGAGCTAAAATGTTTGGATCACACACCGCCAACACTTCCCCTGATGCCCTACCCACACCAACAAGTAAGCCCCGATTGGTGAGGGCATGCAAACTGGGTTCGCAACTAACCAATCCTAAATGTCATCCAATGTATCCAAGGCCTCACCCCAGCATCCTTCAATACTTCCATAGAGATAGAGCTAAGGCCACCCGGCAAAGTCAAAGACCACACGGTCCGAGACCACCTCCCCTGATGCCCTATGACGTAATAGTTCTGCTAATGTAATAGCGATACGACAATGTTACTGGACATCACTTGAGTAAAGATAGAGCTAGTGTCTGGTGACCAGGTCAGAGACCACAATGCCACATCCTCCCCTTGATGCCCCACTTACATCCAACACACTAACCACACACACATAATCACATGCCTATTCCTCTCATCATCAATCAACATGGAAGCAAATAGAAATAAGTAAATATGCATGAGCAGTAATAACAGTAATATTGGATGATATGTGAGATGCACATTACAAGCATACAAGCATATAATCAATCATGGCATTGGACTCAATAAAATAATAATTTATTATTATCCAATTAATTTAGGACTTGTTCCCTCACCTGTTAGTAATTTAGTAACCTAATAAGCTCAATCTCCTTCCAAGCCTTATAACTCTCTTTGAATCAATTTAGTAACCTAAAAGTTACATGAATTTAAGTTAGGGTTCATATGTACCATGTTACAGTAGTCAAAAATCAAAACAGATCACGGATAGGTATCTGATTGGTCCTATGGTCTCATGCTGTGTCGACCTTACCATATACGGTCAATACCCTACAGTTGCACTATGCAACCATACACCTGCGACCATACGGTTCCTGAAATCTTCCCGAATGGCTATGGTCAATACACTGGTCATGCTATGGTCGACCGTAGCTGCTACCATACGGTTTTCTTACCAAATTCTACTTTCAATCCGAATTCTTCCTCTTGGCTCTTCAATAGGGTCCTTCCTAATGATCATTATAAGGCCAAATTTCTTAGTTTTACCAACTAATTACTCTAACCCATTCTCCATGATCCTTTCTTGAGATTTTCTTAGAGAATCCCACAGTTGAATCCTTACATTGGGTTTGGTATTGCAATTTACACTAGAAATTCTCACTCTTAATGTTCTAAGGCTACAGAGACAAGGTTCATACCGTACTTGTTGCCAAGAGTCTGTAGAACTCTTCTCTCAGCCTTCTCCTTCTCTTCCTTCGCTTCCTTTAAGGTTTGATGATGTTTCAAAAGAGTGAATAAGGGTTGAGGAACGTCCTTTATATAGAGAGAAACTCTCCATATAAGGTTCTATAATAATAGGAAAGAGATCCTCCTTTTATTTGAAAAGTTTCCAAACTCGGAGTCTAGTTTGGGATAGTATGATCGGACGTACGGTTTCAAAATCCGTCGACCATATGCTTGAAAACATCGACCGTACAATTATTAATCAATGGTATTTATTTCATACTGGGTAGTCGACCATACCTACCCAGGTAGTCGACCATACACTTGATTAGTGTTTTGGGTCAATTTTCATACCTGCTCTTGTGGTCCTTCTTTACATGGTCGATCCACTTGATCCAGCTATGATGGGAAGACCTGGCATGACACGGTTAGACCGGGCTAGTGGAGTGCGGGTCTTACAACTCTCCCTTACTTAAATTTCATCCTTGAAATTTGCACATACCTTATGAGTTGAATAGGTGAGGATAATCCTTTCACATAGCATTCTTTTCATCTCATGTGATTTCTTCCACGTCTTGGCTTTTTTAGATAACTTTAACATAATAGATGTTGCGGTTGCGAAGACGTTGGACCTTTCGACTAGTGATCTCAAAAGGTACCACTTCAAACATTAAATCTTCAGTCAAATCTGGTGGATCCGTCGTTAACACATGTGTCGGATCTCTGACGTACTTCTTCAGTTGTGAAACATGGAATACATTAAGTACACGAGACATCGATGGTGGTGGTGCTAATTGATACGCTATCTTTCCATGCCTTACCAGAATCTCATAAGGTCCAATATATCTGGGACATAGCTTTCCCTTCTGTCCAAACCATTTTAGACCACGCATAGGAGAATCTTCAAAAATACCTTATCACCTGTAGTGAATTCAAGATCTCGACGTCGATTATCTACATATTGCCTCTGATGGTTTTGAGCTATTTGGACCCTTTCCTTGATTATGTCTACTACTCGACAAGTCTCTTCGATAAATTCTAGTCCAACAAATATTCGTTCTCCAACTTCATTCCAAAATAAGGGAGTTCGACACTTCTTACTATACAGTGCTTCATAAGGTGACATCTATATCGTAGCTTGATAACTGTTGTTATAAGTGAACTCCATCAATGGTAATTTCTCATCCCATGATCCTTTGAAATTAATTACACAAGCTCGAAGCATGTCTTCTAAAATCTGAATGGTGCACTCTGATTGTCCATCGGTCTGAGGGTGAAATGCTGTACTAAATTTCAGCGTTGTACCCATAGCCTTCTGTAATCCTTCCCAAAACTTTGAGGTAAAGCAAGAGTCTCTGTCGGACATGATGCTTTCAAGTACACCATGAAATCTGAAAATATTATCCACATAGAGCTTAGCTAGCCTCTCTAGTGTATACTGAAGTCGTATAGATATAAAATGAGCTATCTTAGTCAAAGGATCTAAAATTACCCAGACTGCATCAACTACTCTGGGAGTCAATGGTAATCCTATGACGAAGTCCATAGTAATGCAGTCCCATTTCCAAGCTGGTTCAGGTAATGGTTGTAACAAACCTGTAGGTCTTTGCCTTTCAGCCTTTACCCGCTGAAAATTCAGGCATTGCAACACATATTTAGCTACATCCGCTTTCATTCCCCTCCTCCAATATAGTTTCTACAGATCATGATACATCTTTGTACTCCTAGGATGTACCGAATACGCAGTAGTGTGAGCTTCCTTCATTAATCTATGTCTAATATCTAAGTCTTCACTTTCAGGGACACATACTCTCCCTTTGTATCGTAGTACCCTTTCAAGGTCCAAGGTGAAGTCAGGATTAGTCCTACCTATTCAAGGTTTTCTTGCATTGTTCTTAGATAGGGGTCTGATATAATAGCTACTTTCACTTCGTCTATCAGATCAGGTACAATCTTCAATGTAGCAAACATGTTTAAAAAATGATGAATAATGTCACACCCCAATTCCGTACACTTCAGAATGGTGTGATGAACCGCCAAATAACCAACGGTTCAACCAGGATCTCTTATAGGCTATCCCCGCGTTATCCAAACTTAACACGCATCCACAATCATAATCAGAGTAATACACAATAGCAGAAAATTTAATAATAAATATAAATTGAGAACTAAAATGATACCCATAATATCAAATTATTCTGTGTTTAACTAAGACATAAATATTCAAATACCAAATACATGTCTTATAAATCCAATAAAGAAACCTACAAAAATATCTAATCGAATACACACGAGTTGCACTCGCAAGAGGAGTCGTGTGTATCGTCTTCAGCTCCAACTTCCATAGCGGTTACAGTTCCATACGCTGACAGGTTCATATAATCTTCAACAGTATATCCTGCATCATCAACTAAAAATATTCGACGTCGAAGGGTGAGCACACAACACGGCTCAGTGAGTAACCAAAACAATGCAACATTACATATGCATGCAAAAATCAATTTATATCTTTGGTCTTGGTTTATAGTTTGCAATGTGCAATAGAAAGGTTGGGTGATCAATGGTTAACGGTTATTGATACCGCCTCTATACACAGGGTGTGGAAGCCCGCCCGAAGGTTAACGGTTATCGTCGTCCCCATCCACCCTACCATAACATTATACAACAAAGGTTAACGGTTATTGCTATATAATGCTATACCAACACATAAGCCCCCCGTTAGCGAGGGCTTGCAAACCGGGCTCATTGCTAACCAATCCTAATGCCAAACAGGTGTATCCAAGGCCTCACCCCAGCATCCCTCAGAACATCCATAGAGATAGAGCTAAGGCCCCCCGGTAGAGTCAGAGACTACAAGGACTGAGACCACCTCCCCTGATACTCTACGACATAATAGTTCTGCTAAGGTAATAACGATCCGACGATGTCAATGCACAAGACTTGAGTTAGAGATAGAGCTAAAGTGCTGAGACCCGCCAAAGGTTAACGTTTATTGACGTTCTCATCACACCTCCCCTGATACTCGCCGCATCAAGCACATCAACCACACACATACAAGCACATGCCTATTCCTATCATCATCATCATCATCATCATGTTATAAACAATAAAGTAGATATGCATGAACAAGTAATAGAAATATTGGATGGCATGCTGTATGAACATTACAAACATATTCACATAGAATCAAACATGGCATAGGACTCAAGAAATAGAAAACAGTTTATTATTAACCAATTTAGTTTGGGGTTAAGGTTCCTCACCTTAGCTTGCTAATAGATATTTTCCAAGCTTTCGAATCACTGTTATAACTGTATTATATTGCTAGCAAACCTAACAAAGTCGATAGAATTAAATTATAATTAATTCAGAATTTAAAAACCATTCTATCAACTGAGGGTCGATGCTAGGGTCGATGGGTCTATCGACCCTCCCTCCATTCTGAACTTCCCGAATGCTGAGGGTCGATGATCAGAAACACCTAGGGTCGGATGGTCTATCGACCCTCGGTGCGACCCTCGGTGCACTCTGGTCCAATTTCCACTTTTTAATCCATTCTTCGTGTTTGGGGTCCTATGACTTGCTTCCTACATTCACCCAACACTCATTCCATGGTCTAAAACCATGTATAATTCATCTAGATAGCTTTCGTGCATCCTCCTATGGTTTTCCATGAAAACCTAACCATGGATGGATGGTTTGGGTTTCTCCGAAATCCTACACTCAACCATATCTAACCTAAGGTCTGTAGAACCTCATGGAAATCAGTATCCATACCTGAGAAGATTACTTTTCTCTGCAATTTCTTCTCCTTTTTGCTAAGCCTTCTTCCTAGCCTCCTTTCTTCCTCTTTTCCTTATTCTCTCTTTCTGTCAATTCAATTAGGGTTGTGAAAGGAGTGAATGTGGCTTAGGGACGTCCTTTAAATAAACTAGGAATGTCCTATAATAATCCCATTGAGATTTGGAAAGAATCCCAACCAAAAATTAGGAAATTTCCTAATTTCAGTTTCGTCAGAATTCGAGGGTCGATGGGTGGGTCAATGATCCCGTCGACCCTAGGGTCTTAAGCTGTCCGACCCTCCCTCAAAAACTGAGGGTCTGACTTTCTGTATTGGGAGGTCCGACCCTGCTTTACTGGGTGTGCGACCCTCCGCTAGAATTAAGTGTTTTTGGGTCGATTTCGTACCTGGGATCTCGATCTCCTTCATGCCCTTGGTCCATTTGACTCGACCATGATGGGTAAACCTGGTTCAAGGTGGTAAGACCGGGTTAGATTGACACAGGTCTTACAACTCCCCCCAACTTATAAAAATTTCATCCTCGAAATTGTACATACCTTCTGAATCAAACAAGTCAGGGTATTGCTTTCTCATAGCATTTTCTTCTTCCCATGTAATCTCTTCCATGTCTCTACTTTTCCATGTGACCTTAACATAGTAGATATCTCATGTGCGTAGACGTTGAACCTTTTGACTAGTGATTTCCATTGGTATTACTTCAAATGTCAAATCATCAGTCAGTTCCGGCAAATCTACTGTCAACACATGTGTTGGGTCTTTGACATACTTCTTCAATAAGGATATGTGGAATACGTCATGCACGCTTGACATAGACGGTGGTA
Source organism: Protea cynaroides (assembly GCA_028583415.1). Lineage (NCBI taxonomy): Eukaryota > Viridiplantae > Streptophyta > Magnoliopsida > Proteales > Proteaceae > Protea > Protea cynaroides. The sequence goes on along the minus strand of CM053267.1, from coordinate 7,693,817 downwards.
GTGCTAACTGATAAGCTACTTTCCCACGCTTAGCCAGAATCTCATATGGTCCGACATATCTTGGGCTTAGTTTCCCTTTCTGTCCGAATCTCTTCAATCCTCGCATAGGCGATACTTTCAAAAATACTCTCGCCTACGGCGAACTCTAGATCTCTTCGTTGAGTATCTGCGTATTGTTTCTACCGGTTCTGAGCTGTTCTTACTCTTTCCTTGATGATGTCGACCACTCGACAAGTCTCTTCAACAAATTCTGGTCCAACGATACTACGTTCTCCAACTTCATTCCAAAACAAGGGAGTTCGACACTTCCTACCATACATGGAATGCAGTACTGAACTTCAATGTTGTACCCATAGCCTTTTGTAGTCCTTCCCAAAATTTGGAAGTAAATCGTGGGTCCCTATTGGACACAATGCTTTTTGGAACACCATGTAACCGAAAAATATTATCCACGTACAGCTTTGCTAACCTTTCGAGTGTATATTGGGGTCGTATCGGTACGAAGCAAGCTGTTTTGGTCAGACGGTCTACAATCACCCAAACTGCGTCAACTACTCGAGGAGTCAATGGTAGTCCTGTGACGAAGTCCATAGTGATGCAGTCCCATTTCCATGCTGGTTCCGGTAATGGTTGTAACAGTCCTGCGGGTCTTTGTCATTCCGCCTTTACCTTCTGACAATTTAGGCATTGAGACACGAACTTGGCTACATCTGCCTTCATTCCCCTCCACCAATACAATTTCTTTAGATCATGATACATTTTTGTACTTCCAGGATGTACCGAGTAGATGGTGGTATGGGCTTCTTTCATGAGTCGGTGTCTAATGTCTACACTTTCTGTTTCGGGTACACATATTCTTCCTTTGTATTTCAGTACCTTCTCGTCATCCAAGGTGAACTCAGGGTTAGTCCTACCTTTCTCAATATCTTCTTGTACCATTCTCAGATAAGGATCTGCTTTGATAGCTGTCTTCACTTCGTCCACTATATCCGGTACAATCTTCAATGCCGCGAACATATTTGAAAACCGATGAATGAACCCTTGGTTGGTTGATCCATCCGGTGTATCTATCACATACTGCTCGTTGCCGTGATTAAACACCATTCCATTGGTATACATTGCTGCAGTCGTGCTGGTTTCTCCTTGAGATTTTATCATTGCTTTCCTGCTCAATGCATCCGCTACCACATTCGCTTTTCCCGGATGATACTGGATATCACAATCATAGTCTTTCAATAATTCCAGCCATCTCCTTTGTCTCATATTCAACTCCTTCTGATTAAATAGATAAGTAAGACTTTTATGGTCCGACTTAATCTGAAACTTCTCTCCGTATAGGTAGTGTCTCCATATCTTGACAGCATGTACTACTGCCGCTAACTCCAAATCATGAGTGGGGTAATTCTTCTCATGTACCTTCAACTGTCTCGATGCATATGCAACTACTTGTTCTCCTTGCATAAGCACACATCCTAGTCCCAATCCCGATGCATCAGTATATAAAGTAAATGTCTGTCCCGAAACGGGAATGGTTAAAATTGGAGCGGATATCAATCTGGTCTTCCGTGTTTGAAAGCTCTTTTCACACTTATCCGTCCATACGAACTTTTCTCCTTTCTTGGTCAAACTGGTGAGAGGTACGGCGATCCGAGAATAGTCTTCTACGAATCTCCGATAATATCCAGCTACACCCAGAAAACTTCTAATTTCGAGACGCTCTTTGGTGCTTCCCACTTCACAATAGCTTCGATCTTCTCGGGGTCTACTTTGATTCCTTCCGCGGATACTACATGGCCTAGAAAAGCGACTTTACTTAGCCAAAACTCACACTTTGAAAATTTGGCGTATAACTTCTCTTTCCTTAAACGCTGTAGGGCTGCGTTTAGGTTCTTGACATGGGTTTCCTTGTCCTTGGAGTATACCAATATGTCATCAATAAATACTATGACCGACGTATCCAACATATCGTGAAAAACCCGGTTCATAAGTTCCATGAACGTTGCCGGTGCATTAGTTAGTCCGAAGGACATCACTAGGAACTCATAATGTCCGTATCTTGTTTTGAAAGCTGTCTTCGGAATGTCACCTTCTTTAATCTTCAGTTGATGATAGCCTGATCGAAGATCGATCTTTGAAAATACCCTCGCTCCTTGTAGCTGATCGAACAAGTCATCGATCCTGCGTAGTGGGTATCGATTCTTGATTGTCAGCTTATTCAACTCTCTATAGTCGATACATAACCGAACGCTACCATCTTTCTTCTTTACGAACAACACCGGTGCTCCCCATGGAGATATACTGGGTCTAATATAACCCTTATCCAGCAGTTCTTGTAATTGCACTTTTAATTCCTTCCGGGTTCAAGTAGGAGCCATTTTATACGGTGCTTTTGATACCGGTGTGGCTCCGTGTATCGAGTCTATTACAAACTCCGTGGCTCGGTCGGGTGATAATCCGGGTAGTTCCTCCGGAAATACATCAGGAAAATCTCGCACTACATCAATATCTTTCATTTGTGGCACGTCCTTGGTTAGGTCGACCACCGATACTAGGTATCCGACCGCTCCTTTCTCAAGGCACTTCTTAGCCTTTAATGATGAGAGTACGAGCTTGCGTCTCCTGGGAAGTTTGGTTCCCGAGAAACTGAATTATGCTCCTTCTTTGTCCTTGAACGTTAGCTTCTTCTCGGCGCATAACAACTTTGCAGAGTGCCGAGCTAACTAGTCCATTCCTAAGATGACGTCAAAGTCTGCCATCTCAAGTTGTATTAAGGTTGCATCCAAGGTCTGCTCTCCGATGAGAACTGGACATGGTCCATAACCTTTCTCTAATTCCACTTCTAATCCCATCGGTGACCGTACAAGTAATTTGTAGTCTAATGTTTTGATGGGCAGATTGGTCTTCTTTCCAAATGACACGGATATAAATGAATGAGTAGCTCCTGAATCAAAGAGTACTGGCGGGTACGCCATTGATAGGTACGATACCCGTGATTCGTTTTTACTTAGTCTACATACTCAATCGGTGTGATTATAATCTTAAAGTTTCGGTCATACTGTGACCACATCAGCGATGCGGCTGCATCCCTCCGATGTAACAGCATATACCCGTCCTTGATGTAACTGTTTCTTAGGTTTTGGGCACTCTCTTGCCATATGCCCCGGTTGGTTGCGGTTATAACACCTCGGGGCTTCAACATTTGGCTTTGGCTGTGGTTGAGCTGCGGGGATAGTCTTGGTTGCAGCATTAAAGTTCCGAGGACGGAAAGGTTTATACGTCCCCTTATTCGCTTCTATTATAAGAATTCCCAGCTGGCCTTTTTTATGCCTTTGTTTTGAGTGAAATAACTCTCTTTTCGGCTCGATTCAATCACTCGAGCGATCTGGACAGCTTCATTATATATGTTCTTCTCTAATCCCGAACATGTTCCCTTATACTTCCTCTTAGTCCCGCGATGAATCTACGGGTTTTTGTATCTTCTTCTTGCATACTCGGTGGTGCGAAGAAAAACAGCTCTTCATAACGCTGTTGGTACGCATCCACCGACATCCGTCCCCGATAAAGACTCGGGAACTCCTTCTCCATCGAATCTCGAAGCTTCGTGGGAAATATTTCTCAAGGAAAGCTTCTTTATATATAGCCCAAGTCAGTAGGGCGTGCTTAGTCAATAGATAGGTCCTGGTCGACTTCCACCAATGATGTGCGTCGCCTTTGAGCATGAAGGTGGCGCATAACACTTTTTCTTCTTCAGTAATAGTCATCATAAGGAAATTCCTTTCCATTTCGTCTATCCAGTGTGCTGGCCACAGTGGATCAGACGATTTTCCGTTGAATTCCCTTGGTTTCATTTTCAAAAATCTCTCCACTAGCCGGGAGTGATCCAGTTGATTTTGATATGCCCCAAACATAGGGGGTGGATACTAATAGTTTCCTTGGGCTGCTTCGGGGCTTGCACAGAACTGGTGCAGCTTGTTGTGGAGGTGTCTCGAGGGGCTGGGTGGTTACCCACCGGTGCTGCACTAGCTTGCCCGGTGTGCATGGCTGCAGCCTGAGTGGCTTGAAACATAACTCCCATCGCAACCTGCATTTGTGCTTGTGCATGTTGCATTTGTTGTAGCTGTTGAGCCGGATTCATCACCACCGTTGCTAACTCGGTGGTGGTGGTGGTAAATTTGTAGGGTTCACCGGTTCCGGATTTTCCGGTACCTAGTTATTCTCTTGACTAGTCTCCTCCACGGGTGGTGGTGGTGGGACCGTGTTTCGGGTCCGTCGGGTAACTCTACGGCTAGACATATTTCCTTTCCCGAGATGGGTGGTGCCTGAAAGTCATCAAAATCAGTGAGAAATCATTTATACTTTATGTAGGCACGTTAACCGATATAAAATTTGAATCCTCAATTCATTCTGAAAAAAAATTACTGTCTTTTCTATGTAGGGTCGATAGTGAGGGTCGATGGTATGTCCGACCCTTGGTATCCGACCCTGGGAATGACCTGTTCTTCCCGAGAGCCGAGGGTCGATGCGAGGGTCGATGGGTGTCCGACCCTCAGTCCGACCCTTGAATTTCTGTCAGATTCCCGAGAGTCGAGGGTCGATTCGAGGGTCGATGGTGTCAGTCGAGTTGTCCGACCCTCGGACTAAAAATCAGATTTTTAAGATCCGATTCTAGGTCATTTTTCACTATTCCCCCTCCATTTCGACTCGTCTCTACTCTCCGAGTTACTACAGTGCTACTTCACTATTGTGGATCATTCTTAGTCCGAGTTTCGACATCCACATCACCTCTACAGGTAAAATTTCCCAACCTTCCCTGTTTTATAGGTTTTTATTTCGAGGTTTTTGCTTATTTAACTCGTACTTTCCGAATTAAACTTTTTCTAACCGTAAAAATTCTATTTTTATTGGGGGCTTTTGTTATTGGGGTCTTGAGGAACGAAAGCCCTCAAAAAAATTTCAGTTTCATCGGTTATCGAGAAACTTAAATTTTTCTCTTTTTGCCCTAATTTATCGAAATTTTTTATTTTTCTTGAATTTCTTTAAATTGGACCTCGTCAGTTAGAATTTCCTACTGCATGTGGGTGGTAGGATATGTCTAAACCTTCGTAAGTGCTTATGCCCACTTGTATGGCAAGAAATGGGGCTTTATGATCAACTTACGCCGTTATTAAATCAAATTTTGGATTTTTATCCTGCTAACTCCTTGTTTCTTTTCTCTTTCTTATTTTGCAGATACTATGGCGCGTACCAATGTGCCAAGATTGCGTGATCCACTCCGCTTCTGTTCAAATGAAACCGAGGCACAGTATGCCTACTATACCGGCAAGAAAGTGGAAGGGGGTCGTATGGTGAACCTGGCTGATCTAGCCTTGTTCAACGTAGAGAGCATTCGGTGACATGGGGTGGCTCCCCGTCATCACATACGACGCGTGCACATGTCCGGACTTGGTGCGCCGGTTCTATTGTAATCTCCAGGTGGTGGGGGATTACAATGATGTCGAGCGTGGTCAGGAGTTGCGCATTACTAGCTACGTCAAGGGGGTGCACATTTCTTTTGACTATCGGCAACTGGCCGATCTGTTGGGCATTCCCTTCGATGGTCCTATGGTGTTCTGTACGTCGGGAGAGCCACAGTTTGTTGAAATGGAGATGAGAGCAGAGATCGACAATCAGTTGCTCCGTCCTGATAGATGGCAGATGAGAGCTTGCTACTTGCGTCCATCTCCACGAGTCTTCTGCAAGAATATCCAAAGATAATCTGATTCCGCAGAGTGGGCACTATGAGAGGGTGTCTCAACTGACCCGGTTCTTGATTTACTGAGATATGCACTCGACAACCGGTCGCCTTCCTTACATCATAATGCGGACGATGATCAGTGCCACATTGTCCGGTCATAGGGGTAATCTACCCTATGGACGCCCTGATTACGATGCTACTCGACCCGTTTGGGGGTGGATCTAGTAGATGAGAAGATCCAGGAGAAGACCTTCTCGTCGCCTCTAGATTGGGAGGCTATCTCGCAAGATGGGGCTGCGAGATGCGGAGGTTAGTGATGAGGAGAGGAACGCAATGGTGCGCCCTCACACTCGGGTCGAGGTGACTGATGTTGCGGCTGCTGCTAGGGCTCGGGGAGATCTGATCGACGATGATGATCGTATGTATATGGATGTCGACGCGATACCCCCCGCCATCACCCACACAGCGGATGGAGTTGGTACTTCGCTGCGGTGGCTTACGCACCGAGGCTGGTCCTTCTCACGATGCTGGTCCTTCACGCCCATCTTCCGATATGATGGAGATGTTGCGCGAGATCGAGAGCCTCAGCGCAGATCGGACCTCGAGGATGGAGGATTTGCTAGATGCTCAGCGCATGAGAGTGGAGGAGCTGTTGGCTGCTCAGCACACATCCGACGCGCGGATAGGTGAGCTCATGGAGATCCGGCGTGCGACCGGGAGAGAGAGTAGTCGATCTCCACGGCTAGTCTCAGAGCGACCCGCACTCGAGATAGCCCGGTTGACTAGAGTCTATGCTGAGGACTACGACAGAGATCGTGAGGCACCGCCTCCTCCTTCGCCTCCAGTTTCCCGATTGTACTTTACCTTTCTTGTACTACGGAGTAACCGTCCGGGTTGTGGACTGTACTCGCTTTAGCGATGTATATACGTTGTAGTTCTCTTACTCGGTGTATGTAACTGGTTTTCTCTTTAATAGATGCATTATTCTCTTTTTTACTTCGGTTTCGGTCATCACTTGTGCTTACAATGTGTTTGTATTAAAGCTTTTAATTTATCCTATCTCGATTAACAATTGTTTTGAATGTATGCTAGTTCGGCGGGCAAGGCCCGAGAAGCTCGATACCAAGTTGTCACACCCCAATTTTGCACACTTTCGAATGGTGTGATGAACCGCCAAATAACCAACGGTTCAACCAGGATCTCTAATAGGCTATCCCCGCGTTATCCAAACTTAACACGCATCCACAATCATAATCGAGTAATACACAATAGCGGAAAATTTATAAATAATATGAACCGAGAACTAAAATGATACCCATAATATCAAATTATTCCGTGTTTAACTAAGACATAAATATTCAAATACCAAATACATGTCTTATAAATCCAATAAAGAAACCTACAAAAATATCTAATCGAATACACACGAGTTGCACTCGCAAGAGGAGTCGTGTGTATCGTCTTCAGCTCCAACTTCCATAGCGGCTACAGTTCCATACGCTGACGCGTTCATATAATCTTCAACTGTATATCCCGCATCATCAACTAAAAATATTCGACGTCGAGAGGTGAGCACACAACACGGCTCAGTGAGTAGCCAAAACAATGCAACATTACATATGCATGCAAAAATAAATTTATATCTTTGGTCTTGGTTTATAGTTTGCAATGTGCAATAGAAAGGTTGGGTGATCAAAGGTTCACGGTTATTGATACCGCCTCTATACACAGGGGTGTGGAAGCCCGCCCGAAGGTTAACGGTTATCGTCGTCCCCATCCACCCTACCATAACATTATACAACAAAGGTTAACGGTTATTGCTATATAATGCTATACCAACACGTAAGCCCCCCGTTAGCGAGGGCTTGCAAACCGGGCTCATTGCTAACCAATCCTAATGCCAAACAAGTGTATCCAAGGCCTCACCCCAGCATCCCTCGGAACATCCATAGAGATAGAGCTAAGGCCCCCCGGTAGAGTCGAGACTACAAGGACCGAGACCACCTCCCCGATACTCTACGACATAATAGTTCCGCTAAGGTAATGGCGATACGACGATGTCAATGCACAAGACTTGAGTTAGAGATAGAGCTAAAGTGCTGAGACCCGCCAAAGGTTAACGTTTATTGACGTTCTCATCACACCTCCCCTGATACTCGCTCGCATCAAGCACATCAACCACACACATACAAGCACATGCCTATTCCTATCATCATCATCATCATCATGTTATAAACAATAAAGTAGATATGCATGAACAAGTAATAGAAATATTAGATGTTATGCTGTATGCACATTACAAACATATTCACGTAGAATCAAACATGGCATAGGACTCAAGAAATAGAAAACAGTTTATTATTAACCAATTTAGTTTGGGGTTAAGGTTCCTCACCTTAGCTTGCTAATAGATATTTTCCAAGCTTTCGAATCACTGTTATAACTGTATTATATTGCTAGCAAACCTAACAAAGTCGATAGAATTAAATTAGAATTAATTCAGAATTTAAAAACCATTCTGTCAACTGAGGGTCGATGCTAGGGTCGATGGGTCTATCGACCCTCCCTCCATTCTGAACTTCCCGAATGCTGAGGGTCGATGGTCAGAAACACCTAGGGTCGGATGGTCTATCGACCATCGGTGCGACCCTCGGTGCACTCTGGTCCAATTTCCACTTTTTAATCCATTCTTCGTGTTTGGGGTCCTATGACTTCCTTCCTACATTCACCCAACACTCATTCCATGGTCTAGAACCATGTATAATTCATCTAGATAGCTTTCGTGCATCCTCCTATGGTTTTCCATGAAAACCTAACCATGGATGGATGGTTTGGGTTTCTCCGAAATCCTACACTCAACCATATCTAACCTAAGGTCTGTAGAACCTCATGGAAATCAGTATCCATACCTGAGAAGATTACTTTTCTCTGCAATTTCTTCTCCTTTTTGCTAAGCCTTCTTCCTAGCCTCCTTTCTTCCTCTTTTCCTTCTTCTCTCTTTCTCTCAATTCAATTAGGGTTGTGAAAGGAGTGAATGTGGCTTAGGGACGTCCTTTAAATAGACTAGGAATGTCCTATAATAATCTCATTGAGATTTGGAAAGAATCCCAATTGAAAATTAGGAAATTTCCTAATTTCAGTTTCGTCAGAATTCGAGGGTCGATGGGAGGGTCGATGATCCCGTCGACCCTAGGGTCTTAAGCTGTCCGACCCTCCCTCAAAAACTGAGGGTCTGACTTTCTGTATTGGGAGGTCCGACCCTGCTTCACTGGGTGTGCAACCCTCCCCTAGAATTAAGTGTTTTTGGGCCGATTTCGTACCTGGGATCTCAATCTCCTTCATGCCCTTGGTCCATTTGACTCAACCATGATGGGTAAACCTGGTTCAAGGTGGTAAGACCGGGTTAGATTGACACAGGTCTTACAAATAAACCCTAGGTCAGTCGATTCACCGGGTTTATCAATCACGAACTGCTCACTACCACAATTGAATACTTTTCCTATGACACACATTGCAGCATTTGTACTAGCTTCTTCCTGTGACTTTGTCATTGCTTTTCTGCTTAGTGCATCGACCACTACATTAGCCTTTTTTGGGTGATACTGGATATCGCAATAGTAATCCTTTAGAAACTCCAGCCATCTTCTCTGTCTAATGTTTAACTCCTTCTAATTGAAAAGATGAGTGAGACTCATATGATCTGATTTAATCTATAATTTTTCTCCATACAAATAATGTCTCCATATCTTGATGGCATGTACCACCGCTGCTAATTCCAAGTCATGAGTGGGGTAATTCTTTTCGTGTGTCTTTAATTGTCTAGAAACATAAGCAATTACTTGTTCTCCTTACATTAGCACACATCCCAAACCTGACCCAAACGTGTCGGTGTACAAGATAAATGGTTCTCCTGGTACCAGTATGGTCATGATGGGAGCTGATATCAGTCCTGCCTTCAGTGTTTGGAAACACTCCTCACATTTGTCGGTCCAAACAAACTTTTCTCCTTTATTGGTCAGACTGGTGGGAGGTATGGCGATTTTAGAGTAATCTTCCACGAATCGTCAATAATACCGAGCTAAACTTAAGAAACTTCTAATTTTTACAACTTTCTTAGGTGCTTCCCATTTCACAATGGCTTCAATCTTGCTAGGATCTACTTTAATCCCATCAGCGCATACAACATGGCCTAAGAAAGTGACTTCACTTAGCCAGAACTCACACTTAGTAAATTTAGCGTAAAGCTTTTCTATTCTTAGTTGTTGCAGAGCGGCTCTAAGATTTGTGACATGAGTTTCTTTGTCCTTGAAGTAGACTAGGATATCGTCAATAAATACAATGATAGATGTGTCCAGCAATCGTGGAAAACCCGATTCATGAGTTCCATGAAAGTTGGGGTGCGTTAGTCAATCTAAAAGACATAACTAGGAATTCATAATGTCCATACCTTGTTCTGAATGTTGTCTTCGGAATATCACCTTCCTTGATCTTCAACTAATGGTATCCTAATCGGAGATCAATCTTGGAGAACACTTTGGCACCTTACAACTGGTCGAATAAGTCATCGATCTGAGGCAAGGGATACCAATTCTTGATCGTGAGCTTATTCAGTTCTCGATAATCTATACAAAGTCAAACACTACTGTCCTTATTTTTATGAATAATATCGACGCTCCCCATGGTGATATATTGGGTCGAATATAATCCTTGTCCAGCAACTCCTGTAATTGTACCTTCAGTTCCTTCAGTTCAATAAGAGCCATTCAATAGGGTACCTTAGATACTGGTGCGGCTCCTAGTATAAGGTCTATAACGAACTCTGTCACTCGATCAAGTGGTAATCTTGGCAATTCCTAAGGAAATACATCCAAAAATTTATGCACAACTTCAATATCTTCCATTCGTGGTGCTTCCTTAGTTAGGTCGACTACGGACACTAGGTACCCAATTCCTCCTTTCTCGAGGCATCTTCTAGCCTTTAATGCAGAAAGAATAAGTTTTTGTTTATGGGGAAGTTTGGTTCCCATAAATCTAAACTATGTGCCTTCCTTGTCTTTAAATGATATCTTCTTTTCAGTGCAAAACAAACTTACTGAATACTGGGATAACCAGTCCATCCTTAGGATGATGCCGAAGTCTGCCATCTCGAGTTGCACCAGGGTGGTATCTAAACTTTGTCCATTTATAAGAACTGGACATGGTCCATAACCTTGATCTAATTCCGCTTCTAATCCCATAGGTGACCGTACTAGTAGCTTGTAGTCTAACGGTCTGAGGGGTATATTTAATTTCTTTCTAAAAGACAATGGTATAAATGAGTGTATGGCTACAGAGTCAAAGAGTACTCTGACGGGTATGCCATTAATAGGTATGATACCTGTGACCACATCAGGCGATGCGACAACATCCTCAGAAGTGACTGCATAAACCTTTCCTTGTTGTAGCTGCTTCCTTGGCTTAGGATAATCTCTTGAATAATGTCTTACTTGATCACAGTTGTAGCACTTAATGCCAGCCTTTCCTTGCTTTAATTGAGATTGGGCTGTTGGAGTAGTCTTGGTTGCAGCATTGTAGCCTTAGGTGCAAAATGATTTAAATGTCTTGGAGTTTCCTCCGTTGAATGAGTTTCCATTCAGCCTCTTTATACCCCTGCTTTGAGCAAAGTAACTCTCTCTTTGACTAGACTCCAAAACTCGTGCTACCTACACACCTTCATTGTATATTTTCTTTTCCAGCCCCAAAACATGCTCTCGGATGCTTCCCCTAAGTCCCATAACAAACCTTCGGGTATTGGTATCTTCTTCCTGCATGCTAGAGGGAGCAAAGAAGAACAACTCTTCATAACCCTACTGATAAGCATCTACAGTCATCTGTCTCTAGTACAGACTCAAAAACTCCTTTTCCATTTGATCTCTGAAACTCCTAGGGAAAAACTTCTCGAAGAAAGCTTCTTTGAAGATAGCCCTGGTTAATTAGATGTGCTTTGTCAATAGATAACTCCGAGTTGACTTCCACCAGTGATGTGCATCACCTTTTAGCATAAATGTGGCACATATTACTTTCCCTTCTTCGCTGATAGTCATCATCATAAAGTTTCTCGCCATCTTGTCGATCTAGTGGGCTGGCCACAAAGGATCCGATGGCTTACCAGTGAATTTCCTCAGTTTCATCTTTAGAAAATGCTCGATCAGTCTGGAGTGATCAAGCTGATATTGTGCATAAGCTCCATACATGGGTGGTTGGTACTGATAATTACCTTGGTTGTACCCGCCTTACGGTGCTTTAGGGTTCTACACTTGAGTTTTCACAACTAGTGTTTGCGGTGCTTGGGGTACCATGTTGTTCATAGCAGACGCTTGGGGCAAAGTATTGCTACCCCTAGGCATGGTACTAGCTTGCACTGTAGGCATAGGTGTGGTGTTTGCAGTTAGGGAAGCAATTCCCATGGTAGCTTGCATGTTCGCTTGCATTTGTTGCACTTGTTGTACTTGTTGTGATAAATTCATCACTGCAATAGCCAAATCTGTAGGTGGTGCTGGTAAATTAATTGGGTTGGCCTAGGTGTGAACATCCTGAGGCACAACATTTTGATTTCCAGCATCTCCTCCTTGCTCTTCTTGACCTTCATTGTCATGACCTCCGTAGATGATAGAGGTGGCTTTGTACTTTGTCTCCTTCTGGTTAATCTACGCCCAGCCATTTAAATTTCTGGGTAAAGTAATATTAGAGAGGCTACACATGTAAGACAAGATAGAATGGTAATATTTTTTTAGTCCCATAGTGGAAGGAGAGAGAAGAAACAAATTATGAAGCAATAACTCTAACATAATAAAAAACAGACAACAGTTAATCGTATGGTCGATGTCATACGGCCGCATGTAGAACGACCATTGATTTCGACCATACGAACCCTAGCAACTCACCGAGACCCTATGGTCGATCTTATGGTCTATTGTACGATCGATTGTTTTGGTCAAATTGTGTGACTGTACGATTCAAAAATCAGGTTTTAAACCTATTTTTTGAGATTTCTCTCTCATTCCTTACAATTGCTCTGATACCAAGTTATCACACCCGAATTCTGGACTAACCAGAATAGTGTAATGAACTTTCAATAAATCAACGGTTCAAGCAGGATCTTGTTTAGGTAGTACCCACTATATCAAACCACACACACCTTCCACGGTAATAATCAGAGATAATAAACAAATAAATGAAAATCTTTATAATTAATTAACTGAATATCTAACAGTGATAAATAAATATTTAATCCAGTTATTTCCATGTAACTCAAGACATAAAAGTAAAATAATCAATTACAAGTCCGATAATCAAAATATAACTAAACTAATCAAAGACGCATTGATTGCACTCGCATGAAGGATCATGCGCATCTTCAACAACTTCTATGTCCATAGCCGTCATGTGTCCATATGATGGCGCATTCACGTACTCTTCTACAATAGGACCTACATCATCAACTAAAGATATTCGACGTCGAAAGGGTGAGCACACATCACTGCTCAGTGAGCAAAATAAAATAAGGCAACAAACATATGCATGCATTCAATTTTGGTCTGGTTTTTAAGTTTACAATGTGATATAGAAAGGTTTGGCGGCGACCGCACCTCTATACACGGGTGTGTAAGCCCACCCAATGGATCAAACACCATTGTCATCCACATCCACCCCACCATGGAATAGAGATAGAGCTAAAGTGTCCAGATCACATACCGCCAACACTTCTCTTGATGCCCTACCCATACCAACATGTAAGCCCCTATTAGCAAGGGCGTGCAAACTAGGCTCGCAACTAACCAATCCTAAATGTCATCTAATGTATCCAAGGCCTCACCCCAGCATCCCTCAATACGTCCATAGAGATAGAGCTAAGGCCCCCCGATAGAGTCAAAGACCACACAGTTCAAGACCACCTCCCCTGATGCCCTATGACATAATAGTTATGCTAAGGTAATGGCGATACGACGATGTTAATAGACAAGACTTGAGTAGAGATAGAGCTAGAGTTTGGTGACCAAGTCAAAAACCACAATGCCACGTCCTCACCCTGATGCCCCACTCACATCCAACACACTAACCACACACACACAATTACATGCCTATTCCTATCATCATCAATCAACATGGTAGCAAATAGACATAAGTAAATATGCATGAGCAGTAATAACAGTAATATTGGATGACATGTGAGATGCACATTACAAGCATACAAGCATAGAATCAATCATGGCATTGGACTCAATAAAATAACAGTTTATTATTATATAATTAATTTAGGTATTGTTCCCTCACCTGTTAGCAAAGCTCGATCTCCTTCCAAGCCTTATAACTCTTTTTGAATCAATTTAGTAACCTAAAAGTTACATGAATTTAAGTTAGGGTTCATATGTACCATGTTACAGTAGTCAAAAATCGAAACAGATCACAGATAAGTGTCTGATTGGTCCTATGGTCTCATGCTGTGTCAACCTTACCATGTACGGTCGATACCCTACAGTTGCACTATATGCGACCATACATCTGCGACCATACGGTTCCTGAATTCTTCCCGAATGGCTATGGTCCATACTCTGGCTATGCTATAGTCAATCGTAGCTGCTACCATACTGTTTTCTGACCAAATTCTACTTTCAATCCGAATTCTTCCTCTTGGCTCTTCAATAGGGTCCTTCCTAATGATCATTATAAGGCCAAATTTCTTAGTTTTGCCAACTAATTACTCTAACCCATCCTCCATGATCCCTTCTTGATATTTTCTCAGAGAATCCCATAGTTGAATCCTTACATTGGCTTTGGTATTACAATTTACACTAGAAATTCCCACTCTTAATGTTCTAAGGCTACAGAGACAAGGTTCATACCTTACTTATTGCAGAGAGTCTGTAGAACTCTTCTCTCAGCCTTCTCCTTAGTCTTCTCTCCTTCTCCTTCTCTTTCTTCTCTTCCTCTAGGGTTTAATGATGTTTCAAAAGAGTGAATAAGGGTTGAGGAACGTCCTTTATATAGAGAGAAACTCTCCATATAAGGTTCTCCAATAATAGGAAAGAGATCCTCCTTTTATTTGGAAAGTTTCCAAACTCGGAGTCTGGTTTGGGATCATGTGATCGAACGTACGGTCATAAAATTTGTCGACCATACCCTTGAAAACATCAACCGTACAGCTATTAATCAGTGGTCTTTATTTCCTACTGTATAATCGACCATACCTACCTAGGTAGTCGACCATACACTTGATTATCAGTGTTTTGGGTCAATTTTCATACCTAGTCTTGTGGTCCTTCTTCACACGGTCGATCCACTTGATCCAGCTATGATGGGAAGACCTGGCATGACACGATTAGATCGGGTTAGTGGAGTGCTGGTCTTATATAGGGTCTGGGGAAGTTGTCAGGGTTCGTGTGGTCGAGCCTATGGTTGCATGTAATGCGATCGTACAATATCAACCACACGATTGATTGTTGCCTGATGCGTGTCGAGCGCTCAAATTAAATTACCTTACTTTGAAACGTAGATAGTAGCAAGTAAGAGTCGAACCCACAAAGATTGTATGATCAAGATTAAAATGTTTAATTAACCTAAAGAGAGAAAAAAAACAAATGAAAATAAAATAAGACTCAGAAAGTAACCAATTATTGTACTAAAACAGATTCTGATTAATCTTATTAGCACAACTTCATTGGCTATTCTATGTATGGAGGGGGGTATGTTTGCAGTAGAAAAGAACAGTAATTAATTATCTAAAATACAAGAATAAAGAGCAAGGTAATACAAATATCAAAGATTAAACCAATAAGAGAAAACTTTGGTCAAAAGGATACTTACACCTCTTCATAAACTTGTTCATCGACATAAAGGATTATCAATTCCAATTGAATAATCAATCAAGAAAATTAGGACTAGGCCTAAAATCCTTAGTCTTTCCTTAAGATTGGTCTATTAAAAGATAGCTTATTAATAGCACCCTTACTCTTAAATCAATCTCAAGACTAGGCTCTCGATTTGATTCAGGAATAACAATAACAATTGGAAAGACGATTGAAATTAAACGTTAAACACACACCAACGTGGTTTAATTATTTTAATCTGATTTCTCCTAGAAATATAACATTAACTTGCCCATTAACGTCAATCCCCATTGCCACTGACATAGAATCAATTGATAGCAATTCAATTCTAATATAACAATTGATTAAATAAATAAATCAATTAGTAGTACTCCTAATCAACCCATTCATCTCAATTTTTCTTTTTTTATCGGCTTGTGCAATGTCCGTTTTCTTAGGCTTTCTAAGTTACCCATGTAGCAAGTGTTGGGTCAGTGACTCCCAAACCAGTTGGCTTTAGGGCACTAGGTGTAGAAACACCCCTAGGACTTAATAACTCAAGTAACAAAGGCCACAAAATCAGACTTAGTCAATTAAACTGCTTATAACCATCATCTCAATTTTTTTTTTTTTTTTTTTTGGAATTGTCATTTCTCAAATTTACCGTTTATTCCCCACAACTAAGAGTTGGTGCAAACGTGAAATACAAAGACACATAACAATAAAATTTTATCTCAGATGGTGATTCAAATTTAGTTGCATATCTAATCTAAGGTTCAAGAATCTCAATAATTTAATCATATTTATAAAGTTTCAACATGGTCACTTTAGAGAATTAATCCAAACTTGTAACTGGTCAAAAAAAAAATTTTTTTTTTTTGAAAGAAAATTTGAAGTCAATTTTTTTTCAGTTACTATATACAACCAATATATACTAACAACATGTAAAAATAAAAATAAAACACATCGTAGAATTCTCCCACACTTAAAACTTACATTGTCCCCAATGTAAGACTAAATGCAAAGAAAAAGACAAATACAAACATAATATCTATGAAAAAAAATAATAAATAAATAAATAAAAAGAGAAAAGGTTAAGAAAGCAAATCTGATTTCTTGGGTTGCCTCCCAAGTAGCGCTTTTGTTTAACGTCGTTCGCTCGACTTTGCAGCTTTCCTCAATCTGAATAAAGTGGATCTTCTAAGTCCATAACTTTCTCAACCAACGAGTTAACTTGAAAACCTTCATGGTAAGGTTTAAGTCTATATCCATTGACCTTGAAAATCTTTTGAGTGTCCAAACTTTGAATCTCAACTGTACTATTTGGAAAGACATTAATAACAATAAAAGGACCAATCCAGCGAGATTGCAACTTACCAGGAAATAACCGAAGCCTTGAATTATAAAGGAGCACTTTTTGTCCAACAACAAATTGCTTCTTAGAAATCATTTTATCATGAAAGGCCTTCGTCTTTTCTTTATAAATTCGAGAGTTCTCATAAGCTTCATTGCGAATCTCCTCTAACTCCTGCAATTGCAACTTTCATTGCTCCCCCGCCTTATCCGTCTCCATGTTACACTGCTTAATTGCCCAGAATGCCTTGTGCTCCAATTCTACTGGTAGATGACATGTTTTTCCATAAACCAATCGATATGAAGACATCCCTATAGGTGTCTTATAAGCAGTCCTATAAGCCCATAGTGCATCGTCAAGTCTTGTACTCCAGTCTTTCCTATTCGGATTAACTGTTTTTTCTAAAATTGACTTCACCTCTCTATTAGATACCTCGGCTTGCCCATTAGTTTATGGATGGTAGGCAGTTGAAATATTATGGGTCACAGCATACCTCTTAAGCAGTGCTGCTACAGTGCGGTTACAAAAGTGAGTCCCTCTATCACTGATCATTGCCCGTGGGATCCCAAATCTAACAAAAATGTGAGACTCGACAAAATCTACAACCACTTTAGAATCATCAGTTCGGGTGGCTTTTGCTTCCACCCACTTTGACACATAATCAACAGCAAGTAAAATATAAACATTGCCAAAAGAATTAGGAAAAGGACCCATAAAGTCAATGCCCCAAACATCAAAAATTTCACAAATAAGTATGGGGGTTTGTGGCATTTGATCCCTACGGGCCACATTACCTGAGTATTGGCAACGAGTGCATGACTTACAAAATATATATGCATCATGAAATAAAGATGGCCAAAAGAAGCCACATTCAAGCACTTTTCTTGCTGTTCTTTTAGGACCGAAATGTCCACCACATGCATATGAATGACAAAAGATAAGAATGGATTCAAATTCAGTTTTGGGTACGCACCTTCTTACCATTTGGTCTGAACATTGTTTCCAAAGATAAGGGTCATCCCAAATGTAGTACCGAGCATCACTCTTGATTTTCTCTCTTCGTACTCTAGGTAGCTCTGGTGGTATGGTTTTGGTAGCCAAATAATTGACTAAATCTGCATACCAGGGCACTACATTTGTCACCTTAAGTAGTTGTTCATCTGGGAAGAAATATTGTAATGGTATCGCATCATCCTCCTTAACCACCCGACTAAGATGGTCTGCAACTAAATTCTCAGTTCCCTTCTTGTCCTTAATCTCCAAATCAAATTCTTGAAGAAGAAGGATCCATCTGATCAATCTTGGCTTAGATTCCTTTTTCGCCAGCAAATGTCTAAGAGTTGCATGATCAGAATAGACAATAACTTTAGTTCCCAATAAATAAGATCTAAATTTTTCCAAAGCAAAAACTATAGCCAATAGCTCTTTCTCCGTTGTGGAGTAGTTACACTGTGCTTCAGTTAGTGTCCGAGAGGCATAATAGATAGCATGAGCAACTTTCCCAATACGTTGACCCAAAACAGCCCCAATAGCATAATTGCTAGCATCACACATGATCTCAAATGGAGTTTCCAGTTCGGTGATTGAATCACGGGGGCTGTTGTTAGCAGTTCTTTGAGCTTGTCAAAAGCTCTTTTGCACTCATCATTAAAGTCAAACACCACTTCCTTTTGTAAGAGCTTGCATAAGGGCAATGAAATTTTCGAGAAATCCTTGATGAAGCGCCGATAAAAGCCTGCATGTCCAAGAACTTCCCGTATAGTTGTGGGGTAAGGTAAAGATTGAACAAGATCTATCTTTGCTTTGTAACTTCTATACCTCTAGAAGATATCACATGACCTAAAACTGCTCCTTGTGTTACCATAAAATGACATTTCTCAGAATTCAAAACAAGGTTAGTTTCTATACACCTCTTAAGAACAAGTGTAAGGTTATCCAAGCATGTATCAAAAGAGTCTCCATAAACAGGAAAATCATCCATGAAAACTTCTATAATATTCTCTACATAATCAGAAAAAATGCTAACCATACACCTCTGGAATGTGGCTGGGACGGTGCAAAGACCAAACGACATTCGTCGGTAAGCAAAGGTACCAAATGGGCAGGTGAATGTCGTTTTCTCCTGATCTTCAGGTGCAATCACAATTTGATAGTAACCTGAGTAACCATTAAGAAAACAATAGTGCGAACGACCTGCTAACCTCTCCAACATTTGATCGATAAATGGAAGAGAAAAGTGGTCTTTACGAGTTGAAACATTCAATTTCCTATAATCAATACAAACACGCCACCCATTTTGTATCCTAGTAGGGATTAACTCATTATTTTGATTCTTAACAACAGTTATGCCCGTCTTTTTAGGTACCACCTAAACCGGACTTACCCACTTACTATCAGAGATAGGATAGATAATTCCAACATCAAGGAGCTTTAATATCTCCTTCTTCACAACTTCCATCATAGGAGGGTTGAGTCTACGCTGTGCTTCTCTAATCGGTTTGGCTCCCTCCTCAAGAAGTATGCGATGCATGCACATGGCCAGGCTGATTCCCTTAATGTCGGCTATTGTCCACCCAATGGCTGTCTTATGGTCTCTCAAAATTCGAATGAGTTTCTCCTCTTGTAGCTTGGTCAAGTCCCTTGCTATTATCACAGGTAACGTCTCATTGTCTCCTAAGTAGACATATTTGAGATGGTGCGGAAGTGGTTTCAGCTCAACGATAGGTGCCTGCACAATGGAAGGTACCAACCTTGTATGAGATATAGGCAACTCAATGTGAGCAACATCATATCTTTTTGAAATTGGGGGTAAGGCCTGCAATGCCATCAACATCTTCTCTAATTCAGCATTTAACACAAATTCTGAATTGAAATCCATGCTATTCAAATGTTTGCTAATGGCTACCATCAACTCATCTTCACCATTTAATTCAAAAACTTGTTGTACCATATAATCAATTATATCAATAGCAAAAACAGAATTTATATCACTAGGATACCTCATTGCCTCAAAAATATTAAAGTGAACTATCTCGCCATCAAATTCCATAGATAAGGTACCATCATGAACATCTATTTTTGTTTTAGCAGTTTTTAAAAATGGTCTACCCAACAAAAGAGGTGTAGAATTATGAGATGAGTCATCCTCCATTTTTAATACATAAAAATCAGCAGGAAATACCAATTCATTAACTTGAACTAATACATCCTCAATCACACCTTCAGGATATACATTTGATCTATCAGCTAATTGAATAGTTACACCAGTTTCTTTTAAAGGTTCTAGATTTAATGAAGCATATATTGAATAAGGCATAACATTAATTGATGCTCCTAAATCTAACATAGCTCTATTGAAATTGGTGTTACCTATTTTGCATGGGATAGTGAATGTACCTGGGTCTTTACACTTAGGGGGAAGCTTCCGTTGAATAACGGCTGAGACATTTTCACCCATACTTACCTTTTCATCTCCTTTCAATTTTCTCTTGGATGTGCACAATTCCTTAAGAAATTTAGCATACCGTGACACTTGTTTAATTGCTTTAATAAGAGGTATATTTATCTCTACCTTTCGAAAAATCTCCAACATCTCCAGACCTCCGGAAAAGCATCAAAAAAAAGGCTCGAATGGTATGATCCCTCCGTCACCCCAGAATGAAAGGGGTGATCTCATAGTTCTTGGTCTGTGAAGATGCGTTGTTAGGTGCTCCATTTTCCCATTGAGGCCGAACCTAAACCTGCCTCAACTGGATAAATTCACTTATTTCACACAGTTCTTCTGGTCATGCCTTTTCCTTTTTACTTTCTATAATTTCTTTTTCTTCCTTTCTAGATTGAGCAAACCTGCTAGGAAAAGGAGGTTGAATAGGAATAGAGGAAATAGAAGGTTTAGAGTTTACCCCAGATGAGAAAATAGATGTCGGAGCTGATTTTGAGGTCTCTTTCTCTTTTTCCTTTTCTATATTCTCCACTTCTTTTCCACTTCTCAAGATTATGGCATTTGCATTTTCCTTCGGATTCACCATTGGTTGCGAAGGTAGCTTTCCCGAGCCTCGAGCCTCTAGTCTACTCATTGAAGTGGCCAATTGGCTTATTTGAGTCTCCAAGTTCTTTATACCTGCCCTTGTTTCCTGTTTAAATTGTAATGAATCATTGGCAAGTGTTTTAACAATATCTTCCAAGGTCATACCTGAACTTGAAGGTGTTTGTTGTCTGGATTGAAAAGGTTGTTGGCCTTGTTGATACCCATACTGACGATTAGGGCCATCTTGATTACCATAGCTGAGATTTGTGTGATTCCTCCATCCCGGATTGTAATTTGAGTATGGATCGTACTTACGTTGAGGTTGTCCTGGAAATCTACCCACAGTATTTGCTTGCTCTGTAGATTCCTCTTGAAGCGTGGGACACATATCAGTTGGGTGTCCCGCGATGTAGCAAATTCTACAAGTTTGAACCTGTTGCACCTTATCCACAGTCAATTGACGAACAAGTGAAGACAATTCTACAAGTTTTAATTCAAGAGAAGAAGTGCTTACCTCATTAACCTTGTTCGATGGAGGGTCATTTCTTACACCAAATTGCTGAGAGTTAGCAGCCATATTTGCAATCAAATTACGGGCTGCCCTTGGAGTTTTATCCACTAATGCTCCTCCACTCGTTGCGTCAATCATACCCCTATCAGTATGAGAAAGCCCTTCGTAGAAGTATTGAATGAGTAATTATTCACTAATTTGGTGATGAGGGCAGCTGGCGCAAAGCTTCTTGAATCGCTCCCAGTATTCATAAAGTGTTTCTCCATTATATTGCCTAATACCGCAGATTTCCTTTCGAATATTGGCTGCCCTTGAAGCTGGAAAATACTTTTCCAAGAAAAGCCGCCTCATCTCATTCCATGTGGTAATGGATCCTGATGGCAAGTAATAAAGCCAATCTTTTGCATTGTCTGCTAATGAGAATGGAAACGCCCTCAACTTGATTTTCTCCTCAGAAATTCCGGTTGGTTTCATGCTTGAACATACCATATGGAATTCTTTTAGATGCTTGTGTGGGTCATCACCTACAAGACCACGAAAAGTAGGAAGGAGATGGATTAGACCAGATTTAAGTTCAAAGGCAACATCAAGATTAGGATACTCGATGCAGAGTGGTTGTTGGTTCAGATTAGGAGCCGCTAACTCCTTAAGAGTGCGGTTGTTGTTGTCTGCCATTTCTTCAAAGTCTGAATTACTAGTGCTACCAAAAGCTAAATCAATGGCTACGTTATTGCCTGGTGAAGAATTTTTTGCTGTCTTTCTACTTTCTCTCCTTAGCTTGTGCAGAGTTCTTTCTATTTCTGGATCAAATTGCAACTCTCCCAAATGAGAAGATCGGGTCATTCACTTAAGAGAACAAGTAGATAATAAAAAATAAAAATAAAAAAAATCAATTAAATAACCAAACAAATCAATTTAATCAAAATAATCCCCGGCAACGGCGCCAAAATTTGGTGTGTGTCGAGCGCTCAAATTAAATTACCTTACTTTGAAACGTAGATAGTAGCAAGTAAGAGTCGAACCCACAAGGATTGTATGATCAAGATTAAAATGTTTAATTAACCTAAAGAGAGAAAAAAACAAATGAAAATAAAATAAGACTCAGAAAGTAACCAATTGTTGTACTAAAACAGATTCTGATTAATCTTATTAGCACAACTTCATTGGCTATTCTATGTATGGAGGGGGTATGTTTGCAGTAGAAAAGAATAGTAATTAATTATCTAAAATGCAAGAATAAAGAGCAAGGTAATACAAATATCAAAGATTAAACCAATAAGAGAAAACTTCGGTCAAAAGGATACTTACACCATCTTCATAAACTTGTTCATCGACATAAAGGATTATCAATTCCAATTGAATAATCAATCAAGAAAATTAGGACTAGGCCTAAAATCCTTAGTCTTTCATTAAGATTGGTCTATTAAAAGATAGCTTATTAATAGCACCCTTACTCTTAAATCAATCTCAAGACTAGGCTCTCAATTTGATTCAGGAATAACAATAACAATTGGAAAGACGATTGAAATTAAACGTTAAACACACACCAGCGTGGTTTAATTATTTTAATCTGATTTCTCCTAGAAATATAACATTAACTTGTCCATTAACATCAATCCCCATTGCCACTGACATAGAATCAATTTATAGCAATTCAATTCTAATATAACAATTGATTAAATAAATCAATCAATTAGTAGTACTCCTAATCAACCCATTCATCAATCATTATACACATAAATTGGAAGAAAAACAAATATTCAATTAAAAATAAATAAATAAAAACAAGTCTCACAAGTTTACAATGATGGCTTCAGCTCCATCTAACCAAAGATAAGAAAGTTAACCACACATGACTTCTTCAAGAACACAAAAGAAAGAGAGTTGTTCTTTAGCCATTGTCTTCTTTCTCAATCACTCTTGAATCCTCTTTACATAGGCTTTACATTGTTTAAATAGCCAAAATACAAGACTAAAATTGGTATGCCTAGATTTGACAACATTATTACGTGGAAATAAAAATTAAACAAAATCTTCATTCCTAGATTAGATGAAAATCATTCCATTATTAAACAATTGTCACCCCCAAATCTACCAAATTTTGTAAGATTCCATAGTTGTGTATATTCTCCTCAAGATTTTCAATAATCAATCAAGGCCTTCCAATAGTGAACCTTCCGTGTGTAGCAACCTTCCTTCTCTGGTTTAGATTTGGATCAATTTTCCAGATTAGATTTTAAAACCACATTTGGAAGCCCAAACGAACTCTTTCCATGTCAGAATCCTACATGAAATTCAAAACGTTATTATTAAGAGTGCTAGAATTTTCATCTTTTATTAATTAATTAACAAGATTTCTAAAATATACCAAACTCATAAAATAAATTCTATTAAGCTCAATAAGGTATAAAACACCCTAAAAATCAAAATGCAAAAGGAATAAAAAAAATAAAATTATACACTTATCATTGCATGTTTTAGTTCTATTAAACTTAATGCTTTGGAAATTCCTTCTTCTATTGTGGGACTAACATGATACTACTATTCTACCTTGTCTCACATATTTTTTTCCCTTTTAGACACTATTCTACCCAAGAGTTGAAATGGCTGGGCATAAATTAGGTAGAAGGGGACGGAACGCAAGCTCACCTCAACCATTACCTACGGAGGTCACTGCCAATGAAAACCAAGAAGGACAAGAAGAGGATAATGGGAATCAAAATATTGCACCTCAGGAAGTTTACATCTAGGCCAATCCAACTAATTTACTAGCACCACCAACAGACTTGGCCACGGTTGTAATGAATTTGGCATAATAAGTACAACAGTTGCATCAGATGCAGACAAACATGCAAGCTGGCTTGGGATTGCACCACCAGCTGCAAATACCACACCAACACCTCCTGGTAGTAGCGTTGTACCTCCCGCACCCATTGTCAATAATATGGTGCCCATTGCACCGGTGGAAAACAATGTTATACCCATAGTATAGCAGACTCCAGCAATGCATACCCCAGTGCAGAATCTCGGAGTACAGCAAGGGACTAATAACCAAGGAAGCTACCATAACCAGTTACCAGTACATGGGTATTATACACAGAATCAGCTTGACCACTCTAGGCTGATAGAGTAATTCCTAAAGATAAAACCAAAGGAGTTCACATGTAAGTTGTCAGATCCATTGTAGCCAGCTCACTGGATTGACGAAATGGAAAGGAATTTCATGATGATGACTATTACAGAAGAGGAGAAGGTACTATGTGTAACATTTATGCTATAAAGAGATGCACACCACTGGTAGAAATCTACCCGAGGTTATCTGTTAATTAAGTACACCCAGCTGACCTGGGCTATCTTTAAAAAATCTTTCTTCGAGAAATATTTCCCCAGGAGTTTTAGGGACTAGATGGAAAAAGAATTCCTGAGCTTATATCAAGGACAGATGACTATCGTCGCTTCAATGCTATGAAGAGTTATTCTTCTTTACTCCTGCTAGTATGCATGAAGAAGATACTAAGACCCGTAGGTTCGTCATGAGACTTAGAGAAAGCATCCGAGAGCATGTGTTGGGACTAAAAAAGAAAATATACAATAAAGTTGTGCACATAGCACGAGTTTTGGAGTCTAGTCAAAGAGAAAGCTACTTTGCTCAAAACAGAGGTATAAAGAGGCCTAATGGAAATTCATTTAATTGAGGGAATTCAAATACCTTCAAGCCATTCCGTACTCAAGGCTTCAACGCGACAGTCAAGACTACTCAAACGGCTCAACCTCAGTAGAAGTAAGGTAATGCTGGAGTCAAATGCTTTAACTGCAATCAAGTAGGGCATTATTCGAGGGATTTTCTTAAACCAAGGAAGCAACTACAGCAAGGAAAGGTTTATGCAATCAGTTTTGAAGACACTACCCCATCACCTGATGTGGTCACAGGTAAGACTCAACCTTATATCTTGGAATGTCTTGTGTGAGCATATAAATTAATTTAGGAAAAGTCACAGGAATCGTACGTATAGTCAAAATACCAGTCAGAGTACTTTTTGACTCTAGAGCCACCCACTTATTTGTATCTATGTCTTTTAGAAAGAAACAAAATGTACCCTTCAGAACACTAGACTACAAGCTATTAGTACGGTTACCTATGGGATTAGAAGCAGAATTAGACTAGGGTTATGGACCATGTCCAGTTTTCATAAATGGACGAAACTTGGATGCAAACCTAGTACAGCTCGAGATGGCAGACTTCGACATCATCTTAGGAATGGACTGGTTGTCTCAGCATTCCATGAGTTTGCTTTTTGCTAAAAAGAATATATCATTTAAGGACAAGGAAGGAGTAGATTTCAGTTTTACTGGAACCAAACTTTCCCGTAAGCAGAAACTCATTCTTTCTGTATTAAAGGCTAGGAAATACCTCAAAAAAAAAAAGGAGTTGGGTACCTAGTGTCCATGGTTGACCTCACCAAAGAAACACCATGAATGGAAGATGTTGAAGTTGTATGTGAATTTCTAGATGTATTTTCTGAGGATTTACCAAGATTGCCACCAGATCGAGTGATAGAGTTCATTATAGACCTTATACCCAGAGCCACACATGTATCTAAGGCACCCTTTCGAATGGCTCTTACTGAATTGAAAGAGCTAAAGGTTCAACTACAGGAGTTACTGGACAAGGGTTATATCCGACCTAGTATATCACCATGGAGAGCACCAGTGTTGTTCATAAAGAAGAAGGACGGTAGCGTTCGACTATGTATAGACTACCGAGAATTGAACAAGCTCATGATTAAGAATCGGTACCCGTTGCCTCGGATCGATGATTTATTCGACCAATTGCAAGGTGCCAAGGTGTTCTCCAAGATTGATCTTCGGTCAAGATATCATCAGTTGAAGATCAAGGATAGTG
This sequence comes from Protea cynaroides, assembly GCA_028583415.1. Lineage (NCBI taxonomy): Eukaryota > Viridiplantae > Streptophyta > Magnoliopsida > Proteales > Proteaceae > Protea > Protea cynaroides. Next base: position 7,667,443 of record CM053267.1, on the reverse strand, counting down.
ATATTCTGAAGACAGCATTCAGAACCAGATATGGACATTATGAGTTTCTAGTTATGTCTTTTGGATTGACTAACGCCACTACAACTTTCATGAAACTTATGAATCAGGTATTCCAAGACATGCTGGTTACATCAATCATTGTGTTTATAGATGACATCCTAGTCTACTCCAAGGACAGAGAGACTCATGTAACAAATCTTAGAGCCGCTCTTCACCGACTGAGAAAAGAGAAGCTTTATGCCAAGTTTACTAAATGCGAGTTCTGGCTAAATGAAGTAGCTTTCTAAGGCCAAGTACTATCAACTGAAGGAATTAAAATGGATCCTAGCAAGATTGAAGCTACTGTGAAATGGGAAGCACCTAAGAACATTGCAGAAATTAGAAGTTTCTTGGGTTTAGCTAGGTACTATCGATGATTCATTGAAGATTACTCTAGAATCACTTTACCTCTCTCCAGTTTGACTAATAAAGGAGAAAAGTTTGTTTGGACCGACAAATGTGAAGAGTATTTCCAAACACAGAAAGCAAGGTTAATATCGGCACCAATCTTGACTATTCTGGTACCAGGACAGTCATTCACCCTATACATCGATGCTTTTGGATTGGGTTTGGGATGCGTACTCATGCAAGGAGAGCAAGTAATTACGTATGCCTCAAGACAACTGAAGGTACACGAGAAGAATTACCTTACTCATGACTTAGAGTTAGCAGTGGTGGTATATGTCGTCAAAATATGGAAACATTACCTATATGGAGAGAAAATTTTAGACTAAATCAGACCATAAAAGTCTCACTCACCTGTTCACCCAAAAGGAGCTGAACATGAGACAAAGGAGATGGCTAAAATTGATAAAAGATTATGATTGTGACATCGAGTATCATCCAGGAAAGGCTAATTTAGTTGCTGATACACTGAGCAGGAAAGCGTTAAAGAAGCCTGATGAAGAAGTTAGCACAAATGCAGCAATATGTGTCGTAGGAAGAGTATTCAATTATGGCAATAAGCAATTTATAATTGATAAACCGGGTAGATCAACTAACCTAGGGTTTATTTATTGACTCTTAAATATGTTCACTACATTGAGGATTGTATCTGATCTGATAGAGGAAGTGAAAACAGCTATCTAATCAAACCCCTATTTGAGGACAGTCCAAGAAGACTTGGAAAAAGGTAAGACCACTCTCGATTTCACTTTGGACTCCGAAAAGGAACTAAAATACAAGGGAAGAGTATGCGTACCTGAAAGTGAAGATGTAGATATCAGATACAGACTAATGAGGGAAGCTCATTCTACCTCTTATTCAATACACCCTAGATGTACAAAGATGTATCATGATCTAAAAAAATTATATTGGTAGAGAGGAATGAAAACAGACGTAGCTAGATATGTGTTTCAATGCCTAAATTGTCAACGGATAAAGGTAAAAAAACAAAGACCTACAAGCTTGCTATAACCACTACCTGAACCAGCTTGAAAATGGGAGTGCATTACTATGGACTTCGTCACTAGATTAGCATTGACTCCCAGAGCAGTTGATGCAGTCTGGGTGATTGTAGATTGCTTAACTAAGACAGCTCGTTTTATAGCTATATGACCTCAGTATACTCTGGAGCGGTTAGCTAAGCTATATGTGGATAAATTTCTCCGATTACAAGGTGTACCTGATAGAATTGTGTCGAACCGAGATCCCCGCTTTACTTCAAAATTTTGGAAAGGATTGCATAAAGCAATGGGACAACATTAAAGTTCAGCACCACATTCCACCCTCAGAAAAATGGGTAATTGGAGTGAACCATACAAATCCTAGAAGATATGCTTCATGCCTGCGCTATGGATTTCAAGAGGGCTTGAGATGAGAAGTTGCCACTGATCGAGTTTGCCTATAACAATAGCTACCAAGCTACTATACAGATGCCACCCTATGAATCATTGTATGGTAGAAAATGTCGAACCCTCTTATTCTGGAATGAAGTCGGAGAGTGAAGAATTATCGGACCAAAATTTGTTGAAAAAACTTGTCGAGTAGTCAACATAATCAAGGAAAGGGTCAGGACAGCTCAGAATCGTCAGAAACAATATGCAGATAATCGACCCTGAGACCTTGAATTTGCCATAGGTGATAAGGTATTCTTGAAAATATCCCCTATGTGTAGGTTGAAACTGTTCGAACAGAAAGGAAAGATGTGTCCTAGATATATTGGACCTTATGAGATTCTAGCGAGGCATGGAAAGGTAGCGTATCAGCTAGCACTACCACCATCAATGTCTGGTGTACATGATGTATTCCATGTCTCACTACTGAAGAAGTACGTTAGAGATCCAACATACATGTTAACAATGGATCCACCAGATTTGACTGAATTTGACATCCGAAATAGTACCTTTTGAAAACACCAATCGAAAGGTTCAACGTCTTTGTATCATGATATCTACCATGTTAAGGTTACCTAGAGAAGCCAAGATGTGGAAGAAATCACATAGGAAGAAGAGAACGCTATGCGGAAGCAATATCCCCACTTATTCAACTAGGAAGGTATGTGTAAATTTTGAAGATGAAATTTATTTAAGGGGGAGGAAGTTGTAAGACCTGCACTCCACTAACCCGGTCTAACCATGTCGTGTCAAGTCTTCCCATCATAACCTGATCAAGTGGACCAACCATGTAAAGGAACCACGAGACCAAGTAAGAAAATCGACTAAAAAACACTTAAATTTAAGTGTATGGTCGACTACCTGAGCTGGTATGGTCGACCATACGGTGAGAAAATAAGACCAGTCAATATGGGACGTGTGGTCGACACTTCTGAAACATGTGGTCGACGGATTTTTCTATTGCACGTCTGACCGTACGTTGCCAGATCAGACTCTGTGATTTAGAAACTTTCCAAATCTTAAGAGATTGCTTTCTTAGTTGAAGTAGGGCTCTATATGGAGAGTTTCTCTTTATATAGAGGAGGTCCCTTAGCCCTTTCTCACTCTTTTGAATCATTATCAAACCCTAAAACCTAAGAGAGAAAGAGAGAAAGAGAAAGAGAAGGAGATTTGGAGAAGAAGGCTTAGAGAAGGAGTTTTGCAGATTCTCTGCAATAAGTAAGGTATGAACCTTGTCTCTGTAGCCATATAATACCTAGAGTAGGAGTTTCTACTGCAAATTGTGATACCAAACCCAGTGTAAGGATTTAAACTATGAAATTTTCTAAGCAAATCTCAAAAGGGATCTTGGAGAATGGGTTGGAGTACTTAGTCTGATAAAAACTAAGATTTATGGCCATAGAATGATCATTAGGAAGAACCCCATTGATGAGCTAAGAGGAGGAACTCATATCAGAAGTAAAAAATCAGACCAAACTCGTATAGTCGCAGCTATGGTCGACCATAGGGTGATCATAAAGTCGACCATTCGGGAAAATCCAAGGAAACGTGTGATCGCAGGTATGGTCTCATATAGTGCGACGATAAGGGGTCGACGGTATGTGATATGGTCGACACAGACATGCGACCACAGGATCAATCAATCACATATCAATGGTCCGTTTCAACTTTCGACCACTATAACTTGTTACAAATGAACCCTAACTTAAATCCATATAATTTTTAAGTTCTTAAATTGATTCAAAAAAATTTACAAGGCTTGAAAGGAGATCAAATACCGTTAACAGGTGAGGGAACAAGACCTAAATTAATTAATTAATAACAAGCTACCTTTATTTTATTGAGTCCAATGCCATAAATGATTATATACTTATTTGCTTGTAATGTGCATCTTACATGTCATCCAATATTACTGCTATTCCTATTCATGCTTATTTATTTTATCATTTTATATCTTATTGTGGATGTTGATAGGAATAGGCATGTGTTTATGAGTGTGGTGTAAGGAGAAAAAATTTCTCTTCCACCCATCTCTGATGGATGGAAAAACTGACTTGGAGTCGCCACCTAAAATAAGGTCTAGGACCTATAAAAATATAGTCTCATCATAAGAAAAGACTTCTATTGACTCATTGGACCCAATATATTGACTTTGGTTTATCAGAGAACAGGTAAGCGTTCAAAGTACAATTTGGGAAGGTGTTAGGCACCCAAAGCCACCCGATCCGAAAATCAACCTCCTATGTGAATATACTTTCCTTAGACTCTATTGTTCTAACTGTTCTTGGTTAATGGATGATGACTAGGGCTCATGGGGGATCCTCTGCCAAGTTGCTAAATTCTTCTAACATACAGTTTAGCCAAAGATGTTCTCAAAATAAATAAATAAACAAAGTAATATACAATAAACCAAACCGAAAATGGTTCGATGAAGGACTAAATCTGAGACGTCCTAGACATCTCAAATTGCCTACGTATTTCAATCCTGGAAATCAAGTCCATAACGTAGTTTGAACGAAATGTGATTAAGGTTTATGGATGTGATTTATGATTAAGCTTCATTAGATTCAATTGTTCAAGTTGAAGTTTATGCTTGATAATGATTGAGATTGAATCTAGAGATAGCCTAGTGAATCGAAGTGAATATGGATATGGATATAATATGGATATGGATATGGGGGACCTAAGGATACTAAGATGGGGTATCGTATTTGGAGAGATCGTCCAAGTTGCCTACGTATTTCAAAGGTCCTGAAAATCAGGTACAACGTAGTAAGTTATTTTTTTGGATTGATACTCTCGGGGAGCAATATGTCTCTTTCTACTCTCGGGGAGCAATTTGTCTCTCTCTACTCTTTGGGAGCAATCTATCTTTCTCTCTACTCTCGGGGCGCAATTTGTCTCTTTCTACTCTAGGGGAGCAATCCATCTCTCTCTAATCTCGGGGAGCAATCTGTCTCTTTCTCTCTAGGGGAGCAATCTGTCTCTCTCTACTCTCGGGGAGCAATCTGTTTCTCTCTACTCTCGGGGAGCAATCTATTTCTCTCTACTCTCGGGGAGCAGTCTGTTTCTCTCTACTCTAGGGGAGCAATATGTCTCTCTCTACTCTCGAGGAGCAATCTGTTTCTCTCTACTCTCGGGGGGCAATATGTTTCTCTTCTACTCTCAGGAAGCAATCCGTTTCTCTCTACTCTCGGGGAGCAATATTTTTCTCTTTAGTCTAGGGGAGCAAGGTGTTTCCTTCTACTCTCGGGGAGCAAGGTGTCTCTACTCTCCGGGAGCAAGGGGTTTAATACTCTCAAGGAGCATACTCTCAAGGAGCAAGGGTTTGAGTCTGTTTGAGAATCTCTCTAAACTACCTACGTATCTTAGGGTGCTGCCCTAAAAATCAAGATCTACGTAGTTCAAAATTTGGATTCCTTCATTCATGTGTATATTCTTTCAAGATCATGGTGTGGAACCGTGTTTGGAAATCTCACCAAACTGCCTACGTATCTTAGGATGCTACCCTAAGAATCAGGATCCGCATAGTTCGAAATGTAGATTCAATCATTGATGTGTATATTCTTTCAAGATCATGATGTGGAACCTAAATGCTCTATGGTTCGATTCACTTTACACCTATCTAGTTTTCTGTATCCTAGGGGAGATGAGTTGAAGGGGTAGGGATCGTCCTAAGCTACCCTTGACTTAAATCCCTAATTTGGCATGTGTTGGGCAAGGCTTTCTGATTCTTGATTAAGATTTATCATTTTTTTATTCTTACCCTTCCCGTGAATGTGGGTGCCTACATACATGTTCCCACACCTAATATGTCTTCTAAGTGTACAGATATAGTAGTTCGACTAGGGTGTTACAGAAATTAAGTTATTGTCAACAATAAATATCATTCAAATATGGCAAGTAACAACATATATCATGTCAAGTACAGCAATAAAGCATGTGAATAAATATAGCAGCAAACATGTGAGAGCATTGATCAAGCATCAATCATCAACAATGTGACCAAGATCATATTTGATCGACTACTCAGATTTGATGTAATCGATCATCATCAATGTGATCAAGATCATATTTGATTGATGGTTTAGATTCACTTAAAACATTCATGAGGTCAATCTAACCGTTCAAATTTAATTAAATTACTCAAAAAGGTAATCCAACAATTCAAATCACTCAAGATGGTAATCTATCCATTCAAATTCCTCTAAATCATTCATAATCAAGATCCAACAGCTCATATCACTCCAAATGACAATCTATCCATTCAAATTCTTCTAAATCATTCATAATCAAGATCCAACAGTTCATATTCATTTACATCTATCATCAAGACAATCCGATGGTCCAGATTCATTTATATCACTCATGATGTCAATCTAATGGCTCAGATTCTTCTAATAAGATGCTCATGATCAAGATCTAATGGTCTCTATTTCATATCACTCATGATCAATGGCTCAATTCATTTCATTATAAGATCCAAATCAAAATTAAACGTCCAATGGCTTAAAATTAATATTTTCTCATGATCCAAAAAAAAAAAATCAATCTTCCAATAGCTCAAAATTAATCATATTAAAAACTCTAGCTCAATGGCTAAATTTTAATCACTTTGAATTCCAAGATCAATGGCCAAGATTTAATCATGAAAAAATTCAACATCACATGCCCATATTTTTTATCACATTGAAATCAATCATCAATTGTCTAGATTTCATTCACATTAAAAATCCTAAATCAAATGCCACATTTTATTGACATTAAATTAAATATTAATGGTTCAATTTTATTTATATCATTCCAAGCATATGATCGAATCAATTTCATCAAAATTCCAAACATATGGGATCAATCAATTTCATCAATTTTCACAATGCCAAAATCGGATCAATTTCATTCAATTAACAATCGGACCAATTTCATCATATTCCACAATCGGATCAATTTCATCAATTTCCACACGATGGGATCAATCTCATCAATTTCCAATATGTGGGATCAATCTCAATGTCATCAAAATTCCATGCATCCAATGGGATTAATTTTAATTTCATCAAAATATCATGCCTCTAAGCATGGTATGATCAAACATATTAAATTCCAGCATGGTTGGATCATTCACTTAAAAAAAATCCAACCATGGCTAAAATTATAATCAAATTAAAATTCATGCAATGGCTAGAATTTAATCCAATTAGGATTCATGCAACAGATCAAGAATCAGATGGTGAGATGATCCATCACTGGTTTTAGCAGAGAAAATTAATGGATTCGGTGGGCGTGTTAGGATCGGATCAGATTAGGAGATGGTTGGTTTGTTGGGAGTTACGGTGGGTGGTGTTTGGTGTGGGACAGGTGTTGAGATGGCTTAAAAGAGATGATCACATTTACATGAAAACTAAACAGAAAGAAGACAGATGGCCTTACCTCTCCTCTCTTGATATCCTGCCTCCTTCTTCTTTAGTTTTTCTTCTTCTTCTCGATCTTTTCCTCTTCTTTGGCTTCTTTTATTCTCTCTTCTTCTTCAGCTCCTTCCTATCTTCTTCTCTGCTCCCCTCACATTCTCCCGCTTCTCTATTTCTTCCTCTTCTCTTAAACTCTCTCTATTCCTCCCACTTCTCTTCTTTTCTCTTAGACTCTCTCTACCATCCCCCTTTCTGATTTTTTTCATTTTTTATTCTCCCTTTCATCTCACTTCTCTTCTTTTCTCTTAGACTCTCTCTGCCGTCTCACTTCCCTTTTTTTTTTCTTAGACTCTCTCTCCCCTTTTGATTTTTTTTCTTTTCTTATCTCCACTCACGTTCCCCCCTTCTTTATTTCTTCCTCTCTTCTTCTCTTTTTTTCACTCTCCCCAGTTTCTTTTTTTTTTCCCCTTGAGTCACCACCGACCCAACTCTTTCCCCTTTTTTCTTTCCTTTTTTTCCTTTTTTTTTCTTTCTTGAATTTGAAAAAGAGTCAGATGAAATGGTTTAATCCTCTTATTTCTCGAACCGAGAGATCCATGAATCGGGATCCTGATGCATATAGATACAAATGGACCAATGGGAGAAAGAATTTCCAAGAACATTTGGAACATTTCGTTTCTGAGCAGAAGAGCCATTTTCAAGTAGTGTTTGATCAACTTTAGTTTTTCTTTCCATTCTGTCCCATGGCTCTCTCTCTCTCTTGATTTCTTTCCTTTTTTTTTTCTTTTTTCCTTCTTTCCAAATGGCTAGCCGAGTCTCTCCTTTTTCTGATTTTTCTTTCCATATCTCTCACTTTTTTCCTTTTTTTTCTCCTAATCTCTATCACCGACTCCCTTAATTCTTTCATTTTTCTGATTTTTTTTCTTTCCTATTCTTTCCTACCGTCCCTTTCTCTCCTCTTCTCCTTTTATTTCTATTTTTAGAGTCCCACAACTCTTCTCCTCCTCTCCTTTTTTTTTGTTTTTTTAGAGTCCCACGGGTCTCTCTCTCTTCTTCTTCCCTTTTATTTTCTTACCTTTTGGATTTCCATCAAAGTATATATAATATATAAATAATATATATGATACTATACATATACATTACTATATAATATATTACAATATAGTAACACATGTATAAAGTATATGCACATGGGACTGAACTGGTTTGATCTGGACCGGTTTGGGCTTAGTTGATCTATTCAAGGTTGACTGAGCCGGACTAACTTATTTGGATTGGACCGACATGAGTTGACTAGGTTAAACTAATATGGGTTGAGCTGGGTTGGGCCAAGATTGATTTTTCTCTCTCTATCATTTCATAGACCATTTCCACTGTCATTCCTCATGAAATCTTCAGACAGTATTTGTCCCAATTTTTTTACTTTCACTTTATAGAATACTAAAAATGAAAAATACTAGAGCTTAAATCACCTCATTTGGATGTAAAATGGCCAACTTATGAATTTTTGAAGTTTAAATAGGCTAATTTATCATTCGACTAGCAACTCTACATGGGATGCCTCAGAGACCTCTACCTAAAATCTTTCACGTTCACTTATTAGAGCACTAAAAATGGAACATATTGAGACTTGAATCACCTGATTAGACATCGGATAGTAAAATTATGAGGAATTGAAGTTTAAACGGATATATCGGCTTGCGGCTCCATATGAGATCCTCGGAGACCTCTGCTCCAGATTTTCCACGACTACTTTGTAGAGTACCAAAAATGAGGCATAATGGCACTGGAATCACTTTATTTGGAAGTGGGATGAGCAATATATGAGAAGATAAATTTTAAATAATTAAACTTATAATAATTTGCATGCCAGCCCTTGGATATTATTATTCTTCAGAAAATACCCTTATTCTTATTCCGGGACTAAAATCATCATTCTTCTTCATTTAACATCAGAACTGAGCGATTCAGATCTCATTTTGAAGGTATTTCCAAGACCTAGGCATCCATGTAGGTTGCAGCCCATGACCTTATTATGGGGCCTATCGAAAACCATATCGAAGTAAGAGCTAAAAATCCACAACTTGCATTGGGATTCACCCACTTGCCGTATGGTTTTACTTAAGCTTCTGACACTGGGGATCATCTCAGTTATTCTATAACATTTTAAAGATCATGCCGGGGCTAATCGACTGTCATTTTTGAGAGAGTTTCACTCGCCTCCCCTGTACTTTTCAAACTTTCTCTCATTTCTCCCACTTTGTTGGCTACACTCCAGTAAGACTTTGTCCAATTGGGGATGGAAAAAATGGAGCGCTTACATGTGGTTGGTGTATTGTGTGGGGAAGGGTGTTTGATCCCTAAACCATGCTTCACATTGACATCATCGTATCGCCATTACCTTAGCAGAACTATTATGTCATAGGGCATCAAGGGAAAGGTCTCGGACCATGTGGTCTTTGACTCTATCGGGGGACCTTAGTTCTATCTCTATGGATGTATTGAGGGATGCTGAGGTGAGCCCTTGGATACATTTGGATGGTATTAGGATTGGTTAGTTGCGAGCCCAGTTTGCAAGCCCTCACCAGCGGAGGCTTAAGTGTTAGTATGGGTAGGGCATTAGGGGAAGTGTTGGTGGTGTGTAATCTAGACACTTTAGCTCTATCTATACTCCATGGTGGGTGCATGTGGAATGACAATGGTGTTTGATCCATTTGGGGATTCACACACTCGTGTATAGAGGTGCAGTAGCCGCCAATCCTTTCTATAGCATAGTTGCAAACTTAAAACTATACCAAAGATATGAATTAAATACATGCATATGTTTGCGCATTGTTTTGTTTGCTCACTGAGCTGTGATGTATGCTCACCCTTTTGACGTCTAATATTTATAGCTGATGATACAGGTATGACCGTAGAAGGCTATATGAATGCACCGATGTATAGACACATGGTAGGTATGGAAGTGGAAGCTATAGAGGATGCGCATGATCCATCATGCGGATGCAATCAATGTATTTTTAATTAGTTTTAGTATTATTTGAATAAGGGAACATGTAATTGATTATTTACTTTATGTCTTGAGTTATTTGGAGATAACTGATTTTAAATATTCATTTATCATTGTTAGACCTCAGTTCATTATTTATAAATATTTTTGCTATTAATTGTTATCTATGATTATTACTATGGAGTGTATCTGATTCTGTATTGTGGGTACGGTCTATACGAGATCCTGGTTGAACCATTGGCTCTTATGACGGTTCATCACACTACTGGTTAGTCCAAAATTGAGGTGTGACATTGCCAGTTGTCCATATTAGACGACTGTGTTGTCTCCCAGTATTAGTGTTTGAGTATGAGTAGGGAACCGAGATGCGAATGACCGAGTCTGAGTATTTTAGGATGACAGGAGTCGCCTTGTGCTTGAGTCCTCACACATATCGAAAGTGTAATCAATCGACTCCGAATAAGTCAGGATTCCTCTTAAGTTGTGTTCCATTAGGGAAAAAGACTCTCGATACAGATGGTATCTGCAAGCACCCCATTTTTGCCATCCCTAGCTAAACAGAGTCTTATTGATGTGTAAACAACAATGGAAGGGAGGGGAGTGAAAGTTTAGAAAGGTACAGGGGAGGTGAATAAAACTCTCTCAAACCGACAGTTGATCAGTCCCTACATGCTCTCTATAGTGTTTTGAGACAAACTAAGATGATCCCCAGTATGCAAGAGTCTAGGTGAACACATACGACAAGTTTGTGAGTCCCAATTCAAGGTTTGGATTTTTGGCTATGACTTCGAGGTAGTTTTTGGCAAACCCCACAGTAAGGTCATGGGCTGTAACCTACATGGAGGCGTAGGTCATAGAATTAGTTTTTGGCAAACCCCATAGTAAGGTCATGGGCTACAATCTACATGGAGGCGTAGGTCATATAATTATCTTCGAAATGAGACTAGAACCGCTCAATTCAAACGTCAAACAAAGGAGATATCATAATTTTAATCAGATTGAAAAGTACGTAAATATTTGAGGGTTTTTTTTTGCAGATTATCATAAATTGAGAAATTATTATGCAAATTATCGAAAGTTTAATTATTTAAAATTTATTTCACCATATCTTAAGCATTCGACATCCAAATCAGATGATTCAAGAGCCAGCATGCTCCATTTTTAGTCCCCTTCAAAGTGAATGTCAAAAATTTGGGATAGAGCCTGCCGAAAAATTTCATAAAGCAATGAAAGCCGAAATGGCTCATAAAATGATAGAAAGAGAGAAAAAGCAAATCCAGCCTGAGACCAGTTAACCCAAGTCAGTCCAGCCCAATCAACCTTGACCAATCTAGCCCAGTCCAACTCAGACTAGTCCAGACCAAACCGGTTCAGTTCATGTGCTTGTACATCATATGCATTATGTATATTATTATATTATATATTTTATATATTTTATATTATACTATAGTATATAGTACGTACATATATATATATATATATATATATATATATATATATATATATATATATATATATATATATATATATATATATATATATATATTAGGGGTTGTATTAGGGGAGTGAGGCCAAGGGGCTATCGACCAGCTGGCAAAGAAAGGGGAAAGAAGGGAAAGAAACTGAAGAGGCCGAGAAAGGCAAGGAGAGAGAGAGAGAGATGGGAAAGAGATCAGAGAAAAATAAAAAGAATATGGAAACAGAAGGGAACTCAGGAAATAAATTTAAAAGGAAATAGAATAGGAAAGAATAAGAGGGAAGGAACTTAACCAAATAAGATATCTAGGAGGGGAGTCAGAGAGAGAGATGATGGGGAGACCCAATTGAGAGGGTGAGATACTGATAAAGAATTAAGAAAGAAAGAACTGAGAGGAAGAATAATATAGGAGGTTGAGAGAGAAATAAACCAAGGAAATAAATTTGAGGAAAAAAGAAGAAAAAGAAGAAAGAATCGGAGTGAGTTATAGAGCAACTAGAAGGAGTTGTTTGGAGAAGTGATGTAAGATCTGTATCAAACTAACCCGGTCTTACCACCTTGATCTAGGTTCACCCATCATGGACGAGATGAATGGACCAAGGGCGTGAAGGAGATCGTGATCCCAGGTATCAAATCGAACCAAAAACACTTAATTTAAAGGGAGGGTCGCATACCTAGCAAGGGAGGGTCAGACCCCCCAAGAGAGAAAGTCAGACCCTCTATTTTACAGGGAGGGTCGGACACTTTAAGAAACCAAGGGTCGACGGGATCATTGACCCTCTCATCGACCCTCAGTTGCCGCCAGAAACTGAAATTAGGAAAGTTTCCAAATTTCGATTGGATTCCTTCCAAATCTCAATGGGGCTTAGTTTAGGAGTTTCCACCCTATAAATAGGACGTCCCTAAGCCTCTTTCACTCCTTTTATAACCCTAATTGAATTGAGAGAAAGAGAAGAGAAGGAAGAGAAGAAGAAGAGAAATAAGGGAGAGAAGAAAAAGTGAAAAGGAGAAGAATTTCAGAGAAGGAGTATTCTTCCCAGGTATGGATACTAATTCCATGAATTTCTACAGACCTTAGGTTAGATAAGGATGAGAGTGTGATCTCGGAGAAACCCAAACCATCAACCCATGGTTAGGTTTTCATGGAAAACCATGGGAGAATACATAAAAGCTATATAGGTGGAGGATTCATGGTTCTAGACCATGGAATGTATGTTGAATGGATTGTAGGAGCAAGCCATAGGACCCCAAACACGAAGAATGGACTAAAAGGAGAAAAATTGACCAAAACCCACAGGGGGTCGCACAGAGGGTCGATGACCATCCGACCCTATGTGATTCTGAGTATCGACCCTCAGGGTTCTGGAAGTTCAGATTAGGGGAGGGTCGCACCAGGGGTCGGTCATAACTTAGACCCTACCTCCGACCCTCAGTTAACAAAATGGTTTTAAAAATTAGAATAAATTTTAATTAAATTTTATCGACTTTGTTAGGTCTTCTAGCAATATAATAGCAATATAAAGGTGATTCTAAAGCTTGGAAGAGGATCTATTAACAAGCTAAGGTGAGGGAACAAGACCTAAACTAATTGGTTAATAATAAACTACTTTTATTTTCTTGAGTCCAATGCCATGCTTGATTCTATGCGAATATGCTTGTAATGTGCATTCAACATGTCATCCAATATTCCTGCTATTATTGTTCATGCATATTTAATTTTGTTTACTTATAACATGATGATGATGATTGATGCTAGGAATAGGCATGTGAATGTTTGTGTGTGGTTAGTGTGCTTGATGCGAGTAAGGCATCAGGGGAAGTGTTAGGCGGTGTTTGATCTGGGCACTTTAGCTCTATCTCTGACTCAAGTCTTGTGCATTAGCATCGTCGTATCGCAGTTACCTTAGTAGAACTATTGCGACGTAGGTCATCAAGGAGGGTATCGGTCCTTGAGTCCTATACTCTACCGAGGGGCCTTAGCTCTATCTCTACGGGTGCTCTGAGGGATGCTGGGGTGAGGCCTTGGATACATTGATTGACATTAGGATTGATTAGTAGCGAGCCCCGTTTGTAGCCCTAGCCATCAGGGGTTTATTTGTTGGTATGGAGTTGTGCATCGATAAACGTGACCTTCGTTGTGCAATGTTCATTATGGGTGTTGTGGGCGACGGTGAGAGTTCATCGGGCATATCCACACTCTCGTGCATAGAGGTGTGGCGGCCACCTATCCTTTCTATAGCACAGTGCAAACGTAAAACCAGACCAAAGATATGAATTGATTGCATGCATATGTATTGTTGCATTGTTTTGTTTGCTCACTAAGCCGTGATGTGTGCTCACCCTCTCGACGTCGAATATTTTTAGTTGATGATGCAGGTACCACTGTTGCAGATTCTATTGATGCCCCAGCGTATGGACATGTGGCGGCGATTGAAGCTGAAGATGTAGAGGATACGCATGACTCCTTTTGCGAGTGCAACTCATGCGTGTTCGTTTAGGGTTTTTCTTTTATTTAATTATTTGGATTTATTAAAAAGTTATAATGATATCTATTTATGTCTTAGTTGATGCAGAATAATTTGGTATTTAAATATTAATATCACGTTTAGATTTTTCAGTTCATTTTATTATAAAACTTTCGTTATTGTGTATTTACTCTGATTATGAATGTGGATGTATGGGGTTTAGATAACACGGATATAGCCTACTCGAGAACCTGGTTGAACTGTTGGTTTGTTAGCGGTTCATCACACCATTCTGAATAGTGTGGAATTGGGGTGTAACAACTTGGTATCAGAGCTCTCGTAGGCCTTACCCATTAAACCTAAATACTACCACTGAAGTCCATGAACAGAGTTAGGATAAATTAAAAGCTTTAATACAAACAAATCATAAGCATCTGTGTTGGTTGAGACAAAACTTAAACAAGACAATAACGTACATATAAGAGGTGGAACCATATATATATACACTCAAACAGAAAGAGAAGACCAAAAATTATCCTAATAAACAAATGATATAGGGTATTATCTATAAGTCGGACAGTTATCTACAAATACAACGGATAAAGTATAGTAGCAAGAAGGGAGCTTCTGTAAAGCAGAAAAATTGGAATACTGAGTTGGTACTCACAAGATGTGAAACTCGATGCATGACCGAGAAAGAAGAAAAATGGCTAGTAATGCCTAAATCCCTGTGGAGATAAAGAGAAAGATCTCGGACTAAATCCAACAGAGATAGGAGAATAATGGTCATACATTATGAATAAGAATAACTACAAGAAGATAAAGTTATACTCTGGGTGACATGGAAACTCAGAGTGAGATCCACCACAAGCTGATCCATTACCCGTTAAGCATTAAGAAGAGGTTGCAACTTGACCCCATCACTATCAGGGTCGAGAATGGATAATGAAAACTCATCTGAATAGATAATCAGACTGTATCGAATTAAAAGAGTGAACAACCAGGCCACTCCAGCCAACCACCTGGACTACCAAATACCTTGGCTATGGTTGTAATAAACTTGGCCCAATAAAATACAAGAGCAACAACAGATGAGACCGACTATGCAAGTTGCTATGTGAATTACTACCCAAGTTGCCGATGCCACATCAATACCTCCGAGTCAAACCAAGTACGGTACCAATTGGTAGCAACACTGTACCCCAACACCTGTTAACTATAACACGGTGCCTACCATATAGCAAGTCCCAGTAATGTACACCCCCGTGTAGAAGTTTGGTGCACAACAAGCAGTGTATCAAGGTGGTTACCCTTATCAGCCACCGAAGTATGGGATAGCTGCATTATGATAGAATGATCCAACAGGGGTTGGGGAATATTTTCTAAAGATGAAGCCTCAAACATTTTCAGCAAAGATTGAATCAATTGTGTCCATATGGCAAGATAGTTTATATAGAATGCGGTGCATTATTGATTTACTCTTATGATTATAGAGGATGCACATACCAGATTTTAATTCTCGTACCTTGACAGGATACCTTCTTGATTTAACATGTCAATTGAAGTCATAGATATTGTTTCTTTAGTAGTAGTCCTGATTATACCAATCTTAGCCACTCTCATGATCGACCACATGAACAGAGATGTGAACTGAACGAATAGTTAAATGTTTAATCATGTTGACCGTACATCTTTTCGATTTACACCTGATTTATTGATGTACGAAATTTTCTCTAGATTATACCGGATTTACTGATGTACGAAATCTTTCTCCAGATTTACTCTTGTAGTGCCTCGACCAATGACATTATTTAGAACCTGTAACCATGAGGTTAAGAACTGAAAAACCTCTATTCCATGTATTTGGACCACCGTGCAACCTAACGACCTTTGGATGCCGGTTGGATTACCACATATTTACTCCTGATCCTTTAAACCTAGGTTTACTAGATAAAGCAAGTGTTGCCATTATGCTAAATTGAAAGAAGGAAATGAATTGTTTTGGACAAACATTCTAATTTATACACTCCCTGATCATTGTTGATAAAGACGTGTAGTGAAAATGGAATGATTAGAAGAAAGATGATTGGATTCAGATTAAATGCTATAGCCAAGAGACCTCTGATGAAGTAATGGAGAATCTATTTTGAGATTTTTAAATGGATGGATATAAGTCATGTCTATAAAAGAGTGCATGAGCACAAGTGAGAACTATCAAGAGTAGCCAGTAAAGAATAGATAGCACTCAATTAGAGTTAAGGATGGCTATATCGGTATGAATTTTGACAAGGTAGAAGATTCCTAAAGGTAAATTTAAGAGTGGATACAAGGATAAAGTCATGGCATAAGTAGTACTCAATGTAATACAATGATAATTGAGTTATACCCAATGTTGAGGGATATGATTAAGAAAAGACTAAAAGAGTTTGGCTGAATTAATGAATTTATAAGCATATACCCTAATGCTTATAGATAAACTTGGGATATGAAGTAACAATCACAAGATATTTTTGAGGTATATGAAAGAGAGATCAGGGTAGAACAGCAAGGATAAAAGAAATAAAAGCTAATGAGTGCAATATGAGATTTTGACGATAGTCTTTGAAAAATCATAAGAGATGAAGGAACTAGACAAGCTCTTAAGACCTTAATATAGATTTTGCTAGTTCAAGCCCTTTTAGACTAAATTTTGTATTAGATGAGTGTTATGAACAATGTCCAAATCGTATGGATGGGTGAAATTGGACGCAACCTAATTAGACTTGAGATGGCAGACTTTGACGTCATCTTGGGGATATACTCAACACTCTACAAAGTTGTTATGTGCATAGAAGAGATTATCATTTAAGAATAAAGAAGGCATATAATTTAGTATTATTGGAAGTATGTTGCCTAAAAAAAAGGAAAAAAAAAGCTGATCCTCTCTATGCTAAAGGCCAAGAGATGCTTTGAAGAGAAAGAAGTTGGATATATGGTATCTTGTGGTATACGTTACCAAAGAAGCACCACAGATGGAAGATATTGATGTGATGCGTGAATTTCTTGATGTATTTCCAGGAAACATATCGGGTTACCATTTGATTAAGTGATCGAGTTCGTCATTGACTTGTTACCAAGGACGATACTTGTGTCAAAGGCACCATAGAGTAAGCTCCTATGGGGCTGAAGGAATTGAAAGTGCAACTACAGGAACTGTTGAACAAGGGTTATATTCGACCCAGTATATCACCATGGGGAGCACCGGTATTATTCGTAAAGAAGAAGGACGGTAGCGTTCGATTATGTATTGACTATCGGGAGCTGAACAAACTGACAATCAAGAATCGATATCCACTACCTCAGATCGATGACTTGTTCGATCAGTTGCAAGGAGCGAAAGTATTTTCTAAGATCGACCTTCGGTCCGGTTATCATTAGCTGGAGATTAAAGAGGGTGATATTCCTAAGACAGCTTTCAGGACCAGATATGGACATTATGAATTCTTGGTCATGTCTTTTGGATTAACAAACGCACCAGCAACTTTCATGGAACTTATGAACTGGATTTTCCACGATATGTTGGATACGTCGGTTATTGTATTTATTGATGATATATTGGTATATTTCAAGGACAAGGAAACCCACGTTAAGAATCTAAACGCCGCCCTATAGCGTTTAAGGAAAGAGAAGCTGTATGCAAAATTTTCAAAGTGTGAGTTTTGGTTAAGTGAAGTCGCCTTCCTAGGCCATGTGGTATCCGCTGAAGGAATCAAAGTGGACCCCAGCAAGATCGAGGCTATTGTAAAGTGGGAAGCACCAAAAAGCGTTGCAGAAATAAGAAGTTTTCTGGGTCTCACTGGATATTATCGAAGATTTGTGGAAGACTATTCTCGGATTGCTGTACCTCTCACCAGTTTGACTAAGAAAGGTGAAAAGTTTGTGTGGACGGATAAATGTGAGGAGAGCTTCCAGACATTGAAGACCAGATTGATATCCGCTCTGATTTTGACTATTCCTGTCCTAGGACAGCCATTTACCCTATACACTGATGCGTCAGGACTGGGATTGGGATGCGTACTTATGCAAGGGGAACAAGTAATTGCTTATGCCTCGAGACAGTTAAAGATACATGAGAAAAATTATCCCACTCATGATTTGGAGTTAGCGGCAGTAGTACATGCTGTCAAGATATGGAGACATTACCTATACGGAGAGAAGTTCCAGATTAAGTCGGACCATAAAAGTCTTACTTATTTATTTAATCAGAAGGAGTTGAATATGAGACAAAGGAGATGGTTGGAACTATTGAAAGACTATGATTGTGATATCCAGTATCATCCGGGGAAAGCTAATGTAGTACCGGATGCGTTGAGCAGAAAGGCGATGATAAAATCTCAAGGGGAGGTTAGTACAACTGCAGCTATATGTACTACCGGAATGGTATTCAATCATGGCAATGAGCAATATGTGATAGATACAACGGATGGATCAACCAATCAAGGGTTTATTCATCGGTTTTCAAATATGTTCGCGGCATTAAAGATTATACCAGATGTAATGGAGGAAGTGAAGACAGCTATCAAATCAGATCCTTATCTGAGAACAGTACAAGAAGATATCAAAAAAGGTAGGACTAACCCTGAGTTCACCTTGGACGAAGAGAAAGTACTGAAGTACAAAGGAAGAATATGTGTACCCGAAACAGAAAATGTGGACATTAGACGCCGACTGATGAAAGAAGCCCATACCACCATTTATTCGATACATCTTGGAAGCACAAAAACGTATCATGATCTAAAGAAACTATATTGATAGAGAGGAATGAAAGTATATGTAGCTAAGTTTGTGTCTCAATGCCTAAATTGTCAGAAAGTAAAAGCTGAATGACAAAGACCCGCAGGACTGTTACAGCCGTTACCGGAACCAGCATGGAAATGGGACTGCATCACTATGGACATCGTCACGGGATTACCACTGACTCCTCAAGTAGTTGACGCAGTTTGGGTGATTGTAGACCGTCTGACTAAGACAGCTCGCTTCATACCGATACGACCTCAGTATACACTGGAAAGGTTAGCAAAGCTGTATGTGGATAATATTGTTCGGTTACACGGTGTACCAGAGAGCATTGTATCCGATAGAGACTCCCGATTTACTTCCAAGTTTTGGGAAGGATTGCAAAAGGCTATGGGTACAACATTGAAGTTCAGTACTGCATTCCACCTACAGACAGATGGACAGTCAGAGCGTACAATCTAGATTCTAGAAGATATGCTACGCGCATGTGTAATTGATTTCAAAGGATCATGGGATCAAAAGTTACCACTGATCGAGTTCACTTATAACAATAGCTATCAGGCTACTATACCGATGTCACCATATGAAGCACTGTATGGCAGAAAGTGTCGAACTCCGTTGTTTTGGAATGAAGTTGGAGAACGTAGTATTGTTGGGCCAGAATTTGTTGAAGAGACTTGTCGAGTGGTAGACATTATCAAGGAAAGGGTAAAAACAGCTTAGAACCGTCAGAAGCAATATGCAGATACTCGACGCAGAGATCTTGAGTTCGCTGTAGGTGATAAAGTATTCTTGAAGGTATCGCCTATGCGAGGATTAAAATGGTTTGGGCAGAAAGGGAAACTCAGTCCAAGATATGTCGGGCCGTATGAGATTCTAGCTAAGGGTGGAAAAGTGGCTTATCAGTTAGCACTACCACCATCTATGTCAAGTGTGCATGACGTATTTCATATTTTCCTATTGAAGAAGTATGTCAAGGATCCAACGCACGTCCTGACAGTAGATCTACCAGAATTGACTGATGAATTGACATTTGAAGTAACACCAACAGAAATCACCAGTTGAAAGGTTCAACGACTACGCAACCGAGATATCTATTATGTTAAGGTCATTTAGAAAAGTAGAGACATGGAAGAAATTACTTGGGAGGAAGAGAATGCTATGCGGAAGCAATACCCTCACTTATTTGATTCAGAAGGTACATACAATTTTGGGGACGAAATTTTTATAAGTAGGGGGGAGTTGTAAGGCCCATATCAAAACTAACCCGGTCTTACCACCTTGAACCAGGTTTACCCGTCATGGACAAGATGAATGGACCAAGGGCGTGAAGGAGATCGTGATCCCAGGTATCAAATCGACCCAAAAACACTTAATTTAAAGGGAGGGTCACATACCCAGCAAGGGAGGGTCGGACCCCCCAAGACAGAAAGTCAGACCCTCTGTTTTACAGGGAGGGTCAGACACTTTAGGAAACCAAGGGTCGACAGGAACATCGACCCACTCATCGACCCTCAGTTGCCGTCAGAAACTGAAATTAGGAAAGTTTCCAAATTTCGATTGGATTCCTTCCAAATCTCAATGGGGCTTAGTTTAGGAGTTTCCACCCTATAAATAGGACGTCCCTAAGCCTCTTTCACTCCTTTTACAACCCTAATTGAATTGAGAGAAAGAGAAGAGAAGGAAGAGAAGAAGAAGAGAAACAAGGGAGAGAAGAAAAAGTTTAAAGGAGAAGAATTTCAGAGAAGGAGTATTCTTCCCAGGTATGGATACTAATTCCATGAATTTCTACAGACCTTAGGTTAGATAAGGATGAGAGTGTGATCTCGGAGAAACCCAAACCATCAACCCATGGTTAGGTTTCCATGAAAAACCATGGGAGAATACATAAAAGCTATATAGGTGGAGGATTCATGGTTCTAGACCATGGAATGTATGTTGAATGGATTGTAGGAGCAAGCCATAGGACCCCAAACACGAAGAATGGACTAAAAGGAGCAAAATTGACCAAAACCCACAGGGGGTCGCACAGAGGGTCGATGACCATCCGACCCTATGTGATTCTGAGTATCGACCCTTAGGGTTCTGGAAGTTCAGATTAGGGGAGGGTCGCACCAGGGGTCGGTCATAACTCAGACCCTACCTCCGACCCTCAGTTAACAAAATGGTTTTAAAAATTAAAATAAATTCTAATTAAATTTTATCGACTTTGTTAGGTCTTCTAGCAATATAATAGCAATATAAAGGTGATTCTAAAGCTTGGAAGAGGATCTATTAACAAGCTAAGGTGAGGGAACAAGACCTAAACTAATTGGTTAATAATAAACTACTTTTATTTTCTTGAGTCCAATGCCATGCTTGATTCTATGCGAATATGCTTGTAATGTGCATTCAACATGTCATCCAATATTCCTGCTATTATTGTTCATGCATATTTAATTCTGATTTACTTATAACATGATGATGATGATTGATGCTAGGAATAGGCATGTGAATGTTTGTGTGTGGTTAGTATGCTTGATGCGAGTAGGGCATCAGGGGAAGTGTTAGGCAGTGTTTGATCCGGGCACTTTAGCTCTATCTCTGACTCAAGTCGTGTGCATTAGCATCGTCGTATCACCGTTACCTTAGCAGAACTATTGCGACGTAGGGCATCAAGGAGGGTCTCGGTCCTTGAGTCTTATACTCTACCGAGGGGCCTTAGCTCTATCTCTGTGGGTGCTCTGAGGGATGTTGGGGTGAGGCCTTGGATACATTGATTGACATTAGGATTGGTTAGTAGCGAGCCCCGTTTGCAGCCCTAGCCATCAGGGGTTTATTTGTTGGTATGGAGTTGTGCATCGATAAACGTGACCTTCGTTGTGCAATGTTCATTGTGGGTGCTGTGGGTGACGGTGAGAGTTCATCGGGCGTATCTACACTCTCATGCATAGAGGTGCGGCAGCCACCTATCCTTTCTATAGCACAGTACAAATGTAAAACCAGACCAAAGATATGAATTGATTGCATGCATATGTATTGTTGCATTGTTTTGTTTACTCACTGAGCCGTGATGTGTGCTCACCCTCTCGACGTCGAATATTTTTAGTTGATGATGCAGGTACTACTGTTGCAGATTATATTGATGCCCCAGCGTATGGACATGTGGCGGCGATTGAAGCTGAAGATGTAGAGGATACGCATGACTCCTTTTGCGAGTGCAACTCATGCATGTTCGTTTAGGGTTTTTATTTTATTTAATTATTTGGATTTATTAAAAGGATGTAATGATATCTATTTATGTCTTAGTTGATGCAGAATAATTTGGTATTTAAATATTAATATCACATTTAGATTCTTCAGTTCATTTTATTATAAGACTTCCGCTATTGTGTATTTACTCTGATTATAAATGTGGATGTATGGGGTTTAGATAACACGGATATAGCCTACTCGAGATCGTGGTTGAACCGTTGGTTTGTTAGCGGTTCATCACACCATTCTGAATTGTGCAGAATTGGGGTGTGACAAGTGAAAAGGGAGTTAAGAAATCAGACGAAAGGAGAGGGAGGAAGAAGTCTGAACAGAGAACCAGAGATTGAGCCGATAAGAGAAAGCAAAGAAGAGAGGAGAGGAAGTAGAAAAATATTAAAACATAGAAGAGAGGAGAGGAAGTAAATGAAGAATAGCAGATTGAAAGAGAAGAAGAAAGTTATAGGTAAGAAATATCCATCACCTGCATCTCCCTCTACCCTCCATCACTCCTGACCCTCTGTCAAAACCATCTCCAAACCTGCTTCTAACCTCCTGCATAACACAAGCCTTACCGCAACCTAATCGACAGATCCCCAGACCACTCAACCTACTTTCATACCTAACCAGCTATACCCAAACCTTACTTGCTAATCCCTGCAACTTTTTTTTTGTCCACCGAACCCATCCCAACTACCTTATCACCTTTATAACCGACCTTAACCAAACCCTTTTGCAAAACCTCATGAACCAAACCTCACCGAGAACGTACCATGCAATTCCTTACACCTTACCTGGCCATCTACCGTGACACATGTGCATCTCCACCTCACCCCATGCAAACCCTTGCACCGACCTAGTTTCACCCTTCCGACGACCTTGATACCATGCACTTCTACCCACCTGATCATCCCTCAAAACCCTATACTACATCTGCCAACCCCGTTGTAACCCCTTAATGCACCACCTCCATAACCAACCTACCTAAACACCTACCTATTTTAAACCTATACAGCACAACACCGTCCACTGAATACCCGCATCACCCCTTCTACTGAACCTGAACCAGCCGCCACCATCACCTTTCCAAACCCTTTGATGCACCATCTCCATAACCAACCTACCTTACACTTGGCTCACCATTATGTACCTACTTGCTAAAACCTGATATACCCATCATACCCCTTTTCCGCAACCCTATTGCTCTCCTGCTACCACTTGGCCAGCACCTTACCTGGGCGATACCCACATAAACCATAGTCACCCATTTGTCACCCTACCATACGAACCCCCTATACTTCACCAGGTACCTCAACGCCCTCAATGAATCTTCATACCTCCCTATGGGATTGCCATTCTCTTGGTTGACACCAATCTGTCTAACCGGATTGCTAGTCGCATGATTAATCAAACTTCGAGCCCCAAACACCCAACCAGTAGTAGATCCAGCCAAAGGTGCTTAACCTGTTGCAACACCTGCAATGGGGTCTGAGGAATCAGAAAGCCTCACTGATGCAAACCTGATAAGCCTCTTCTAACCTACCTGTTATTACCCCCACAACGATAACTTTACCTGTCACAACCTTGCATGCCCACCGATGCCCTACAACTGAACACCACCTATAACTCACCCTCATGCCAACCAGTAACCCAAACCCTGTATGAACCCCAATTCACTCACCCTTCATGCATCTATACCATAACCTACTCTCATCTCACATGTAAGACCCGTATCAATCTAACCCGGTCTTACCACCTTGAACCAGGTTTACCCATCATGGTCGAGTCAAATGGACCAAGGGCGTAAAGGAGATCGAGATCCCAGGTATCAAATCGACCCAAAAATACTTAATTTAAGGGGAGGGTCGCATACCCAGCCATGAGGGTCGGACCTCCCAAGACAGCAAGTCAGACCCTCAGTTTAATAGGGAGGGTCGGACTCATTAGAAACCTAGGGTCAACGGGATCATCGACCCTCCCATCGACCCTCAGTTGTCGCCGAAACTGAAATTAGGAAATTTTTAGATTTTTGATTTGGATTCTTTCCTAATCTCAAAGGGACTTATTTTAGGATGTTCCTACTCTATTTAAAGGACGTCCCTAAGCCTCTTTCACTCCTTTCACAACCGTATTGAATTGAGAGAAAGAGAAGAGAAGGAAAAGAAGAAGAAGAAAAGCAAGGAAGAGAGTTTAGCCAAAAGAGAAGAGTTGCAGAGAAGGAGTATTCTTCTCAGGTATGGATACTAATTCCATGAGTTTCTACAGACCTTAGGTTAGATAATGATGAGAGTATGATCTCGGAGAAACCCAAACCATCAACCATGGTTAGGTTTCATAGAAAACCATGGGAGATTACATGAAAGCTATCTAGGTGGATTATTCATGATTCTAGACCATGGAATGAATGTTGAATGGACTGTAGGAGAAAGCCATGGGACCCCAAACACGAAGGATGGACTAAAAGAGGGAAATTGACCAAAGTACACCGAGGGTCGCACCGAGGGTCGATGACCATCCGACCCTAGGTGATCCTGAGTATCGACCCTCAGTGTTCGGGAAGTTCAGATTTTGGGGAGGGTCGCACCCCGGGTCGATCAGGACTCCGACCCTACCTCTGACCCTCAGTTAACAGAATGGCTTTTAAATGCTGAATAAATTCTAATTAAATTTTATCGGCTTTGTTAGGTCTTCTAGCAATATAATAACATTATAAAGGTGATTCTAAAGCTTGAAAAAGTATCTATTAGCAAGCTAAGGTGAGGGAACAAGACCTAAACTAAATGGTTAATAATAAACTATTTTACTTATTGAGTCCAATGCCATATTGATTCTATGCGTGTATGCTTGTATGTGCATTTAACATGTCATCCAATATTTCTTTTAATTGTTCATGCATATTTACTTTATTGTTTATAACATGATGATGATGATGATGATAGGAATAGGCATGTGAATGTTTGTGTTTGGCCAGTGTATATGGTGAGGGTAGGAATGGTATCAACCGGTACAACCATGACCGTTTTTCATGGGGTGTATATTGTGCTATGGTCTACTCAAGTCATGTCCACTGATGTCGTCGTATCGCCATTACCTTAGCAGAACTATTGCGACGTAGGGCATCAAGGAGGGTCTCGGTCCTTGAGTCCTATACTCTACCGAAGGGCCTTAGCTCTATCTCTATGGTTGCTCTGAGGGATGTTGGGGTGAGGCCTTGGATACACTGTTTGGCATTAGGATTGGTTAGTAGCGAGCCCAGTTTGCCACCCTAGCTAGCAGGGGTTTATTTGTTGGTATGGTATCAACCGGTACAGCCATGCCGTTTTCATGGGGTGTATATTGTGCAATTTTGGGTGCTGTGGGTGACAGTGCTGGAGTCATTGGGCGTATCCACACACTTGTGTATAAAGGTGTGGAGGCCACCTATCCTTTCTATAGCACGGTGCAAACTATAAACCAGACCAAAGATATAAATTGATTGCATGCATATGTATTGTTGTATTGTTTTGTTTGCTCACTGAGCCATGATGTGTGTTCACCCCTCGACGTCGAATATTTTTAATTGATGATGCAGGTTATACCGTTGAATACTATTTAGATGCTCCAGCGTACGGGAATGTAGCGGCGATGGAAGCTGAAGATGAAGTGGCTACACATGACGTCTCTTACGAGTGCAACTCATGTGTATTCGATTAGATATTTTTCTTAGGTTTAATTACTTGGATTTATTATGGACATGTATTTGATATTTATTTATGTCTCAGTTGATACAGAATAATTTTCTATTTAAATATTAATATCACAGTAGATTCTCAGTTCATTTTATTATAAAACTTCCGCTATTGTGTATTTACTCTGATTATGATTATGGATGTATGGGGTTCAGATAACACGGATATAGCCTATTCGAGATCCTAGTTGAACCGTTGGTTTTCTAGCGGTTCATCACACCATTCTGAAGTGTGCGGAATTTGGGGTGTGACAACTTAGTATCAGAGCATCTCAGGCCTTATCCGCTGAACTAACATACATTCAAGACAATTGTGAACTGAGATAGGATAAAAGTAAAAATAGTAATATTAACACACTGTAAGCACAAGTGATGGTTGAGACCAAATTTAAAAAGAGAATAATGCATCTATTAAAGGGGAAACAAGTTACATACTATGAGAGAGAGAAACAAAACGTATATACATAACTAAAGCAAAGTACAGTCCACAACCGGACAGTTACTCTATAGTACAAGGAAAATAAATACAATCAAGAAGCTGGAGGTGAAGGAGGAGGCGGTGCATCACGATCTCTGTCATAGTCCTCAGCATAGACTCTAGTCAACCAGGCTATCTAAGTCTAGGTCGTCTGTAGACTAGCTGTGAGATCGGCTACCCTCCGATCAGTCGCACGCTGAACCTCTATGAGCTTTCCCATCCGCGTGTCTGATATGTGCTGGGCGGCTAACAGCTCATCCACTCTCACACGCTGAGCGTCAAGTAACTCCTCCATCCTCAGATCAGATCTACGCTGAGCCTCCCTGATCTCCTGCAACATCTCCATCAGGTCAGAAGGTGGGCGTGAAGGACTAGCCGCATGGGAAGGACCAGTCTCAGGTACAGGATCCGTCGTAGAAAAAGTACCAACTCCAGCCGCATGCGTAGGTGAAGGCGGTGGTATTGAGTCGACATCCATATACATACGGTCGTCATCATCGACAGGATCCACATGAGCTCTAGCAGCGGCAGCAGCAGCCTTAGCGTCAGCCATCTCGATGCGAGTGTGAGGGTGCACCATCTCGTTCCTCTCCTCGTCACTGACTTGGGCATCCCGCAGGCCCATTTTGCAGATAGCCTCCCAATCTAGAGGCGACGAGAAGGTCTTCTCCTGAATCTTCTCATCCGCTAAGTCAACCCCCAGGCGGGTCAGTAGAACAGTAATCATACGTCCATAGACCGGACAATGTAGCACTAATCATGGTCCGCATGATGATGTAGGGAAGGCAGACTGGCTGTCTGGTGCATATACTATATATCGAAACCGGGTCAGCCGAGAAACCCTCTCATAGTGCCCACTCTACGGAATCAGATTATGCTTGGATAATCTTGCGGAAGACCCGTGGAGCTGGACGCAGGTAACAAGCTCTCATCCGCCCGACCATCAGGTCGTAGCAGCTGATTGTCGATCCTTGCCCTCATCTCCATGGAAACAAACTGGGGCACTCCAGGTGCACAGTAGACCATGGGGCCATCATAAGGAATGCCCAGTAGGTCGGCCAGTTGCCGATAGTCAAATGAAATATTCACCCCTTTGACGTAGCTGGTGATGCGCAACTCTTGACCCCTCTCGACATCATTGTAATTTCCCACCACCTGGAGATCACAATAGAACTGGCGCACCAAATCCGGACATGTGCACGCGTCGTAAGTGATGACAGGGAGCCATCCCATGTCACCGAATGCTCTCTCTACGTTGAACAAGGCTAGCTCAGCCAAGTTCACCATACGACCACCCTCCACTTTCTTACGAGCATAGTTGGCATACTATGCCTCGGCTTCAATGGAGCGGAAGCAAAGCGGATCACGAACTCTGGGTACCTTGGTACGAGCCATGGTATCTGCAAACAAGAAAGAAAAAGGGAGATAAGGAGTTAATGGAATAAAAATCTGAAATTTAGCATTAACGACGTAAGTTGGCCAAAGACCTCACTTTTCACCCATACACGTGGGCAGGAGGACTTACTTAGGTTCTAAAATATCCTACAACACACATACAGTAGGAAATTTTAACTAATAAAGTTCAATTTGAAGAAATTTCAAGAAATTGAAAATTTTCGACAAATTAGGGAAAAAGAGCAAAAAATTCAAGTTTCTCGATAACCAACCGATGAAACTCAAAAAATTTTGAGGGCTTTCGTTCCTCGAGACACCAATAACAAAAGCCCCCAGTAAAAATCGAATTTTTACGGTTGGAAAAAGTTTAATTTGAAAAAACACGTTAAATGGGCAAAAACCTAGAAATGTAAACCTAAAAACATGTAAAAATGAGAAAACATACTTGTAGGGATGATGTGGACGTCGAAACCCGGACTCAAACCGACCAAAAATAGTGGAGTGGCACTGTAGCAACTCAGATGGGAGAGACGAGTCGAAACGGGAGGGAAATAACAAAAAAATGACTCAAAATCGGATCTTAAAAATCTGATTTTTGGTCTGAGGGTCGGACAATTCGATCAGAACCATCGACCCTCGGATCGACCCTCCCATCGAACCTCGGCTCTCAGGGATCTGACAAAAAACTAAGGGTCTGAACTGAGGGTCGGACACCCATCGACCCTCACATCGACCCTCAGCTCTCGGGAAGAACAGGTCATTCCCAGGGTCGGATACTAAGGGTCAGACATACCATCGACCCTTACCATCGACCCTGCATAGAAAAGACAGTATTCTTTTCATAAAATGAATTGAAATTTGAAAGTTTACATCGGTTAACGTGCCTACATGGAGTATCAATGATTTTCTCACTTATTTTGATGATTTTCAGGCACCACCCATCTCAGAAGGAAATTATGTCTGGAAGAAGAGTAACCAGACAGAGCCGAAATGCAGTTCCACCACCACCACTTGTAGAGGAAACTAGCCAGGAGAATGTATATGTCCCAGGAAATCCAGATCAGAAAAATCCTACAAATTTGCCACCTCCACCACCAGAGTTAGCAACAGTGGTGATGAACTTAGCACAACAGCTGCAACAGATGCAACATGCACAGGCTCAAATGTAAGTTGCCATGGGAATCATGTTCCAAGCCACACATGCCACACCCATGCAGACAGGACAAGCCAGTGCAGCACCGGTGGGTAACCACCCAGCACCTCAAACACCTCAACAACCAGCTGCACAGATTCCAGTACCAGGTCTGGAAGCAACCCAGGTTAATTATCAGTATCCACAACCTATGTTTGGGGCATATCCCCAAAATCAGATGGATTACTCTCGACTAGTTGAGAGATTTCTGAAGATGAAGCCCAGGGAATTTAACGGCAAACCGTCTGATCCTTTATGGCCGGCACATTGGATCGACGAGATGGAGAAAAAATTTCTTATGATGACTATCACTGAGGAAGAGAAGGTACTATGTGCCACTTTCATGCTCAAAGGCGACGCCCATCATTGGTGGAAATCTACCCGGGCCTATTTATTAACCAAGCACGCCCTATTGACTTGGGCCATTTATAAAGATGCTTTCTTTGAGAAGTATTTTCCATGAAGCTTCAGAGATTCTATGGAGAAGGAGTTCCTGAGTTTATATCAGGGACAGATGTCAGTGGATGCATATCAACAGCGTTATGAGGAGCTGTTTTTCTTCGCACCACTCAGCATGTAGGAAGAAGACACCAAGACCCGTAGGTTTGTCACGGGACTTAGAGGAAGCATCAGAGAGCACGTTCTGGGCTTAGAAAAGAAGATTTATAATGAAGCTGTCCAAATCGCTCGAGTTATTGAATCGAGCCAGAAGGAAAGCTATTTTACACAGAACAGAGGCATGAAAAGGCCAGCGGGAAATTCTTACAACGGAGGTAATAACAAGACATACAAACCTTTCCATCCTCAGAATTTCACTGCTGCACCCAAGACCACTCAAGCAGCTCAGCAACAACCGAAGCCAAATTCTAAAGGTCTAAGATGTTACAACTGCAACCAAGTGGGACATATGATCAGGGATTGTCCTAAACCCAAGAAGCAAGTACATCAAGGACGAGTATACGCTGTTACATCTGAGGATGCTGCTGCATCACCCGATGTGGTCACAGGTATGACTGAAATCTTTTAAGTTGTAATTACATTGTATGAGCATGTAGACTAAGTAAAATAAATCACAGGTATCGTACCTATAAATGGCGTACCCGCCAGAGTACTCTTTGATTCAGGAGCTACTCATTCATTTATATCTGTGTCATTCAGAAAGAAGCTGAATTTACCCATCAAAACATTGGACTACAAACTACTTGTACGGTCACCAATGGGGTTAGAAGTGGAATTAGAGAAAGGTTATGGACCATGTCCAGTTCTCATTGGTGAAGAAACCTTAGATGCAACCTTGATACAACTTGAGATGGTAGACTTTGACGTCATCTTGGGAATGGACTGGTTAGCTCGGCATTCTGTAAACCTATTATGCGCCGAAAAGAAGCTAACATTTAAAGACAAAGAAGGAGCAGAATTTAGTTTTTTGGGAACCAAACTTCCCCGTAGACGCAAACTCATACTCTCAGCACTAAAGGCTAAGAAGTGCCTTGAGAAGGGAGTAGTCGGGTATCTAGTATCAGTGGATGACCTAACCAAGGAAGCACCACAAATGGAAGATATTGAAGTCGTGCGGGACTATCCCGACGTATTTCCAAAGGAACTACCAGGATTACCACCCGACCGAGCCACAGAGTTTGTGATAGACCTTATACTTGGAGCCGTACCAGTATCAAAAGCACCTTACAGAATGGCTCCTACTGAACTGAAGGAACTGAAAGTGCAACTACAGGAACTACTGGACAAGGGTTATATTCGACCCAGTATATCACCATGGGGAGCACCGATGTTATTCGTGAAGAAGAAGGAGGGTAGCGTTCGATTATGCATTGACTATCGGGAGTTGAATAAACTGACAATCAAGAATCGATATCCACTACCTTGGATAGATGACTTGTTCGATCAGTTGCAAGGAGCAAAGGTATTTTCTAAGATCGATCTTCGGTCAGGCTATCATCAGTTGAAGATTAAAGAAGGTGATATTCAGGACTAGATATGGACATTATGAGTTCTTGGTCATGTCTTTTGGATTAACAAATGCACCAGCAACTTTCATGGAACTTATGAACCGGGTCTTCCACGATATGTTGGACACATCGGTCATAGTATTTATTGATGATATATTGGTATACTCCAAGGACAAGGAAACCCATATCAACAACCTAAACGCCGCCCTACAGCGTTTAAGGAAAGAGAAGTTGTATGCCAAATTTTCAAAGTGTGAGTTTTGGCTAAGTGAAGTAGCCTTCCTAGGCCATGTAGTATCCGCTGAAGGAATCAAAGTGGACCCCAGCAAGATCGAGGCTATTGTAAAGTGGGAAGCACCAAAGAACGTTTCAGAAATTAGAAGTTTTCTGGGTCTCGCTGGTTAAAATTGGAGATTCGTAGAAGACTATTCCCGGATTGTTGTACCTCTCACCAGTCTGACTAAGAAAGGTGAAAAGTTTGTGTGGAAGGATAAATGTGAGAAGAGTTTCCAGACATTGAAGACCAGATTGATATCCGCCCCGATTTTGACTATTCCTATTCCAGGACAGACATTTACCTTATACATTGATGCGTCGGGACTGGGATTAGGATGTGTGCTTATGCAAGGAGAGCAAGTAATTGCTTATGCCTCGAGACAGTTGAAGATACATGAGAAAAATTACCCCACTCATGATTTGGAGTTAGCGGCAGTAGTACATGCTGTCAAGATATGGAGACATTACCTATACGGAGAGAAATTTCAGATTAAGTCAGACCATAAAAGTCTTACTTATTTATTTAATCAGAAGGAATTGAATATGAGACAAAGAAGATGGCTGGAACTATTGAAGGACTATGATTGTGATATTCAGTATCACCCGGGGAAAGCTAACATAGTAGCGGATGCGTTGAGCAGAAAAGCAATGATAAAATCTCAAGGAGAGGTTAGTACAACTGCAGTAATGTGTACTACCGGAATGGTATTCAATCACGGCGATGAGCAATATGTGATAGACGCAACGGATGAAGCAGCCAAGCAAGGGTTTATTCATCGGTTTTCAAATATGTTCGCCGCTTTGAAAATTATACCAGATATAATGGAAGAAGTGAAGATAGCTATTAAATCATATCCTTATCTGAGAACGGTACAAGAAGATATCGAGAAAGGAAGAACTAATCCTGAGTTCACCTTGGATGAAGAGAAAGTACTAAAATACAAAGGAAGAATATGTATACCTGAAACAGAAAGTGTGGACACTAGACACCGACTGATGAAAGAAGCCCATACCACCATCTATTCGATACATCCTGGAAGTACAAAAATGTATCATGATCTAAAGAAACTATATTGGTGGAGAGGAATGAAAGCAGATGTAGTCAAGTTCGTGTCTCAATGCATAAATTGTTAGAAAGTAAAGGCTGAACGACAAAGACCCGCAGGACTGTTACAGCCATTACCGAAACCAGCATGGAAATGGGACTGCATCACTATGGACTTCGTCACAGGATTACCACTGACTCCTCGGGTAGTTGACGCAGTTTGGGTTATCGTAGATCGTCTGACAAAAACAGCTCGCTTCATACCTATACGACCTCAGTATACACTAGAAAGGTTAGCAAAGCTGTATGTAGATAATATCGTTCGATTACACGGTGTACCAGAGAATATTGTGTCCGATAGAGATCCCCGATTTACTTCCAAGTTTTGGGAAGGATTGCAAAAGGCTATGGGTACAACATTGAAGTTCAGTACTGCATTCCACCCACAGACATGGACAGTCAGAGCGTACAATTCAGATTCTAGAAGATATGCTACGAGCATGTGTAATTGATTTCAAAGGATCATGGGATGAAAAGTTACCATTGATCGAGTTTGCGTATAACAATAGCTATCAGGCTACTATACAGAAGTCACCTTATGAAGCACTGTATGGCAGAAAGTGTCGAACTCCTTAATTTTGGAATGAAGTTGGAGAACGTAGTATTGTTGGACCG
Source organism: Protea cynaroides (assembly GCA_028583415.1). NCBI lineage: Eukaryota > Viridiplantae > Streptophyta > Magnoliopsida > Proteales > Proteaceae > Protea > Protea cynaroides. Next base: position 7,634,447 of record CM053267.1, on the reverse strand, counting down.
AAATTTATTGAAGAGACTTGTCGAGTGGTCGACATTATCAAGGAAAGAGTGAGAATGGCTCAGAACCGTCAGAAGAAATATGCAGATACTCGACGCAGAGATCTGGAGTTCGTTGTAGGTGATAAAGTATTTTTGAAGGTATCACCTATGCGGGGATTGAAAAGGTTCGGACAGAAAGGGAAACTAAGTCCAAGATATGTCGGGCCGTATGAAATTCTAGCTAAGCGTGGTAAAGTGGCTTATCAGTTAGCACTACCACCATCTATGTCAGGTGTGCATGACGTATTTCACATTTCCCTATTGAAGAAGTATGTCAAGGATCCAACGCATGTCTTGACAGTAGATTTACCAGATTTGACTGATGATTTGACATTTGAAGTTACACCAACTGAAATCACCAGCCGAAAGGTTCAACATCTACGCAACCGAGATATCTATTATGTTAAGGTCACATGGAAAAGTAGAGACATGGAAGAAATTACATGGGAAGAAGAAAATGCTATGCAGAAGCAATACCCTCACTTATTTGATTCAGAAGGTACGTACAATTCGAGGACAAAATTTTTATAAGTAGGGGGAGTTGTAAGACCCGTGTCAATCTAACCCGGTCTTACCACCTTGAACCAGGTTTACCCATCATGGTCGAGTCAAATGGACCAAGGGCACGAAGGAGATCGAGATCCCAGGTATCAAATCGACCCAAAAATACTTAATTTAAGGGGAGGGTCGCATACCCAGCCAAAGGAGGGTCGGACCTCCCAAGACAGCAAGTCAGACCCTCAGTTTTATAGGGAGGATTGGACTCAATAGAAACCTAGGGTCGACGGGATCATCGACCCTCCCATCGACCCTCAGTTGTCGCCGAAACTGAAATTAGGAAATTTTCAGATTTTCGATTTGGATTCTTTCCTAATCTCAAAGGGACTTATTTTAGGATGGTCCTACTCTATTTAAAGGACGTCCCTAAGCCTCTTTCACTCCTTTCACAACCCTAATTGAATTGAGAGAAAGAGAAGAGAAGGAAAAGAAGAAGAAGAAAAGCAAGGAAGAGAGTTTAGCCAAAAGAGAAGAGTTACAGAGAAGGAGTATTCTTCTCAGGTATGGATACTAATTCCATGAATTTCTACAGACCTTAGGTTAGATAATGATGAGAGTATGATCTCGGAGAAACCCAAACCATCAACCATGGTTAGGTTTTCATAGAAAACCATGGGAGACTACATGAAAGCTATCTAGGTGGATTATTCATGGTTTTAGACCATGGAATGAATGTTGAATGGACTGTAGGAGAAAGCCATGGGACCCCAAATACGAAGGATGGACTAAAAGAGGGAAATTGACCAAAGTAAACCGAGGATCGCACCGAGGGTCGATGACCATCCAACCCTAGGTGATCCTGAGTATCGTCCCTCAGTGTTCGGGAAGTTCAGATTTTGGGGATGGTCGCACCCAGGGTCGATCAGGACTCCGACCCTACCTCCGACCCTCAGTTAACAGAATGGTTTTTAAATGCTGAATAAATTCTAATTAAATTTTATCGGCTTTGTTAGGTCTTCTAGCAATATAATAACATTATAAAGGTGATTCTAAAGCTTGGAAAAGTATCTATTAGCAAGCTAAGGTGAGGGAACAAGACCTAAACTAAATGGTTAGTAATAAATTATTTTACTTCTTGAGTCCAATGCCATATTGATTCTATGCGTGTATGCTTGTATGTGCATTTAACATGTCATCCAATATTTCTATTAATTGTTCATGCATATTTACTTTATTGTTTATAACATGATGATGATGATGATGATAGGAATAGGCATGTGAATGTTTGCATTTGGCCAGTGTATATGGTGAGGGTAGGAATGGTATCAATCGGTACAACCATGACCATTTTTCATGGGATGTATATTGTGCTATGGTCTACTCAAGTCATGTCCACTGATGTCGTCGTATCGCCATTACCTTAGCAGAACTATTGCGACGTAGGGCATCAAGGAGGGTCTCGGTCCTTGAGTCCTATACTCTACCGAGGGGCCTTAGCTCTATCTCTACGGTTGCTCTGAGGGATGCTGGGGTGAGGCCTTGGATACACTGTTTGGCATTAGGATTGGTTAGTAGCGAGCCCAGTTTGCAACCCTAGCCAGCAGGGGTTTATTTATTGGTATGGTATCAACCGGTACAGCCATGCCATTTTCATGGGGTGTATATTGTGCCATTTTGGGTGTTGTCTGCGACAGTGCTGGAGTCATTGGGCGTATCCACACACTTGTGTATAGAGGTGCGGCGGCCACCTATCCTTTCTATTGCACGGTGTAAACTATAAATCAGACCAAAGATATAAATTGATTGCATGCATATGTATTGTTGCATTGTTTTGTTTGCTTAATGAGCCATGATGTGTTCTCACCCCTGGACGTCGAATATTTTTACTTGATGATGCAGGTTATACCGTTGAAGACTATTTAGATGCTCCAGCGTACGGGAATGTAGCGGCGATGGAAGCTGAAGATGAAGTGGCTACACATGACGTCTCTTGCGAGTGTAACTCATGTGTATTCGATTAGATATTTTTCTTAGGTTTAATTACTTGGATTTATTATAGACATGTATTTGATATTTATTTATGTCTCAGTTGATACAGAATAATTTTTTATTTAAATATTAATATCACAGTAGAATCTCAGTTCATTTTATTATTAGACTTCCGCTATTGTGTATTTACTCTGATTATGATTATGGATGTATGGGGTTCAGATAACACGGATATAGCCTATTCGAGATCCTGGTTGAACCGTTGGTTTGCTAGCGGTTCATCACACCATTCTGAAGTGTGCGGAATTTGGGGTGTGACATCACAGTAACCTCACTACCCAATATACCACTTGGTCATCTTCCCTCCTTCATTGCCACCATCTCAAACTCTCTCCCTCAAAACGTTACATACACTTAGCCGAAACCCACTGCCAAAACCCTCTCTCCCTAATGATCTGAAGCCCTTGTTTTTTTTAAAAGTCATTTTATTAATAATGATCTTAGTCCTTGATTTCAATTTTTGTTTTAATATTGATGATATTAATGATTAAATATGAGCCATTGGATGTCATTTTCGTTTTGATATTGATGATATTAATGATTAAATATACATCATTAAATGTCATTTTTGTTTTGATATTGATGATATTAATAATTAAATATGAGCCATTGGATGTTAATTTTGATTTGGATCATGTTGGACGAATGATATAAATAATTCTGAACCGTTGGATTATCATTATCAGTGATTTAAATTAATCTGAACCGTTGGATTATCATTATAAGTTATTTAAATGAATCTAAATCGTTGGATTATCATTATGAGTGATTTAAATGATTCTAAACTGTTGGATTATCATCATGAGTGATTTAAATGAATCTGAACTACTAAATTGTCATGATAAATGATTTAGATGAATTTAAACCATTGGATCTAAGTCTGAGCATGATATACATGAGATCTGAGCCATTGATTTTCTAGTCTGATCATGATAATTGATGTGGGATGAATCTAAACCGTTGATTGAGGGTCTGATCATTGATTATATTTTTTAGGAGATTTAAATAAATCTAAACTATTGATTGAGGATTCGATCTTGATACATTGTTAAAGAGTGAATTAATTCCAGATTATTAATCGAGGATCTGATTTTGATACATTAAGATATTCACATTAGATCTCAACCATAGATCTAGAGAATCTGGTCTGACACACTGAGACATATTTTTGTTTGAAAAAAAAAACATGAGATGCTATTTTTTATATGTCTTTCACTTTGATGCTCACATGCTTGTTGCTATATGTTCACATGCTTTCTTGCTATATCTGAGGTGATACATGTTGTTTACTTGTCATGTTTGAATATTTCCATCTTTGGTAATAACTTACTTTCTGCTACACCCTAGTTGAACTACCATGCATGTACACTGTTGGAAGACATCTCTAGGTTTGGGGACGTGCATTTAGGCACCCACATTCACCAGAAAGATAAAAATAGAAATAATAAAATCTTAATGAAGAGATATAAAGCCTAGCCCAACATTCCAAAACTAGGGTTTCAAGTCAAGGGTAACTTTAGGACGATCCCTACCCCTCAGCTCATTTTTTCCTAGAGTATAGAGACCTATATAGGTGTGATGTGAATCCAACCATAGATCATTTAGGATTATCACTAAGTCTTATGGGCCAATCTACGTTCCGACCCACATGGGTCACCCAATGAATGAATCCTTCAAACTACGTGTGTAAGACCTGTATCAAACTAATCCGGTCTTACCACCTTGAACCAGGTCTACCCATCATGGTCGAACCAAATGGAACAAGTGCGTGAAGGAGATCACGATCCCAAGTATTAAACTGACTCAAAAATACTAGAAATAGGGGGAGGGTCGCATACCCAGCAAGGGAGGGTCGGACCCCCCCAGTATAAAAGTTAGACCCCCAGTTTTATACCAGGGGGTGGACATTTAAAGAACCAGGGGTCGACGGGATCCCCGACCCCCCCATCGACCCCCGATAATCGGTAAAAACAGCACGAACTGAAAATTAGGAAACTTTCCTAATTTCAATTGGAACCTTTCCTAATCTCAATGGAACTTATTTTGGGAGTTTCTACTCTATAAATAGGACATCCCTAAGCCTCTTTCACTCCTTTTAGAACCATAATTGGATTGAAGAGAAGAGAAGGAGAAGAGAAAGAAAAGAGAAGGAAAGTGGAGAAGAAGATCAAAGAGAAGGCTTCAGAGGAACAAGCCTAATTCTCAGGTATGGATACTATCTCCATGAAATTCTACAGACCTTAGAATAGATAGAGAAGAGGGAATGATCTAGGAGAAACTCAAATCATCCATCCATGGTTAGGTTTTCATGGAAAACTATGGGGAGAGATCATGAAAGCCATATAGGTGAATGAACTACGGTTCTAGGCCATAGAACATGTGTAGAATGGATTGTAGAAGCAAGCCATAGGACCCCAAACACGAAGAATGAACTGTAGGATGAAAAATTGATAAAGCCCACAGGGGGTCGCACGGGGGGTCGATGGCCAATCGACCCTACCAGACCCTGATCATCGACCCCCGATGTTCGAGAAGTCCAGAATAGGGGTGGTCGCACCCAGGGTCGATGGAACCTCCAACCCTACCATCGACCCCCAGTTAACAGCATGCTTTTAAAGTCTGAATTAATTCTAATTAAATTTTATCGACATGGTTAGGTCTTCTGGTGATATAATATCGATATATAGTTGATTCTTAAAGCTTGAAAAAGGACGTACGATCAAGTAAAGGTGAGGGAACAAGACCTAAACTAATTGGTTAATAATAAACTATTTTATTCTTGAGTCCAATGCCATGAATGATTTTATGCGTGTATGATTGTTATGTGCATTCAACATGTCATCCAATATTTCTATTATTACTGTTCATGCATATTTATTTATTGCTTATGATATGATGATGATGATGATGATGATGATGATGATAGGAATAGGCATGTGGATGTATGTGTGTGGTTGGTGTGCTTGATGCGAGCGAGTATCAGGGGGAGGTGTCATAGTCGGGGCCTTAGCACTCTAGCTCTATCTCTAACTCAAGTCTTGTCCACTGACATCGTCATATCGCCATTACCTTAGCAGAACTATTACGTCGTAGGGTATGAGGGGAGGTGGTCTCGACTATGTAGTCTCTGACTCTGCCAGGGGGCCTTAGCCCTATCTCTATGGACGTATTGAGGGATGCTGGGGTGAGGCCTTGGATACACTAATTGGCATTAGGATTGGTTAGTTGCGAGCCCAGTTTGCAAGCCCTCGCCAGCAGGGGCTTACGTGTTGGTATGGGTAGAGTATCAAGGGAAGTGTCATAGGCCGAGCCTCAGCACTTTAGTTGTATCTCTATTCCATGATGGGTGCATGTGGGACAACGAGTAACCGGATTATTTGGGCGACTTCACACACTCGTGTATAGAGGTGCGGCGGCCACCTATCCTTTCTATAGCACATTGCAAACTTATTTATCAGACCAAAGATATGAATTGAGTGCATGCATATGTTTGTTGCATTGTTTTGTTTGCTCACTGAGCCTTGATGTGTGCTCACCATCTCGACGTCGAATATTTTAGTTGATGATGCAGGTACCACAGTTGCAGATTATAGAAATGATTCGGTGTATGCGTGTGTTTTTGCGATGGAGGCTGAAGACTTAGAGGATACGCATGACCCCTCATGCGAGTGCAACTCATGCATGCTCTATTAGGATTTTTATTTAGATTTATAAAAGATGTAATTGATATTTTATTTACTTATGTCTCAGTTGATACAACAATAATTTGATATTTTAATTATGATTATTACATTTAGAATGCTCAGTTTCATTTGCTATAAAACTTTCGCTATTGTGTATTATTCTGATTATGGTTGTGGATGTGTATGGTTTTATTTTTAATGGATACCGCCTATTAGAGATCCTGGTTGAACCATTGGTTTATTAGCGGTTCATCACACCGTTCTGAATGGTACAGAATTGGAGTGTGACAACATGGTATTAGAGCATCTCAGGCTTTATCTGTGAAACTATATACTTCCACAAAAGGGTGTGAACTGAGATAGGATAAAAATATAAAAGACATAATAATAACACATCATAAACACCTGTGTTGTTTAAAACTAAACTGAAAGAGAATAATGCATCTATTAAATGAGAAACAAAGTTATATACAACCAAAAAGGAAAGAACAAACGTCTATATATATATATATATATATATATATATATATGATCAAAGCAGAGTACAGTCCACAGTCCAGACAGTTACTCTGAAGTACAAAAAGAAAAATAAAAGAAGTATATCAAGAAGCTGGAGGTGCTGGGGGAGGTGGTGCCTCACGGTCTCTATCATAGTCCTCAACGTAGACCCTGGTCAACCAGACTATCTGAGTCTGGCTCGTCTAGAGACTAGCTGTGAGATCAGCCACCCGCTGGTCAGTCACACGCTGAGCCTCTAGAAGCTCTCCCATCCTCAGGTCAGACATACGCTAAGCCTCTCATATCTCGTGTAATATCCTCATCATGTCATCAGATGGAGTATACGAAGGACCAGCTGCATGCGAAGGACCAGCTGAAGAAGACGGACCAGCTCCAGTAGCATGAGTAGGTGATGGAGGGGGTATGGCATTTACATCCATGTACAGCCGATCGTCATCATCCCCATGAACCCCTGCTCCAGCGGCTGCTGCTGCAGCCTCAGCATCAGCTATCTCCACTTGAGTGTGAGGGCACACCATCGCGTTCCTCTCCTCATCACTGACCTGGGCATCCCGCATGCCCATCTTGCAAATAGCCTCCCAATCCAGAGGCGATGAGAAGGATTTCTCCTGAATCTTCTCATCCACTAAGTCAACCCCCAGGCGGGTAAGAAAGGTAGTAATCATGCGTCTGTAAGGAAGGTTGCCAGTGTGACTGGGAAACGTGGCACTGATCATGGTACCCATGATGATGTATGGAAGGCAGACGGGTTGTCTAGTGCATATACAGTATAATAGATACTGGGTCAACTTGGAGATCCTCTCGTAATGACCACTCTTTGGTATCAGGTTATACTGAATGATCTTGCAATATACCCGTGGATCTGAGCGCAGACAACTCGCTTTCATCTACGAGCGATCAGGTCGGATGAGCTGGCTATCGATCTCAGCCCTCATCTGTAGAGAAAAGAACTGGGGATCTCTAGGAGCACAGAACACCATGGGGCCAGCATAGGAAATGCCCAGTAAGTCGGCCAGTTGCCGATAATCAAATGAGACGTCAAACCCCTTGACGTAGCTCGTGATGCGAAGCTCATTACCCCTCTCTACATCATTGTAATCTCCCACCACCTGGAGATTACAGTAGAACTGGCGTACCAAGTCGGGACGGGTACATGCGTCATAAGTGATGACAGGGAGCCATCCCATATCACCAAAGGCTCTCTCCACATTGAACAAGGCTAACTCAGCCAAGTCCACTTTGCGGCCTCCCTCTACTTTCTTGCGAGCGTAGTGGGCATAATGTGTCTCAGCTTCTTTGGAACGGAAGCAAAGACGGTCGCGAACTCTGGGTACCTTGGTACGAACCATAGTATCTGCAAATAAGAAAGAAAAATAAATAATGGGTTAGTAGAAGGGAAAAACCTGAGATTTCGACGTAATAACAAGGTAAATGGGTCAAAAACCTCACTTTCCACCCATACACATGGGCAGGAGGACTTACATAGATCCTAAAATATCTTGTGAGATTCAAACAGTCGGAAATTTCAACTAATTAGATCGAATTGCAAGAAATTTCAAGAAATTCAGAATTCCGACAAAAATTAGGGCAAAAAGTGAAAATTTTGAGTTTCTCGATAACCAACCGATGAAACTCAAATATTTTTGAGAGCTTTCATTCCTCGAGTCGCCAACAACAAAAGCCCCCAATAAAAATCAAATTTTTACGATTGGAAAAAGTTTAAATTGAAATATACGAGATAAACAAGCAAAACCTAGGTTAAGAACCCTAAAAACATAAAAAGTTAGAAGAAATACATGTAGCAGAGGTGTAGACAACGAAACGAGGAGTGCAAACCACTAACGGATCGGAATGGGCACTGTAGCAACTCAGAGGGATGAGCTGAGTCAAAGCGGAGAAGAAAGAATGAGAAATGGACTTCGAATCGGACTTAAAAATCAGAATTTTTGTCCGGGGGTCGAAAAATTCAATTAAAACAATCGACCCCCGCATCGACCCCCCGACCCCTGGCTCTCGGGAAGAGTGGGTGATTTCCCAGGGTCGAATACTAAGGGTCGGACACCCATCAACCCCCACCATCGACCCTGCAGTGAAAACATAGCATTTTCGACAAAATGATCTGAAAATTTTGAAATTTGCATTTGTTAGTGGATTTAAAATATGAGAATGAAGTAATTAATTATTGTCTCTCGTGTTCAATGATTTCAGGCATTCCTACTAGAAAATTGATTAATGGCGGGACGCAGAGCAACCAGACAGAGCCATAACTCTATCCCACCACCACCACCGGTGGGGGAAGATAACCAGACACACCCGGAAACACAGGGGAACATGAACACGGCACTGTCCGTCATAAATGGGCAGGCAAATCCTACCAATCTGCCAGCTCCACCTATAGACTTGGCCACAGTCGTAATGAACTTGGCCCAACAGCTGCAACAGATGCAACAGGCATAAGCTACTATCCAAGTTGCCATAGGCATAACTCTTCCAGCTACACAAACACCTCCAATGCCAGCTGGACAGGCAGGCACAGCACCCGAGGGAAGTAACACAGTACCCCACGCACTTCAGACTCCTATCAGGCAGGCTCAAGTACCGAATCCTAAAATAGCTCAAGGTGGATATCAATATCAACCACCTATATATGGAGCGTATGTCCCGCAACCTCTAGACCACTCCAGACTGGTGGAGCGTTTTCTGAAATTAAAGCCCAGAGAATTCAATGGCAAGCCAGCAGATCCTTTATGGCCACACTGGGTTGACGAAATGGAAAGAAACTTTATGATGATGACATTAAATGAAGAAGAAAAAGTTTTGTGTGCCACCTTTATGCTGAAAGGAGATGCACACCATTGGTGGAGGTCTACCAGGACTTATTTACTTACAAAGCATGCCCAATTGACTTGGGATATATATAAGGAGGCATTCTTTGAGAAGTACTTTCCAAGAAGTTTCAGAGATTCTATGGAAAGAGAGTTCCTGAGTTTATATCAGGGACAGATGACCGTGGATGCGTATCAACAGCTTTATGAAGAGTTGTTCTTCTTTGCACCCACTAGTATGCAAGAGGAAAACACAAAGACCCGAAAGTTCGTCATGGGACTTAGGGGAAGCATCCATGAGCACGTTCTGGGACATGAGAAGAAAATTTATAATGAAGCAGCACAAATTGCTCGAGTTATAGAATCGAGCCAGAAGGAGAGTTATTTCATGCAAAACAGAGGTATCAAAAGGCCAGCTGGAAATTCTTATAATGGGGGAAATAACAAGACATTCAAACCCTTCCATGCTCAAGGCTCTACTGCTGCAACCAAGACTATCCCCGTAGTTCAACAGCAATAGAAGCCAATTACTGAAGGGATAAGATGTTTTAACTACAGCCAAGTGGGACATATGGCGAGGGAGTGTCCTAAGCCCAAGAAGCAGCTACATCAAGGACGAGTTTACGCGGTTACATCCGAGGATGCTGCCGCATCACCTGATGTGGTTACAGGTATGACTTACAAATTTTTTTTGCTAGTTATATTACATTGTATGAGCATGTAGACTAAGTTAAAACAAATCACAGGTATCGTACCTATTAATGGCATTCCCGCCAGAGTACTCTTTGACTCAGGAGCTACTCATTCTTTTATATTTGTGTCATTTGAAAAGAATTTGAATTTACCCATTAAATCCTTAGACTACAAACTGCTTGTACGATCACCTATGGGATTAGAAGTGGAGTTAGAAAAAGGTTATGGACCATGTCCAGTTCTTATTAATGAAAAGACTTTGGATGCAACCTTGATCCAACTTGAGATGGCAGACTTTGACGTCATCTTGGGAATGGACTGGTTAGCTCGGCATTCACAAATCTATTATGTGCCGAGAAGAACCTGACATTTAGAGACAAGGAAGGATCAGAGTTCAGTTTTTTGGGAACCAAACTTCCCCGTAAACGAAAGCTCATACTCTCGGCGCTAAAGGCTAAGAAGTGCCTTGAGAAAGGAGCAGTCAGGTATTCAGTATCTGTGGTCGACATTACCAAGGAAGCACCACGAATGGAAGATATTGATGTCGTATGTGACTATCCAGACGTATTTCTTGAAGAATTACCAGGATTACCACCCGACCGAGCTACAAAGTTTGTTATAGATCTTATACCTGGAGCTGCACCAGTATCGAAAGCACCTTATCGAATGGCTCCTACTGAACTGAAGGAATTAAAACTACAATTACAAGAGCTGCTGGACAAGGGTTACATTCACCCTAGCATATCACCCTGGGGAGCGCCAGTTTTATTCGTAAAGAAAAAGGACGGTAGCGTTCGCTTGTGTATAGACTACCGAGAACTGAATAAACTGACAATCAAGAATCGATATCCATTGCCTCGGATCGATGACCTGTTCGATCAGTTGCAAGGTGCCAAAGTGTTCTCAAAGATTGATCTTCGGTCAAGTTACCATCAACTGAAGATTAAGGATGGAGATATCCCCAAGACAGCATTCAGGACCAGATATGGACATTATGAATTCTTGGTCATGTCCTTTGCATTGACAAACGCACCAACAACCTTTATGGAACTTATGAACCAGGTTTTCCACGACATGTTGGATACATTGGTTATTGTATTCATTGATGATATACTAGTCTACTCCAAAGACGAGGAAACTCATGTCAAGAATCTAAACGCCGCTCTACAGCAATTACGAAGGGAAAAGCTCTACGCCAAATTTACAAAGTGTGAGTTTTGGCTAAAGGAAGTCGCATTTCTAGGCCATGTAGTATCCGCGAAAGGAATTAAAGTGGATCCCAGCAAGATCGAGGCTATTGTAAAGTGGGAAGCACCGAAGAGCATTGCGGAAATTAGAAGTTTTCTGGGTCTAGCTGGGTATTATCGATGATTTGTGGAAGACTATTCCCGAATTGCCGTACCTCTTACCAGTTTGACTAAGAAGGGCGAGAAGTTTGTCTGGACGGATAAATGCGAGAAGAGTTTCCAAACCTTGAAGGCTAGATTGATATCAGCTCCAATCTTGACCATCCCGATTCCAGGACAACCATTTATCTTGTACACTGATGCATCAGGACTGGGATTAGGATGTGTACTTATGAAGGAGAACAAGTAATTGCTTATGCCTCAAGACAACTGAAGACACATGAAAAGAACTACCCCACTCATGATTTGGAACTAGCGGCAGTAGTACATGCTGTCAAAATGAGGAGACATTATCTGTAAGGGGAGAAGTTTCAGATTAAATCAGACCATAAAAGTCTTACTTATCTATTTAATCATAAGGAGTTGAATATGAGACAAAGAAGATGGCTGGAACTATTGAAAGACTATGATTGTGATATCCAGTATCATCTGGGAAAAGCTAATGTAGTAGTCGACGCGTTGAGTAGAAAGGCAATGATAAAATCTCAGGGAGAGGTTAGCACAACTGTCGCAATGAGTACTACAAGAAAGGTATTTAAGTACGGTAATGAGCAGTTTGTGATAGATGCACCAGATGGATCGGCCAACCAAGGGTTTATTCATCGGTTTTCAAATATGTTCACCGCATTGAAAATTATACCAGATATAGTTGATGAAGTGAAGACAGCTATCAAATCAGACCCTTACCTAAGAACGGTACAAGAAGACATCGAAAAAGGTTAAACTAACCCTGAGTTCACCTTTGACGAAGAAAAGGTACTGAAGTACAAAGGAAGAATATGTGTACCCAAAATAGAAAGCTTAGACATTAGACACCGATTGATGAAAGAAGCCCATACCACCATCTATTCGATACATCCTGGAAGTACAAAAATGTATCATTATCTAAAGAAACTATATTGGTGGAGAGGAATGAAAGCAGATATAGCTAAGTTCGTTTCTCAATGCCTAAATTGTCAGAAAGTAAAGGCTGAAGTGACAAAGACTGACAGGACTGTTACAGCCGTTATCGGAACCAGCATGGAAATGGGACTGCATCACTATGGACTTCGTCACGGGATTACCATTGACTCCTAGAGTAGTTGACACAGTTTGGGTGATTGTAGACCGTCTGACTAAAATAGCTCGCTTTATACCTACAAGACCCCAGTATACACTGGAGAGGTTAGCTAAGCTGTATGTGAATAACATTGTGCGATTACACGGTGTACCTGAAAGTATTGTGTCCGATAGAGATCCACGATTTACTTCAAAGTTTTGGGAAGGATTGCAAAAAGCTATGGGTACAACATTGAAGTTTAGTACTGCATTTCACCCATAGACAGATGGACAGTCGGAGCGTACAATTCAGATTCTAGAAGATATGCTTAGAGCATGTGTAATTAACTTCAAAGGATCATGGGATGAAAAGTTATCACTGATTGAGTTCGCTTATAATAATAGGTATCAGACTACTATACAGATGTCACCCTATGAAGCATTGTATGGCAGAAAGTATCGAACTCCTTTGTTTTGAAATGAAGTTGGGGAACGTAGTATTGTTGGACTGGAATTCGTTGAAGTCGAGTGGTTGACATTATCAAAGAAAGAGTGAGAACAGCTCAGAATCGTTAGAAGCAATATGCCGATACCCGACGCCGAGACCTTGAATTTGTCGTAGGTGATTAAGTATTCTTAAAAGTATCGCCTATGCGAGGACTGAAATGATTTGGACAGAAAGGAAAACTAAGTCCAAGATATGTCGGGCCATATGAGATTCTAGCTAAGCGTGGGAAAGTGGCTTACCAGTTAGCACTACCACCATCTATGTGAAGTGTGCATGACGTATTTCATATTTCCTTATTGAAGAAGTATGTCAAAGATCCAACGCACGTTCTGACAGTAGATCTACCTGATCTGACTGATGATTTGACATTTGAAGTAACACCATCTGAAATCCCTAGTCGAAAGGTTCAACAACTACGCAACCGAGATATCTATTATGTTAAGGTCACCTGGAGAAGTAGAGATATGGAAGAAATTACATGGGAAGAAGAGAATGCTATGCGAAAGCAATATCCTCATTTATTTGACTTAGAAGGTATGAACAATTTCGAGAACGAAATTTTTACAAGTAGGGGGGAGTTGTAAGACCCGTATCAAACTAACCCGGTCTTACCACCTTGAACCAGGTCTACCCATCAGGGTCGAACCAAATGGATCAAGTACGTGAAGGAGATCACGATCCCAGGTATTAAACTGACTCAAAAATACTAGAAATTGGGCGAGGGTCGCATACCCAGCAAGGGAGGGTCAGACCCCCCCAGTATAAAAGTTAGACCCCCAATCTTATACCGGGGGTCGGACATTTAAAGAACCAGGGATTGACAGGATCTCCGACCCCCCATCGACCCCCGGTAAGGTAAAAACAGCACGAACCAAAAATTAGGAAACTTTCCTAATTTCAATTGGAACATTTCCTAATCTCAAAGGGACTTATTTTGGGAGTTTCTACTCTATAAATAGGACGTCCCTAAGCCTCTTTCACTCTTTTTAGAACCCTAATTGGATTGAGAGAAAGAGAAGCGAAAGAGAAGAGAAAGAGAAGAGAAGGAAAGTGTAGAAGAAGATCAAAGAGAAGGCTTCAGAGGAACAAGCCTAATTCTCAGGTATGGATACTATCTCCATGAAATTCTACAGACCTTAGAATAGATAGAGAAGAGAGAATGATCTAGGAGAAACCCAAATCATCCACCCATGGTTAGGTTTTCATGGAAAACTATGGGGGGAGATCATGAAAGCCATATAGGTGAATGAACTATGGTTCTAGGCCATAGAACATGTGTGGAATGGATTGTAGAACCAAGCCATAGGACCCCAAACACGAAGAATGAACTGTAGGATGAAAAATTGATAAAACCCATAGGGGGTCACACAGGGGGTCGATGGCCAATCGACCCTACCAGACCCTGATCATCGACCCCTAGTGTTCGGGAAGTCCAGAATAGGGGTGGTCACACCCAGGGTCGATGGAACCTCCGACCCTAGCATCGACCCCCAGTTAACAGCATGCTTTTAAAGTCCTAATTAATTCTAATTAAATTCTATCGACTTGGTTAGGTCTTCTAGTGATATAATATCAATATATAGTTGATTCTTAAAGCTTGAAAGAGGACCTACGATCAAGTAAAGGTGAGGGAACAAAACATAAACTAATTGGTTAATAATAAACTGTTTTATTCTTGAGTCCAATGCCATGAATGATTTTATGCGTGTATGATTGTTATGTGCATTCAACATGTCATCCAATATTTCTATTATTACTGTTCATGCATATTTATTTATTGTTTATGACATGATGATGATGATGATGATAGGAATAGGCATGTTGATGTATGTGTGTAGTTGGTGTGCTTGATCCGAGCGAGTATCAGGGGGAGGTGCCATAGGTGGGGCCTTAGCACTCTAGCTCTATCTATAACTCAAGTCTTGTCCACTGACATCGTCGTATCACCATTACCTTAGCAGAACTATTACGTCGTAGGGTATGAGGGGAGGTGGTATCGGACCATGTAGTCTCTGACTCTGCCGGGGGGCCTTAGCCCTATCTCTATGGACATATTGAGGGATGCTGGGGTGAGGCCTTGGATACACTGATTGGCATTTGGATTGGTTAGTTGCGAGCCTAGTTTGCAAGCCCTCGCCAGTAGGGGCTTACGTATTGGTATGGGTAGAGTATCAGGGGAAGTGTCATAGGTCGGGCCTGAACACTTTAGCTCTATCTCTATTCCATGATGGGTGCATGTGAGACGACGAGTAACTGGGTTATTTGGGCGGCTTCACACACTCGTGTATAGAGGTGCGGCGGCCACCTATCCTTTCTATAGCACATTGCAAACTTATTTACCAGACCAAAGATATGAATTGAGTGCATGCATATGTTTGTTGCATTGTTTTGTTTGCTCACTGAGCCTTGATGTGTGCTCATCCTCTCGACGTCGAATATTTTAGTTGATGATGTAGGTACCACAGTTGCAGATTATATAAATGATTCAGTGTATGCGGGTGTTGCTGCGATGGAGGCTGAAGACTTAGAGGATACGCATGACCCCTCATGCGAGTACAACTCATGCGTGTTCTATTAGGATTTTTATTTAGATTTATAAAAAATATAACTGATATTTTATTTATTTATGTCTCAGTTGATACAACAATATTTTGATATTTTAATTATGATTATTACTTTTAGAATGCTCAGTTCATTTACTATATGACTTCCGCTATTGTGTATTATTCTGATTATGGTTGTGGATGTGCATGGTTTTATTTTTAATGGATACCGCCTATTAGAGATCCTGGTTGAACCGTTGGTTTATTAACGGTTCATCACACCGTTCTGAATGGTGTAGAATTGGGGTGTGACAACGTGGATCTTGATTCTTAGGGCAAAACCCTAGGATACGTAGGCAATTTGGAGAAATTCCTAAATACGGACCCACATCCTATTCTTATGAAGCTGGTGTATCCCCTTGCTTGGCGGGACCATACTCTTGCTTGGCAAGATAATTTACCCAAATTTTTACTTATGAGTACGTATCCCCTTGCTTGGCGGGAATACCTCTTTGCTTGGCGAGGTTTATCTATTCCAAAAGTCGTGCTTGTGAGTATGCACCTTCTTGCTTGGTGAGGTTCTTCTTACGAATACGCATCCCCTTACTTGGTGGGATCACCTCTTTGCTTGGCGAGGTTTATCAGTTCCAAAAATGTGTTTGTAAGTACGCACCTCCTTGCTTGGCGAGGTTTCTGCTTGCAAGTACGCATTCTTAGTTCCTTTAGGTTATCCATATCTATCCATAACCCATCAAACAATGAACTATGTTGTACCTGATTTTGGGACCTCTAGAATATGTAGTTAACTTGGAGGACTCTCCAAGTAAGGTACCACATCTTAGTCTTCTTTGGTTATCCTTATCCCACACTCATGTCCATATCCATATCCATATCTATATTCACTATCCGTTATCAAAAAAAAAAAAAACAATGAACTACATTGTACCAGATTTCTAGGACCTGTGGAATATGTAGAAAATTTGGAGGACTCTCCAAGTACGGTACATACTCCTAGTCCATATGAACTACCCAGATTCAATCTCAACCAAATTATCAAGCATAAATCTCAACTGGAACATAAACCTAATAAAACTCAAGCATAAATCACATCCATAAGCTTTAATAAACAATCTATTCAAACTACGTTATGGACTAGATTTCTAGGATGGAATACGTAGGCAGTTTGAGATGGACATCTCAGATTTAATCCATCACCGATCATCTCCGGTTTCGTCCACTGTATATTATTTTGCTTATTTATTTTGAGAACATATTTTGTTGAACCTAGGTTAAAAGGACTTAGCAACTTGGTATAGAATCCCCCATAAGCCTTAGTCATCCATCGACCATGAAATATCAAGAAACATAGAGTTTAAGGAAAGTAAAATCATATTGGAGGCCAATTTTCAAATCGGACAGCTTTGGGTGCCTAACACCTTCCTAAACTATACCTTAAACTCTTACCCATTCTCTAATAGACCAAAGTCGACATATTAGGTCATGAGTCAATAAAAGTATTATCTTATGATGAAACTACATTTGAGGTCCTAGACCTTAATCTAGGTGGCGACTCCAAATCTTTACTGTCCATCAACATAGGTAGGACAAGATCAAAGGTGAAAGCCAATGATCTACATTCTTTTAGGAAAACCTAAGGGTAAATTTAATTTAAATTTTCCTTACCCAAAATTTTCCTCACAATGTCACAATCTAATTTTTAACACTCGCCAAGGCTGTGAATAGAACGCTTATTATCCTCCTATTAACCACTAGGATCACGATGTAGGGCACACATTACACCATCTCATCCCATAAACACAATAGCCACCACATAATCAGAACAAAACATAAAATACTATATAAGACTTACATAAAATCCAAGTATCAACATTGATGGATTCTAAATGATATTTATATAATAGTAACATGTGTTATTCTGTTTCAACAAAACTCAAGACATAACATACTATCTTAAATATAATACTTGAACACATAAGTATTGGACAACATGTCCAACCAAAGGTACTAAAACTAAATCAGCACTTTATCAACTCCAATTTGGCCTCTAAAGACATAAGTATAATAAGTAATCCAGGTTACGAGCATCGTCCACTTATCGCTGAAGACACCCGTAACATAAGGAACGCTCTACAAAATCAGATATAGAAAACTTGCAATAAAATCTAGAAAAAAGGTGTGTACACAAGGGTGAGCTCACAAACTTGAGCTTAGTGAGGAACAGAACATGCAATCAAGCAAAAATACATGAGATAGTATTCATTTTAGTGGTCTGGTAATGTTTGTTGTATGCTATGAAAAGGCCTGACCGCACTTACCAAAGCTGACCATAACCTTCATGCATGAGAGAAAATGGACACTTACCCAACCTAATCCAACAGCGTTGGTGAAGCCACGCATCTCCCAATTATGGTTTGGTATAGGATGGCCCTAGTCAGAGATGCTCCAACGAACACCACTAGGTCACCTCCCTCATCCCCAATTCCATACCAGTACTTAACCCCTACTGGCTAGGGTCATAAACATGGGGTCTATGTGACTAACTAGTCCTAACAATAGCCGTACCCCAACTTATGGACCAAGACGGTTGTCTTATTATAGTCGTCCGGATCCCACTAGGACATAAGTAAGTAAAAAATTATAAGACCCGCACTCTACTAATCCGGTCTAACCATATCGTGCCAGGTCTTCCCATCATAGCCGGCTCAAGCAGATCGATCGTATGAAGAAACCACAAGGTTTGGTGAGTAAATTAACCCAAAATAGTGTATTTTGGTTGAGTGGAAGCCTAAAATGGATTGTGTGGCGGATCCACACAGTTAGAAAGTGGGGTCAGTCAAAATCTGTTTTGTGTGGTCACACAAATGGCTTTGTGTGGTCGATGGGTTCTACGACCACATAGTTGACCACTCAAACTCATATCTGAATCCAAGATTTGGAAACTTTCCAAGTTTAAGGGATCTCTTTCCTAATTGATAGAGTACTCTATATGGAGGTTTTTCCTCTATATAAAGGACATCCCTTACCCTCTCTCACTCTTTTAGAACCAATTCTAAAACTCTAAACCTAAGAGAAAAAGAGAAGGAGAAGGGGAAAAGAAGACTTGGAGAAGAAAAATTACAGAGAAGGCTGCTATCCCTCTCTGTAAAAGGGGGCAAAAGTATAGAATCATGGTTAGGATTGATCTCCCAATAGTGAATTGATGATCTGAACCCTAGATGTGATTGAGATCATGAGATTTCTCTATCGAATCTCAAGAGAGACAAAGGAAATAGGTTAGGGAATAAATTGTGATGGAAGAACTCATGAATAAGGCCATAGAGAGACCCTAGAAGAGGCTCCAACTAGGAACCAAGGGATAGACTGAGGAAGACCTTCGAACACAACCCATAAATTGTATGGTTGCATGTGTGGAAGCATGATGTGCGACCACACAGTCAACCACACCCTCTCGAAAAGGTTGCTAGGGTCGTGTAGATCCATTTGTGGCAGCATAATGTGCGACCACACAATCTCACAAAGCCTATTTTGAGGCTAAACTTGATTTTAAACCTCGATTTTAAACTAATGTAACTTAAAACCATCGAACCCTAAGCTAAATTTATGAATTTTCTAGGTTGTCAAATAGTACAAGTTAACTTCTAAAGCTTGGAAGAGCTCGACACTACGATCAAAGGTGAGGGAACAAGACCTAAACTAACTAGATCATAATAAGCTACTTTTCTTTTATTTGTCTAATGCCATTAGTGATACCATACTTGTATGATTGTAATATGCATCTCACATGTCATCCAATATTACTGCTATTTCTGTCCATGCATATTTATTTATTATTTTATTCTATTGATTGATGATGATAGGAATAGGCATGTATTTGTAAGTGTGGTTGGTGTACTATGTGGGGAGGGGTGTGTGATCCTTAAACCATGCTTTGCATTAACATCGTCACATCGCTGTTACTTTAGCAGAACTATTACGTTATAGGGCATTAGGGGAGGTGGTCTCTGACTGAATGATATTTGACTCTACCGAGGGGCCTTAGCTCTATCTTTATGGATGTATTGAGGGATACTGGGGTAAGGCCTTAGATACATATAGATGACATTAGGATTGGTTAGTTGCTAACCAAGTTTGCAACCCCTCGCCAATAGGGGCTTACGTGTTGGTATGGGTAAGGCATCAAGGGAAGTGTTAGCAATGTGTGATTTATACACTTTAACTCTATCTCTATTCCATGGTGGGTTCATGTGGGACGATAATGGTGTTTGATCCATTGGGCAGATTCACGCACTCACGTATAGAGGTGCGGTGGTCGCCAATCCTTTCTATAACATAGTTGCAAACTTAAAATCAGACCAGATATTAATTGAATACATGCATATGTCTACGCATTGTTTTGTTTACTCACTGAGCCGTGATGTGTGCTCACCCCTCGACGTCAACTATTTTTAGTTGATGATGCAGGTCTTACTGTTGAAGATTATATAGAGCCATCAGCGTATGGATACGTAGCGGAAATGGATACTCGACGGTGGAAGATGAGCATGACTCTGCATGCGAGTGTTACCAGTATCTCTATTCTTAGATTATTTATATTTTGATTATGGGAACTTGTAATAGATTATTTAATTATGTTTTGAGTTTACTTGGAGATAATTGGTTTACTAAATTACTTTATCATGCTAGACACTCAGTTCATTATTAATTAAGACTTTCGCTATTATTTTATTATCTCTGATTATGTTGTGAAAGGTGTATTGGGTTTGAATGGTTGGCACGGTCTTTACGAGATCCTGGTTGAACCTTTGGTCCTTATGATAGTTCATCACACTACTTGTTAGTCCAGAATTGGGGTGTGACAAAAATAATGTATGATAAGATTTTAACAAGTAAGGTCAGGTATAATGTATGCTAGTGCTAAGGTAAGGCCTAGTCATACTCACAGAAACTGACCAAAAGCTCCATGCATAGGAGAGAAAAGACACTCGCCAGCCTACATCGATAGCCCTAGTGAAGCCACGTTTCTCCCACTATGGATTTTGTTAAGGCAAATCTCCAGCCAGTTACGCTCCAACAAACACTGCCAATACCTTCCCCACATCCCCCATCCATACCAACACCTAACCCCCTACTGGCCAGGGTCACATACATGGGATAGTGCCACTAATCAATCCTATATATCATCCTATAAACCCCCTCGATACCTTAACAGAAATCCCAGGCCATCCATCATCCCCCAGAGATTTAATCAATCCATTAGGATATGAGGCAACCCATGGCAACTTTTGCACAGTAGGTCTGATCCAGCGGTCCTCGACCATTTCACAACTTCCGACACAAGCATCAATCATTACACAATCACAAGATTCAATATATTAATGCAATGCATGGAAAGTACAGCTATTGGATGACATGTTATTCAACAAGAATGCATCACAAATATACAGGTAATTAAAAACACTCCAAAAACATAGTCAAACTATCCCTCACTTGGCGAATGAGGTCTACGTGCCCTCTGTACTACAGAGGTTTTCTCTAACTCTCTCTCGTTCACCTATAAATTTCATAGCTTTATTAGTTTATTTCTATTGTCTTAACATGTTAATTTATATTACCTTTTGATGCCTCCGGATGTAGGTAATAGCATAATGCCAACAGTTTGCACCCAATAAGCATAGACGAGCTAAAATCTCTAGGACTGTCTAATAATAGTCTCCGATTAGATGCTATGATTGGTCCTCCATCTGGACCTTCCAGGGACCCTTTTGGAAGTATCTAGTTACAGGGTCTGGAGGCACCACTGTGTAACAAGTCTTGCTGTCGAACCGCTTCCAGATTCAGTCCGAATCTGAGCTTTGCCTCTTCAAAAGGCAATAAATCCATGATTCCGGATCCAAATCACCTCAAGTTTCTTTCCTATGAAACTAGATCTAAAATATAATATCTCTTCCAAATTCCATGTTATTCCAACAAGTGTAACCCTAAGAATTAGTTTTTCCAAATCGGACTTATAGAATCGGATTTAGTTAATGTACAGTAACTTGCAGAGGCGATATCTTTCTCATCTCGAGTCCAAATGACCTCATTCTTTTTTCAGTATCAACTAAACTTGTAGAAGAATATCATATCAAAATTTTAGACCCAAATTATTTATTTAGGTTTGTCAAACCTTTATTCCAAAATTGGGTTTCAGTACTAGCCAACCTTCCCTCCTGACTGACCAGGGTCTTCTCTTGGAAGTGTTCGGTCGCAGCTCCTATTGCATAGTCGTATGATTGGACCATCTACCAGACCATTCCTAAGGCCTTCTAGTTATGTTAGATCACAGTTTTGGATGCACAAATGAGTGACCAGACCTACCTAGAGGGTTGGTTTGGTAGTTTTTTGCATGTCCAGTTACACGGGTTTTGCAACCAGTCCTGCTTCTAGACCTCTTCCATTGCAGATTAGTTGAAGGTCTTAGGTCCAAAGTTTGTGTTTGACATCCTACCTTAACCAGGTTAGGTTCCTTCTTAGTTAGGGATGTGCTATCACACCCCAAATTTACAATATGTAAAATTTCAAAACTAACTGAGCCGATACACATTTTATGTTCGATTTAACCCAGAATCTCGAAAGTGATGCATGCCCACATCAACCACACCATGACCAATGTCACAAATAATTAATTAGAGTAAATTAAATAGCAAAAATAATAAATCAACTGAGCTTCTATTGATACTTTAAATAAAATAAATAGCCATTGTATCAAACTAATTCTAGTCCAACCATCCACAAACAATAAAATAAAGATCATTCATAATTTAGTCCTATAACACTGGGCCATAAAGTAGTACTGTAAAAGTAAATGAAACTAAATAAATAAACCAAAACATCAGTCTTCTCCAACAATTGACATGAAGTATCTTGCTTCCTTCTACTCAAACATGCGTGCATCACATTCACAGTCAACATCATGTTCGTCTTCTTCTAGAGCTTGAACGTCCATGTGCACTATAGAAGTGTCAACTAGGGCATTCATGTAATTAACTACAGTGGTACCTGCAACATCAACTAAAAAATTTACATACGCGAGGGTGAGCTCGTGAGAAAATAAACAAGCAAGCAAGCAAGATGCATGATAGATTTATTACATACAGCAAATGCAAATGGTCTAGTATAATGTATGCTAGTGCTATGGGAAGCTCTGATCACACTCACCAAAGCTGACCATAACCTCCATGCACCGGAGAGAATGGACACTCACCAGCCTTCCACAATATTTCTGGTGCCTCTATGCATCATCCCATATAGAGTGATAGGGCAAAGGTCTAGCCAATAACGCTCCAATGAACATTGTCAACACCTTTCCCTCCTCCCCTATCCTTACCAACACTTGACCCCATATTGGCCAAGGTCGCATACATAGGTCATTCTACTAACCGTCATCCTATATGTCATCATATGTATTTTTCCCAAACTCCTAGCAGGAATCCCAGTCCGTTTGTTCAGCTCCCTGAATGTTGTCATCCCACTAGGGTATGAGAATCTTACACGTCAAGGTTTATCAAGTAGGTTGGATCCCTCGGTCCTTAACCATTTCACCACACCTCAGAAGGCATATTCAGCACACATTCACACAACAATATAATATAGATGCAAATGCATGCAAAAGCAGTTATTGGATGACATGCTATCACAATAAAATCAATGCAACACAAGCATAATAAAAAAAAATATAAAAACACTCTATAAATTAAGTCAGGGGTTCTATTTCCTCACCTGAGATAGTAAATTATTGCTATTCCTTGTTAATGGGTTACTCTTGGTTACATACGAGTCACCTAGTGTATGGGAAATTTATCAGATTCAGTATTTATTAAAATCAGTTTGATACAGGGTTTCCTGGGACCAACCGGTTGTAACTAGTCAAGACCGGAGTCGTAGCCAATTGCTTTTGGGAACCATTCTATTTCCAACCGGTCCCATATCCAACTGCTGCAGGTGGCGTAATCTGATGTCGAGACTGGTTACATTCCAAGGCTTCCCAAATGCATCCAGTCACAAATCTGATTGCGTATATTATGACCGATAGTCATAACCATACCTTCTCTGAAGAGTTGGTTTAGGGATTTAGCCTATCTAGATGCATGGATCTTGCCTTCAGAAGTCCCCTCCGGATTCCAACAACAGACTTCTATTATGGAACTCCATGATTGAACCCTTTGGCCTGACATATATATGGGTTTTCTAATCCTGTTCTAGGTGTTGTGAGGTCAATGATTGATAAACCACCTAGACTATGGCTTATTATTTTGGCTTGTGTAATGTACAAACTTGAGGTATAACCTGGAGTTGAGTTCGATGGAATCTCCTTCAATACTCAGCCACACCATTAATGGTTGGTACAATAGGGTTTCATTGAAATATTTTTACCATCGTAGTTCTAATCATTTACAAGGCAATGTAGGGTTTACTTATAGCGTTTTTGAATTGGCATATAATGATATCAAAAAACTCTGGTGACTTCCAAGGTAATTCTTCCTCTAGCCTCCTTCTTCCTCCTCCAACTCTCTCCTCTCTCTAAGACCGCATCAGAACTTTGGGTGATGTTTATGTACTCTGAGAAGGAGAGGGTTTGGGGATACTTAAATGAGTTTGGAGTCTCCCTCTCAAGGTAAGACTCTTTAGAGTGTTGGAGACTGCAAGGGACTACCAAGTGGCAACCTAAGAAGTCCCACAGGTTCTTTACTCCCTCCACCAACTCTAAATTAGTTAGGAGTGAGGTGAGACCCACTAGAGTCATCCCTGAGTCCAGGGAATATTCTCACTCGACCTTGTAAGGAAGTTTTGAAACTTACATTTGCGACCAAACTTTTCTGGCTTTACCGGTCGCAATATCCAGCTGGGACTGTTCTGGGTTCCACCGACCGATAGTAGCGATTGGTGCCCATTTTTAGAGCACTTAAAGCTAGAAATTTTAAAATAATACCATGTTTGTTCATACCTGGTTGGAGTTGGTCTTTAGGTCGTCATTGGGTCAGGTTCATCAGCGGTGGAAAACCCTGGCACAGTAAAAAAATCTGAGTTAGGCTGGGTTTTCTGGGTGCAGGTTTTACATGTGTTCCATCCCTTAACTCTAACCTTCCCCTCGTCTTGGCTGGGTTAATATGGTTTGATCGAAGGGTTTGACTAAACGTCCTCCC
Source organism: Protea cynaroides (assembly GCA_028583415.1). NCBI lineage: Eukaryota > Viridiplantae > Streptophyta > Magnoliopsida > Proteales > Proteaceae > Protea > Protea cynaroides. The sequence goes on along the minus strand of CM053267.1, from coordinate 7,609,443 downwards.
TATGTTTCCCTTTGTCTCCTTGTCTAAGACAGTCAAGCATGCCATCCATGGTTACTTTATCATTAAGTAGCACGAGGAAGAAGAATGAGCTTACCGATGATAATGGTTGAAAGTAGGATGAACCAAGCTTGTTATCCCCTGGGTCCTTCCTTTACCATAGCTTCCTCTTCATCTTTTCTCCCTCTCTTTCACTATGGATGCATCAGAACTTTCTTTAGGGTTTGGAAGGATTCGTGCATACGATAGTTTCACAATAATAGGTAATGTGGTTGGTCTCGAGTTCCCCTCTTAGAGTGGAACTCTAACTCTATAGTTCATTAGGGAATATTCCACCACTTGTCCTCTTGTGAGGAGTTTGGGATTGTGGTATGAGATTTAATGGATTAAAGGGTTACCCCATGTTGGTTTATTTTAAAAGGGAAAGGAATATGCCTTTCCCCCTTCCTTGGGTCGGTTTCAAAGCACCTGATCCAATAGGGTCAAACTTGTTCTCTGTGCAGTTGCAGAACCGGTTGCAGCTCCAGTTGCAGACCAGGACCCTGCATCTGCGATCGGACAGGGTCTTTTTTCCTTGTCCGAGGTCCAGTATAGGTTTCGCCTTGGTTAGTGTTGGAAATCATACTTGGTTCATTGTCATTCATGTTACTAATCGAGGTTATCACTCTACGTCAAGTGTATTATATACAGGTTACTACTTTCCTATATTGAATTAGCTTGAAAATCTTGGTGTTAGTTATGGTATCACCCACCAGTTGCCAAAATTCAAATTGGGTTAGAATTTTGGGCGTGGGTGTTACAGATGAAGTCGGATCCGGATATCTAGGAGTGGCAGTCATGTCTATACAACCATGTTCTATAAGGAATGGGACTCATTACTGTCGTGTCTCATGAGGAGTAGGACTTTCTCATTGTGCTAGGAGTGGGATTCTTCTTGGGTAGGCGACTCGGCCACTAATGTAGTCAGCCGAGTATCTTCTCTGAATGTGTTCATCTTTTGCATGGTCGGCATCATGTGTTTCCATTCTTTGCACAAGAAGACCAATCGAGTGAAGGACCTATCCAATTTGGTGTGACAACAGTTGGTGCCGTAAGTAGGAACAAGTAGCGACTCGTGTATCTGAAGTTCAGACAACGCCTAGCTTTTCTGCTGGTAAATGCCATCAATCGTGACTCGATATCAGAAGAGGATGAGTACTAACCAGCAACATCAAACAATAATCCAAGGAGGAACTTGCTATCGAGAAACAATCTCCCAAGGGGCAAATACCCACCGAAGGGTGTCCCTGGGGTGAACAAAGCCCGGATTCCCACCACAGATAACTTCGCTCCTAAAGCAGAAATCTCACCACCTAACTCCCCTTAATATGTAACAAGGGAGCAGATTGACAATGTGGCACGTCAAATGGAACTCTTGACAAAGCGGCTTATGGAACAGCCCCCCGCGGTGTAGGGAGCAGAATAGACATCGGGAAAGAAATCGAGAACAATCCGAGCTTCATGGGCATTGGGATCCAATTCCGAACCAGGACACACCTCGATACGTAGGCAGCGTGTAGAGAGATGTCCCTATGGCACATCCTTCTCGAACCCAAAGGTCTGTAAGCCATCATTCTAGAAAAATGGCAGGTGCGACGCCGAGTGGCTCCCGAGGTGTGAGCTAGGCGTAGTCCTCCAGCTCCTCGTCAGTGAGTGTTCACAAGAGTATGAGCAAAGTTCCAGCCTCGGAGCGCCTTAGGCCTCAACCACATCGCCATGAAGATGTCCAAGCGAGGCTTGATGCTGCCAGAATACACAGAGCGGTAGCCGAGGCCCAGCTTCACCAGTTCACAACAAATGTAGAGCAGGAGCTCTGAGACTTAAGAGCTCGACTGCAGTGAATGGATGAAGGTCGGCCGAACCTAGTACAATAAACGTACACACAAAGAGTGCTTTGTCAGAGCACATAATGAGGACTTACCTTCCCAGGGCTTCATTATGCCCTTCATTGAGGCCTATGACGGGACAATAGACCCTAATACCATCTTGATTCATATATGGCTCAAATGGCCGTTTACGCATACCTAGAGGAGATGGTCTGTCGAGCATTCCCCGCCATGTTGAAAAGGGTGAGAAGATTATGGTATAGCAGCCTACCCAGAAGTTCAATAAACTCTTTTGATGAGCTTGTTGACAGTTTTTTGAATCACTTTCAAAGCCGGCGGGAACAAAAGAAGACGTCGTACAACCTGAGGGACTAGGTCTAGGAGGAAGGCAAGACGTTCAGAGCCTTCCTCGATAAGTTCAATTTGGAGGCCTTGAAGACTAGGTCCACAAAGCCACCCTCGAGGGTAGCATCAGAGACCCAAACTTGAGCTTCTCCCTGGCCAAGATACCTGCTGCAACTCTGGCCTAACTACAGGCAAGGAGTAAAAATTACACCATGGCAAACTTAGCCACCAAAAAAGATCTGGTTGCCCAGAATCCGCCACTCCCTTCCTCGGATAAGAAGAGAGGTGAGAAGCCGAAGGATGCCACCTTTAAAGGGGAGTCATCCAAGAAACAAAAGAAAGACAAGTTGACCAGGCCTGAAAACCCCAACTTCCAACCCTATGAAGATTACTATCCACTTTGGAAGACCCCGACAGAGATATTTATGGTCGAGAAATCTCAAACGACCTTCAGAAGTCCGAGAAGAATGTACCCTGACGCCCAGACAAGAAACTCACCCCTATTCTGTGCTTTCCACAATGAGCATGGGCACACCACTAATGACTGCCGACACCTTCAGGACGCCATCAATGAGCTAATCCAGAATGGAAAGCTCAGTCGATATATGGACAAGAAGAGGCCGGCTCCTTCGGGCACAGGGACTGTTGTGTCCGAACATGACGACTGCCAGATAGAGGCAAGAAAGAATAAAGGAAGAAAATATAATGAAGGTAAAGAAGATGGGGGGCACAGGGAACACACCATCCCTAATAAGACCAACCATCAGGGCCACATACATGATAAAAGCAGCGCCTCTAAAAGGAAAGGAGGCAAGGCAGGGAAATGAACAGATGAGGTCTGCACACTTGACCAGTTACAACCTTGAGCAGAGCTTGTAGGTCCAATGCTTTGACAAAGGAATTCCTGTCAAACTAGCCTATGGCCAAGGCGGACCCAAAGCTAGAGCATTGCTGGAATATTGGGAGAAGAGATTCCAGCAAGACCTTCCAAGGGTTGAGATCGGACTCCCCTAGCACTTTATAGCTACTGACCTCAACATGCCAGTTCAGAAAGTCCAACTGGTCATACCAGATTCATATGTCATCATTGGAGGCTCGGCAGCAGGGAATAGCTCGATGAAATCAGCAAAAGCATATGCCAGAGAGTTAGATCAAATCAAACTCGCTCTGAAAAAGTCAAAAATGGGTGACCTCATGATCTTAAGTGACGACGACCTTATAAACGTCGTGTTACCTCATGAAGACGCCTCGTAATCATGGCGGTAGTAGCAGATTTCAATGTCAACCGCATCATGGTTGACATAGGTAATGTGGCCGACATCTTGTACTATCATACTTTCCAGATGATGAACTTCACTAACGAGATGCTCAGGCTAGCAGTCCATTCCTTAATTGGATTCACTGGTGATTCTATGTGCATGGAGGGAGCGATCCACCTACCCTTCATGATCGGGAGCAAGCCAGCCCGAAAAGTAATCAATGTAGAGTTCTTGGTAGTTGATCTCCTAGCCAGCTACAAAGTTGTCCTCGAATGTCCTTCCCTACATAGGGTTCAGAGTTGTTTGTCAACTTTCTACCAGGTTATCAAATTCCCTATAGATCACGGGACTGGAGAGTATAGGGGAGCTCAAAGAATCTCGAGGCAAGGCTATGAGGTTGAACTAGGACAGGCAGCTAAAATTACGGACCTTGATGGAGCCGAAAGAAAAACTGAAGAGCCTAAGGGGAAAAGAAAAGCCTAGGTCCAGACCATTATAGTTGAGGACCTTAGAGATGATCCACGCCAAGAGCGAGGAAAGCCCACCAAAGAACTTGTCCAAATTCCCATCTCAGAAGACTTCCTTGAGCACACCTTTCAAATTGATGCTTCACTATAGGGAGAGATGCAGAAATACCTTATCGGCGTCATCAAGGAAAATGCAGTTGGATTCACATTGTCGGCAGTGGACATGCCAGGCATCGACAGAAAACTCATGGAGCATTGCCTCTCCATTGATACTCAGCATTGGCATGTGAGGCAGAAGAAGAGAAGTTTCACACCAGATAGACAGGCCATCATAAACGAGGAGGTGGAAAAGCTTCTCCAAGCAGGGCTCATTAGCAAGGTAAAATATCCTAAGTGGCTATTCAATGTTGTAATGGTCCCCAAGTTAGGGGATCATTGGAGAATATGTATAGATTTTAACGATCTAAATAAAGCATGCCCCAAAGATAGCTATCCCCTGCCTCAGATTGATAAATTGATAGATGTAACCTCTAGCCATGAGCTATTATCATTTATGGACGCTTGTTCGGGCTACAACCAAATTCTGATGTGTCCGGAAGATGAGGAAAGCACCAGCTTCATTACCAACCAGGGGACGTTCTGTTATAAAGCAACACCCTTGAGCCTAAAAAACATAGGAGCCACTTACCAGAGGCTAGTAAACAAAGTCTTCAAAGACCAGATAGGGAAGAACAAGGAGGTGTACGTCAATGACTTCCTCATAAAAAACCTGAAAGTGAAAATGCACATCGATGACCTCGCGAGGCCTTCAGTGTCCTCCGGAAGAACAACATGAAACTGAACCCCATCAAGTGTGCCTTTAAAGTATTTTCCGGAATGTTTCTTGGATTTATGGTGTCTCAATGAGGTATTGGGGCAAAACCTATGAAGATAAAGGCCATACAGAATATGAAGGTTTCCCACAATGTGAAGCAAGTGCAAGAGCTCATAGGAAGGGTCACAGCCTCGGGCCGCTTCACCTCGAGGTCTGTAAATCGCTGCTTGCCCTTCTTTAAGACCCTAAAAGGTAATAAAAAGTTCAAATAATGCTAGCAGACATTTATAGTATCACAGCCCATTCTGGAGAATAACACGTGATATCTGGGTTAACCTTGTGGCACCCGAATACATCCAAGATCAGTACCACAATGATTACAACATAAATCCCACAGTCTACACATGCAATATCCACAATAATAGAGAAGCAATAATAAAGTATGCGAAAGCATTTAATATAGACAGATGTATCTAAATGATATCATATCCCATACTATGTATCATATTATCAGTTACAAACCATTTTTTGTGCATGAGGTGCAAGAGGAATTAGAGGTATGCCTCCACCCTGTGCATGTCCTGGAATTGGTGGAGTTGGAGGCACTCCCCGTAGAGCAGCCAACAACTCATTAAAGACTACAGTTGTATTCCTTTGCTGGTCTTCTAGGTTTTGTACTAGACCACCCATAACTGCCACCATATTTGCCGCCGTTTGCATTGGAGTGGGGGTGGAATATTTACCGATGGCGGAGAAGGAGATGGTGGTGGCAGTGGTACATGTGGTGGTTAATTTGAACCACCCTAGTCTACACTATCTTCATCCTCAACTAGATGATTAGCATTGGCATTCCTCCCTCTAGGCCTTTTCCTTGGACGCATGGCTTATCAAGTCTTATAGGTTGATAGGGTAAATTTGTAAATGCCCAATGTTAGTATCAACCATAAGTCCAATGAAACCATAATAACATCTTAAACACTTCATGTTATGGCAGTTATAAACAATGCATCGTAATTTTTCACATTTCAAATCAGCTATTTTCCTGAACCGGTAGCAGTAACCGGTATCACGCTCCATCGGTTGGGTGGGACCTATTAGCAATCCCCCCAATTTATTAGGGAAAGCAGATGATCGACACCGGGTGAACTATCTTCCAGTTAGTCATCCAGTTTGTATCACTAGTAGATAATCTGATTTCCAGTAGGTCAAGCGGATGAAGTGGTGGATGACCGTTCATCTGGTTATTCCTCCAGTTGGACACTTAGAAAAATTTTTAAAGTTACAATATACCAAAGGCACGGAGCGGCCTCACGTGGTTTCGGTAAATTTAAATGAATCCAGTTAATCCTTGGTGCCCAAAAGTCCAATTGGCTATATTTTTGGTCAATCGAAAGAATGAAATAGTAGCAGGGCTTTAGTGACCGGTCTGCTATTACCACGAAAGCCAAAATTCTATAAAAGGCTCATGGGTTCTCATTTGGAGCCCACACCAAGAAAGATCCAGGAGAGGGAGAGAAATAGGGTTCCCTCCAGTTCTCCAAGGCTTCTTCCCCTCTTTTTTTTGGCTATTGTCAGTTACATTGGGCTACACAACCCAATATCTACTATTTAGGTATGTTTTCTCCTCTTTACTTTTGCTATTTCACTTCGTTGAGCATAACTAGGCTTTATACCATATAATAGTGACTTCTTAGGGTTAGGGCATTTTTTCCTTCTTCATTCTAGGGAATCATGTCCTAGTTCCCCAACCCATCATTCTAACTGAAATCCATCCCTTTGCCTGACTTGGAGGCATTGTGACACATCGCAAGGAGGGTAAGATCGTCCTAGCCAAGAGGTTTAACATGATACACTTCCTGTCTTATGACTGTAGCCAAAACTGGGTGAAATACTCAACGTTTCCACTGTTGGAAGAACCGTGTATTTTGGGCCTCATCAGGTTGTAGACTGCCCAGAGGATCAATGGGTCACCTTACGCTGGGAGCTCATCCTTCCTAACCTGTTAGATCTGGAAAATGGAAACATTGAACCCAACTAACGATCCATTCCTAAGATCATCAATTGCATTATTCAGCAAAACATACTCCCCAGAGCTAGACATAAAGACAAGTTGAACACCTTTGGTATGTACATGACGTACTACATACTTCGAGGAGAGCAACTTTGTCTCCCATATATTATTTTGAGACATGCTATTCTTGGCAGACCACTTGGGTCCAGATGGAAGATTTTCATATGGTCGTCTATTGTCTTACATATTTGCTCACTTTTGGGGTGAGCTTCGCTGGAAAGGAAATGGAGAATGGGAAGGAGTCTTCCCCATTCGGTTGGACCAACGTTGTTCGGATGAAGCTGCATGAAGCGGTGATGTCCGATCAAGAGCTCGAGGCCATTGAAAAGCCATATATGAGAGCACATCGGAGGCATCTAGTAGCACACAGAATAGTTGTTTGGGAGGATAGTGACAGTGAGAGGGAAATCCCAGCAGGAAACGGGGCTTCCACTTCTACAGTAATAGCTAGACCTCGGGGACACATGGCTCAAATTGAGGAAATGTTCACCGCTATCCAAGAGAGTCAGCGAAAAATCATTTAGGAGCCTTTGATGAGGATCTCTAATAGGTTCGAGCCTCCATGATGCCTACTCCACCATCTGCTAGTGATCATCAGTGATCGCACTATCTTTTCTTACTATGTGTTTGACACCAGTACCTACTTTTTGGTATCTACTACCTATATAAGGTAACAGTCCGTGTTGTGGACTGTATCCCATTTTGTACATGTCTTTTAGTTAATCAATGCATCTGTCACTGATATGTGGAATCACGTGCGCAGGGAAAACTTATAAGTAATACAAAGTGGTTTGCTCTGATACCAGTGTTGTCATTGCCCATTCTGAAGAATCGAACATGATATCCGGGTCAACCCTTGTGGCACCCGAATACATCCAAGATCACTACCACAATGATTACAACCTAAATCCCACAGTCTACACATGCAATATCCATAATAATCGAGAAGCAATAATAAAGTAAGTGGAAGCATTTAATATAAACAGATGCATCTAAATGATATCATATCCCATATTATGTATCATATTATCTGTTACAAACCATTTGTTCCTTTACAAAATATTACCATAATATCCATATACAAATACCCAAATAAAAAGAGAGTAAATTAGTTACATTGTTTCGATAAACCTTTTCATCTATCAACAAAAAGAATTAATATCATAATCAAAATAATCCAGAATATAACAGGGAAGAGAAAAAGCAAGGTAAGGGCTACGTCATGTGTAGACGCAGTCGCTGCAGGTGCAGCCCTCGCTGTGCTCTCCACCAACATCATCAGGGCTAGCAATCACACTAGCCAAGGGAGACTCCATGAAATCAACAATAGATAAATCACCTACAGGAGTATCTAAAAAATAGTGTCGACACGAGGGTGAGCTCACATCCCAACCCAGTGAGAAATCTAGTATCACATGCTATGCACACACAACTACCAATGAGATGAATGCAATTTATTTTATATTAGGTCGCAGGTTTGCATTTCTACATCCTTGGCAAAGGTAGAAGTTGAATACATGACCCCAGGTCGTGAAATCGCTTCTACAAGCTAATTCCCCCCTTGGGGACTCCCATCCTTATAGGGTTCATTGCCTCCCACCATAGAGCTCACTTACGTCAGCTACCATACACCCATATGTCACTGACTCCCCCTAGGGTTGCCCAACGTTCAGGAGTGCAAGGCTATGCTAGTATCTTTACCCCTACTGGAGGGGAGTAGGAAACAAGGCATGGTACCACCTATGTCTATTATGTTCATTCATTTCATTTTGACTGTCTGCGAGAAAAAGTCCCCAGATCCCCTCTCCCATGATTCACTGTGCCACCACTAGCATGTCAACATAACCATCGTGCTATCCACCAGCAGAGAACCCAGGCTCCACTCCCATGGATCCGGGTCTTCCACAAGCATGTTTATATTCCAACATGATCTATGAACCTGTACTCCCATGCGTCATACAAACCACCATACATGGTTGTAATCCAACATGACTTGTGCACATGCACTCTTGTGCATCACACAAGACATCATACATGATCGCATCAATTCATAAATAAAACTATACTCTAACGGCGAACCCCAGCTCCATCCCATGGATCACCGTGCTCCCGCTAGAGCCTAGCATCAACAACATGGCCCGTGTATCGTACTCCCATACTCCACACGTCCACCATACCTAAACAATCATCCAAACATTCATAGTTATTATAAAAATGCATGCTTATACATAGCATTCATGATAACCATATAATTAAATAACAACCTAAGCATGTTATTAAGAATGTAGACATGTTATTAAGATGTCCTAAGTCTATGAAATAGACCCCTCACTTGATTACACAAAGAATGCAACAGTATCTGAAGCTAAATAGGAGGCTCCAATGATCACCCATGTTCAATACCTAATTAAGCATATAAGGTTTCATTAGGTTTGTTTCATATCTTTTAAACTGGCATAGACAAGTCTTAGAGTTCATGCATGGGTTCCACGGAAGATCGGAAACCAAAAGGATAGTTTTCCTCCTCATTACTAAGCTACTGAACTGACAGATGCAACCGATAGAGGGTTTCATCGGTACATGAGACCGGTTAACACTTAGAGTATTTCTAAGTAGAAAGCACCGAATGAATGAGCGGATGCTCGACCATACGGTTAGTCATCTGATACACATGCTGGTATAAAACTTGGGATTCCAGTAGCTTTTTCGGAAGCATTGTTGGGTGATCATTCATCCAACACTGGCTCCGCTTCACATTAAGCCTAACCAGAGAATCCGAATCAAACGGATCCACCGGTAATCTGTCAAATGGCTGGGCTAATTCGGAGGTAAGTGCCTTCGGAACGGGACTCCAGTTAGTTCATTATCAACTAGCGAAGGCCTTTGCCTTGATGGAACCACAGTCAAAGATAACCAGACAAATGAATATATTCGTGGATCTAGTACGTGGTACCGGTTCAGATCTAGAAACCAGGTCACAAACCGATTAAGGTCTCCAAGTTTTAGGGACTTGTTCTCTTTAACAAGGCTTCCTTTTTAGTTGGTGGGAATGAGATTGGTGGGAAACTCATTCCCACCATTATTGGGCACAATGGGAGCCATTTATGGCTCCAATAGCTTCCTTAATAAAGTTGGTAAGCCAACCCTAGATCTAGGTCACCATTAATGGAATCTGTAAGACCCGTATCGAACTAGCCGGTCTTACCACCTTGTACCAGGTCAACTTATCATAGTCGAGCCAAATGGACCAAGTGCATGAAGGAAATAGCGAGACCAGGTATTAAACTGACCCAAAAATAGTAAAATAGGGGGTAGGGTCGCATACCCAAATAGGCAGGGTCGGACCCCCCTCATTAGGGAGTTGGACCCCCCTCATTAGGGAGTCAGACCCCTAAATTTTAGACCGAGGGTCGGACAATTTAGACCTGAGGGTCGACGGGATCTCCGACCCCCTCATCGACCCCCTCATTGCCGACAGAATTCATAAATAGGAAACTTTCCAAATTTCAAGGGGATTCTTTCTTAATCTCAATGGGATTTATTTTGGGAGGTTCTCCTCTATAAATAGGACGTCCCTTAGCCTCTTTCACTCCTTTTGAAATCCTAATTGAAAGAGAAGAGAAGGAGAAGAGAAGGAAAGTTAGAGAAGAAGACTAAAGAGAAGAATTCAGAGAAACCTCTAAATCTCAGCAAACCTAAGGTATGGGTATGCTTCCAATAATAATTTAAGACCTTAGAATAGTTCATGAAGAGGGTATGATCTAGGAGAAACCCAAATCATCCATCCATGGGAAGATTTCAATAAAATCCATGGAGGGAATCATGGTAGGCAAAGTAAGGAAGTAACCTGGAATTTTAAGCCATAGAACAAGCATAGAATGGACTGTGGAAGTAAGCCATAGAACCCAAACTTGAAAGATTAGACTGTAGAATGAAAAGGTCGACTCAAACCACGTAGGGTCGCACGTAGGGTCGATTGAGAATCGACCCTATCAGACCACAAGATCGACCCCCAGCTTTCGAGAAGTCCAGGGAAGCTGTGGTCGCACCTAGGGTCGATGGAACATCCGACCCTAGCATCGACCCTACACCCTGGGGTCGCAGAAAACTACTACCCGTCCTGCGACCCTCACTTAACAGCAAGCCTAAAATTGTCGGAATGAATTCTAATTAAAATCTATCGACTTGTTAGGTTTTCCTATTGATATAAAAGTGATTCTTAAAGCTTGAAAGAAGATCTACACTTAAGCAAAGGTGAGGGAACAAGACCTAAACTAATTGGCTAATAATAAACTGTTTTATTTCTTGAGTCCAATGCCATGACTGATTCTATGCGTGTATGCTTGTAATGTGCATTCAACATGTCATCCAATATTTCTATTATTACTATTCATGCATATTTACCTCGTTGTTTATAACATGATGATGATGATGATGATGATGATAGGAATAGGCATGTGAATGTTTGTGTTTGGTTAGTGTACTTGATGCGGATAGGGGATGGTATCAACCGGTACTTCAATGCCATTTTCATTGGGTATATTGTGTCATAGCTCTATACAAGTCTTGTCCACTAACATCGTCGTATCGCCATTACCTTAGCAGAACTATTACGTCGTAGGGCATCGGGGGAGGTGGTCTCGGACCGTGTAGTCGTCGACTCTGTCGGGGGGCCTTAGCTCTATCTCTATGGATGTATTGAGGGATCCTGAGGTGAGGCCTTAGATACACTGTTTGCCATTAGGATTGGTTAGTTGCGAGCCCAATTTGCAAGCCCTCGCCAATAGGGGCTTACGTGTTGGTATGATGCAACCGGTACTGCCATGCCATTTTCATGGGGTATATTGTATCATAATGGGTGCATGTGGGGTCGACAGTACCGTTTTCATTGGGCGGCTTCACACACTCATGTATAGAGGTGACGCGGCCTCCAAACCTTTCTATAGCACATTGTAAACTTATATACCAGACCCCAGATATGAATTGAATGCATGCATATGTTTGTTGCATTGTTTTGTTTGCTCACTGAGCCGTGATGTGTGCTCACCCTTTCGACGTCGAATATTTTTAGTTGATGATGCAGGTACCACTATGGAAGATTATATGAATGCTTCTGTGTACGGACACGTGGCTGCAATGGAGGCTGAAGACATAGTGGAGACGCATGACTCCTCATGCGAGTGCAACTCATGCATTTTCGATTAGATTTTTATTTGAACTATTAAGGAAATATAATTGATATTTTATTTACTTATGTCTCGGTTGATATAACATAATTTGATATTTTATTTATGATTATCACAGTTAAATTCTTCAGTTCATTTAATATTAAGACTTCCGCTATTATGTATTTATTCTGATTATGGTTGTGGATATGTATGGTTTAATTTAAAAGGACATAGCCTATTAGAGATCCTGGTTGAACCGTTGCTTTATTAGCGGTTCATCACACCCTTCTGAATAGTGTGGAATTGGGATGTGACAACTTGGTATCAGAGCTCTCAGGCCCTGTCTTTTAAACCAGTATACTACCACAAAAGTTTGTGAACTGAGATAGGATAAAAATTTAAAAGTTGTAATAATAACACACAATAAGCATCTGTGTTGTTTGAGACAAAAAAATTGAAAGAGAATAATACATCTATTAAATGAGAAATAAATTTATATACACTCGAAGGAAGAATAAACGTATATATACAAGTCTAAAGCAAAGTACAGCCCACAACCCGGACAGTTTCTCTAAAGTACAAAAAGAAAAATAAAAAGAAAATACATCACGAAGCTGGAGGTGATGGGGGAGGTGGTGCCTTGCAGTCTCTGTCATAATCCTCAGCATAAACTCTAGTCAACCAAGCTATCTGAGTCTGGGTCGTCTAAAGACTAGCTGTGAGATCAGTCACCCGCTGATCAGTCACGCGCTGAGCATCTAAGATCTCTCCCACCCTCAGATACGACATGCGCTGAGCATCTAGAAGCTATCCCACCCTCAGATCAGACATGCGCTAAGCCTCTCTATTCTCACGCAGTATCCCCATCATGTCATCAGAAGGTGGGTGTGAAGAACCAGCTGCATAAGAAGGACCAGCTCCCGTAGTATGTGTAGGTGATGGAGGAGGTATGGAATCCACATCCATGTACAAATGATCATCATCCCCAGCATCACCCCCATGAGCCCCTGATCCAGCAGCTGCTACTGCTACCTCAGCGTCAACCATCTCCACTCGAGTACGCGGACGTACCAGAACGTTCCTCTCATCGTCGCTGACCTGAGCATCCCGCATGCCCATCTTACAAATGGCCTCCCAATCCAGAGGTGATGAGAAGGATTTCTCCTGAATCCTCTCATCCACCAAGTAAACACCCAGGCGAGTAAGCAGTGTAGTGATCATGCATCCATAAGGCAGGTTGCCAACATGACCAGGCAGTGTGGCACTGATCATCGTCCGCATAATAATATAAGGAAGGCAGACAGGCTGCCTAGTGCAGATACAGTACAGCAAGAACTGGGTCAATTGGGAGATCCTCTCGTAGTGCCCATTCTGAGGTATCAGTTGTGCTGAATGATCTTACAGTACACCCGAGGCTTTGGACGTAGGTAGATCGCTTTCATCTCCCAACGATCCTCTCTGATGAGCTGACGGTCTATCTCAGCCCTCATCTCCAAGGAAAAGAACTGGGGCTCTCCGGGAGTACAGAACACCAAGGGGCCGTCGTATGAAATGCCCAACAGGTCCGCTAGCTGTCGATAATCAAAGGAAACCTCGACTCCCTTGACGTAGCTAGTGATCCTGAGCTCTCTACCCCTCTTAGTATCATTGTTATCCCCCACCACTTGGAGATTACAATAAAACTATCGCACCAAATCTGGACGAGTACAGGCGTCGTAGGTGATCACAGGAAGCCAGTCCATATCACCAAAAGCTCTCTCCACATCAAACAAGGTCAGGCTAGCCAAGTCCACCCGACAACCTCCCTCTACCTTCTTACGAGCGTAGCGGGCATACTGCGCCTCAGCCTCGTTGGAATGGAAGCGGACTAGGTCATGAACCCTGAGTACTTTGGTACGAGCCATACTATCTGCAAAAACAAAGAAATATAGATACTGGCTAAGTAAAGATGAAAAACCCAAAAATTTCGACATTATATCGACATAAATTGGTCAAAAGCCTCACTTTTCACCCATACACATGGGCAGGAGGACTTATATAGATTCTAAACAATCCGGTAAGACTCATACAGTTGGAAATTTTAACTAAAGAGATTGAATTTGAAGAAATTTCAAGAAATTCAAAAATCTCAACAAATTAGGGCAAAAATGGGAAATTTCAAGTTTCTCGATAACCAACCGATGAAACTCAAAATTTTTGAGGGCTTTCGTCCATTGAGTCACCAACAACAAAAGCCCCCAATAAAAATTGAATTTTTACAGTTAGAAAAAGTTTAATTTGAAGAAAACGATATAAACGAGCAAAAACTAGTTAAGAAACCCTAAAAACAGGAAACCGTAGAGAACATACCTGTAGAAGAGGAGTAGACGTCGAAAAGAGAAGCAAAAATCACCAATGGGTCGGAGTTGTCACTGTAGCAACTCAGAGGAACGAGCTGAGTCAGAAAGGAGGAGAAAGAATGAGAAATGGATTCAAAATCGAGATTAAAAACCTGAATTTTAGTCCTAGGGTCGGAGAATTCGACCAAAACATCCGACCCTCCCTCCGACCCCCTCATCGACCCTAGCCTCTCGGTGATCTGACAGAGAACTAGGGGTCAGTCCCAGGGTCGAACATCCATCGACCCCCTCATCGACCCTAGCCTCTCGGTGATCTGACAGAGAATTAGGGGACGATCCCAGGGTCAGACATCCATCGACCCCCACCATCGACCCTCGGCTCTCGGTAAGTATCAGTGATTCTCAGGGTCACATACCCTAGGGTCGGACATCCATCGACCCCCACCATCGACCCTACGATGGAAAATACAGTATTTTTGATAGAATGATCTGAAAATTTTGAAAATATCATTGATTAGTGGATTTAAATATGAGAATGAAGTATATAATGACTGCCTCACGTATTCTATGATTTTCAGGCATCACCACTACCAGAACAGATAATGGCTGGACGCAGAGTGACCAGACAAAGCCGTAACTCTATTCCACCACCACCACCTGTGGAGGAAGACAGCCATATACACCCTGAAATACAGTAGAATCCGAACACGGCACCGTCCGTAGTTAATGGGCAGACAAATCCTATAAATCTGCAAGCTCCACCTACAGACTTGGCTACAGCCGTAATGAATTTGGCACAACAGCTGCAGCAAATACAACAGGTACAACCTACTATGCAAGCTGCAATAGGCAAGGCTTTTCCAGCTGCACAGACGACACCGATGCCAGCAGGACAGGCAAGCATAGTACCAGGGGGAAGAAACACAGTACCCCACGCACCTCAGACTCCCATCATGCCGGCTCAAGTACAAAACCCTGAAGTAGCTCCAGGTGGATATCAATACCAACCACCTATGTATGGGGCTTATGTCCCTCATCAACTAGACCACTCCAGACTGGTGGAGCGTTTTCTAAAGATGAAGCCCAAGGAGTATAGTGGTAAGCCAGCTGATCCGTTGTGGCCAGCACACTGGATCGATGAGATGGAGAGAAACTTCACGATGATGACAGTGAATGAAGAAGAGAAAGTATTGTGTGAAACATTCATGCTGAAAGGCGATGCACACCACTGGTGGAAGTCCACACGGACGTATCTGTTGATAAAGCACACCCAATTGACTTGGGATATATATAAGGAGGCATTCTTTGAGAAGTATTTTCCTAGGAGTTTCAGAGATTCTATGGAGAAGGAGTTCCTGAGTTTATATCAGGGACAGATGACTGTCGATGCATATCAACAGCGTTATGAGGAGTTGTTCTTCTTTGCACCAGTCAGTATGCAAGTGGAAGATACAAAGACCCGAAGGTTCGTCATGGGACTTAGGGGAAGCATACGTGAACATGTTCTAGGACTTGAGAAGAAAATCTATAATGAAGCTGTACAAATTGCTCGAGTGATAGAGTCGAGCCAGAAAGAGAGCTACTTTGCTCAAAATAGAGGAATCAAAAGGCCAAATGGAAATTCTTATAACGGAGGGAACACCAAGACATTCAAACCCTTCCGTACTCAAGGCTTCAATGCTGCAGCCAAGACCACTTCAGCAGCCCCACCGCAACCAAAGCAAAATAGTGAAGGAATAAGATGTTTTAACTACAATCAAGTAGGGCATGTCGCAAGAGAGTGTACTAAGCCCAGAAAGCAACTACAACAAGGAAGAGTTTACGCTGTTACATCTGAGGATGTTGTCGCATCGCCTGATGTGGCCACAGGTATGACCTGAATCTTGTCATTTTGTGTTACATTGTGTGAGCATGTAGACTAAATTAAAACAAATCACAGGTATCGTACCTATTAATGGCATTCCCGTCAGAGTACTCTTTGATTCTGGAGCTACTCATTCTTTTATATCTGTGTCATTTGGAAAGAAGCTAAATCTACCTCTCAAATCCTTAGACTACAAACTGCTTGTACGATCGCCATGGGATTAGAAGTGGAATTAGAAAAAGGTTGTGGACCATGTCCAGTTCTTATTGACGAAAAGACTTTGGATGCAACCTTGATTCAACTTGAGATGGCAGACTTTGACGTCATCTTGAGAATGGACTGGTTAGCTCGGCATTCTGCAAACCTATTTGTAAGCATCCCATTTTTGTCGTCCCAACTAAACAAAGTCCTACTGGTATATGGACAACAAAAGGAAGAAAGATGATTGAAAGTTTGGATTTTTGAATGTGAATTTGAGGAAGTTTCAATGGGTTTGTGAATTTGAGGAAGTTTTCAATGGGTCCCACAGCAAGATCACGGGTTATAATTTTGCATGGATGCCTAGGTCATAGAATTATCTTTAAAATGAGACCAGAATTGCTCAATTCTGATATCAAATGAAGAAGATATGATCATTTTAGTCGGATGATACGTACAAGGGAGGTTTTTGAAATTATCATAAATAATCTCAGGGGCTTTCATGCAAATTATCGTAAGTTGGATTGTTTAAATTTCAAATCATCATATCTTGATCGTCCGACATCTGAATCATAATATTTAAATACCATTATTCCTTATTTTTAGTCCTCTTCAAAGTGGACGTAAAGGATTTTCGGTAGAAGTCACCAGTGGGCCCCATGCAAGCTTGCATGCAAAGTTATTGTTAGAACTTTAAAGTTTCATATCTTTTTCGTTCTACGTCGGATTCAGATGATTCCAAAGCCGTTATTCTTCATTTGTGATGTCCTACAAAGTGGACGTGGAAAATCTTGGGTAGAAGTCTCTGGAGGGTCCCATGCAAAATTACATATGAAAATGGTCATTTAATCTTTAAAAATTCATATTTTGATCATCTCATATCCAAATCAGGTAATTTCAGTTTCATTATGTTCCATTTTTAGTATTCTACAAACTGGACATAAAGGATTTTCGGCAAAAGTCTCTGAAGGATCCCATGCAGAATGGTTAGCTAAATTATCGATAATTGGTTCTCTTAAACTTCAAAAATTCATAAGTTGGCCATTTTATTTCCAAATGAGGTGATTTAAGTTTCTATATTCCTCATTTTTAGTGTTCTACGAAGTGAACGTAGAAAATTGGGAATAGATGGTCCTCGGAAAATTCCATGCGGATTGGCAACGAAAATAGCCCATGAAATGATAGAGAGATAAAACCCAGTTAATTCCAGTCAATCCAGTCAACTCAGTTCAACCTAAGCCAGTCTTGGCCCAACCCAGTCAATCCTTGTCAATCTGGACCAATTCATGTCGGCACATATATATGTATTTCTTTTATATATTATTATATAATCTATAATATATTATAATATATCATATAATATATACATATGCCTTATATGTATATTATATTATATATATTAATATATTAATATATTATATAATTATATATATATGTTTTATAAAAAAAAGAAGCAAATAGGATCCGATAAAAAAGGGAGTAGGAAGAGATTGCCGAAGAAGGAAAGAAGAGGGAGAATAAGATAAAAGAGGAGAGAAGAATAAAAAAAACAAAAAAAACAAAAAAAAAGAAAAGGAGAAGATCGATAAGAGAGAGAGAGAGAGAGAGAGAGAGATCGGTGGGAAAGAATGAAATAAAAAAGGAAAAAAAAAGAAAAAGAAAAGGAGAAGATCGATAAGAGGAGAGAGAGAGAGGGCGGTAGAATAAAAAAGAAAAATAAATAAAAAGGAGAAGATCGATAAGAGGAGAGAGAGAGCGGTAGAATAAAAAAAGTAAAAAAAATAATAAAAAAAAAGAAAAGGAGAAGATCGATAAGAGAGAGAGAGAACGGTGGGAAAGAATGAAATAAAAAAAGGAAAAAAAAAAGAAAAAGAAAGGGAGAAGATCGAGGAGATCTATGAAGAGGAAGAGGACCGAAAGAAGGGAGAGAGAGAGAGAGGGCGGTGGAGATAAAAGGGGAGAAGATCGATAGAAAAAAAAAGGAATAAAAAAGAAAGGAAAGAAAATCGAGATAAAGAGAGAGAGAGAGAGAGAGGGAAAGAAGAAAGGGGGCGTTTCGGTTTTGGGGAAGAAGAAAACCGGAGAGAGGGAGAGAGAAAAGAGGAGGAAGAGAAAAAAAAAGAAACAAAAAACAGAAAAGGGAGAAGACCGAAAGAAGAAAGAGAGAGAGAGGGAGGAGGAGAAGAAGAAAGAAAAAATAAAAAAAAAAGAGGAGGAGAAGAAGAAAATCAATAATAAAAGAAGAGGGGAGAAACCGAGAGGAAGAGAGGGAGCTTGAGAGAGAAAAACCAGAAGAAAAAAAAAGAGCAGAAGATGAAGAAGAAGGGATCGAGGAACTTACTTGCTACATCGAATCTGCAATCACTCCCACCCGATCAGGTAAGTAGTTTTTCCCCTCCTTGCTTATTCATTCTTTGTTTTTGTTTATACCTGAACTGATACTCTTTACAATCCATCCATATTCTATCACTACCACTGGCCAACTCACTCACTTCCATCTCCAACACCTCACTCCGCACCCACTTGGCCAACCCAATCAAATCTTGTAAACTAAAAACTTTCTCCCACCATTAATCAACCCATGATAGCCACTACTCAAGCCATCTAATATATGAGCGGCATCTCCCTTCCACAAAACCCGCAGCCTTCATCGACAAATCTCAGTCATTCTTCCCTGATCAACACTAAGACTACCCAACTCCCTAAACCACCCTACATCACTCTCCACTACGACCCTATTGCATCACCTGACTACCATCTCATAGCCTCTCTCTTTTGATCAAACTGAAAATCATAAAATTGGATTTTATTTGATACATTGATGCATAATTGGATCTTTGCCACATGATTGGAATTTGATTTTGATACATTGATGCATGATTGGATCTTGACCACATTATTGGAGTTTGATTTTGATATATTAATACATGATTGGATCTTGGCCACATGATTGGAATTTGATTTTGATACATTGATGCATGATTGGATCTTGGCTCCATGATTGGAATTTGATTTTGATAAATTGATGCATGATTGGATCTTAGCCACATTATTGGAGTTTCGATTTTGATATATTGATGCATGATTGGATCCTAGCTACATGATAGAAATTGGATTTTTTATATTGAGCCGTATGTAAATCAGAACCATTGATTTAGAATTCTATTTTTGATCATGATTATTGTGATGTTTGATCCCTTAATTTGAGCTTTAAATCTTGACATTATTTTAATGTGATAAATATGAGCCATAGTATGTTAAATTAATTTTGATCATTTGATGATACTTGTGAGCCATCGATCTTGAATTTTATGTGATTTTAAGCAGTGATCCATTGGATTCCTTGTTGATATGTCTACCAATGCTCACATTGCTCACATGCCATACTTGGAATGCTTTCACATGTTATCTTTGGGTGCTTACATGATTCTTGTTGCTTTGGAATGTTACACATGCTTATTGCCATATTTGTCTGCTATATGCTTATTGTCATATTTAAATGCTTACTGCCATGTTTGGGTGCATATTGCTATGTTTGGATTGCTATCACTGCTATACTTGGAATGTTTTCACCTACTATATTTAATTTTTAAAAAAAAAATAGCAATTAGGGTAAAAAAAACCCTAAAAATGGAAAGAAAATAGCAATTAGGGTAGAAAACCCTAAAAATGAAAAAAAGATAGCAATTAGGGTAGAAAATCCTAAAAATGGAAAAAAGATAGCAATTAGGGTAGAAAACCCTAAAAATGGAAAGAAGATAGCAATTAGGGTAGAAAACCCTAAAAATGAAAAGATAGCAATTAGGGTAGAAAACCCAAAAAATGGAAAGAAGATAGCAATTAGGGTAGAAAACCTTAAAAATGGAAAGAAAATAATAATTAGGGAAAGTGAAACACTAAAAAAAAGGAAACAATAAAAATGGTAGGAATTTAGGTTTCATCCCTAGATCCTATTAACAAAAATAGAAAGAATTTGGTACACATCCCAAATAAAAATGGTAGGAATTTAGGTCTCATCCCTAGATCCTATTAACAAAAATAGAAAGAATTTGGTACACATCCCAAATAAAAATGGTAGGAATTTAGGTCTCATTCCTAGATCATATTGATAAAAATAGAAAGAATTGGTACACATCCCAAATAAAAATTATAGAAATTTAGGTCTCATCCCTAGATCCTATTAACAAAAATGGAAGGAATTTGGTACACATTCCAAATCCGACTCTCACAAAATTTTCGAACTACGTCGTACCTGATTTCTAGGGCACACCCTAGAATACGTAAGCAATTTGGGAATCCCAAATATGGTACAAAGCCACCCATCAACCATACATCCAGCATAAACTTCAACTTGAACAAAAAAATCTAATTGAAGCACATGCTTAAATCACTTTCATAATCTTTAATCACACAACCCATTTTCGAACTACGTTTTTGGACTTGATTTCCAGGATTGGAATACGTAGGCAGTTTGAGATGTCTTACACGTCTCAGATTCAGTCCAAGACCGAACCATCTTTGGTTCGGTTCACTGTATAATATTGTACATTACATTTGCTTTTTTATTTTCTTTAAAACATTACTGGTTGAACCCTAGGTTAGAATAACTTAGCAACTTGGTTTAGGACATCCCCCATTGAACCCTAGTCATCCAGTTGACTAAGCACAGTCAAAATTAGAGTCTAAGGAAAGTTTAGGAGGCCGATATTGATCGGGCGGTTTGGGTGCCTAACACCTTCCCATAACCGTACCCTGAATACTTACCCGATCTCTTGCAGACCAAAGAACTGATACATTGGGTCACGAGTCAATAGAAGTCTTACCTTAGGGTGAGGCTACATTTTTTAGAGGTCCTAGACCTTAATCTAGGTAGCTACTCCAACAGTACAATTGATCTTCATCGATACAGATACATTTCCATCCCAAGGAGGATCATCGATTTCTCATTTTCCTCACACTATTATGTGCCGAAAAGAAGCTGATATTTAAAGACAAGGAAGGAGAAGAGTTTAGTTTTGCAGGAACCAAACTTCTCGTAAATGAAAGCTCACACTCTCTGCATTAAAGACTAGGAAGTGCCTTGAGAAAGGAGCAGTTGGGTATCTAGTAGCTGTGGTCGATCTTACCAAAGAAGCACCACGAATGGAGGATAATGATGTCATGCGTGACTATCCAGATGTATTTCCTGAAGAACTACCAGGGCTACCACCCGACCGAGCTATAGAGTTTGTTATAGATCTGATACTCGGAGCTGCATCAATATCTAAAGCACCTTATCGAATGGCTCCTACTGAACTGAAGGAATTAAAAGTACAATTACAAGAATTGCTGGACAAGGGCTACATCCGACCTAACATATCACCATGGGGAGCGCCAGTATTATTCTTATAGAAGAAGGACGGTAGCGTTCGACTGTGTATAGACTGCCGAGAACTGAATAAACTGACAATCAAGAATCGGTACCCATTGCCTCGGATCGATGACCTGTTCGATCAGTTGCAAGGTGACAAAGTGTTCTCCAAGATCAATCTTCGATCAGGCTACCATCAGTTGATGATTAAGAATGGTGATATCCCCAAGACAGCATTTAGGACCAGATATGGACATTATGAATTTTTTGTCATGTCTTTCGGATTGACGAACGCACCAGCAACCTTTATGGAACATATGAATCGGGTATCCCACGATATGTTGGATACGTCGGTTATTGTATTCATCGATGATATATTGGTCTACTCCAAAGACGAGGAAACTCATATTAAGAATCTGAACACCGCTCTACAACGACTACGGAAGGAGAAGCTCTACGCCAAATTTTCAAAGTGTGAGTTTTGGCTAAAGGAAGTCGCTTTTCTAGGCCATGTTGTATCTGCTGAAGGAATTAAAGTAGATCCTAGCAAGATCGAAGCTATTGTGAAGTGGAAAGCACTGAAGAGCGTTGTAGAAATTAGAAGTTTCTTAGGTCTAGCTGGGTATTTTCGACGATTTGTGGAAGACTATTACTAAATTGCCGTACCTCTCACCAGTTTGACTAAGAAGGGAAAAAAGTTTGTTTGGACTGATAAATGCTAGAAGAGTTTTCAAACATTGAAGGCTAGATTGATATCTTCTCCAATCGTGACCATTCTGATTCCAAGACAGCCATTTATTTTGTACACTGATGCGTCAGGATTGGGATTAGGATGTGTACTTATGCAAGGAGAACAAGTAATTGCTTATGACTCAGGACAATTGAAGACACATGAGAAGAACTATCCCACTCATGATTTAGAATTAGTGGCAGTAGTACATGCTATCAAAATATGGAGACATTACTTGTACGAAGAGAAATTTTAGATTAAATCAGATCATAAGAGTCTTACTTACCTCTTTAATCAGAAGGAGTTGAATATGAGACAAAGAAGATGGTTGGAACTATTGAAAGACTATGATTGTGATATCCAGTATCATCCGGGAAAAGCTAATGTGGTTGCTGATGCGCTGAGTAGAAAGGCAATGATAAAATCTCAAGGGGAGGTTAGCACCACTACTACACTGTGTACTATCAGAAAAATATTCAATTATGGTAATGAGCAATTTGTGATAGATGCACTGTCACACCCCAATTCCATACTATTCAGAATGGTGTAATGAACCGCTAACAAACCAACGGTTCAACCAGGATCTCGAGTAGGCTATATCCATTTTATCTAAACTCCATACTTCCATATTCACAATCAGAGTAAATACACAATAGCGGAAGTCTTATAATAAAATGAACTGAGAATCTACGGTGATATTAATATCTAAATAGCAAATTATTCTGTATCAAGTGAGACATAAATAAATATCAAATACATGTCCTTAATAAATCCAAATAAAGAAAACTAGAAAAATAACTAATCGAATACACATGAGTTGCACTCGCAAGAGGAGTCATGTGTATCCACTTCCTCTTCCACTTCCATTGCCGCCACGTTCCCGTACACTGGAGCACTTACATAATCTTCAACAGTCATACCTGCATCATCAACTAAAAATATTCGACGTCGAAAGGGTGAGCACACATCACGGCTCAGTAAGCAAACAAAACAATGCAACAATACATATGCATGTCGTCAAATCATATATTTGGTCTGGTTTAAAGTTTGCACTGTGCTATAGAAAGGATAGGTGGTCGTCGCATCTCTATGCACGAATGTGTGGAAACGCCCAATGAAAATGGCATCGTCGCCCCATAAGCACCCAGAATGGCACAATATACACCCCATGAAGAACGGTCATGGCTGTACCGGTTGATACCATACCAACAAATAAACCCCTGCTGGCTAGGGTTGCAAACTGGGCTCGCAACTAACCAATCCTAATGCCAAACAGTGTATCCAAGGCCTCACCCCAGCATCCCTCAGAACATCCATAGAGATAGAGCTAAGGCCCCCCGGTAGAGTCAGAGACTACAAGGACCGAGACCACCTCCCCTGATATTCTACGACATAATAGTTCTGCTAAGGTAATGGCGATACGACGACGTCAGCGGACATGACTTGAGTAGACCATGGCACAATATACACCCCATGAAGAACGGTCATGGCTGTACCGGTTGATACCATCCCTACCCGCACCATATACACTGGCCAAACACAAACATTCACATGCCTAATCCTATCATCATCATCATCATCATCATCATGTTATAACAGTAAAGTAAATATGCATGAACAAATAATAGAAATATTGGATGACATGTTGAATGCACATACAAGCATACACGCATAGAATCAATATGGCATTGGACTCAAGAAGTAAAATAGTTTATTATTAACTAGTTAGTTTAGGTCTTGTTCCCTCACCTTTGCTTGTTATTAGATTCTCTTCCAAGCTTTAGAATCACCTTTATAATGTTATTATATTGCTAGAAGACCTAACAAAGTCGATATAATTTAATAAGAATTAATTCCAAATTTAAAACCATGTTTTTAACTGGGGGTCGAAGGTAGGGTCGGAGTCATGATCGACCCCTGGTGCGACCACCCCTATTCTGGACTTCCCGAACACTGGGGGTCAATGCTCAGGGTCTGGTAGGGTTGATTGGCCATCGATCCCCTGTGCGACCCCCTGTGGGTTTTGGTCAATTTTCTTCCTTTCAGTCCATTCTTCGTGTTTGGGGTCCTATGGCTTGTTCCTAAAGTCCATTCTACACACATTCTATGGTCTAAAACCATGAATCATTCACCTATATAGCTTTCGTGAATTCCCCCATGGTTTTCCATGAAAACCTAACCATGGGTTGATGGTTTGGGACTCTCCGAGATCATACTCTCTTCATTACCTAACCTAAGGTCTGTAGAGACTCATGGAATTAGTATCCATACCTGAGAAAAATACTCCTTCTCTGCGACTCTTCTCCTTTTTGCTTTCTTCTCTTCCTTGTTTCTCTTCTTCTTCTCTTCCTTCCCTTCTCTTTCTCTCAATCCAATTAGGGTTGTAAAAGGAGTGAAAGGGGCTTAGGGACGTCCTATTTATAGAGTAAAACCTCCCAAAATAAGTCACATTGAGTTTAAGAAAGAGTCCAACCGAAATTAGGAAACATTCCTAATTTCTGTTTCTGGCGGCAACTGGAGGTCGATGATCCTGTCGACCCCTAACTCCTAAGGTGTCTGACCCCCTCTGTAAAACAGGGGGTCTAACTTTCTGTCTTGGGGGGTCCGACCCTCTCTTGCTGGGTATGCGACCCTCCCCTTAATTTAAGTGTTTTTAGGTAGATTTTACCTGGGATCATGATCTCCTTCACGCCCTTGGTCCATTTTGCTCAACCATGATGGGTAAACCTAGTTCAAGGTGGTAAGACCGGCTTAGTTTGATACGGGTCTGACATGCACCGGGTGAATCAACCAACCAAGGGTTTATCCATCGATTTGCAAATATGTTCACCACATTGAAGATTGTACCCGATATACTTGATGTAGTGAAAATAGCGATTAAATCAGACCCTTATCTAAGAACAGTACAAGAAGACATCGAAAAAGATAGGACTTTTCCTGAGTTCACCTTAGATGATGAAAAGGTACTGAAGTACAAAGGAAAAATATATGTACCTGAAACAGAAAGTTTGGACATTAGACACCGACTAATGAAGGAAGCCCATACCACCGCCTATTCAATACACCCTGAAAGTACAAAAATGTATCATGGCCTAAAGAAATTATATTAGTAGAGAGGAATGAAAGCAGATATAGCCAAGTTCGTGTCTCAATGCCTAAATAGTCAGAAGGTGAAAGCTGAATGAGAAAGACCAGCAGGACTGTTACAGCCATTACCAGAACCAGCATGGAAATGGGACTGCATCACTATGGACTTCGTCACAGGGTTACCATTGACTCCACGAGTAGTTGACGCTGTTTGGGTGATTGTAGACCGACTGACTAAAACGGCTCGATTTATAGCTATACGACCTCAGTATACACTGGAGAGGTTAGCTAAATTGTATGTAGATAATATTGTCAGATTACACGGTGTACCTGAAAGCATTGTGTCCGACAGAGATCCACAATTTACTTCAAAATTTTGGGAAGGATTGCAGAAGGCTATGGGTACAACATTGAAGTTCAGTACTGCATTCCATCCTCAGACAGACGGACAATCGGAGCGCACCATTCAGATTCTAGAAGACATGGTCCGAGCTTGTGTAATTGATTTTAAAGGATCATGGGATGAAAAGTTACCACTGATTGAGTTCGCTTATAACAATAGCTATCAGGCTACTATACAGATGTCACCCTATGAAGCACTGTATGGCAGGAAGTGTCGAACTCCTTTGTTTTGGAATGAAGTTGGAGAATGTAGTATTGTTGGACCAGAATTTATTGAAGAGACTTGTCGATTAGTCGACATTATCAAGGAAAGAGTAAGAACGGCTCAGAATCGTCAAAAGCAATATGCAGATACTAGACGCCGAGACCTTGAATTCACCGTAGGTGATAAGGTATTCCTCAAAGTGTCACCTATGCGAGGTTTGAAATGGTTCGGACAGAAAGGGAAACTAAGTCCGAGATATGTCGGACCATATGAGATTCTAGCTAAATGTGGAAAAGTGGCTTATCAGTTAGCACTACCACCATCTATGTCAAGTGTGCATGATGTATTTCATATTTCCTTATTGAAGAAGTATGTCAGAGATCCAATGCACGTTTTTACAGTAGATCTACCTGATTTGACTGATGATTTGACATTTGAAGTAGCACCAATTGAAATCACCAGCCGAAAGGTGCAACGACTACGCAACCGTGACATTTATTATGTTAAGGTCACCTGGAGAAGTAGAGATGTAGAAGAAATCACATGGGAAGAAGAGAATGCTATGCGAAAGCAATACCATCATCTATTAGACTCGGAAGGTATGTACAATTTCGAGGATGAAATTTTTATAAGCAGGGGGGAGTCGTAAGACCCGTATCGAACTAACCGGTCTTACCACTTTGTACCAGGTCTACCTATCATGGTCGAGCCAGATGGACCAAGTGCGTGAAGGAAATAGCGAGACCAGGTATTAAACTGACCCAAAAATAGTAAAATAGGGGGTAGGGTTGCATACCCAAATAGGCAGGGTCGGACCCCCCTCATTAGGGAGTCAGACCCCTGAATTTTAGACCGAGGGTTAGACAATTTAGACCTGAGGGTCGACGGGATCTCCGACCCCCTCATCGACCCCCTCATTGCCGACAGAAACCGTAAATAGGAAACTTTCCAAATTTCAAGGGGATTCTCTCCTAATATCAATGGGACTTATTTTGGGAGGTTCTCCTCTATAAATAGGATGTCCCTTAGCCTCTTTCACTCCTTTTGAAACCCTAATTGAAAGAGAAGAGAAGGAGAAGAGAAGAAAAGTTAGAGAAGAAGACTAAAGAGAAGAATTCAGAGAAACCTCTGAATCTCAGCAAACCTAAGGTACGGGTATGCTTCCATTAATAATTTAAGACCTTAGAATAGTTCATGAAAAGGGTATGATCTAGGAGAAACCCAAATCATCCATCCATGGGAAGATTTCAATGAAATCCATGGAGGGAATCATGGTAGGCAAAGTAAGGAAGTAACCTGGAATTTTAAGCCATAGAACAAGCATAGAATGGACTGTGGAAGTAAGCCATAGGACCCAAACTTGAAAGATTAGACTGTAGAATGAAAAGGTCGACTCAAACCACATGGGGTCGCATGTGGGGTCGATTGGGAATCGACCCTACCAGACCATAGGATCGACCCCCAGCTTTTAGGAAGTCCAGGGAAGCTGTGGTCGCACCTAGGGTCGATGGAACATCCGACCCTAGCATCGACCCTACACCCTGGGGTCACAGAAAACTGCTACCCTACCTACGACCTATCCTGCGAACCTCACTTAACAGCAAGCCTAAAATTGTCGGAATAAATTCTAATTAAAATCTATCGACTTGTTAAGTTTTCCTATTGATATAAAAGTGATTCTTAAAGCTTGAAAGATGATTTACACTCAAGCAAAGGCGAGGGAACACGACCTAAACTAATTGGCTAATAATAAACTGTTTTATTTCTTGAGTGCAATGCCATGACTGATTCTATGCGTGTATGCTTGTAATGTGCATTCAACATGTCATCCAATATTTCTATTATTACTGTTCATGCATATTTAATTTCATTGTTTATAACATGATGATGATGATGATGATAGGAATAGGCATGTGAATGTTTGTGTTTGTTGGTGTACTTGATGCGGATAGGGGATGGTATCAATCGGTACTTCAATGCCGTTTTCATTGGGTACATTGTGCCATAGCTCTATACAAGTCTTGTCCACTAACATCATCGTATTGCCATTACCTTAGCAGAACTATTACGTCGTAGGGCTTCAGGGGAGGTGGTCTCGGACCGTGTAGTCTTCGACTCGACCGGGGGGGCTTAGCTCTATCTCTATGGACGTATTGAGGGATGCTGGGGTGAGGCCTTGGATACACTGTTTGCCATTAGGATTGGTTAGTTGCGAGCCCAGTTTGCAAGCCCTCGTTAATAGGGGCTTACGTGTTGGTATGATGCAACCGGTACTGCCATGCCATTTTCATGGGGTATATTGTATCATAGTGGGTGCATGTAGGGTCGACAGTGCCATTTTCATTGGGCGACTTCACACACTCATGTATAGAGGTGAGGCGGCCTCCAAACCTTTCTATAGCACATTGCAAACTTACATACCAGACCACATATATGAATTGAATGCATGCATATGTTTGTTGCATTGTTTTGTTTGCTCACTGTGCCGTGATGTGTGCTCACCCTTTCAACGTCGAATATTTTTAGTTGATGATGCAGATACCACTGTGGAAGATTATATGAATGCTTCTGTGTACGGACACATGGCTGCAATGGAAGCTGAAGACATAGTGGAGACGCATGACTCCTCATGCGAGTGCAACTCATGCGTTTTCGATTATATTTTTATTTGAACTATTAAGGAAATATAATTGATATTTTATTTACTTATGTCTCGGTTGATACAACATAATTTGATATTTATTTATGATTATCACAGTTAGATTCCTCAGTTCATTTAATATTAAGACTTCCACTATTGTGTATTTATTCTGATTATGGTTGTGGATGTGTATAGTTTAATTTAAAAGGACACAGCCTATTAGAGATCCTGGTTGAACCGTTGGTATATTAGCGGTTCATCACCGTTCTGAATAGTGCAGAATTGGGGTGTGACAGAATCTCCATTAATGGAGCTCCAACCACCAAGCATCTTTGCATTCATTCATCCCAAGGAGAAGGAAGGAGTGAAACCTAACTCCAATAATTTCCCCCTTGGAGTGGGTAAGGTCAAACCTAAGTATTTTAGGTCATTAATGGTGGTCACCATTAATAGTGCTCAACCACCAAGGTTACTAGCCATAAACACAAGGAAGAAGGAGGAAGTTCTTTGCACTTACCTCTAAAGGGATGGCTAGGGCTTGGAGCTTAGCCTTCAAGCTTTTCCCTTCTTTTCTTCTTCTTTTCCTCTATTCTCTCTCAAAATCCCACGGTGCAAGAAGGCAGAAAAAGGAGGGCTTAATCCCCATTTATAAGAAATCAAGGAGAGAGAAGGCGACTGGCTCTAGTTCAACCGATTAAACTCAACCGGATGAACGTTGTACCGGTACATTCTGCCGGTTGGGCTAATATACAGCTTATGGACCAACTCTTTGACCCATATGTTTTGGGATGCATATTCCCTTCACCCAAGGTCTACTAAGACACCTTATATTGCCAGGTATGCATAGTTAAAACTCACCTAAAGTTCAGATACCACCATTGGGTCCACATCAGGTGCTCCATCAGTCGAAGTGTTGAGACCTGGCACAAGAGGATCCAAGTTAGTAAGGGATTCCGGGTGCGGGTCTCACATATAGAACTGAGAAAATATATGTCGACCTCGCTAGTATTAGTAAAACACGAACCCATAGACGAGCTCCAGCCTTACTTAGCTATCTTATCAATAGCGATAAGTAGTGTACTGGTCAAAGAGGTCAACAAGATACAGTGATCAATATATTATGTAAGCAAGATGCTTTTGGACACAGAAACTTGGAACCAAGCCATTAAGTAACACGCACTGGCTTTGGTCATCGCCACGAGGAAGCTGAGGCCCTACTTTCAAGCTTACACAATTGTTGTCCTTACCACGAAGCCACTAACGAAGATCCTTGCTCGGAATGATGTATCGAGAAGGATGATTAATTGGGCTGTGGAACTCGGGGAATTCGACCTCCAATATAAGCCGAAGATAGCAATTAAGGCTTAAGCCCTAGCTGATTTTCTCATCAAAAGTACACTGATAGATTACCCTAATACAGCGCTTCAGGTACATCCGCTGACCCCAGCAGCAAAACCAATCTCGTGGCCCTGAACCCTTTTTGTCGATGGTGCATCCAATAAGAAATAGGCTAGGGAAAGGGTCATACTGATCAGCCCCAAGGGTTTTAAGATAAAAAGTGTAGTAAAGTTCAACTTCGCTATCACCAACAACGAAGCTGAGTAGGAGGCTCTGATAGCAAGACTCCAACTAGCAAAAGCAAGATGGTCACTGTGTCTCCGTACATAGTGACTCCCAAGTCAGGGTCAAACAAGTCACAGGCGATTACAAGGCAAAGGTTACTAAAATGCAAGCATACCTGTTACACTCTAATTCTGGTCTAACCAATTTGGTGTAATGAACTGCCAATAAACCAACTGTTCACCCAGGATCTCGCAAAGGTCGCACCCACCATATCAAACCACATACGCATTCCACATTAATAATCAGAGGTAATAAACAAATAAGCGGAAATCTTACAGATAATGAACTGAGAGTCTAACAGTGATAAATAAGTATTTAATCCAATTATCTCCAAACCATAACACAAAAAAATAAAGAATCAATTACATATCCGATGTTCAAATTATAACTAAACTTAAGCAAAAACACATTGGTTGCACTCGCATGATGAATAATGTGCATCTTCTTCAGCTTCTACATCCATCGCAGCAACGTGTCCATATGTCAACGCATTCATATATTCTTCAATGGTAGGACCTGCATCATCAACTAAAAATATTCGACGTCGAAAGGGTGAGCACACATCACGCCTCAGTGAGAAAATCAAACAATGCAACAAACATATGCATGCATTCAATTCATATCTTTGGTCTGGTTTATAAGTTTGCAATGTGCTATAGAAAGGTTTGGTGGCCGCTGCACCTCTATACACGAGTGTGAGAATCCGCCCAATGGATCAAACACCATTTCCATCCCACATTCACCCACCATGGAATAGAGATAGAGCTAAAGTGTCTGGATCAAACACCGCCAACACTTCCCCTGACGCCCTACCCATACCAACACGTAAGCCTCCATTGGTAAGGGCTTGCAAATTGGGCACGCAACTAACCAATCCTAATGCCAAACAGTGTATCCAAGGCCTCACCCCAGTGTCCCTCAATACAACCATAGAGATAGAGCTAAGGCCCCTCGACAGAGTCAGAGACCACATGGTCTGAGACCACCTCCCCTGATGCCCTACGACGTAATAGTTCTGCTAAGGTAATGGCGATACAACGATGTTAGTGGGCAAGACTTGTGTAGAGATAGAGCTAGAGTCTGGTGACGAGGTCGAAGACCACCATGCCACGTCCTCCCCCTGATCCTCCACTCGCATCCAACACACCAACCACACACATACATTCACATGCCTATTCCTAGCATCATCATCATCATCATGTTATAAATAAACAGAATTAAATATGCATGAACAGTAATAGCCAAAATATTGAATGACATGTGAGATGCACATTACAAGCATAGAATCATATAATCAATCATGGCATTGGACTCAATAAAAATAACAGTTTGTTATTAACCAATTAGTTTAGGTCTTGTTCCCTCACCTGGTAGCAATTCTCAATGTCCTTCCAAGCCTTGAAATTCTCTTTAAATTGATTTAACAACCTAGAAGTTATATGAATTTAAGTTAGGGTTCATATGTGACATGTTACAGTAGTCGAAAATCAAAACAAAGCACTGACAGGTGTCTGATTAGTCCTATGGTCTCATGCTGTATTGACCTTACTGTCTATGGTTGATACCCTACGGCCGCATATGGTGCGACCATAGCTGCGACCATATGATTTTTGAAATCTTCCCGAATGCCTATGGTCGATCTTCTGGTCATACTGGTCATGCTATGGTCGATCGTAGCTGCGACCTTGAGATTTCTGGTCACAGTCTACATGAAATTCGAGTTCTTCCTGGGTCAATTTTTCTGTTCTTCAATGGGATTTATTCTAAGGTCATCCTATGGCCATCATTAATAATTTCTTATCAACCCTAATCATCAAATTCACTCCTCATGGTTCTCCTTGGGATTTTCTCAAGGAAATCATATAGATCATAATAGGTTAATATTGTTTATCTTCCATAGAAGTCTTATTCCTTAGAGTTTACATCTCCAGAGATTCTTTTCATACCTTTGCCTATGATAGAGAGTCAATCTCTTCTCAGCAAACTCTTCTCCTTAGCTTTTTCTTCTTTTCCTTCTCTTCCTTCTCTTCCTTCTCTTTCACTAGGATTTTCCAATGTTCTAAAAGAGTGAAAAAGGGATGAGGGACGTCCTTTATATAGAGGAAAACTCTCCATATAGAGTCCTCTTTCAATTAGGAAAGCAATCCCTTATTTTAGGAAAGTTTCCAAAACACAGAGTCTGATCTGGGTTCTCACTGTCGATCATACGATCGCATAAACCGTCAACCGCAGGGTCAAAATCACCGATCTTGGGATTCTGAATTTGAGATTTTTGGTTCCCTTCCTTATGGTCGACCATACCTACCCAAGCATGCGATCTTAGGTATGTTTTTAGTGTTTTTAACTCGATTCTCATACCTGGTTTGTGATCTATCTTCACACGCTCGGTCCACTTGGTCCAAGAATGATGGGAAGACCTGGCACGATACGGTTAGACCAAGTTAGCGGAGTGTGGGTCTTACAACTCCACTCTTCTTATATAAATTTTATCCTCGAAATTTGCATATACCTTCTGAGTCGAATAGGTGAGGATATTGCTTCCGCATAGCGTTTTCTTCTTCTCATGTAACTTCTTCTACATTTTGGCTTTTCCAAGTAACCTTAACGTAGTAAATGTTGCGGTTGCGAAGACGTTGTACCTTCCGGCTAGTGATTTCAAAAGGTACTACTTCGAACGTCAAATCTTCAGTCAAATCGGGTGGATCCGTTGTTAACACGTGTGTTGGATCTCTGACGTACTTCTTCAGTAATGAGATATGAAATACATCATGCACATTTGACATGGATGGTGTTAGTGCTAGCTGATATGCTACTTTTCCACGTCTATATAGAACTTCATAAGGTCCAATATATCTGGGACATAGCTTTCCCTTCTGTCCAAACCTTTTCAAACCATGCCTAGGATATATTTTCAGAAATACCTTATCACCTATAGTGAATTCGAGATCTCTACGTCGATTATTTGCATATTGCTGCTGACAATTCTGAGCTATTCAGACTCTTTCCTTGATAATGTCGACTACTCGACAAGTCTCTTCAACAAACTCTGGTCCAACAATACTCCGTTCTCCAACTTCATTCCAAAACAAAGGAGTTCAACATTTCCTACAATACAGTGCTTCATAAGGTGACATCTGTATAGTCGCTTGATAGCTATTGTTACAAGCGAACTCAATCATTGGTATTTTCTCATCCCATGATCCTTTGAAATCAATGACACAAGCTCGAAGCATGTCTTCTAAAATCTAAATAGTACGCTCTGACTGTCCGTCTGTCTGAGGATGGAATGTAGTACTAAACTTCAATGTTGTACCCATAGCCTTCTGTATTACTTTCTAAAACTTTGAGGTAAAGCGTGGGTCTTTGTCGGACACAACGCTTTCAGGTACACCATGTAATCGGATAATATTATCTACATAAAGCTTAGCTAACCTCTCTAGGGTATACTGAGGTCGTATAGCTATGAAACGAGATGTCTTGGTCAAACGATCCACAATCACCCAGACTGCATCAACTACTCGGGGAGTCAATGGTAACCCGGTAACGAAGTCCATAGTGATGCAGTCCAATTTCCATGCTGGTTCTGGCAGTGGCTGCAACAATCCTGTAGATCTTTGCCTTTCAGCCTTTACTTGCTGACAATTCAAGCATTAAGACATCAATTTAGCTACATCCGCTTTCATTCCTCTCCACCAATATAGTTTTTTCAGATCATTATACATCTTCGTACTTCTAGGATGTACTGAATAAGCGGTGGTGTGAGCTTCCTTCATTAGTCTATGTCTAATATTCAAGTCTTCATTTTCAGGAACACATACCCTTCCTTTGTATCTTAGTACCTTTTCAATGTCCAAGGTGAACTCAGGAGTAGTCCTACCTTTTTCGAGGTCTTCTTGCATCCTTCTCAGATAAGGGTCTGATTTAATCGCGGCTTTCACTTCATCTAATAGATCAGGTACAATCTTCAATGTAACAAACATGTTTGAGATTAGATGAATAAACCCTTGGTCAATTGATTCATTCGAAATATCAATCACGAACTGCTCTTTATCGTAATTAAATACTCTCCCTGTGACACATGCCACAGCATTTGCACTAACTTTTTCTTGGGATTCTGTCATAGCTTTCCTGCTTAGTGCGTCAGCAACTACATTAGCTTTTCCTGGATGATACTAGATATCGCAATCATAATCCTTCAATAATTTCAGCCATCTTCTTTGTCTCATGTTTAATTCCTTCTGATTAAAAAGAAGAGTGAGACTCTTATGATCTGATTTAATCTAAAATTTCTCTCCATACAAATAATGTCTCCATATCTTAATAGCATGTACTACTGCTGCTAATTCTAAGTCCTGAGTGGGATAGTTCTTCTCATGTGTCTTCAGTTTTCTTGAGGCATACGCAATTATTTGTTTTCATTGCATAAGCACACATCTTAAACCTAATCCAGACGAAACAGTGTACATGGTAAATGGTTGTCCTGGGATCGAAATAGTCAAGATGGGAGCTGATATCAATCTAGCCTTCAATGTTTGAAAACACTCTTCACATTTATCGGTCCAAACAAATTTTTCTCTTTTTCTTTGTCAGACTGGTGAGAGGTACGGAGATTCTAGAGTAATATTCCACGAATCATCGATAGTAACCAGCTAAACCTAAGAAACTTCTGATTTCTGCAACATTCTTAGGAGCTTCTCATTTCATAATGAATTCAATCTTGCTAGGATCCACTTTAATTGCTTCAATGAATACAACATGGCCTAAGAAAGCGACTTCATTTAGCCAGAACTCACACTTTATAAATTTTGCGTAAAGCTTCTCATTTCTTAGTTGCTATAGAGCGGCTCTTAGATTTGTGACATGAGTTTCTTTGTCCTTGGAGTAGACTAGTATATTGTCAATAAATACAATGACTGACGTATCCAACATATCATGGAATACTCGATTCATGAGTTCCATAAAAGTTGCGGGTGCATTAGTTAATCCAAAAGACATAACTAAAAATTCATAATGTTCATATATGGTTCTGAATGTTGTCTTGGGAATATCACCTTCCTCAATCTTCAACTGATGGTATCCTAACCGAAGATCAATTTGGGAGAACATTTTGGCACCTTGCAACTGATCGAACAAGTCATCGATCCGAGGCAACGGGTACCGATTATTGATTGTAAGCTTATTCAATTCTCGATAATCTATACACAGTCGAATGCTACCGTCCTTCTTTTTCACGAACAATACTGGCGCTCCCTATGGTGATATGATGGGTTTGATATAACCCTTGTCCAGTAATTTCTATAATTGTACCTTCAGTTCCTTCAGTTTAGTAGGAGCCATTCGATAAGGTGCTTTCGATACTAGTGCGGCTCTGAGTATAAGATCTATAACGAACTCTGTCACTCGGTCAGGTGGTAGTCCTGGTAGTTCCTCAGGAAATACATTCAAAAATTCACACACAGCTTCAATATCCTACATTCATGGTGCTTCCTTGGTGAATCGACCACGGATACTAGATACCCAATTCATCCTTTCTCGAGGCATTTTCTTGCCTTCAATGCAGAGAGAATGAGTTTTCGTTTACAGGGAAGTTTAGTTCTTGCAAAACTAAACTCTACTTCTTCCTTGTCTTTAAATGTCAATTTCTTTTCTGCACGTAATAGGTTTGCAGAGTGCCAAACTAACCAATCCATTCCCAAGATAACGTCAAAGTCTGTCATCTCGAGTTGAATTAAGGTTGCATCCAAAATCTTATCACCGATAAGAACTAGACATGGCCCATAACCTTTGTCTAGTTCCACTTCTAATCCCATAGGTGATCGTATAAGTAGTTTGTAGTCTAAAGGTCTGAGGGGTAGATTTAACTTCTTTCCAAGCCACACTATAAAAGAATGAGTAGCTCCAGAATCAAAGAGTACTCTGGCAGGTAAGCCATTAATAGGTACGATACCTGTGATTTGATTTAATTTAGTCTGCATGCTCACACAAGGTAGTACAAAACGAAAGGTTCATGTCATACCTGTGACCACATCAGGTGATGCGGCAGCATCCTCAGATGTAAATGCATAAACCTTTCCTTGCTATAGCTGCTTCCTTGGCTTAGGACACTCCCTTGAATAATGTCCTACTTGATTATAGTTAAAGCATTTAACTCCAACACTACTTTGCTTCTGTTGAGGTTGGGCAGTCGGAGTAGTCTTGGCTACAGCATTGAAGCCTTGAGTATAGAAGGGTTTAAATGTCTTTGAGTTCCTTTCATTGTATGAGTTTCCATTAGGCCTTTTAATACCTCTGTTATAAGCAAAATAACTTTCCTTCGGGCTCGATTCTAATACTCGAGCAATTTGTACAGCTTCATTATAAATCTTCTTTTCCAGTCCCAATACATGCTCATGAATGCTTTCCCTAAGTCCCATGATGAACCTTCGGGTTTTGGTATTTTCATCCTGCATGCTAGAGGAAGCAAAGAAAAACAGTTCTTCATAATGTTGTTGATATGCGTCTACAGTCATCTGTCCCTGATATAGACTCATAAACTCCTTTTCCAATTGATCTCTGAAACTCCTGGGAAAATACTTCTTGAAGAAATCTTCTTTATAAATAGCCCATGTCAGTTGGGCATGCTTTGTCAACAGATAACTTCGAGTAAATTTCCACCAATGGTGCGCATCACCTTTCAGCATAAAAGTGGCACATAATACCTTCTCTTCTTCATTTATAGTCATCACCATAAAGTTTCTTTCCATCTCATCGATCCAGTGAGCTGGCCATAACAGATTTGATGGCTTGCTTGTAAATTCCTTCGGCTTCAACTTTAAGAAATGCTCGATCAGTTTGGAGTGGTCAAGTTGATACTGTGCATATACTCCATATATAGGCGGTTGGTACTAATAATTACCTTGGTTATACCCACCTTACGGTGCTTCAGGGTTTTGCACTTGGCCTTATACTGCTGGTGTTTGCGGTGCTTAGGGTACAGTGTTGCTACCACCAGGTGCAGTGCTAGCTTATGCTGCAGGTAGAGATGTTGTGTTTGCAATTGAAAAAGCAATTCCCATAGCAGCTTGCATGTTGGCTTGCACTTGCTGTATTTGCTGCAATTATTGTGCTAAATTCATCACCGCAGTAACCAAATCTGTAGGTGGTGCAGGTAGGTTGGTTGGGTTGGCTTGGGTGTGCACATTCTGAGGTGCAGCATTTTGAGTTCCAATATTTCCTTCCTGTCCTTACTGCCCTTCATTGTCATTAGTCTCCAAAGGTGGTGGAGATGGGTTTGCATTCTGTCTCCTCTTACTTACTCTACGTCTAGCCATTTAAACTCTTGGTTGAATGGTTCTTGGAAAGGTTGTACATGTGAGACAAGATATGATGGTAGTATTGGATTAGTCTCACAATGGAAGGTGAGAGAAAAACAAAATCAATAAGCAAAAGTTCAAACAGAATCAAATGTAGACAACAGTAGGTCATACGATCGATGGCCTATGGTCGCATCTTGTGCGACCATCACATCCCTGGCAACTTACCGAGACCCTATGGTCAATTATATGGTCGATCCTACGATCGATGGTTTTGGTCGAATTGTGTGACCGTAAGATCCAAAATCAGTTTTTCAACACCTATTTTTGAGAGTTTTCCCTCTCATTCTCCTTCTTCCTCCTATGGTCTCTACTCAACTCGCCACCAGTGAGTTGCTACAGTGTCGACCAGACAAACTTGGTGATTTTTCCTTCTATCTATGACCTACATTCCGTTCCACAAGGTATGTTCTCTATTCTCTTTCATTTTTAAGCTTTCATACCTAGGGTTTTGCCATTTGTAGGGTTTTCTTCTAATTAATATTTTCTAACCATAAAAATTTGATTTTTATTGGGGGCTTTTGCAATTGGACACCCAATGGATGAAAGCCCTCAAGAAAATTTGAGTTTCATCGTTAGTTTAGTAGAAACTTAAAAATTCACATTTTTGACCTAAATTTTGGTGTTTTTGCCCAATTGTCAAAATTTTTCAAATTTGACCTACCTAGTTAATATTTTCGATTGGATATGTATTGCAGGATGGTTTGGGACCTATGTAAGTCCTCCTGCCCAAATGTTTGGATGAAAAGTGAGGCTTTTTCCATTTTACGTCGTTATGTTGTCAAATTTTCAAATTTATCTAACTAGTTTTCTTATTTTATTTTCTTACAGCTATCATGGTTCGCACCAAAGTTCCTCGAGTTCATGACCCACTTCGCTTCAGGTCTGTGGAAGCAGAAGTGCGATATCCTTGGTGTAACCGAAAGAAAGTTGAAGGGGGTCGGCGCGTGAACCTAGCCCACTTGGCCCTATTTGATGTGGAGAGGGCATTTGACGATATGGGCTGGCTTCCAATGATCCTATACAAGGCTTGCACTCGCCCAGACTTGGTCAAATAGTTCTACTGTCACCTATAGGTAGAGGGTGACTTGGAAGATGTTGACAGGGGAAGAGAGCTTCGGATCACCAGCTGGTTGAAAGGGGTTTCGATCCTTTTTAACTATCAAGAGTTAGCTGATCTCCTAGGGATTTCCAACGATGGTCAGTTGGTTTACTGTGCACCTAGGGAGCCACAGTTTCTATCTACATAGGTGCGTGCAAAAATAGACAGCCAGATTCTTCGGGATGACCACTGGGAGATGAAAACAGTCAACTTATGTCCAAAGCCACGAGTCTACTGTAAGATTATCCAACATAATCCTATTCCCCAGGGCAGACATTATGAGATGATCTCACAGCAGACTCAATACCTGTTGTACTGTATCTGTACTAGGCAGCCTGTCTGCCTCCCATACATTATTCTCCGGACTATGCACCGAGCTACATTGCCTGACTCGAGAGGCAACTTGCCCTATGGGCGGTTGATCTCCGCTCGCTCGTCTACAGGTGGACCTAGTGGATGAGAGGATCCTTGAGGACACCTTCTCAGCTGGCCTTGATTAGGAGGCCATCAACAGGATGGGCATGAGAGAGATATGTAAGGACGATGTTTTAAACTTGAAGCATCTACAAGATATAAGTTAATGATGATGAGAGGAATGCTATAAGACGTCCTCTCACTCGGGTAGCGGCAGCAGATGTAGAGGTGGCAGTAGTGCAGCAGCAGCAGCAGAGGCACACAGGGATGATGATGAGAAGGATGATGATTGGATGTACATGGATGTGGACGCCATCCCTTCTCCATCACCACAGCATTCTACTAGAGCTGGCCCTTCTAGGGCTTCTCATTCAGTTGGCCCTTCGCGCCCACCACCAGATGACATGATGGGACTATTATGTGAGATTAGAGAAGCTCAGCGCGTAACTGATTGGAGAGTAGGAGAGCTTCTAGATGCCCAGCGCTCTACAGACCAGCGGGTAGAGGATCTGACGGCTATTCTCCGAGCGACTCAAACTTAGGTGGCCTGGCTCGCGAGAGTATATGCTGAGGACTATGATAGAGATCGTGAGGCACCTCCTCCTCCAGCACCTCCAGCTCCATGATTGCCCTTTATATCTTTTTCCTTTTTATACTACAGAGTAACTGTCCAGATTATGAACTGCACTCTGAATTTAATGTACATTTGTCTTGTTATTTATTTGGCATATATATATAATTGGTTTCCCCTTTACATATGTGTATTATTCTCTTTCTTAGTTTATGTCTCATACAATACAGGTGCATATGGTGTGTTTTTATCACAGCTTTTAAATTTTATCCTAACTCAATTCATGACTCATGTGGAAGTAGTTAGGTCAATGGGTAGAACTTGAGATGCTTTGATACCAAGTTGTTACACCCAAATTCTGGTCTAACCAAAATGGTGTGATGAACCATCAACAAACCAACGGTTCACCTAGAATCTCGCATAGGTCGTACCCATCATATCAAATCACACACACATTCTACATTAATAATCAGAGGTAATAAACAAATAAGTAGAAGTCTTACAGATAATGAACTGAGAGTCTAACGGTGATAAATAAGTATTTAATCCAATTATCTTTAAACCACAGGACATAAAAATAAATAATTAATTACATATCCGATGTTCAAATTATAACTGAACTTAAGCAAAAACACATTGGTTGCACTCGCATGATGAATCATGCACATCTTCTTCAGCTTCTACATCCATCGCAGCAACATGTCCAAACTTCGGCGCATTCATATATTCTTCAATGGTAGGACCTGCATCATAAACTAAAAATATTCGATGTCGAAAGGGTGAGCACACATCACGGCTAAGTAAGCAAACAAAACAATGCAACAAACATATGCATGCATTCAATTCATATCTTTGGTCTGGTTTATAAGTTTGCAATGTGCTATAGAAAGGTTTGGTGGCCGCTGCACCTCTATACACGAGTGTGTGAATCCCCCCAATGGATCAACCACCATTGTCGTCCCACATGCACCCACCATGGAATAGAGATAGAGCTAAAGTGTCTGGATCAAACACCGTCAATACTTCCCCTAATGCCCTACCCATACCAACACATAAACCCCTATTGGTGAGGGCTTGCAAACTGGGCTCGCAACTAACCAATCCTAATGCCAAACAGTATATCCAAGGCCTCACCCCAGCATCCCTCAATACGTCCATAAAGATAGAGCTAAGGTCCCCCGACAGAGTAAGAGACCACACGGTCCGAGACCACCTCCCCTGATGCCCTACAACGTAGTAGTTCTGCTAAGGTAATGGCGATATGACGATGTTAATGGGAAAGACTTGAGTAGAGATAGAGCTAGAGTCTGGTAATGAGGTCAAAGACAACCATGCCATGTCCTCCCCCTGATCCTCCACTCGTATCCAACACACCAACCACACACATACATTCACATGCCTATTCCTAGCATCATCATCATCATCATGTTATAAATAAATAGAATTAAATACGCATAAATAGTAATAGCCGAAATATTAGATGACATGTGAGATGCACATTACAAGCATACAATCATAGAATCAATCATGGCATTGGACTCAATAAAAATAACAGTTTGTTATTAACCAATTAGTTTAGGTCTTGTTCCGTCACCTGTTAGCAATTCTCGATGTCCTTCCAAGCCTTGAAATTCTCTTTAAATTGATTTAACAACCTAGAAGTTGTATGAAATTAAGTTAAGGTTCATATGTGACATGTTACAGTAGTCGAAAATCAAAACAGAGCACTGATAGGTGTCTGATTAGTCCTATGGTCTCATGCTATATCGACCTTACTGTCTACGGTCGATACCCTATGGTCACATATGGTGCGACCGTATCTGTGACCATATGATTTCTAAAATCTTCCCGAATGCCTATGGTCGATCTTTTGGTCATACTGGTCATGCTATGGTCGATCGTAGCTGCGACCTTGAGATTTCTAGTCACAGTCTACATGAAATTTGAATTCTTTCGGAGTCAATTCTTCTGTTCTTCAATGGGGTTTATTCTAAGGTCATCCTATGGCCATCATTAGTAATTTCTTAACCCTAATCATCAAATTCACTCCTCATGGTTCTCCTTGGGATTTTCTCAAGGAAATCACATAGATCATAATAGGTTGATATTGCCTATCTTCCATAGAAGTCTTATTCCTTAGAGTTTACATCTCCAGAGATTCTTTTCATACCTTTGCCTATGATAGAGAGTCAATCTCTTCTCAGCAAACTCTTCTCCTTAGCTTTTTCTTCTTCTCCTTCTATTCCTTCTCTTCCTTCTCTTTCTCTAGTGTTTTCTAATATTCTAAAAGAGTGAAAAAGGGCTGAGGGATGTCATTTATATAGAGGAAAACTCTCCATATATAGTCCTCTTTCAATTAGGAAAGCAATCCCTTAGTTTAGGAAAGTTTCCAAAACTTGGACTTTGATCTGGGTTCTCACGATCGATCATACCGTCGCATAAACCGTCGACCGTAGGGTCAAAATCATCGACCGTGGGATTTTGGATTTGAGATTTTTGGTTCCCTTCCTTATGGTCGACCATACCTACCCAGGCATGCGACCTTAGGTATGTTTTTAGTGTTTTTAACTCGATTCTCATACCTGGTTTGTGATCTATCTTCACATGCTCGTTCCACTTGGTCCAGGAATGATGGGAAGACCTGGCACGACATGGTTAGGCCAAGTTAGTGGAGTGTGTGTCTTACAGTACCTCAGAAACGTTAGAGAATTAACGGCAACCTTTCAAAACTTTGACATCAAAAGTATAGACAGAGAAGACAATATAGAGGCAAACTTGTTGTCCAAACTCTTAAGCACAGACTTGTCAAGTTCAATAGCTCAATCTACATGAGTCGGATAGACAAACCAAGCATGGCACCCAAGGTCGAGGTCAATATGCTCATAGATGAGCCATGTCGGATGGATCCAATCTTGGATTTCCTAAAAAATGGAGTACTCCCGGATGATCGTAAAGAAGCAAGGAAGGTTTATACAAGGTCGACATGGTACGTTGTATACGATGATGTTCTGTACAAGAGGAGCTCTCTCTACTCCTGTTATGATGTTTACGACCATCCGAGGCTACCGGAGCCATTGAAGACGTACACGCGGGCTTTTGCAAGAGTCATCAGGCAGGTCGAACGCTAGCTCAAGAGTTGGTCAAACAGGGATATTACTTCCCAAATATCATAAAACAATGCAAAGAGTATGTAAAGAAGTGTGTGCAATGCCAAAAGCACGTTAAGGTTCAGCATCAGCAAGCTACTGGGCTACAACCAATTGCCAGCCTAATTCCCTTCACCATATGGGGAATGGACATCCTAGGGTCATTTCCTATAGGACTCAAGCAGAGCAAGTTCCTCATAGTAGCTATCTATTACTTTACTAAATGGATTGAGGTGGAGCCTATGCCAAAGATTACGGCTCTCAAGGTCATTGTGTTCTTCAAACTCTCTATGGTATATCAATACGGGTGCCCTAAGTGGTGGTCATTGACAATGGAAAGTAGTTTGACCCAAACAAGTTTTGAGCCTTCTACCAACAGTATAGGATAGCTTTGCACTTCACCTTGGTACACCATCCAAAAGCGAACGGCCAAGTCGAGGTTACCAATAGGATCATCCTTAATGGGCGGAAGAAGAGGATCAAGCAGGAAGAAGTAATAAACCAAGAAATACTGAGAGGATCAAAGGACAGGTTAAACGAAGAAAGGAGAAGGTGGGTAGAAGAGCTGCCCAGCGTCATTTGGCCCTATAGAACAACCAGCCGAACACCAACAAGGGAGACACCCTTCATGTTAAGCCACAGAACAGAGGCCGTTATCCTAGTTGAGGTCATACATAGAACATTCTGAACGTCCAACTTCGATGAAGAAGCAAACCGGGAAAACATGTTGGTAAATCTCAACATCCTTGAGGAGGTCATAGAAGCAGCCCACCTAAAGAATATTTTACACTAGGCTCGTGTGGCGAACCACTACAATAAAAAAGGAAAGGAAGAAATGTTCCAAGTGGGATAGCTAGTTTTAAGAAAAGCCTCAGCCTCAGAGCCTATCAAGCAGGAAAAGTTGGCTCCAAATTGGGAAGGACCATACAAAGTGGTCAAAACAGCCAAAATAGGGGCATATCACCTTCAGATGATGGATGGAAAAGCAGGACCAAGGACGTGGAATGCATTGAACCTACGAAAATTTTATTCGTAGAATGTTGTAACTCAAGTAAAATCAATGAAGATGCTTAATTATAAGAAAAATGTGTATGCAAAATTCTTCGACACCCTCAGCTGCCCAAGGGCCTCCAAGCTTGGAGGGTCGATCCCTTCGACGAGAACCTTAGTCTGAAGTTTAATCTTCGAAACCCTCGGCTGCCCTAAGGGCCTTGAAGCTCAGAGGGTGGATAATTATCCTAACAGATAAAAGCAACTTCAGCACCGAAGATGATGTCGAAGGTACTGAAGCTCAGAGGGTCCATTTCATCGACAAAAACCTCAGTTTAAAGTTTAATCTTCGACACCGTCGGCTACTCTAAGGGCCTCGAAGCTCAGATGGTGGATAATTATCTTAACAAATAAAAGCAACTTCAGCACTGAAGACGATGTCGAAGGTATTGAAGCTCGGAGGGTCAATTCCATTGATGAGAACCTCAGTCTAAAGTTTAATCTTTGACATCCTCGACTTCCCCAAGGGTCTCGAAGCTCGGAAGGTAGATAA
This sequence comes from Protea cynaroides, assembly GCA_028583415.1. Lineage (NCBI taxonomy): Eukaryota > Viridiplantae > Streptophyta > Magnoliopsida > Proteales > Proteaceae > Protea > Protea cynaroides. Next base: position 7,564,890 of record CM053267.1, on the reverse strand, counting down.
TTATCCTAATGGGTATTACATTGATGGGACATGTGTAACACTCATGGAATAAAAATGTATAAAAACAAAAAAAAAATATTGTCATTCATTCATAAAGTCAACAAATGTACAAGAGCGAAAAAAAAAACACAACAGATTCACTGCCCAGCCGATGGAACATCTTGCCCCTCGGAAGAAGGAACATCTTTATTGTTACGAGTTTGAGGGATGTAAGCGTTAAGAAGAAGAGCAAGCTGGCCCTCGGATTCAACCCATACAGGCTCTGAGGAAGGCTATCCGGAAGGAGAAGGTAGGGCCAGAGGATTGGATGTCCTTAGAAACGCAGTAGAGCCAAGGAGTTTCTTGAAGGCTCTCACCAAAGACAAGTCTAGACTGGGATGGCTAGCCCAGATGAAGTCTTGGATCTCAGTCAGCATGGGCACCACCAGCTTCAGCAGGGACTCGGTCACTATCATCTTTTACTCAGCCCCAGCTTTAAAGTCCTCCATCGCCTTCAATTAAGCCTCCTTAGTCCGAGCTTCGATAGAAGACACGAGCTCATCCTTCTCTCGATGGAGGTTAGCTAGGGCCGTCTCATGAGCGACTCGCTCGTCCTCACGAACTTTAACCGTAGCAGCTGCAATGTTCTTGGCACTCCAAAGCTCCTCTTCAAAGTGACCTCTATCATCCCTCAGTGTCTGGTTCTGCCTCTTGTCTCAGTTTTCCTGCTCCTGTGCTTCATCTTGCTCCTTCTCTACCTCGGCTTTGTTACTCTAGGCCTTGGCCAAATCCTCCTTAAGCTTCTTCATCTCCTCCTCAAAGTCCTTGGCAATTCCCTGGGCACGTAACATCTCCTCTTGGCACTCCTTGGCAAGTGCATCAGACTCATCGCGGTGGTGTTCTGTGGAAATTATCTGGTTTCAAGCGTCAGTAAGCCTGATGTCAAGATCTTCTATGCGACTTTAGGATTGAAGGAGGAAATGACCAGCCTATAGGCAAGAGACGAATAGTAAACAGAGAATGAATCGGGAAAGGAAGAAGGGATATAAGGCAGCATAACAGAATACCTCATAAATGTTGCTAGCTTGCCGCCCATAGACCTCAGCATACGTCATCCCCTCATAGTTTGAGGTGTCCACTGGGAGTCTCGTACCAAGAATGAGCTCCTCCATTACATCGGGGCTCCGAAGGGTCGACTGTCTCGTGGAGAGATTAACCTGAGGGACGAAGGGAGTAACATCCTCCTCAATGTTCTTAGGGTGCCTAAACTCTCGACCTTGATCATGGTCGTGTGCATCGCCTGAGCAGTGGAGGTGCGGTCAACAAAAGGAAGATGGCTAAAATATAGCAGTATTAGAGCGAAAAGGGAAAGAAATTGAGACCATACCATGAGTTCTTCAGCAATTCTAGAAGAAGCCTTTTTCTTTTTCTTCTTCTTCTTTTCAGATCTCTCGCCATGGTGCCGCTTTCGCTTCTCTCGGTGCCTTAGCTCTGTCCCCTCCTCAGTGGGAACCATGAGGATCTCTATGTCGTCAGCCTTAGCAAATGTATGCTCACCCAAGAGGCAAGGCTCAGGAATGGCGATGTCACACCCCAATTCTGCACTATTCAGAATGGTGTGATGAACCGTCAATAAACCAACGGTTCAACCAGGATCTCAAAATAGGCTATCCCACATATGATAAACCAAAACACATTCCACATTAATCAGAGGTAATAAAATAAATAACGGAAGTTTTACAGATAATGAACTGAGAAATTCTAACTGTAATACTCATAAATAAAATATCCAATTATGTTGTTTCAACCAAGACATAAATAAAATATCGAATACATGTCTTTACTAAATCCAAATAAATAAAACAAAATCTAATCGAATACGCATAAATTGCACTCGCAAGAGGAGTCATGCGTATCCACTATGTCTTTAGCTTCCATTGTCGCCACATGCCCGTACACAGGAGCGTTCATATAATCTTCAACGGTGGTACCTGCATCATCAACTAAAAGTATTCGAATTCGAAAGGGTAAGCACACATCACGGCTCAGTGAACAAACAAAACGTGTGCATCTCGCTCGTTTTGAATCTAAGTATGGGGACACTGTCAGAAATCCCCAGCTTTCCTCCGGGCGGTCTATTAGCTTACTGGCCGCTCTGGAGTAACTCGCTGCCTCTTTTGTTTTCGTCCTATTGCTCACCTTCAACACTTCTGCCTTACCCTGTGCTTAGCTACCCTTATTCTCAGGAAAGGCCTGCCTGCTATCTTGAGTATTGAAACTTGCCTTAAAGGGTTCATCCTTCGCCTATGCAACAATACATATGCATGCAATCAATTCTTTGGTCTGGTATGTAAGTTTGCAATGTGCTATAGAAAGGATAGGTGGCCGCCGCACCTCTATACATGAGTGTGTGGAAACGCCCAATGAAAACGGCACTGTCGTCCCACATGCACCCACCATGGACAATATACACCCCATGAAAATGGCATGGCTGCACCGGTTGCCCATTCCAACACGTAAGCCCCTGTTGGCGAGGGCTTGCAAACTGGGCTTGCAACTAACTAACCCTAATGTCAAACAATGTATCCAAGGCCTCACCCCAACATCCCTCAATACATCCATAGAGATAGAGCTAGGGTCTGGTGACCAGGCTGAACCATAATGCCACGTCCCCCACTGATGCCCTACGACATATTAGTTCCGCTAAGGTAATGGCGATACGACGATGTTAGTGGACAAGACTTGAGTAGAGATAGAGCTAGAGTCTGGTGACCAGGCTGAACCACAATGTCACGTCCTCCCCCTGATACTCCACTCGCATCAAGCACACTAACACTTGCTTAGTGGACATGACTTGAATAGACCATGGCACAATATAACCCGATGAGAACGGCATCGAAGTACCGGTTGATACCATCCCTACCTGCACCATGTACACCAGCCAAACACAAACATTCACATGCCTATTCCTACCATCATCAATATCATCATGTTATAATCAATAAATTTAAATATGCATGAACAATAATAATAGAAATATTGGATGACATGTTGACTGCACATAATAATCATACACGCATAAAATCATTCATGGCATCGGACTCAAGAAATAATTTATTATTAACCAATTAGTTTAGGTCTTGTTCCCTCACCTTAGCTTGCTAATAGATACTCTTCCAAGCTTTAGAATCACCTTTATAATGTTATTATATTGCTAGAAGACCTAACAAAGTCGATATAATTTAATTAGAATTTATTTAAAATTTAAAAACCATTCTGTTAACTGAGGGTCGGAGGTAGGGTCGGAGTCATGATCGACCCTGGGTGCGACCCTCCCCCTAATCTGAACTTCCCGAACACTGAGGGTCGATGCTAGGGTCGGATCTGCCATCGACCCTAGGTGCGACCTTCCATGGTTTGAGTCAAAAATATCAGATTTCGTTCTCTCTTTCATGGTTGGGTCCTATGGCTTACTTCCACAATCCATTCTATACATGTTCTATGGTTTAGAAATATACTTTATTCACCTACATGGTTTTAATGATCTCCTCCATGGTTTTCCATGAAAACCTAACCATGGATGGATGATTTGGGTTTCTTTTAAGCCATACCCTCTTCATAAACCATTCTAAAGTCTTAAATAAATCATGGGGAATGTATTCATACCTTAGTTTTGCTGAGATTCAGAGTTCCCCTGAATTTCCTCTTCTTCCTTAGCCTTTTCTTCAAGTTTTCCTTCTCTTCTTCTCTTCCTTCTCTTCTCTTTCTCTCAATCCAATTAGGGTTGTAAAAGGATTGAAAGAGGCTTAGGGACGTCCTATTTAAGAGTAAAACCTCTCAAAATAAGTCCCATTGAGTTTAGGAAAGGTTCCAATCGAAATTAGGAAGGTTTCTCAATTTTCGGTTCATGCTGTTTTTCCTGAATGTTGAGGGTCGATGAGAGGGTCGATGGGAGGGTCGGACAACTCATAGACCCTCTACGACCCATGGTTGAGGGTCGATAGTGAGGGTCGATGGGAGGGTTAGACCTGCCTGTTAAAACCTGCGACCCTACCCTCATTTTGACTGTTTTTGGGTAAATTTTCATATTGGGTCTTGGATTTTCTTCACACATTTGGTCCACTTGGCTCGACCATGATATGTAGACGGGTCCCGACACAAAATATAAGGTTAGGCCGGGTTCGTGGCATGCAGGTCTTATAACTCCACCTTAAAAGAAATTTTGTCCTCGAAATTTGAAAGTACGGATCTTACAACTCCCCCATCCTTAAAATAAATTTTGTCCTTAAAATTTGAATTTACTTCGGAGTCACTAGGTGGGAATTCTATTTCCGCATTGCATCTTCTTCTTTCCATGCCATCTTCTCCACGTCTTGTCTTCGTCAGATTATCTTCGTATAATTGATACCAAGCTTTTAATGTGTTGTACCTTTCAACTAGTGAACTAGGCTGGTACCACTTCAATAGTTAAATCTCCTATTTAATCCAGTGATTCCGTGGTCAATACTTTTGATATGGATCTCCAATGTACTTCTTCAATAGAGACACACGAAATACATCATGCACACTAGACATGGATAGCGGTAACGCTAATTGATATACAACTTTTCTGTCTCCCAAAGTTTATAAAACCCGACACATATATAGAATACAAATTTCCCTTCTCATTGAATTGTTTTAAACCATGCATAAGTGATATCTCCAAAAACACTTTGACCCTTATGGCGAACTCAAGGTCTTGGTGTCTCTTCTCACATCCTGAGCTATCCTGCCCCTTTTTCTTTGATCTTGTCTGTCACTCGATAGTTTTCTTCATTAGACTTAGGTCTCAAAATTCTTCATTCACCGACTTTATTCCAAAATAAAGGGATTTGACATTTCTACCGTATCTGCTTCATAGGTAACATTTACATGGTAGCTTAATAGCAACTTCAATTCATAGTAACTTCTCCACTCACGTTCCTTGAAATCAATTTCACAACTTGGGACATATCTCTTAGGATCTGTATAGTTTGCTCCAACTATCCATCAGTTTAAGGTAAAATGTGGTACTAAACTTTAACTTTGTCCCCATTGTTTTCTGTAGATCCTCCCAAAACTTTGAAATAAAGCATAAGCTTCTGACCGTTACTAGGCTCTTATACATACCATTCAATCTGGCAATATTATCCATATATAGCTTAGTTAGCCGCTCCAAAGCATACCAAGGTCGTATCACAATGGAATAAGCTATCTTCATAATGCGATCAACAATCACCCAAACCATGTCAACCGATCTGGGAGTCAGTGGCAATTCATTGGCATAGTTCATTGTACTGCAGTTCCACTTCCAGACTGGCTCCGATAGTGGTTATGGTAATCCATGTTGGTCTTTGTCTTTCAGCCTTTACTTTTTGATAATTCAGACACTGGAACACGCACTAACCACCTTTGTTATCATTCCTCTTTACAATCTCTTCAGGTCATGATACATCTTGGTACTCCAGGATGTACTGTATATTGAGTACAATGGCTCTTATCATTATCCTCTTCGTGACATCTGAATCTTTTTCTTCAGGTATTCAGAATCTACCTCTGTATCTGAGTACCGTCTCCGCATCCAAAGTAAGTCAGGTTTGATTTTCCTTTCTCCAAATCTCCTTGCATTGTTCTAACAAAATTGCTACTTTTACTTCATCCATTAATTCAGAGATGATCTTTAATGTACTGAACGCAAGCGAGGAATTATTGCTCCATAAGTTCTCGCTTAATTGGATCATCCCTAGCTTCTATTATATGTTACTCTTTTTCCAAATCTGAATCTGTTGCTGCAGAACATAAGGCAACATTTATACTCGGTCCTTCTTCAAACCTCATAATCCCTTTTTGCGTAAAGCCTTAGCTACTACATTAGCCTTGCTCGGGTGACACTGAATATCACAGTCTTAATCCTTGGGCAATTTCAGCTATTTTATCCTCATGTTCAACTCTTTCTGGTGAAGAGATAAATAAACTCTTGTAACCGATTTAATCTAAAATTCTTCTCTGTATAGGTAATGTCTCCAAGTCTTGATTGCATAATTCATCACCGGTAACTCCAAGTCATGAGTAGGGTAACGCTTCTCATGCTTCTTTAGTTTTCTTGAAACGTATGCAATCGCTTATTTACCTTGCATCAACCCGCATCCTTGATCCAATCCGAAAGCTCCGATGGATAGGGTAAAAGGTTCCCTTGGTACCGAAATGATCAAGATGGGAGTTGATATCAATCTTACCTTAGAATCTGGAAACATTCTTCACACTTGTAGGTTCAAATAAATTCCTCTCCCTTCCTGGTTAGCTTGGTAAGAGGTTTTGCGATCTTAGGGTGGTCCTCCAAGCATCGTCTATAATAATCAGCTAAAACCAAGAAACTTCTTATCTTCGCAATATTCCATACAATTGCTTCTATATAGGGTCCACTTTAATCCCTTTATATGATGCTACGTGATCTAAGAAGAACTTTTTGTTTTATCATGTCTCATGTTTCTTGGACTTGACATGAAGCTTTCCACTTCTCAGCTGTTGTGAAGCTGTTCTAAGATCCGTTGTATGAGTTGCTTCATTCTTGGAATAAACCAAAATATCATCTATGAAAACTATGACCGACGTGTCCAACATGTCATGAAACACCCAGTTCATCTGTTCCACAAAAGATGTAAGGGCATTGGTTAATCCAAACATCATAATCGAGAACTCATAATTGGCCAATCCTAGTTCTAAAAACTGTCTTCGAGATATCGCTATCTAAATTCTTCAGCTGTTGATACCTTGACCGAAGATCAATCTTAGAAATTCCCATTGCTCTTTGCAACTGTTTAATCATGTCATCGATTTAAGGTAGTAGATATCGATTCTTGACTGTGAGCTTGTTTAGTTTCCGGTAGTCTATACATAATCTGACACTACCGTCCTTCTTCTTCACGAGTTGCGTTGGCGCTCTCCGCGATGCAATACTTAGCTGATTAGAACCCTTGTCTAATAACTCTTGTAGTTGAGTCTCAATTCCTTCAACCCCATAGGAGCTTACTCTATGGTGCCTTTGACACAAGTATCGTCATTGGTAACAAGTCGATGATGAACTAGGTCACTTAATCAGATGGTAACCCGATAAGTTTTCTGAAAATACATCAGGAAATTCACGCATCACATCAATATCTTCCATCTGTGGTGCTTCTTTGGTAACGTATACCACAAGATACCATATATCCAACTTCTTTCTCTTTAAAGCATCTATTCGCCTTTAGCATAGAGAGGATCAGCTTCCGCTTCCTAGGCTATAGGCTTCCTTTAAAACCAAATTATATGCCATCTTTATTCTTGAATGATAACCTCTTCTATGCACATAACAACTTGTAGAGTGTTGAGAGAACCAGTCTATCCCCAAGATGACGTCAAATTCTGTCATCTCAAGTCTAATTAGGTTGCGTCCAAATTTCACCCATCCATACGATTTGGACATTGTTCATAACACTCATCTAATACAACATTTAGTCCAAAAGGGCTTGAACTAGCAAAATCTAGTGTAAAGGTCTTAAGAGCTTGTCTAGTTTCATCATCTCTTATGATTCTCAAAGACTATTGCTAATATCTCATATCTTGCAAAGTTCATTAGCTTATATTTCCTTTATCACTTCTGTTCTATCCGGATCTCTCTTTTACATACCCCAAAAAATATCTTGTGATTGTTACCTCATATCCCAAGTCTATCTATAAGCATTAGGGTATATGCTTATAAATTCATTAATTCATCTAAACTCTTTTGGTCTTTTCTTAATCAATCACTCAACATTGGGCATAACTCAATTATCATTGTATTAAATCAAGTACTACTTATGCCATGACTTTATCCTTGTATCCACTCTTAAATTTACCTTTAGGAATCTTCTACTTTGTCAAAATTCGTACCGATATAGCCATCCTTAACTCTACTTGAGTGCTATCTATTTATTTACTAGCTACTCTTAATAGTTCCCACATTTTCTCATGCACTCTTTTATAGACATGATTCATATCCATCCATTTAGCAATCTCAAAACAAATTCTCCATCACTTCATCTGAGTTTCATTGGCTATAACATTTAATCTGAATCTAATCATCTTTCTTCCAATAACTCTATTAACACTACACATCTTTATCAACAATGATCAGGGAGTGTATAAATCAGAATGTTTTTCCAAAACAATTCATTTCCTTCTTTCAATTTAGCATAATGGCAATACTTGCTTTATCTAGCGAACCTAGGTTTAAAGTATCAGGAGTAAATCTGTGGTAATCCAACCGGCATCGAAAGGTCGTTAGGTTGCACGGTGGTCCAAATACATGGAATAGAGGTTTTTCAATTCTTAACCTCATGGTTACAGGTTCTATCGAATATATAATGCCATTGGTCAAGGCACTACAGGAGTAAATCTGGAGAAAGATTTCGTACATCGGTAAATCAAGTATAAATCAGTAGATGTATGCTCAACATGATTAAACATTTAACTGTTCATTCAGTTCATATCTCTGTTCATGTTGTTGATCATGAGAGTGGTTTAGATTGGTATAATCAGGACTAAGACTAAAGAAACAATATCTATAACTCCAATTGACAGGTTAAATCAAGAAGGTATCATGTCAAGGTACGAGAATTAAAATCAAGTATGTGCATCCTCTATAATCATAAGAGTAAGTCAATAATGCACCACATCCTATATAAACATATCTACTTACATGGTCATTATCCTCTTATCTCTGTTTGGATTTAGCCCGAGATCTTTTCCTTTATCTCTACAGGGGTTTTGGCATTACTAGCCATTTTCCTTCTTCCTTTGTCTTACATCGAGTTTCACATCTTGTGAGTACCAACTCGGTATTCCAATTTTCTGCTGTACAGATGCTTCCTTCTTGCCACTGTACTATATCCTTGTATACTTGGATAACTACCCCACTTATAGATAATACCCTATATTATTTGTTTATCCAGATAAATTTTGGTCTTCCCTTTCTGTTTGAGTGTATATATATGGTTCTACCTTTTATATGTATATTATCGTTTTGTTTAACTTCTGTCTCAACCAACACAGGTTCTTATGGTGTGTTTGTATTAAACATTTTAATTTATCCTAACTCAGTTCATGGACTCCAGTGGTAGTATTCAGATTTAATGGGTAAGGCCTACGAGAGCTTTGATACCAAGTTGTCACACCCCAATTCTGTACTGTTCAGAATGGTGTGATGAACCGTCAATAAACTAACGGTTCAACCAAGATCTCAAAATAGGATATCCCACATATGATAAACCAAAACAAATTCCACATTAATCAGAGGTAATAAAATAAATAACGGAAGTCTTACAGATAATGAACTGAGAAATTCTAACTGTGACACTCATAAATAAAATATCTAATTATGTTGTTTCAACCGAGACATAAATAAAATATCGAATACATGTCTTTACTAAATCCAAATAAATAAAACAAAATCTAATCGAATACGCATAAGTTGCACTCGCAAGAGGAGTCATGCGTATCCACTATGTCTTTAGCTTCCATTGTCGTCACATGCCCGTACACAGGAGCGTTCATATAATCTTCAACGGTGGTACCTGCATCATCAACTAAAAGTATTCGAATTCGATAGGGTGAGCACACATCACGGCTCAGTGAACAAACAAAACAATGCAACAATACATATGCATGCAATCAATTCATATCTTTCGTCTAGTATGTAAGTTTGCAATGTGCTATAGAAAGGATAGGTGGCCGCTGCACCTCTATACACGAGTGTGTGGAAACGCCCAATGAAAATGGCACTGTCGCCCCACATGCACCCACCACGGACAATATACACCCCATGAAAACGGCATGGCTGCACCGGTTGCCCATACCAACACGTAAGCCCCTGTTGGCGAGGGCTTGCAAACTGGGCTCGCAACTAACCAACCCTAATGTCAAACAATGTATCCAAGGCCTCACCCCAGCATCCCTCAATACATCCATAAAGATAGAGCTAGGGTCTGGTGACCAGGCTAAACCACAATGGCACGTCCCCCCTGATGCCCTACGACATATTAGTTCCGCTAAGGTAATGGCGATACGACGATGTTAGTGTACAAGACTTGAGTAGAGATAGAGCTAGAGTCTGGTGACCAGGCTGAACCACAATGCCACGTCCTCCCCCTGATACTCCACTCGCATCAAGCACACTAACACTTGCTTAGTGGACATGACTTGAATACACCATGGCACAATATACCCCGATGAGAACGGCATCGAAGTACCGGTTGATACCATCCCTACCCGCACCATGTACACCAGCCAAACACAAACATTTACATGCATATTCCTACCATCATCAACATCATCATGTTATAATCAATAAATTTAAATATGCATGAACAGTAATAATAGAAATATTGGATGACATGTTGAATGCACATAATAATCATACACGCATAAAATCATTCATGGCATCAGACTCAAGAAATAAAATAAATTATTATTAACCAATTAGTTTAGGTCTTGTTCCCTCACCTTAGCTTGCTAATAGATACTCTTCTAAGCTTTAGAATCACCTTTATAATGTTATTATATTGCTAGAAGACCTAACAAAGTCGATAAAATTTAATTAGAATATATTTAGAATTTAAAAACCATTCTGTTAACTGAGGGTTGGAGGTAGGGTCGGAGTCATGATCGACCCTGGGTGCGACCCTCCCCCTAATCTGAACTTCCCGAACACTGAGGGTCGATGCTAGGGTCGGATCTGCCATCGACCCTAGGTACGACCCTCCATGGTTTGAGTCGAAAATATTAGATTTTGTTCTCTCTTTCATGGTTGGGTCCTATAGCTTACTTCCACAATCCATTCTATACATGTTCTATGGTTTAGAACTATACTTTATTCACCTACATGGTTTTAATGATCTCCTCCATGGTTTTCCATGAAAACCTAACCATGGATGGATGATTTGGGTTTCTTCTAAGTCATACCCTCTTCATAAACCATTCTAAAGTCTTAAATAAATCATGGGGACTGTATTCATACCTTAGTTTTGCTGAGATTCAGAGTTCTCCTGAATTTCCTCTTCTTCCTTAGCCTTTTCTTCAAGTTTTCCTTCTCTTCTTCTCTTCCTTCTCTTCTCTTTCTCTCAATCCAATTAGGGTTGTAAAAGGATTGAAAGAGGCTTAGGGACGTCCTATTTATAGAGTAAAACCTCCCAAAATAAGTCTCATTGAGTTTAGGAAAGGTTCCAATCGAAATTAGGAAGGTTTCTCAATTTTTCGTTTGTGCTGTTTTTCCCGAATGTCGAGGGTCGATGGGAGGGTCGATGGCAGGGTCGGACAACTCATAAACCCTCTGCGACCCATGGTTGAGGGTCGATAGTGAGGGTCGATGGGAGGGTCGGACCTGCTTGTTAAAACCTGCGACCCTACCCTCATTTTGACTGTTTTTGGGTAAATTTTCATATTGGGTCTTGGTTTTTCTTCACACATTTAGTCCACTTGGCTCGACCATGATATGTAGACGGGTCGCGACACAAAATTTAAGGTTAGGCCGGGTTCGTGGCGTGCGGGTCTTACAGGCGATGCTACCAACCCCAAGAACCCCAATCTGAGCCTCTTTCACCCAATCTTCAGCATGAAAATCATCATCCCGAACCTCTACCAGCCTCATAGATAGTACCTCGAAGGCCTGTGCCTCGAAAACTCCCGCCGATAGCAGAGTCTCGGCCAGGAAAGCCTCGACCAGATCGTCCAAGTCAATATCCATTGCAAAGAAGTAAAAACAAAAAGTTAGTCTCTGAGTACATATAGGAAAAAGTTAGCTCAATTAAGGGGCTCACCCAGCCCAGTATTGCGAAGGAACTCAGGATCGGATAGCTGCACTACGGTCGGGGCAGGAATGGCGCAGATCATTTCTACGCACTCGTTGAGATCCTAGTTGATCATCGGTACCTTGTTGACCTGGGAAGCAGTAACCTCGGCCCAGCGATTGTGCGGCCAAGAATCATTGGGATGTGGGGTCCAAGAAGCGAAGAAGAAATTATGCTTCCAGTGATGATGGGAGGTGATGATGGCTTTGGCCTAGGAGTAGGTCACGTTATTGTGACACAAGAAGTAATACCAGCCTGGCGCCATTGTCACCAAGGCCGAGACCAGCCAAAGAAATTTTTTAAAAATGGCCACCTCAGCCAGTAGACTGCAGAGTTTTGAACATGCGAAGAAGCTAGTGATCTCGCGCCAACTGTTGGGAGTGATCTGTAATGGAGCCACTCCATAGCTATCCAGCAATTCAAAGTAAAAAGCTAGTGCTGCGAGATGAAACCCTAACTGAAACATCTCATTGTACACGACAATGGCATCGTTTCGAGGCGTACACATTCTATCCTCGGACTCAAGCTACAAGAAGGAAATGTTCTTAGGATACTATAAAGTTCCCTGATCTCATCCAGACGGGACTGGATGACTGCAAAATTTGAACCGTGGGTTGGGGAACCCTAGAGGATGGTGGGGGCTTGGGGTTGGCTGCCGTATGTGAGCAGCCTGAATAACTTTAGCTCTTCTAACCTCATTCCTCCACCCTATACCAGTCTCATGGATGACAAAGGGAATGGAGGCAGAGTGGAGACCTGGTCACTTCACCTGGTGGCGTTTGAGCCTGAAGCCTCATCTTCGGGGTTAGATTCTAATCTACTATTGGGTCTCTTAGTCCTAGGCATTACTTACTTGGAAGATGAAGGAAATAAAAAAGCCGGTGATGAAATGCGCTGAAGATGCAAAGCAGCGAGAGTCTCAAACTGGAATGAGCAAGAGAAGAAGCATGAGGAAGTAGTTTAAAAGGGGCAAGAGACTTATATAGGCCTCAAGTTTGAAGAAAATCCGACTATAGGCCATAATGGCCTACAAACTTGGGAAGAACGGCCATTATCGTTGTGTCCAAAAAAGCAAGAAACACGTGGCAACTCCCTGTATGCTCTGATTCTGGAGCATTAAAGGCAGAACAGTAACTCAAGCATTTCCTTCGGAGAACAAGGTGAGTGGCAGGACCCACAAGATCCTCGAGAAGATTTAAAAAATCCCTCGTAAACGGGCAGGCATTACGATTCCTCAAACATCGCCTAGCCACCTCGCATACATCGGCCAAAGATCTGAAAGCCTTATTGCCCTCTCAGCCTTCAAGAAGCCAATGAGAGCAAGGGGCATCTGATATAGGGGATAACAACCCTTAATGGAATTTCGACACGTGTATGGCGTTTGATAGATCTTCAAGGGTAGAATTTAAGCCAGTATCAAACCGTGGAGAATTGGAGATGAAATTGTCTATCTGGGAGCTTCGACTAACAGGCCGAATCCAGCCTTGGAGAGTAAAGAGCCTTGGAAGGTTGGAGCCTCGGAACCTTGGAGTCATGCAGCCTCAGATAGTTAGAGCCTTAGAGTCTTGGAGGATCAAAGGCTTCGAAGGAACAAGGTCTCAAAGGATGGAGCCTCGCCATAACAAGAGCCTCGTAAGCGAACCAACACAACTTGCACCAACTGTATATGCACATGTAATAGAGGGTTCCACCCGATAAATCCTCCTTTCAGACAACAAGATTTTCTATGTGTTGACCATGGAGCAATCAACAGAAACTGATAGCAGAGTCAATCCTGAATGATCCAACAAAGATCCTCCTAATTTCCACATCAGCGTACGTGGATCACGCTCACAAGAGGACATCTCACAGTACCAGGAGAGATGCCAAATCCTTCAAACTTGGACCATCTCCAGCCTATATATTTTGACAATGGACATAGGTAAACACATGCTGAATCTCAAGCTCTGCACTCAGAATAAGAAAACTACCCGAATCTCTTTTGACAAAAGGGATAGTCCATTCTGTCTATCCCATACCGCTTGTCTATCAGACTTATTTAGGTATCGGAGTGGCCAGAGGGTGCAACCACCTAACCATCACTACGGTGTTTTTCATTCTTTGTGCAGGAAGACCAATCGAGCTAAGGACCTATCTAGTTCGATGCGACAACAATAACCATGGAAGATCAACATGTGGCAATTCCATCAGTTTAGACATGGATATGTGGCATAAAATTAATAAAAAATTAAGCAAGGTATTGGATCGATGGATCTGGTCTCAAATTTGATACCCTAGACGATATTAGGAATTGATAATAGTCACGACTACATATTGATCAACTGAATTAACTAGAACTTTTTACCCAAAAAAAAATACTAGAACTATAATCCTGAGTCCTAACTGTTGGTTTTGTGGGCTCCATTAATTACCTAAACTAGTTGTTCAGTGGGAGTCTGATTGACACGGTAAAAACCGGTTCGGTTGGTTTGTCACTGATTTGAGATTGATAACCCTAATTCTATTTATGGGAAGAGAATTCAGGGTTATGACAGTATCTTTATAAATACTAGAACATAGTCCCCACAGCCACTGTACATGAAATAATTATCCCTGCACCCATTAGCAAGAGAACAAGGATATCCTTTGGAGGCTGTGGAAGACTGTGATCGAGGGATTGCGATCCAAGCTTGAAGACCAAAGGAAGATCAAACTGCTCAACAGGTATGTGATTACTTTTAATATTCCATTACCATTGTGTTCTATGAGATCTGTAGGCCATTCAAGTCTAACAGTTGGTATTAGAGCTAGACCTACAGACCTAGAATCAATGGTAGAATATAGTATATATCTCTACCTATGAGTTTGATTGAAAGGATTAAAATTTTTTCAACTCATTCGAACGAATATGGCCAAATCACAATCGTACTCAAAGAAATTTTTTTCGATCGATGAAAGGTCAAGAATAACATATCAAATTGAAGATCTTGTCGAGACGGTCACGATGACATAAATTTTGTGACCGTCCGACATCTGACGTGCTCCCACGCGCCGCTGACAGAAGCTAGTGAGATGCACTCATTGGCAAAAAAAAAAAAAAAAAAAAGGTCGGCCGACTCGGAAAACCTAGCGAGTCAACCCGGCGAGTTTGGCCCAGTTGGATGAACCCATTAAACCGGGTCATCTCAGCTGTCGTCATACATGTGCACGTGCGGGGTCAACACGTGCACACCATTAGGTGGTTCAAGCCCTAACCGATGTCATGCCCGACCTAACTCTAATGGGTATAACCCATGGGTTGATCCACAACCCGAATACCTTTTGCCCTGGTGGGTCAATACAAGGACCCAAATTTTTTTACCCGTTGTGTCAACCCGAGACCCGATCTATATGGCCCGATGGGTCGACCCGAAGACCCAAAAAATGACCCGGATTTAGTTAGTTTGGTCGGACCGTTTCAGTCCGGTCCAACTTAAACCAGCTCGGCAGTTTTGGTTTAACCTAGTTTTAAGGCTTAAAACCAATCTCGGAGAGTAGGGTTCATGCGCCCCCTTTAATCGGCGAGTACCGACGCGTGGAAGGTCCGATGGACCTACGGTTTGTTCCGTCGGCTTTGTCTCGTCATGCCTTAAATTCTGGTATAAAGTATAAGTGTTTTCATACCATTGAAGAATGAGTTTTTTTTAACTAAAATAGTACACTTTAATGTAATTTTGGAACTTGGTTGTGGTTTTTATACAGTATTCGTTCCATTTGTCAATTACCAGATGCATGATGAGATGTATGGTGCATGATGTATGACTATTTGAGTATCAATGCTCAAATATTTTAACATGTATGTTAAAGATTCCTATTTTGCTGTTTAATTCGATTTTTGTAAATATTATAATGGGATTGGATGGTAACCACCAAAGTGACACATTCAGTTTTTTGATGTTTTTAAACTCAAAGTTTTTCACAATTTATAATAGCCCAGTTAGGCAATGTCCACCCAAAGGTGGTGTTGTCAAGATTAAATAATGATCATGCACATGGTTTGAGGGGTATTGGTTTATGGATTTTACATTCACCCAAAGGTGATGGAATTCTGACAACCATTATTCCTTTGCAGTTTAGCACAGATATTGAAAGAACCAGTGCATATATCGTCCCAAAGGATGTATATGTAGTTCGGTTGAACTTTCAAAGGAATTAATTAGCTTGCATATGTGGTATACAATTTTTTTACTAATTAGTTATTAGTTGGTATTAATCATGGAATCATATTCATTTACTATATAGTATAGTTGTCACTTATTATGATTAAACACCACAGGATGTCTATTCAAGCAAGTTACCTAGCCACTGTACCTATGTTATCAGCAATCAGCTATAGAAAATGGCTTAGGGAACTAAAGATTGCTATAGGCCTTTTGGACCTGGACATAGGCATCACAGAAAAGAAACCTGAACCCATAACAAAAAATAGCACATAGGCAGAGGTGCAATTTATGGAGAAATGGAAAAATACAAATAAAAAGTGCTCATTGGTTATTCAGAGGACTGTCCCCGAGTCTATCTTAGATAGCATTCCTGATTTGGTGCAAAGAAACTATTGGAAGTTGTTCAAGCTAAGTATGAAGCTTCTAAAACTGGGAAAATGGGTGAACTGTTGACTATTTTGACTGGTACTAGATTTGATGGGACTGGGAGTGTGAGAGATCTCATAACTTATATGGAAGGAGTGTTGAGAAACTTAAGGGACTCAAAAATCCAATTACTCAAGATGTTTTGATACATTTTATATTGAATTCTCTACCAGAGCAATACAAACACATCAGGATAGCCTACAAGACTGCCAAGGATAAATGGACCCTAGATGAGCTCACTTCAGTCCGCAATGAAGATGAAAAATTATTTAAACAGTAGAAGGTTGAGAGTGCTAACTTGACAACCTATAAAGGTCAATATGATAAGAATAAGGGAAAGCATGGATTTGGGCCTCATAGGAAGGGAAAGAATAACTGGAATAAAGGCAGAAAACCCTATGACAAGGGTGCCAAAGAACATGAAGAAAAGAAGGATCTAAGTGTTGTTAAATGTTTCTGGTGAAAGAAATCTAGCCATATGAAGAAAGATTGCAAAGCCAGAGCAGCCGGTTGGAAAAGAAGAAACCCAATACTGGTAATTTTCATACCTTTGTCTGTTTTGAATCCTATCCAACTGATGCTCCTATAGATTCTTGGTGGTTTGACTCTGGCTCCACTGTCCATGTTACTCATTCCTTGCAGGGGTTTCTAAGCAGCAGGACGTTCAGCAAGGATGAAGTCAGCGTGTACGTGGGCAATGGAGTACGAGTAGGAGTTGAAGCCATAGGAGTAGTTAGGATTTATTTACAGCCAAAAGTTTTTATAGATCTGGTAGACACAATTTATGTACCCTCTATGAGGAGAAATTTAATTTCAGTTTCAAGACTCACTCAGACTGGTTATAATATTATCTTTAATAAAAATGGTTTTGTTATATCTCTTGATTCTCGTATTATTGGTGATGGTTGCAATATTGATGGTCTCTACTAATTGAATTCTATTATCCCACTGGTTATGAATGTCAGTTATAAACGGTTTATTTTTTATAGCAAGTTTTCTATTCTATGGCACAAACGTTTAGGACACATATCAGTAGAAAGGATGAAAAGGCTTATACAGCATAAAATATTGAAGCCATTAAACTTTGCTGATATGCATGCATGTATGGACTGTATGAAAGGAAAGATGATTAGATCAAAAAAGAAATCTGCAATTCGAAGTCAGGAAATTTTAGATCTCATTCACACTGACTTATGTGGACCTTTTCCCACTCCTACTCTTGGTGGGCATAGATATTTTATTACATTTACAGATGACTTTTCTAGATATGGTTACATTTTTCTTATTTCAGAAAAGTCAGATTCACTTGACAGTCTCAAAATATTTAAGGCTGAAGTGGAAAATTTTTTTGATAAAAGAATCAAGACTGTCAGGTATGATAGAGGAGGAGAATATTATGGTAGACCAAGAGACTCAGGATAACTTCTTGGTCCATTTGCCAAGTTTCTTCAAGAACAAAGAATCATAGCTCAATATTCTATGCTTGGGACCCCACAACAGAATGGAGTGGCTAAAAGGAGGAATAGAACCCTTAAAGATATGATGAGAAGCACGATAAGCAATACTAATCTTCTTGAATCTCTATGGGGGGAAGCTATCAAGACTGCTGGATACATAATCAATAGAGTGCCTAGCAAGTCAGTCCCTAAGACACCTTTTGAGATATGGACTGGTAGGAAGCCTTGTTTACATCATTTACATGTGTGGGGATGCAGGGCAGAGGCAAGATTATACAATCCTCATGAAAGGGTGTTTAATCAAAGGATAGTTAGTTGTTATTTTGTAGGTTATCCAACTAGATCTAAGGGATTCAGATTTTACTGTCCTAATTTAGTTAACAGGATAGTGGAAACTAGCCATGCAAGATTTATTGAAAATGAAAGTAAGGAATCTCAACCAAGGAACCTGGACTTCGATGAGGTAGAAATTGAACTTGTTATTGAGTCACCTCATCTAATGAGACTTTACCAAATGTTTTTGACATAATACCTGAGGTTGTCCCTGCTCAACTTGATATTACAATTGAAGATATTCCAGTCGAAGAGTTTACACAGGCAGTAAGAAGGTTTACAAGACCACGTAAATCTGCTATACCTTTTGACTATATGCACTATTTGACAGAGGCTGATTATGATATAGGACATGAAGAAGATCCCTCAAGTTTCCAAGAGGCTGTGAATAGCAATAATGCACCTAAATGGGTGGAAACCATGAAATATGAGTTGGTATCTATGGATAATAATAAAGTGTGGGAACTTATGGATTTACCAGAAAATTGTGTACCCATAGGTTTAAAATGGGTGTACAAGACTAAATGTGATGCCAAGGGCAAGGTTGAACACTACAAAGCAAGGTTGGTAGCAAAAGGGTTCAAGCAAAGAGAAGGAATTAACTACAATGAGACATTCTCTCCAGTTTCTGCTAAAGATTCCTTCAGGATTATTGTAAGACCCGCACTCCATTAACTGAGTCTAACCGTGTCGTGCCAGGTCTTCCCATCATTCCTGGACCAAGTGGACCGAGCGTGTGAAGATAAATTACAAACCAGGTATGAGAATCGAGTTAAAAACACTAAAAACATACCTAAGGTCGCATGCCTGGGTAGGTATGGTCGACCATAAGGAAGGGAACCAAAAATCTCAAATCCAGAACCCCACGGTCGATGATTTCGACCCTACGGTCAATGGTTTATGCGACCGTATGATCGACCATGAGAACCCAGATCAGACTTCGAGTTTTGGAAACTTTTCTAAACTTAGGGATTGCTTTCCTAATTGAAAGAGGACTTTATATGGGGAGTTTTCCTCTACATAAAGGATGTCCCTCAGCCATTTTTCACTCTTTTAGAACATTAGTAAACACTAGAGAAAGAGAAGGAAGAGAAGGAGAAGAAGAAAAAGCTTAGGAGAAGAATTTGCTAAGAAGAGATTGGCTCTCTATCACAGGCAAAGGTATGAAACGAATCTCTGGAGATGTAAACTCTAAGGAATAAGACTTCTATGAAAGATAGGCAATATCAACCTATTATGATCTATGTGATTTCCTTGAGAAAATCCCAAGAAGAACCATGAGGAATGAATTTGATGATTAGGGTTGATAAGAAATTACTAATGATGGCCATAGAATGACCTTAGAATAAACCCCATTGAAGAACAGAAGAATTGACCTAGGAAGAACTCGAATTTCATGTAGACTGTGACCAAAAATCTCAAGGTCGCAGCTACAATCGACCATAGCATGACCAATATGACCAGTATGACCAGAGGATTGACCATAGGCATTCAGGAAGATTTAAAAAATCATATGGTCGCAGCTACGATCGCACCATATGCGACCATAAGGTATCGATCGTAGACAGTAAGGTCGATACAACATGAGACCATAAGACTAATCAGACACCTATCAGTGCTCTGTTTCGATTTTTGACTACTGTAACATGTCACATATGAATCCTAACTTAAATTCATATAACGTTTAGGTTGTTAAATCAATTCAAAGAGAATTTCAAGGCTTTGAAGGACATCGAGTATTGCTAATAGGTGAGGGAACAAGACCTAAACTAATTGGATAATAACAAACTGTTTATTTTTATTAAGTCCAATGCCATGAGTGATTCTATGCATGTATGCTTGTAATGTGCATCTCAAATGTCATCCAATATTCTTGATATTACTGTTCATGCATATTTAATTCCGTTTATTTATAACACGATGATGATGATGATGCTAGGAATAGACATGTGAATGTATGTGTATGGTTGGTGTATTGGATGCGAGTAGAGCATCAGGGGGAGAACGTGGCATGGTGGTCTTCGACCTCGTCACCAGACTCTAGCCCTATCTCTACTCAAGTCTTGCCCTCTAACATCGTTGTATCGCCATTACCTTAGTATAACTATTATGTCGTAGGGCATCAGGGGAGGTGGTCTCAGACCGTGTAGTCTCTGACTCTATTGGGGGGCCTTAGCTCTATCTCCATTAACGTATTGAGGGATGCTGGGATGAGGCCTTGGATACACTGTTTGGCATTAGGATCGGTTAGTTGCGAGCCCAGTTTGCAAGCCCTCGCCAATAGGGACTTACGTGTTAGTATAGGTAGGGCATCAGGGAAAGTGTTGGCGGTGTTTGATTCGGACACTTTAGCTCTATCTTTATTCCATAGTGGGTGCATGTGGGATGGCAATGGTGTTTAATCCATTGGGAGGATCACACACTCGTGTATAGAGGTGCGGCGACCACCAAACCTTTTTATAGCATATTGCAAACTTAAAAACCAGACCAAGGATATGAATTGAATGCATGCATATATTTGTTGTATTGTTTTGTTTGCTCACTGAACCGTAATGTGTGCTCACCCTTTCGACGTCGAATATTTTTAGTTGATGATGCAGGTCCTACTATTGAAGAATATATAAATGCGCCGAGGTATGGACACGTTGCTGCGATGGACATAGAAGCTGAAGAAGATGCACATGATTTATCATGTGAGTACAACCAATGTGTTTTTGTTTAAGTTTAGTTATAATTTGAACATCATATATGTAATTGATTATTTATTTTTATGTCTTGTGGTTTGGAGATAATTAGATTAAATACTTATTTATCACTGTGAGATTTTTAGTTCATTATCTGTAAGACTTCCGCTTATTTGTTTATTACCTCTGATTATTAATGTGGAAAGTATGTTTGGTTTGATATGGTGGGTACGACCTATACAAGATCATGGGTGAACCATTGGTTTATTGGCGATTCATCACACCATTTTGGTTAAACCAGAATTGGGGCGTGACAATTATCATGGCATTGGTAGTAACATTTTGATCTAGAACTACATCAAATGGATGTGAAGACAACCTTTCTAAATGGAGAGCTATTGGAAGATGTTTATATGGTTCTGCCAGAAGGTTTTGAATAAAAAGATAAGAAGAATATGGTCTGCAAACTCAAGAAGTTCATTTATGGGCTAAAGCAAGCATTTAGACAATGAAATCAGAAATTTCATCAGGTTATATCTTCTTTTGGTTTCATTGAGAATATAAATGATCAATATATCTATATGAAGATTAGTGGGACTAGTTTTATATTCTTAATTTTATATGTTGATGATATCCTACAGGCCAATAGCAGTATGGGTTTACTTATCGAGACAAATAATTTCTGTTTAAGAATTTTGAAATGAAGGACATGGGAGAGAGTACATTTGTACTTGGTATTCAGATTTATCGTGATAGAAAGAAAGGTCTACTGGGATTGTCTCAAAGAGTATACATTGATCGTGTGCTAAAACGATTTAATATGTCCACATGTTCAGATGGGGATACACCTATAAGTAAATGTGACAATTTGAACAAGAAACAATGTTCAAGGAATAATTTTGAGAAGAAGTCAATGGCAAACAAACTCTATGCGTCTACAGTTGGAAGTTTGATGTTTGCACATGTATGCACTCGTCCTGATATAGCCTTTGCAATGAGTATGCTGGGACGATTTTAGTCAAATGCTGGAAGTACTCACTGGACAGTGGCAAAGAAAGTCATGAGATATTTGTAAATCACCAAAGATTATATGCTTGTTTATGGCAATTGTGATACCCTTAAGTTAGTAGGATATATAGATTTAGACTATGGGGGTCGCACAGATGATTTGAAGTCTACCTAAAGGTATATTTTTTATTAGCAGGATGTGTTGTTTCTTGGAGAAGTGCTAAGTAGTCGATAGTAGCAACATCAACTATGCATGCAGAATTTATAGCTTTGTATGAAGCTACAAAGAAAGCCATTTGGTTGAAAGATTTCGTTTCAGGCTTAAAGATTGTGGTTCTATTTCTACACCCCTATTGATATATTGTGATAATGATCCAGCAGTATCATTTGCGAAGAATAACAAGAAGTCAAGTGCTTCTAAGTATATAGAAATCAAATATTTGATGGTAAAAGAGAAGATGACTAAAGGTCTGATCATAGTGGAGTACATCTCAACAGATCAGATGATTGTTGATCCTCTAACGAAGATTTTTCCAGTGGAAGTCTTTAAAGGACATGTTCCTAGCATGTGTGTTGTTAATTCTTTTGATGTACTCAGTTAGTGAGAGATTTTTTTAATTATTCTTGGTTCCTATTTACTTTTATTCATGTTGTTCAGACACAATAATTTTTGATTTGAATGTTAATTATGATCATGTTACATTAGTATTTATTTTTTTTTGCTATTGTTATTGTTTAATTGACATGTCATAGATACAAGACAGTATTTATCCAAAG
Organism: Protea cynaroides; assembly: GCA_028583415.1. Classification (NCBI taxonomy): domain Eukaryota; kingdom Viridiplantae; phylum Streptophyta; class Magnoliopsida; order Proteales; family Proteaceae; genus Protea; species Protea cynaroides. The sequence goes on along the minus strand of CM053267.1, from coordinate 7,542,166 downwards.
TGTTAAAGACAATATTTAGCCAAAGTTTTAAGGCGGTGTCTAGCCATAGTATGGTATTGTATTTTCGGATCATTTAAATACCATGTAATGTTGCCGATAAAGGCATATGGCAATTTTTGATTAAAAGTTATTTAATCAAGTTTGGTCTCACATGAAAGTTTACTTTCATGTATTATCTCAGGAGATTTGTGTATTGAGTAGATCTCTGTTGTGGTTGACAGAAGCTTGTACACCGTATATTGAGGTATCTTATTCGCTGTTGCTCACATTGGTATGCTTAATGGATGGGTCAAAATTTTGTGGCAGTTATAGTATGTTGGATTCCATAGTCATACTGACTGATGATAGTTTTGTAATTAATCTAGTCCAAGTGGGAGATTGTTGGTTTTGTGGGCTCCATTAATTACCTAAACTAGTTATTCAGTGGGAGTCTGATTGATACGGTAAAATCGATTTGATTGATTTGTCACTGGTTTGAGATTGAGAATCTTAATTCTATTTATGGGAATAGAATTAGGGGTTATGACAGTATCTTTATAAATATTAGATCAGAATCCCTATAGCCATAGTACGTGAAATAATTCTCTCTGCACCCATTAGCAAGAGAACATGGATATCCTCTGGAGGCTGTGGAAGGCTGTGATCGAAAGATTACGATCAAAACTTGAAGACCAAAGGAAGATCAAACTGCTTAACAGGTATGTGATTACTTTTAATATTCCATTACCATTGTGTTTTATGAAATCTATAGGCTATTCAAGTCTAACACTAACTCGTTAACCAATATTTATAATCGGACCCAGGGACGGGTGGGAAGAGCATCCTTTGGTCAATCCGAATGAGAGGTTCTCTAGACAGTTACAATTGACCCGTAAACGGATAAGAGATTCTAACCGGACTCGCAGAATGTGAATCTTGGCTTAAAGTTGTAAACGGATAAGAGATTCGAACCGGACTCGCATAATGTGAATCTTTAGTCGGGTCTGCGGGTCGCTTGGCTTAAACGACGAATCGACACATGTCAACACGCACAAACACACGGCGGACACACGTTGGCTCGGATTTATAGAGATTCTTGCAGATTCGTGGTGGAGACGATCCCCCATGGGCATCGGCAATTACCAATATAACAAGAAAAAAATAAAAAATAAAAACCTAAGACAACACCTCGATGAGAGAGTGCCACATCAGCGACAGCCGAATTTCAAGTAAGTTTCCTCCTCAATTAGCATTTCTGGTTTAAATAAAACAAAAGAAAGGGAAGAAAAATCTAGTCACTTGTCCCGCAATTTTCTCTCACAGTCTCTGTTTCATAGCGAAGGACAGAGCAGAACACCTTCGGTTCCATGGCTCAGTTACTATCTCCCGTCTACGTAGATTCCATCAAATTCCAGAGTCCGTTACATTCCTCTTTCTTGAGTTACCATCGGCGCACGTTGTCGAAGAACAACGCCCTATGGGTTGCGTTAAACGGTGGTGGCCGGAGAAGATGCTGTAAACTCAAGGCTACTGCCACTGACTCAAGTTCTCAGGGCGAGATTGCTGATGATTATTACGCCGTCTTGGGTCTGGTTAGTGTTCGTCTATACGAGTCTCCCTGGTTTTATTTCTTTCTCGTATTATTTTTCTGGGAATCTCATGTCTTAGTTTTTCTCCCTGAGACTTAATCATAAAATTTTTGTTATTTCAGATTCTGCAACTTACTTACAAATTTTATTCAGATTTAACAATGAGTTATGAACGCTTTTACTGGTTAAGAGTATAAATTTAGCCCGAAGTAATTGTCGTGGACTCATCATATATATCAGTATTTCTATATGCAACGACGAAGCAAGGAACTGCACGGGGAACGTGTTTTCAATTTCATGAGTGAAACTCAATGTTCGTGGTTAAGTTGGAATTCTTTTCGTTTGTTGGTGTTTAACTATAGCACAGAATATGAGTGCGTCGTCGCGGCGGCCGCGGGGCCGCGGGGGGGGGGGGGGGGGGGGGGGGGGGTTGGGGTTGGTGGGGCTGGTGTGGGCGGAAGTTGTTAAGGAGGCTAAACTTCATCCTTAATCATGCTGGGGAGGGCACGGCACCTAGCATGCTGGATTGAATTTTATGATGTCTCTTTTGTTAATGTGGATTTTGACTATTTTGGAATACTGCTGAGGTTGTTCCTGATGCTGTTAACTCTTGGATCTGATATGCCGATGCCCAAAGAATGCTTCTGCTTATCCTCACCTCTGAGTTGCAAGACTCACAACTTGGAGAGGTAGATATATGAAGCCACCACAGGGAACCTCCCTTTTTAACTGGCAAAAATCAGCTGTGATGGATTACTTTCTATAAATCAAATCATTTCTATTAGAAGTTAGAACAAACACCTAGAAAACAGAAAACTATTCAAGCGAAATTGACACGGAGATTTAATGTGGTTCACACACCAATGCTTGCTACATCCACGAGAGGAGATGAAGATGATTCACTATGTCAAAAATGAGGTTACAATGGAGATCTCTCTGTAATAAGCTCTCACAAAACCAAGTTCGAAAACCCCTTTCTCTCTTCCTCTTTGCGGCTAGGGTTACAAGGCAAAAAAAAAAAAAAAAGAACATTGTATGTAAACTCGAAGGCGGGCCGATCCATCGGGTCGGGACAAACTGTACCACGGGGGCTTTGCCCTTGCACCCTCAATGAGATTAGTGATGGGCTCTGGGCTTGGATGTATCGGTCCAAGCCCTCTGCTACCATCATAGATCCCAGAAAAAAATTCCATTCGAGTTGCCATCAAATTTCTCGAAGCAGGTCATGAATCCAAAAGTGCCGAAGAATTGAACACATAACAGTTTCACTTTTGAAATAGGTGAGAAATATCTCTAACTTCTTTCTATCATTTCAAATATTTTGATCACTTGAATTCATAAATCAGTCAAGAGAATTGATGAGAATCAATAAAATGTTTGGAGTTATGGCTTCAACTGACATGATCTTTGGGATGATTTGTTAAGTGGTTCATCCTAGCATTCAGTATAGGTTGATTGCCATGTGTCAAGTAGGATCTAGATGGCAGAAAATGATTATTCTTTACTAATCAAAATTTTATGACTGTAGGTCCTGGTAGTCCTCTTTTCTGATATCCTGAGCAGATTTTTTCCCCTATTTCTTTTGGAGGCGTTTTTTGTTTCTAATTAATACATGGCCTATGTACTAGCTTCCGGATGCAACAACAGAACAGATTAAGAAGGCTTATTATAATTGCATGAAAGCTTGCCATCCTGACTTGAGCGGCAATGATCCGGAGACAACCAACTTTTGCATGTTCATCAATGAGGTTTATGCGGTGGGTTTCCAACCTGAAAAAAGTCTAATGGTGCTGTAAAGTTTAGCTGTTTCAACTTTTTCACTAGTTAATTAAGCTCATAATGTGCAGGTGCTCAGTGACCCTGTACAGCGTATGGTGTATGATGAAATCCACGGCTATGCATTGACTGCAATCAACCCTTTCTCGGATGATGAAGCTCCAAAGGACCATGCATTTGTGGATGAGTTTAGTTGCATAGGTATGATCTTTTTCGTGCCTCAATTATTGCATATTTCTCTCTATCATATCTGAGGCTTGTTGTCCTTGTTATGCTACATTAACTTGCATGGGACGTTAAATGCAGCCTGAAGAGACAATACTTGTAAAGTTGAAGAACTGTTGTAATTAAGTATAACAAAGGAGTATCTTAAGTTTGACAAATAGTTATTAGTTATTACATATATTTTTTTTCCAATGTGGCTACAGGCTGTAAAAACTGTGCCAATGTGGCTCCTGATGTATTTCAAATTGAGGAAGACTTTGGAAGAGCTAGAGTCTACAGCCAATGCAGAAATCCTGAATTAGTTCAACAGGCTATTGACAGTTGGTAAGTGCCTGTTTTATGGACGTGGCTATCACATGCTGCAGATACTTGGCATAAGTTTCATTTGAACATTATGTGTGAACATTTCAAAAAGCTTGAGCCTTACGCTCATAGTTTATATACGCTTCTAGTGCATCTCAGTTGTGAAACCTAGCTTCTATGTCAATTTATGAATTGGTTTAATTTGCATTCTGGTGTTTTATGCTCGACAGACTTTCTGATGCAGGCTGGGATCTGTTCGATAGGAATCTTCTTAGGGTTTAAGTTTAATTGGGAAATCTTTGTAATTTTATTTCTATTGATTTATTCTTTTATTTTTTTCCATAAAAAAAGGGATGGACTTTTTTTTTTTAATAAGCGTGGACTCTTTAGCTTAGGAGTTTTTCAATTAGCTAGGAGTCTTTCTTTATTTAACTTGTTTTATTTATTTAGTATTTTTTTATTTAGTAGGTGATTAGGACGTAAAGCCTATTTAAAGGCCTTTTTTTTTAAATGATATGGAACATGATGGATTGAACAAAAAAAAAAAAAAAAAATAGAACGTGAGGTTTCACAGCTCCCTCCCCTCTCTCTCGGTCTCACCGTCTCTCTCTTTCACGGCTTCTTCTTCCCATCCTTGCTTACAGTTGCCGGCAGTGTTCTGCCTCTTCCCCACTGCTGTGGAAGATCCCTTCCCTCCCCCCGTCAATCTGTTGACAGCTTCCCCTTTCACCCTCTTGTTTCTCTCTTTCTCTCGGATCCCCATCCTTCTCTATATCTTACGGCCCCTCCCTCTCCCCCACGGCAGGTTATTTTCTTCCCTTTTTTCCTGCTTCTCCTTTCTTCTTTAAGTTTCCTGTTACTGGTATTGTTTCCTGTTCTGGGCGGTAGGATTAGTCCTACCCAACAACACATAGATCTCCCTCGTTACTCCTTTGTTTGGTCTGAAACTCTGGGCACGAGTTCCTTGGGCATATGTGATATAACCCTAGAGTCTTGACCTATAAACCCTTCTCTGTTGTGAAACGATCCTATGTTGCAGACCTGGTTGCTACTGTACTGCCAGATCTGGTTCAGGTGGTTTAAAGCCCCTTGAAACTTGATTACTGGGTTAGGTATTGACTGGATATGAGAGAGATATGGATTACGATCCTTACCTTAGAGTTTCAGCTTGACTGGACTTAAATCAAGTGAGCTGTGTGGCTGGAATTGAAGTGTTCTTCGGCTGGATCTAGGTTTTAGTTTTGAGGGTGAAGGCAACCTCCCTTCCCCACGTTATTTCCCTTTATTCCTTCTTTTTGTTATTTTAATATTTTCCTTTTAGTTGAACTTCGTAAGTTACCCTTATCTTTTACAACAATTCTGCCCTATCCCATCTCTCATATTTTCTTCCTAATTTAACCTTCATCTTTAATTTTAATTCCTATCATGTCCTAAGGCTTGTTTGTTTAATCAAGGGTTGTTACAAATTCTGGTTATTTACCAAATCTGCCATTGCTTCTACTATTGAACATATATTATTGTCTTCATTGGGCCCTAGCAGACGCTATAGGTTTTTCCAAACCCGGGTCCGCATCACTGTCTCATAGGTGGAAGTTGATCTCTAATGGGGCATAATTATTGTGTAGATTTTCAAACATGGTATCCAACATGACCTCTGTTGGCACCTGATTTGAAAATTATGGAGGCCTTTATAGATAATGAAAGTGTCAATTGTTGAACACAGACTGCCATTGAGAGAAGGGGGCCCGGGGGGGGATCTAAATTTTTTTTCTCAAAAACTCCTTGGAAGCTGCTGCTGCCGCCCTTAGCTAACAATTCAAACACTGCCCACATACACATTCGTATGCATAACTACCTTGCTACCACAGAGTGGTCCGGTCTACCGTATTATGCACACCCATCCTGCATAACCACGCCATGGAACTCCAAAAATTCCACAAGAGAAATCAATCCACAACACACACAATATACGTGGTTCAACAGTCATAGTGTAACTGCTTACATCTATGGAGTAATGCTCCATTGAGCTTCGTATTTACATAATATGCTACTATTGTATCAGTAACAACTGATAGGGTCCCCCTGAAATGGATGAGGGTGTGGCAGAAACTTCTATCCAGTCCCCTGAAATTGAAAATGATTCTGAGCCTGAACCTAATATCCCCTTAGAACCTCCTACTTCCCAATATGATGATCGAGAGTTGAACCTTATCCGGGAGGATTTTCCCCCTCTCCCGAAATCTGCCGAACCTCAAAAGCCTTCAAAACTCATCCCTGAATCTAGTAAATGGAAGAATCCTCCCAATCAATCTCCTAAACCAATCAAAAAATTTCTGCTCCGATACATCCCCCCGGTCATTCGTGAGAACCAGCCCATTGGAGTTTGCTCAGATGGTGCGGTTGCTGGTGAACTAAGGGTTCTGGACAATACCTTAGTGGGATTTTTCCTTGGTAAGAAACCCGGTTTTTCTTATGTCAAAGCCAACCTTCTTAAGCAATGGAAGCTATCCGGGTTTGTGGAGATTTTGCAGCTGATTCATGGAGGCTATGCTTTCCGATTTTCTGATCTTTTGGATAGAGATAAAATTCTGGATATTGGTATATTTTATGTGGGAGGGCAACCTATGTTCCTTAGACAATGGGAACGAAGTCTACACAATGGATCTGTGCTGGGGTTGAAGAAAGTGCCATTATGGGTGACTTTACCAGGGTTACCTCTCCATTTGTGGGGGGAGGACTCTCTGAGTGCAATCTGTTCGGTTCTCGGAGTTCCACTCTACTCGGATAGCACTACTGCCCTGAAAAACCGATGGATTTTCGCAAGGGTATGTGTTGAATTCTCATGTGAGTCTCCTTTGCTGGATACCATTACTATAGAAGATGATCTGGGAAATTTATACATTCTGCCAGTAAAATACGAGTGGAAACCTCCCCAGTGTCTAACATGTGGAGTTTTTGGCCACTTTGAGAAGTCTTGTCAATCGAAAACTAAAACTGATGATATCAGGAAAGAGAATGTAGATCAGATTCTCAAGGAGAGTAGATCTAACTCTGGTTTAGAGGAGGCAGCAGTAAATGTAGAGGATAATCTACCTAGGGGAGCTGTTGAAGGTAGAACTGAGGAGTCAGCAATACAGACTCGGTTTGAAGAAGACTGGACTCTTATCCGGGTGAAGAAGAAGAGATCCGGAGGACCTCATGGAGGGGTGAAACCCAGCTTGAACCCGACCCAGATTCTGACCCATCAGACCTCTTCTCTGTCCAAGGAACTGTCTATGGAATATGTGGCGTCCTCTGGTAGGCTGAATTCTTTTGATTTGAATTTCAAAAATCCCCCCCAAAACGACTCTTTCCTCTTTGGTGCTACAAAATCAAAACCGGCAGCTGAAACAGAAACTGCCCCTTGTCCCCCCAATAGATTTGGGTGTCTATTTTCTGATGATGAACAGAGTGTCCTTGCTGGACCTACTGGTCCCCCTGTTGTTTCTGAGTTGCTGGTCCCCCCTGGTCAGCCTGAACCCCTTATTGAACCGCAACAACCTCTCCTCTCTCCTGAGTTGAACATCTCCTCTAATTCTGCTGGTCACACCCCTTTTCCCCCTAGACGCCACTCATCTCTCAAAAGAGGTGGCCTGTGCAGACAGTCTGAACCCAGAAATATTCTGACCCCTGAAACTAAAAATGGTTCGGCCCGAGCCCAAAATGCAGTTCCCCATTCTCCCTTAGGCCCTATAGCCCCTCCATCCTCCAACGTGGTCTCTAACAAGTCTTTATTTGATCAAATGAAAGCAGTGGTTCGTCAAAACCATGCTGGAAATGTGGTTAAACCAATTGGTTCGACTGGTCCAATAAATAATATAACATGCTCTTCGGACTGTGCTGGAAATAAGGAGAAAGATATAATGAGTAGGGGAGTGGAACCTCAAGTTCTCAGAGGTAAGAAGAAAGGAGCAGATCTGGAATTGGATGGCAACACATGTAGAAGAACTCAAGGTTCTAGCGAGGAGGAAAGAAAGGATTCGAATCAGCTCACTCATAGTGGAGTTGAAACTGAAGAAGGAGGCCTATACAGAAACCCAAGGAAAGTCATATCCCTAAGAGATTCATGGGAAGAGAGTATGGATTTGGAGGGACCATAACCACATATTCTTTATGATGAACATCTTTTCATGGAATATTAGAGGTCTCATGGTGCTGGAAAAAAGAAGGCAGTGAGAAGGAATGTGAAGAAATATAAAGCTGGGCTATGTTGTTTGTCAGAGGCTAAGTTGAAGAAAGAGAGCATTAAATTTTCCCTTTCTTCTATTATGCAAGACTGGGATTGCCTATTCAATGATCAAGGCATGTCCCCTCCTCGTATCATAGTATGGTGGAATCCATCTATATTCAAAGTGGAAAACATTCTAACTGAGAACCAAGTGATCTATTGCAAGGTGAGTCTGATTCAATCTGACATTCAGTTTATGCTAGCTGCTGTGTATGGCTCGAATGATCCAAGCATTAGAACTGCCCTATGGCACAGCCTCGAAAATTTTGGCCTCTCTGTTTCTATGCCTTGGTTAGTAATTGGGGACTTCAATTCTGTTAGAAACAATGAAGAAAAAAGTGGGGGTAATGGTGTAAACATTCAGCATTCTGCAGCATTCAATGAGTGCCTGTTCAACTATAATCTAGATGATCTGAAATGGTCTGGTCATTCATTCACCTGGAATAATAACCAAGTGGGAGTAAACAGAATTTGTTGCAAGTTAGATAGGGCCCTCGTAAATCATGAGTGGATTGATCAATTGAAAAATTCAGAAGCTATCTTCCTGGATCCCCTCATTTCGGACCACTCTCCCATTTTGGTGCATCTTCGGAAAGAAAAGAATTATGGAGCCAAGCCATTTAAATTCATTGATGCTTGGGTAGACAAATCAGACTTCCTTCAATTGGTTGCTAGAGCTTGGGCTGAACCTATTCGGGATTATATATCTCCATTATCTACAGTGGAAGCTAGATTGAAAAATGTAAAGAAAGCACTAAAAGAATGGAATAAAAAGACTGTTGGAAACTTTCATGAAGCAGTGACTATGGCAGAAGAGGAATTGGCAACCATCCAAAGACTTATGGATTCCAATCAAAATGATTATACTTTGGCAGCTATTGAAAAGGAAAAGAGATCTTCCCTTACAAAAGCCCTTGCCAGTGAGGAAAAATTCTTGAGACAAAAGTCGAGAATCCAGTGGCTTAGTCTTGGAGATAAAAATAATAAGTTTTTTCATCAAAGTATGAGATGTCATCACTACATCAATTCGTATGATAGTATCTCTGACTCTGATGGTGTGAGAATTGAAGATCCAAGGTTGGTGAAGAAAGAGGCTGAAGATTATTTTAGAAATCTGTTTTCCCATTCCAGGGAAGGTCCCTGGGAGAGTTCTCTTCCTCAGAATCTAATGGCAAACAAGACAATATCAGCTTGTCAGAAGGAAATGTTGATGAAGCAGGTTTCGGATGAGGAGATCAAAAAGACTGTCTTTGCATTTGATGGTAACAAAGCTCCAGGTCCTGATGGGTTCAATGCCACATTCTACAAGCATTCTTGGAGCATAGTCGGCAATGAGGTAATCTTTGCTATCAAATGGTTCTTTGCCAATCCTTATATGCCAAGAGATGTGAGTAATACCTTCCTGTGCCTGATCCCCAAATCTGATCGTCTGAAAAAATTTGCTGACTTCAGACCCATTGCTCTGTGTAATGTTTTGTATAAATTCATAGCGAAGATCTTGGCTAACAGATTGCAGGGGATCATTCAGCCTTTGGTGTCTCTCAACCAATCTGCTTTCATCAAGGATAGATGCATCTCAGACAATATTCTATTATGCCATGAAATAGTTCGAGGTATGGACAGACAATCTTGCCCTCCTTCAGCTGTTCTAAAGGTAGATCTTCACAAAGCCTATGATACTCTAGACAGGAATTATATTATTGAGGTTCTCCGAAAGGTGGGGTTTCCTGAACTGGCTATAAAATGGATAAGTTCATGTATTCATACCCCTATGTTCTCTGTTCTAGTGAATGGCAGCCCAGCTGGATATTTCAAAGGTCAAAGAGGCATCAGACAAGGGGATCCTCTCTCTCCATATCTATTTACCCTGGCTATGGAGCCATTATCTGGTATGTTAGAGGAGGCCTACAGGAGTCGGGTATTCTGCATCCCTAGAAGATGCAAAAATCTATCTATTAGTCACCTATTATTTGCAGATGATCTTATGATATTTGCGAAGGCAGATCAAGCATCCATTTCTGGTGTCTTTGAGGTCATGAATCAATTTATGAATGTCTCAGGCCTTAGCATCAACTACAGGAAGTCGGTTATTCTTGTTGGAGGAGTCCAAGAGGAAATCAAAAGAGATATTATTGCTCAAAGTGGTTTTAAAGAAGGTGCTTTCCCAATATCTCATCTTGGAATCCCTCTAGGCACGACCAGCATTTCCAGCAGAGACTGTGAGCCCATGATTAAAAACATAAGGAAAAAAATTGAAGGATGGAAATTCAGATTTCTCTCTTTTGCAGGAAGGATTCAACTCATCTCTTCGGTGTTGCAAGGATGCTATTTCTATTGGGCTGGAGTTTTTGGAATCCCTAAGAAGACGAGTGATGCTATTGAATCTATCTTTGCAAAATTCCTATGGTCAGGGCCGGATATGAAGAGGAAGATCCATCATATTAGCTGCGCTAAAATATGCCTCACAAAGGAAGAAGGGGGTCTGGGGATCAGAAGAGTTCAAGACATGTGCAAGGCAGGAGCAATGAAGCAAATTTGGAATATTGTTACAAACAAACCATCATTATGGGTGCAATGGGTAAGGAAAGCTTTTCTTAAGAAAGACTCAATATGGACGATAAAAAATTCGAAGAATCTCTCTTGGATATGGAGAAGCCTTTTCCATCATAGAGACTTGATAAAGCCAAAGGTGAAGTATTATATGGGCACAGGGGAGGAAACTTATTTCTAGCTAGATCCTTGGATGAATGGTGAAGCCATATGGAATATTATTCCGGATGCCTCAAATACTATAAATGGGGAAAATAGAATGGCCAAGGTCAGAGATTTCTGGGAAGGTTCGAAGTGGAAATCATGCCCTTTTAATGAAGTGCCTAGCATTAGATGCATTTGGGATGATATTGCTCGATTTCGGTGGCAGTCATCAAATCATATGGATAGGATTAATTGGGTGAAGGATAATGGAAACCAAGTGCAATTCTCTATCAAAGAGGGATGGAAGACTGTAAGGGAAAAGGGTCCCCCAATGCCTTGGCACAGGGCAATATGGTACCCTTCCAATATTCCGAAACATTCCTTTGTCTCTTGGTGGGCGTGCCTCAATGCCCTTCCTACTATGGATCAGCTTGAAATCCGGAACATCACAATCCCAAGCTTGTGTTGTCTATGTGAAAATGGGAGAGATTGTATTAGGCATTTATTTTTTGAATGTGCCTACTCCAAATTTATATGGATAAAATGCTTCTCAAAGTGCAGGTCTAGAAGTTTGCGCACTGCTACATGTACCATTGAAGCTGCAAAGTTAGCCTCCATCAAGTCAAAAGGTAATAGTATATCGTCGATTCCCAAGATTGTTTTCAACTGCTTGATCTACCACATTTGGAAGGAACGAAACTCGAGAATATTCTCAAGAAGCTCAAGAACAAAAGAAGTGGTAGCTAAGGAGATCACTCATGAGGTGGAAGATAAAATCTTTTCCTTAAACTTTGCAAGACCGGCCAATCCGGAAGAGAGTTTTATTGCAGCAAGCTGGAACATAGATGTGCATTAGATAGTTCTTGGGTCTGATATCTTCAGTTTTCTACTTGTTCTCTTTGTTGGTAGATCTTGTTTCAAGATTGTCCTCCTTGTAGTTCATCTAGCTCGTAGTGGTTGTGTCTATGTGTCCCGGCCTAATTGGTTGGGTGTTGTTTTCTTTTCCTTTGGGTTTTCTTAATAAAATTAACTACTTACCCCAAAAAAAAAAAAAAAACAACTGATAGGGAGCTTTTACCCCAGTTTTCCTAGCACCCACTGAGAAGGCTCCACAATGCCTGAATTTAAGTGGCAACAACTACCATAGTTGTCAAGGTGCCAAGGCGAACTAATGCATTGGAGGCTTGACGGACATCTAAGGTGACCAAGGTGTCTGCCTAGCTTATTTCCAAGGCTCCCGGACGCCTAGGCGACGCCTTGACAACTATGACGACTACTAAGGAGCTACAACTCCAGTGCCCAACACCCACTCAACACCCCAGAAATAATAATGATTGGGCTAATGCATATGCCCTTATAAAAATGCACAGGCTAGCTAGGTATTATCAAGCACCACCTAGAGTTAGCATTCAATGAGTTGTGGGAATAAATAAAAATAACTCAAGCATGGTTGGAAGGCTTACATCCCTGCTCTGTGAAACATTGGCACTCTGGATAAGACTTTGATGTGGCCAACACTTCGCAGACAACCACGGGAATGCTTAACTCACTCTAGACAATGAGTAACTTGAGTCTTCAAGTTGCTAGAAGGTATACCAAACACCCTTCTTTCCTCTCTCCTCTTCAACAACCTCAAAGTAACATAAACTGTCCATTAAAACTCAACCAAGCTCAAACTTCCCTCCATTAATGGCCAACTACTGTTCAAGTCCTTCAATTCACATTAATGGATCTTCAATAATCTCTTGATGGTTGGGTGAAAAGGATTAACTCATTAACAACACGTCAACTTCTTCAAAGATGAGTATTTCCCGCAAAAACCACAGCTGCTTCACTATAATCACATAGTTCTTCGTCTTCTTCGTATAGAGCATTCAAAACTGAAGAAAACCCAATTTGAACAGCCTGATTCAGAGCTCCAACGCCTAAGATATGGTCAAAATAACTGCTAATGAAATAAAGAGAAATGGAATCTTCTGTGAGAGAATAGTGCGTACGTGGTACACATTATCAGAGCCGAGTGACGATCGGTTCGTCACGGTCTACAAAGTCAGACCATGTTCCGAGTTGCCAATGGTTAGGCAGGCGGAAAGCTTCTCAGCCATACAATCAAACCAGAAACTGTTGGTGGAACTGTGACCATTCGATCTACTCGATCGCACTTGATTGAAGCTAGGAGAATCTCAGTCAATCAAAATAATCTTTAAGAGTGCGTACGACAGTCACGAATCATAGGATTGGATTTCTTATTAGGAGCAGCGCTGCGAACGGTCTCAACCCGCACCAACCAATAAGGTAGCTCGTAGCTGAATCTTTACCTCACTTTGAACAGCGCCTCAGCACGCTTTCCTTCAAGCCGTCAGATTGGACTTCCGTTACTGTGGCTTTATAGGACATGTCCGATTTGGATATGCCCCTGCTCTACATTACCCGAAATGCCCCTGAAGAAGTCCAAAAAAGGCCTCTGTAGCTGCTTTTCGTGTAAAGCGTCGATTGAGGGCTGAGAGAACCCTAGAGGTGCCTCTCACCTCAATATGTTAAGCATATAGTGTGCAATCGACATTTAGATTTTTTACAAGGAAAAAACATGGTGTGAAGCTCATGTTATGCAGTGTGGGCTGGGCGCCATGGCCATTGGTCAGTGTGCCTTGCATGCGGGCTGGTAGCCATGGCTGATGCAAACCTAAAGGTACGCAAGCCAAGATCGGAGACTGGTAGAGAATATTATCCGAGTGTAAAATAAAATGCATGCGATGGTGTTGATGATAGTTGAAGATATGAAGATAAAGATATATAGATGGCAGCCTAGAGTCCCACTAGTTGACCAGCTATAGGAATCCCACGTAAACACACTTGTTTCTCACAAGGACACTTGATTCTCATAAGTAAGTCTCAAAGAAAAGATTTTCATAAATTTTTGGATGCCGTAACAGCCACCCATAATTCCATTATATAGGGAAATAGAAGGCTTAACAGCCCCTTGGTTACATCAACTTGAATTAAATGGACTGTTGGAATTCCAAGACTAAATGGAATTCCCAATACCTAGAAATTAAAACCCCATACATTGATAACAAAGCCTAAACCTAGAAAACAAAACAAGACATAGAAAATAATTCCTAAACATAGAAAACAATTCCAAGGCGTAGAAAACTGTTCCCAAGACATGGGAAACTACAAACAAAACTTTGAAAATAAAAAAACATTAATGCTGCTTTGGAAAGTAAAACCCACTATATTAATTCACCTAGGAACAAAAAAAAAGACTTAGTTAATAAGAGTTTTCTAGAAATCAAGGTTTAAAATCTCGGTTCTCGGAAGCGTCTCGGCCTCTTGGAAAACCGAGATCTCGCTGAGACAGTGTAAAAGCAACTTGGTTTTGCTTCTGTATGTAGCATTCGATAACACAAAATATCCCGAGATCTTGGCGAGATCTCGGGCGAGAAGTTGCCAAGAAACTACCGATAACATAAAATATCCTGAGATCTCGCCGAGAAACTGTCGTTAACACAAAGATCTCGGCGAGATCCCGTTGAGAACTTGCATCGAGACCGAGAACCATTATCGCCATGGTTTTCGTCTCGATGTTCACAGAAAACACCGAGAACACGAGATCTCGGTGAGATTTTAAAACATGCCAGAAATCACTCCACTAATGACTCTTAAACTTTAATAATGACTCTTAGACTTCACTAATGACTCTTAGATTTCTATTTTCGCATGGACCACTTATCACCCATATTTGGTCTTTCAAAATAGGCCCAATACAAAAGAAAACATAACAATCCTAGCTCACAACCTATATAACCCAATGGGCTACTTATTAACCCATTAGACTAGATTTTGGGCTTAATTTGGGCTTGTTCCAGTGTGAATGCTTGTGCTGGAGCCTCTCTACATCAATTCTCCTCTTCTCAGAAAAAACTCGACCTCGAGTTTTGTATAGGTGAAGAATCAATTGCATATGATGTACGTCTATCTTCAGCCCATAACAGTATTCTGGTAGCACACAAACATCAGGGATGTAGTCTTGTAGGCGTGGATCTCGCTCTTCAAAGTACTTCGGTAGGATTACGAATTCAATGTGCTCAACTTCACAATCAACACCATGAATAGTATTGATAATAGTCACAACCTCATGTGGAACGCTTGTGAAGTCTTCTTTAATTATGATCTCTTCAATCGTCACCACTTCAATCTTGTCCTCTTTTACCTCTTTAACAAAGTCTTCGATGGTAGGATCTAAAGAAGTAACATTGTCCACTTTGTGATTGATCTTGTTTTCAACTTCAACCTCTTCAATGTAAACCTCTATAGTAGGAACATCAGTGGCAAGCCCTTTTTTGTCATCAAGAGTTGTTGAAAGCTCTTCAATGTTTACATTGACTTCATTCACCAAGTCTTCCACAACAAATGGAGGCATTGGATCCTCCTTTGGTGGTGCAACTTTGGGTTCAATATTTGCCTTAACATTGTTAGCGTTAGGCTTCCATCACTCTTTGACTTGTGAGGTAAACGTTAAATATGGTAGCTTCAAATTCGTTTCAGTTGTAAATGCTAGTTGGTGGGGTACTCTTGTCGACGAGAGGGCCTTCTTTGGATATATTCAAGTACATATTTGCTCGACAACTCATATTTCGTATCTTCCCAAGTCCTAGGTTGTCGTCTTCAAACTCTGAGATTCGCTACATGGAATTTCCACCGCTCTCTAGCATAACCAGTCAATCGAAAGTAAGCAAATCTAAGCTTCCGCTCCCCTGTCAAGTTGTAACGGTCAAAATATTCTAGAGAATCCAATCAATCAAGGAGTATGTATGAGTTCGTTTGGCTAGCAAAATAAGAAAGTTCTGGTAAATAAGGGAGACTGGGAGAATGAGATCTCCTCTCTATGTTGGCTCTGATACCAAATTGATGCAAACCTAAAGATAAGTAAGCCAAGATCGGAGACTGTTATATAATATTATGTGGGTGTAAAATAAAATACCTGCGATGGTGTTGATGATAGTTGAAGATATGAAGATAAAGATAGATAGATGGCAGTTTAGAGTCCCACTAGTTGCCCAGCCATAGGAGTCCTACCTAGGCACACTTGTTTCTTACTAGCACACTTGATTCTCACAAGTAAGTCTCGAAGAGAAGATTTTCACAAAGTTTTGGATGCTGTAGCAGCAACCCATAATTCCATTATATTGGGAAATAGAAGGCTTAACAGCCCCTTGGTTACATCAATTTGAATTAAATGGACTGTTGGAATTCCAAGACTAAATGGAATTCCAAACACCTAGAAATTAAAACCCATACATTGATAACAAACCCTAAACCTAGGAAACAAAATAAGACAGAATTCTAAGACATTGAAAACTGTTCCCAAGACATGGGAAACTACAAACAAAACTTTGAAAATAAAATACATTAATGATGCCTTGGAAAGTAAAACCCACTATATTGATTCACCTAGGAACATGAAAAAATTTAAAAAAAGACTTAGTCAATAAGAGTTGCCTAGAAATCACTCCACTAATGACTCTTAGACTTTAATAATGACTCTTAGACTTCATTAATGACTCTTAGACTTCTAAATTCGAATGGACCATTTATCACCCATATTTGGTCTTTCAAAATAGGCCCAATTCAAAAGAAAATATAGCCCATAACCCATATAACCTGATAGACTACTTATTAACCCATTAGACTAAACTTTGGGCTTAATTTGGACTTGTTCCAGTGTGAATGCTTGTGCTGGAGCCTATCTACATCAATGGCTGCCTACCCAGCTGCTGCTGGTCTTCCACTTGCTACACAGGTGGGCCATGCTGGGCTGACAGGCTGACCAGCTGGCTGGACTGACTAGGGCCACCATTTTTCTCTCCTCTCTCTCTCCTCTTATAACTTCATTTTCTCTTTCCATATGCTGAACCAATAACCACCGCCAGACTGCCTGTTAGCTACGTGCACTAACACTCTCTCTCCTCTGGGTCAAGCCTGAGATCACCAGAGGCCAGAATACTGCCAACTCATCTGTAAGGTGCCAAAACACTGCTTGGGCTGTTGAACACGCTCCCAACTGCCAGAACACCTCAAGGTTGCCAACAATGACAACCATAGTCCAACATCAGTCATGGTGTCTCATGTGGGTGTCCGGTATGGAAAATTTTTGGAAAAAAGATGTACTTTCACGCAGTCTTTGGGTGCTTTTTAATGCTATTGCTATCTATTAATATTTATACAGCAATTCAAAGAAGTGAGCAGAATACTCATGAGAAATGATGATGAAGAAGATAATGTCCATAAAGTAGTGTTTGACTAAGGACGCTTAGAAAAGGAAATTCTCATCTTCTAGACATGTATTTGTTAGGCAGTTTAAAGTGCTTTTTTAGTTTCAGGTCAGGTGTATGGGAATTCTTTATCACAAGTAGCTAAAGAGGTAAGTCAGGTTGTGAGAATCTTTGATAGAGTTCTTCTACATATCTCAGCTTTTGTTGATTGTAGCATGGAGTCATTGTGTAAAGTGTTAAAATCATTTGGTTCAAACATCTGTGCTGTCACGTTTGTAGTCATCATTGTTAGAAATCTCAAATCTCGTACTGGTTCTCTTTGTTATGGGAAAACTATTGAAAGTTCTCCTCAAGGACTAGAAATGATATCTTTTCTCCAATTTTTATTTGTATTAAATAGTCAGAAATTTCTGTACTGAACAATATGAGACTGTAGGCAGTTGCATAACTTATTTTCTGCTCCCTCAGCCCAGTTGATTGTATTCATTGGACTTCTGCGGCACAGTTATCTCTGCTGGAAGATGAAATGCGAAGGGTAGAAAGAGTAAATGTAAGATGCAGTACCTTGGTCTGCAGCATATTTTCTTTCAAGATTTTGATAAATTTCTTAATTTTCTTTCGTGATGATGTTGATGATGATTTGCTTGTCTGAAAGTGTGATGGTTGAATTACTTGCCATGCTAACAGGCATCCAGGATAAGATTATATGACCACTCATTTGCACTTTATTTAGGTTTAGCATTTGAGGTAATCTGAATTGGTTCTCTAGTCCCAAGAATGAAGCACCAAAATGTTAGTGGTTAAAGTTCTGTTGATTTATTTTCATTATCTTTTGGTCAGATATGAGAAGTCCTTAGGTAATTTATGTATAGTCCATAGCTATAACTGATTGTTTGAGTTCCTTCATAGAAATACATTAATAGAAGTAGCAAGTAGAAGTTGCTTACTTGTTTTTCATGTTCAATGCATTAATGATTTGAGTGACATGGTAAGAAGGATGAGGGTACAGGTTGTTCACATATCACCTGCTGAGAACATTATTATGTCTTATTCATAATTGTAAGAGCTGGTCTTGAAAATTGGGGTATGACCAAGGAATCAAGTATCGTGTATCGGTTCCGCATCGGTCAGCTGAAATTAAGAGACGTATCGTATCGTATCGTGGATATGGTGGATACGCACGGATACGCATGGATACGGGGCAAGATACGCACAAAAATGATTAAGGAATATACAAAACACAATTTTAAAGCATAAAAACACTATAATTAGCAACATTGAGAAAGAAAAGGTTTCTTGCATCATGGATACACATAAACTCCTAACCGAATACCCTACGTATTGTAAAACAACAAAAAAATGTACAGAACCATGCCTTTTTATTAAAACCAGTTTCTAATCCTATTGGAAACCGTTTTCCTTAAAAAGGCAAATAAAATCAAAAGCTACCTCTTCAGTAAATACCCATCTCAGTGGAAACAAACACAAACAATACCAAACCCTTACCATTTTTTATAGTTTTCCCTACAACCGAGACTGGCATTAAGAAAAAAGTAAAGGAAAGCAAGACTTAAAACTTAACAAAATAGTAGAGGAACATTGAGATCAGAAGAAAAAAGAACACACATCATGGCATAGAAATCAAATTCATGGAGTCATGTACACCCCACAGAGAATCGACAAACAATAAGGATGTAAGAAAAGGAAAGAAAAAAAAACAAAAAAGAAAAATATCTGGGCCTTAACTAGTACAGGACCACATATATCTTAGATCTGACAACAAATTTTCCCTTAACAATAAAAAATGTTGATTCATGAAAAAAAAATAGGTTAGAGTCATGTACATATTATTGTTACTGCTACTGGAAAGACAAATCAGGACCAAAACAGGGAATCGATGAATAGAAATTGAGAGAGAGAGAGAGAGAGAGAGAGAGAGAGAGAGAGAGAGAATAGTCAAATTTTACATGAAAAAAAATAATATTATCTGAATTATATTTCTATTTTTTTAACCAGAAAATAAAAAAAATAAAAAATAAAATCGAAAATTATAACTGAGAAGCAAAGATGGTAGATCAGTGGTCTACACATCTTATATAAATAGTAGAAGAGGAAATGATTAATTTTGGAAAAAAAAAATTTCAAAATTTCTTCTGTTCTTCCAAAATTCCTCAAATCAAACCTCAAATCAGTGTTTAAATCCATACATGTAGCATGCATTCATCAAATAGGACCATAGTTCATTAATTCATGAGAAGAAACAACACAAAAATCGATTTATTATGAAAAAATTGAAGTTGAAATTCATACCTTTAGGGTTTTCCTCCCTTGGAGCTTGAAGAGATGATTTCAGGCTCTAATCTTCACAAAAACCCAGTTTGATGCTACCTTCCTAGTTGTTTTAGGGCTAAGAATTAAAGCCCTAAGGTTTTTTGGAAAAAAAATCAGTTGCAAAGGAGTATTGAAGCTTCAATGGTTGTCGGCTTTTGAAGAAACACGAACAGGGTCTGTTTTTAAGTAGTATCGATACTGCTCGACACTTAAAAGCTGTATCGAGTATCGACCAGTATCGAACCGATACGGTTCGTTACTGGTCGATACAGGTTGGTTTTTCTTCTTTTTAAAAAAAAAATAAAATTAAAGTGTATCGATGCGTATTGAGCCGTATCAGTTCGATACGGCTCAATACACTCGATACTATACTTTTTTTTTTAAAAATGAAGAGACGAATCGACTGGTATCGTATCGACTAGTGTCGATACTGATATGTATCTGCCGATACGGAGCGTATCGTGTCGATACTTGATTCCTTGGGTATGACATTAACAACGGGTTTCCAAGATGGAAGAGTTTTGAAAATTTTTGGCCTTTGTTACATTTATAAAGGTATTGTAAATTGTAATATGGGTACGAGGGTAAAATTGTCTCATAGGTTTTTTTTTGTCTTTCTACTCATTGTTGATTGTCCTCATCCATATCATAAATAAAGATGGCTTGTGTCCCACTAGAAACAAGTCATTACATCAATTTAACATGGTATCAGAGCAGAGATTCTGAAACCCTAAAATCGAGATCCTTCTCTCCTTCTTGATTTTACTCTACCATCTAGCTGCAAGCCTCTCTCTCTCTCTCTCTCTCTTTCTCTCTTTATTGGTTTTGCATCTATCAGCGCCATCCCATTTCCTCTCTCTCTCTGATGTAGCAACGGGCCCACAACATATGATGGGCTTGGATATGAATCTTTCTAAGATATAATTTTAATTGGGATATTTGTAATCTTTTATTTTGGGAGACTTAGATGGAACATTTAGGTGAGGTTTTATTTTAGTAGGTAATATATATATATTTTGTAATTTATTAGAATGTTTAAGATTAGGATTTCCATTTTAGTCATTTTTATTTTAGTTAATTTTTATATTTCTTTTCTTTTAAATACATGTAATCAAAACCATTGAAAGTAGAAAAGATTTGAAGAATGAATTAAACAAGTGTGTTTTGGTTGCTTGCGGGCAGAAATTGAGTGCACCCTCTCTCTCTCTCTTCTTTCCTCTTCGCGATCAGGGGCAGCTTCCCCCCCCGGCGCCCCTTTTCTTCTGCCTCCTTCTCCCTACTTCTTCCTTTCTTCTTTATACTTCCCTGTTCTGGGCGATAACTCAAACCCAACCTGCGGCCATCGATCTCCTTCACTTCTTCTTTTCCTCTGAAATTCTGGGTGAGAGTTTCTTAACCCTAGGTGACATAACGCCCCAGAACCCATGACCCGAAATGCCCTCAACATTGAAAAAAAAAAAAAAAAAAACCTGCCACTAACCTTTCTTCCTCTTATGCCAGAACCTGTTTTAGTCTTGCATACTTCCTTTTGTGATTGAGTATTGAAGTTGATAGGTGTTGGGTTCAGTAGGGCTATGTATTACGATTTGTTTCCCAAAATCTGAGGTCAATTGGTGACCTGCCGAGGAAGCTCTCTCTTCCTGAGTCCAACCTGGCTTCCGCCTCTTTGGCTCTGTTCGTGATCAGCTTTTAATGAAGGTTGAAGGAAGCTCTTTTAATTTGGGTTTCCAGAATTACCCCTACTTTTGTATTGAATTCTATTTTGTCCCCTTTTATCCTTCCTTTCAAGTTTACCCCTTCTCTTAAAATAGAATGCCTAGTGAATCTTAGGATTTGTTTGGTTTCTTACCTAGCTTATTCTGTTGCTGGAAATTACAGAAGTGCCACTCACCATTATCAACTTTGATTTAATTACAATTTTGCCATTGCACTCATATTTTGATCTTATATTATTTGAGTGGCCCCATCAGCGGACTAATTAGGGTTTTCTCAAACTGGGTCCCGCATCAATTGGTATCAGAGCAAATATCCTATAGTTTTGGTGAGTAATAATAAGCTTTTGTCATGTCTTAACACTTACAAAGTGGAAACTGACACAGCCATTGGTAGTTTATCAAAACGGCTCGATGGGATAGATTCCACTCTTGTATCTGTTCAGATTTCTATTGACATGTTGGTAGGTGAAGAAAGTAGGTTACACTGAACCTAGACAATACATTGAACCTAGACTATTCTCATAGTATTCCAATAGTTGCGTTTGTAGTAACTGGATAATAGTATTCCAATAGTTGCATTTGCAGCGACTGTATCCATGGGTCTTGATGCGGCGTATCTCTCTCTCTCTCTCTCTCTCTCTCTCTATATATATATATATATATATATATATATATATCTCTATATATATATCTCTCTCTCTCTCTCTCTCTCTCTCTATATATATATATATATATATATATATATATATATATATATATATATATATATACTCCTAGATCTGTAGATAGACTGTACAGTCTATTCTTCATAGGCTTTTGCACAAATCTATTCTTTTGGGATCATAATATATAGTTTATGTTTTGAAGGATGAATGTCATGGATAATTTACAGTTTATTAAATATAATACAAATAGTTGGCATCAGTTTACTTTAGTTGATTTATGATTATGTTTCCGCTGCTATATTTTTTGTTATTTTACTCTGATTATGTTGGGTATTGCATATGTATACTCTTGTGTGGTTGTTTGATGGTTCATAGCATGCATGTGATCTTGGGTGGTTCGGGTCGTTGGTAAGCGACCTGAGTATCACGCTCGTATCCAGAAATGGGTCATGACTATTACGACCTCACCACTGCCTTTGCTATTAGCAAGGTGACCATGGAGTTCCCAACAATACACTTTAGTGTGACGTTCCTTACCGTAGAACTCACATTTGATGGGCTCTCTATCAGAACTGGGGGGGGAAGCCAGAACTGCTAGAACTGCCATTGCCAGAGGAACCCGTGCTAGAAAATAGAGCAAAACAATTAGGCAGAGCAGGTTGCAACATAATAGTCTGCTTGCTGTCCTCAGACTGGACCTAGCGTAGGTCTACTCCAAAGAAGGGAAAGGATCATGACTCAGAACATGAGCACGTATCTGATCAAATGTCACATTAAGATCGTCCAAGAAAACATAGATACGAAATTTGTCTTCCCGTTTAGTGAATTTCATGGCATCTGTAGGGAAAGAGGCGGAGAAGGCTTCATAATAATCCAACTCTTGCCACATTCCTTACAACTCAGAATAATACTAAGACAAAGAAAACTCCTACTTTGTATAATGAATTTCTTTTGCAGTTTGTACAATTGAGCATCATTGCCTTCCTATGAGTAGGTATCTTTAGCATCCTTCCATATGCTGGTGGCTAAATTTAACAATAAATAACCTCATGCAATGCTCGGATCGATAGAAATGATAAGATAGGACATCACCATGTAGTTCTTAGAGCTCCATTTGCTTTGACCAGTACCATCAGTAGTAGGCTACTTAGCATTGCCAGTGATGTTTCCTGAAAAATTATGGGATGCTATAGAAAGAAAGCAAGAACGAGGCCACACCAAATAATTTTTCCCATCCAATTTAATGGAACAACCAGAGAACGTAAGAAAGCCAGAAAAACTCCAATGGCTAGAGCCCTCAGGAACAATTGATGCTGTTGTCATGTCTGACATGACAAAGGCTTAAATTGAACAAAAAGGTTAATTGGAACAATGCATAGCCATATCTGGCTAATCAAACATTTGCAAGGAGCATTTGACTTCTGTGGAAGGAAATCGAAATCTCAAAAATGGGATGACAATCTTTAGTAACCCTTGGTGAAACCATGGCCGCCGAGGGGCTGCGGGTAGCGGCGCTAGGAGAGGGCTGCTGCTAGAAGAAGAGGAGGTGGCGGTAAAAGGCTGAAAGGAGAGAGGCAGAGCGAGAAAGAAGCGGAGGCGGAGGCGGAGGCAGAAGGCGCTAGCTCTAGGTGGAGGTGGTGATAGTGCTAGGGTACGAACATCGAGGGAGAACCTATCTCTGATACCATGTTGGAATGATGGTTTGACTTGTCTAGAATGACAGAGCTCATGCCTTATTTATAGAGTAAAATGATTTACATGAAAAGAAAGAAAGAAATAAAGAACATGAAAGGAATTAAAGAAAAATAAAGGAATAGGTGAGGAATGAGTCAGCACTCATATTCTCACATACGTCGAACCTAAACATAGAGACAAATTCGAATTACAATAGTCTCTCTTCTTTAAACATCAACCTTGATGTAAGAGAACCGTTGCAAACAGGCTACTGCGGGATGGGTTTTCCTTTGAAAGTACTTGTGATGGGCTGACTCACTAAAAGCAATACTGGCTGACTCACTAAAAATATTACATCTTTTGAACATAACCTTTCAACCTTTCAGCATGTAAAAATCATGTTGGATTATATCTAATGGTCAAACTTTCAAAGATAATAAAAAAACCTGCAACCTTATAGTGCATATGAAACTATTTAAAAGTTCGGCAGTTCACAAATTGCCAACACATACCAATTGTACTGTTGAAAAAGAAAAAGAAACATATTTTAATATGGCTCCCCGTTCACCCAAAAATAATTGCTATTCAAGATATAGCATCGGATTTCCATGGACCAACAGCCACGTGTCTCTTTGGGGATGAGCCGCATGAGCTTTAAAATCCAATATGTGTTTCAGCAATGGGGTGAGACAGATGCCACCATGTTGAGAATATTAACGTATTTCATTTTTTGTCTAGATTCATTGTACTACTTGTATTGTACATTTGTACTACCAGTACTACCCTCATTGTACTACCTGTATTGTATTACCTCTTTCTTTCTTTGTATTCATTCTCACATTATAAATAAGAGGATCCCTGTCTATTACAGACAAATTATTCCATTATTCAACATGATATCAGAGTCAAGTTAGCTCTGCTGCTAGATCCCTCCACCGCCTCACCACTGCCGCCGCCAGCCCACCACCGCCGACCACCGACCATCGACTTTCCTTCTTTTTTTTTTTTTTTTTTTTTTTTTTTTCTCTCTCCCCAATAAGGGCAACAACCAGAGAGAGAATCATACAATGATATAGGTACTGCCCTTACTTTTATCCCTTATTACGGATCATTTTTTTTATTCTCTTTATTGGAAATCAATTTTTTTTTATCAGTCTCGATATTAATAATATGGTTCAGTCTGGTTGAATATCTATGAGTTTCTAAGTTTACCCCAATAAGCAAAAAAGGGGGTGCAAACCAGAATTGATTTCCATATATTATGTTGCACATGTGACAAGTTAGGATATCTGACAAGTGATATTTCTACTTTGATCTCCATATATTGTGTTATAACCAAACAGGGAGGCTGTTCATATTGTTTTTGGATGTTTGTTCTTGAATACACAACTCAAGGATGACATCTGAAGTAATCTCTTCCGGGATAGAGAGTTTTAAAATGGACAATTTCACTATTTTCACCAATACCAATAAACTTGATGGTGGTAATTACCTAATGTGGTCTCGAGCCACCCAGCTCTCAATTACAACTCAGGGATTATCGGGATATCTCACCGGCACCAAGGAAAAACCTCTGGCCAAGGACATTGTTTTGGAGAAATGGCATGCTGAAAATTCATTGGTAATGTAATATCTTCTCAATTCAATGCAACCCACTTTAGCTGAGGGCTATTTGTTATTAGATACTTTTGCACAAATTTGGAAGTCTGCTAAGGACACCTATTCCCAAGTTGGGAATGCTGTTTTAATTTATGCCATTCAAAAAAATGTTCATGAAACTATCCAAAAAGAATTGACTTTATCCCAATATTATACTAAGTTGAGGAGCTATTAGCAAACAATTGATTTTTATGATTCTATTAATGCTAAATGTGAAGAAGATGCTACCCTATTTCACAAAAGAGAAGAGAAATATAGGGCTTATACTTTTGGCAGGACAAAATGTGGAGCTTGATCCCATCCGCTCATAGATTCTTAGCAGGGACCCTTCCCCCCCCTCGAACAGGCCTATTCCATGGTTTAGTTAGAGGACCAATGATGAATAACAATGTTGTCCCCTTTTGTTCCGGATAGGTTTGCTCTCTAAGCAAATACTCATATATACAAGAGTTCTCATGTTTCCTATGATGCTATCAAATGTGAGTATTGTAGCAAGCTCTGGCACACCAAAGACACATGTTGGAAGCTTCATGACAAGCCGGCAGATTTTGAAGCAAAATACCAGGAAAAAGGTATGCACAAGGCAAAGTCCTTCCATGCACCTCAGGCACATTAAACTGAAGCAGATCCTCTTATTGGTTGACTGCCACAACTCTTTGCACAAGAACTTTAGACTCTCCGACATCTCCTTCGACCACCTCTTGCGGCTACAAATCAATCATCCACATTAGCATCTACCAATCCAGGTTCTTTTTTTGTTCAGTCAGGTATTTTTCATGATGGTCATTGTGCTTTGTTTGTCTCTAGCCCTTGGGTTATGGATACTGGAGCCATTGACCGCATGACTGGTTCATCTGAATCCTTTTATTTATACTCTCCTTCTGGACATAATATTGTAAAGGTCGCTGATGGATTCCTTTCTCTTATATTTGAAATTGGATCCATCCATTGTTTTTCCTCCCTTGATTTGAATTCCGTTCTACATGTTCCTAATTTGTTCACAAATTTATTCTCTATTAGTAGTCTTACAAAGTCTCTAAATTGTAAAGTAATATTTTTTCCTATCTATTATGTGATTCAGGATCTGGAGAACGGGAAGACGATTGGGCATGGTAGTGTACATGGAGGCCTGTACTTGCTTGACAATGGTCGTTCAGTACCTTCCTCCCATTCTGCAGTCAGTACCCTTCAGCAGTGGCACTGCCTCCTTGGGCATCCCTCTTCTGTTGTTCTATCTCATTTTTTCCAAAATTATTTAAACAATGTAATAAAGATGAGTTATTATGTGTGGCCTGTGTTTTGGCCAAACAGGCTCGTATTACTTATTTACCTTTTGTTTCGAGAAGTCCTTGTATCTTTGATTTAGTACAATCTGATGCTTGGGGTCCAATACGAAGTACCTTTATTTCTGGTCGTAGGTGGTTTGTAACCTTTACTGATTGTCACACTCGTACTACATGGGTCTATCTGATGCGTAAAAAAAATGAGGTCTTTGCATGCTTCCGCCATTTCCACAATATGATCAAGACGCAGTTTCAAACTCAGTTGAAGATGCTCCGTAGTGACAATGGAAAGGAATATCTTGAAGGATTTTTTCAGCAATACTTGGCTAATAACGGGATAATTCATCAGACAAGTTGTGTGGACACTCCTGCTCAGAATAGAGACGCTGAAAAGAAAGAACCACCACTTACTCGAAACAGCTAGAGCACTAATGTTTGAGAGACATGTTCCCGCTCAATACTGGAGTGATGCTGTCCTCACTGCAGCATCCCTGATCAACCGCCTTCTTGAGTTTTGGACAACAAGGCTCCCTTGGACATCTTACTTGGAAATTCTGATTTTGTTCTTCCTCTTAGAGTCTTTAGTTGTCTTTGTTATGCTTGTAACCATCGTTCCCCTGACAAGCTTGATCCACATGGATTAAAGTGCATATTTTTAGGGTATTCTGCAACACAGAAAAGATATAAGTGTTATCATCCTCTCTATCGTCAGGTCCTTTTTAGTAGGGATGTCATTTTTCATGAGCATCTCTCCTATTATCAGGACATAGATAGTTGAAGATGCACCTGATATACCTAATGTACTTATATCGGATATACTTGATGTACCAGAAATAGTCCAAGAACAAGTACTCGATACAGTTGCACCATTCGAGCATCCAACCACCAAGCCACCTCTGCAAGTTCATAGGCATGCCAAAGACAAGCAAGGAAAGGCCACTACCACTCCTGCACATGTCCCTTTGCTAGCCCTAGATCCAGAAACTGAGTCTACCGAGTCTTCTTCTAGTAAGGAACTTACTCCTTCTAATCTTGATCTTCCAATTGCACTTCAGAAAGGTACTAGGGCCTGCACCCTACATCCTGTTTCCAATTATGTTTTCTATGACTCCCTTTCCCCTTTTTTCCGTGCTTTTGCGTCTTCGCTCTCTTCTATTTCTGTTCCTCAGAAATAGCAGGATGTAATTGTGAATGAAAGGTGGAAAGTTGCAATGGTAGAAGAAATGAGGGCTCTGAAGAAAAATGGTACATGGGATCTTGTTCCACTTCCTGTAGGATCAAGGTCAGTAGGATGCAAGTAGATCTTTACAGTGAAACAAAAACCAGATGGGACTATCTATCGGTACAAGGCTAGATTGGTTGCACGGGGATTTACTCAAACATATGAGATTGACTACCAAGAAACCTTTGCTCCTGTGGCCAAAATGATTACCATCAGGGTTTTACTGTCCTGTGCTGTGCATCACAACTGGGACTTGCAGTAGTTAGATTAAAAAATGCATTCCTTCATGGAGAACTTACTGAAGATGTCTATATGGACTGCCCGCTGGGTTTCACAGATGATAGAAGCCAAGGAAAAGTTCGCAAGTTGGAGCGATCTCTTTATGGTCTAAAACAATCCCCTAGAGTTTGGTTTGAAATATTTAATAAAGTTATGGTAGCATTTAGCTATGGTCAAAGCAATGCTGACCATACTTTATTTGTAAAACATTCCCCTAATACTTTTACTACCTTACTTGTATATGTAGATGATATCATCATTGCTGGCAATAACAATGATGAAATTGCTAAACTAAAGACATTTCTAGGGAAGGAGTTTGAGATCAAAGACCTTGGCAAACTTAGGTACTTTCTTGGGTTTGAAGTTGCCAGATCTGCGAAAGGCATCTATCTGTCTTAAAGAAACGATATTCTTGATCTTCTCTCAGAAACAGGGTTACTTGGGGCTTGACCTTGTGATACTCCTCTTGATCCCAATACCAAGCTAAGGGCAGAAGAAGGCACACCAGAAGACAAAGGAAGATATTAGAGACTTGTTGGCAGACTCATATATCTTGCCCACACACGGTCAGATATTGCATTCGCAGTTAGTTTGGTAAGCCAGTTTATGCATGACCCATACTTTACACATATGGAGGCTGTCTATCGGATACTGCACTACCTAAAGTCAGCCCCTGGAAGAGGAATCCTGTTATCTCCTAATGACCCTCTGAAAATGGAAGCATATGCCATTTCAGATTCACCAAATAAACAAATCCAGGTGGAGGCTTATACTGATGCAGATTGGGCAGGAAGTCCTGATCGTAAGTTTATCTCTGGTTATTGCACATTCTTGGGTGGCAATCTGGTAATTTGATGTAGCAAGAAGCAAAATGTGGTTGCCCGATCCAGTGCAAAAGCAGAATACAAAGCAATGACGCATGGAATATGCGAACTACTATGGTTACAACGACTACTCAAAGATTTGAAGGTTATGTGTAACTAGTCCATGAAATTATTCTGTGATAATCAAGCAGTCATTAGCATTGTTAATGATCCGGTTCAGCATGATAGGACAAAACATGTGGAGGTAGACCGTCACTTCATCAAAGAGAAACTGGACAGTGGACAAATCGAGATTCCGTTTGTCAGATCAGAGGACCAACTAGTAGACATCTTCACCAAAGATCTGCCCGGGAAATCCTTCCATATGATATTGTCCAAGTTGGGCATGCATGATATATATGCACCAACTTGAGGGGGAGTGTTGAAAATATTATGTATTTCATTTTTTGTTTAGATTCATTGTACTACCTGTATTGTACAATTGTATTATCTATACTACCTTCATTGTACTACCTGTATTGTACTACTTGTACTACCTCTTTCTTTCTTTGTATTCATTCTCACATTATAAATAAGAGGACATCTGTCATTACAGACAAGTCATTCCATCATTCAACAGTTTCCAACATGGGAATAAGTCTCCTTGGCAGCGTTCCAAATCTCTGTAGCATCGGGTAATAACACATATCCTTCACCGATTTTAGGGTCCATTGAACCAATTAAATAGGCCATCACAATAGAATTTTCAGATGCTCACTTGTCATAAAATTTATCTGTCAGAATAGGTGCCTTTTTTTTTTACCATTGATATAGCCCAAAAGACCTCTAGCAGATATTGCCATCTGTGCTGTTTTAGACCACCTCAAGTAGTCGGTTCCATCCAACTTAATTGGGTTGAGAGGAATAGAGATAAATTCAATCTTGGATGTCTCCATATTAGGGGAATCCACTTTAGAGTAATCAGTCATGAGAATAAACAATCAACAAAGTAAAATACCTTTATCTGAGATGCCGTGTATCACTCTTATGGGAACAAGAGACACATATGCAGCAATTTTCGGTCTTCAAACTAACATGGAAGAGTCGAGGTTGGGTATCAGGTTGATCTCTTCAACATAAATCCCTTCAATGATGGACACACGACAATGCACAAAATTGATTGACCTGGTTTAGTTCATCTCTTCAATAGAAGGAATAGAACAGAACTTATTTAGGAAAAGTAATGCTGTTTAGAATTCTGGTAATAAGAGACCAGAAACACAAGTTGAATGAAAGGGGGTAAATCAGTAAAGAATGGGTTAGGTGGGCAGAAACTCTATAACAGTGAGAGTGAGACCCAAAAACGATGGTAAAGGATTGGTTTATTTAATGTCGGTGGCAGTAAAATACTGGGAGATGGATAGTCCAGTTGTCGGTGGCGGTAGGTTGAATGAATGGTGGTAAGGTTGGTTATTGATGGCGGCAGTAGGTGCTGTGAGTTTGTTCTCAAAAGTAACAACCAAAAACGAGAAGAAGAGATGAGAAGAGATGAGAAGAGGAGGAAGGGATATCGGCAGCCCTAGATAGGCTCTGATACCATGTAGAACAGAGAATGAAGAAGAATAGAAGAGGTTGATCGATCCTCTTCCCACAAACTTTTATTTATAACGAAATAAGAGAAGGACAATTACAATAATAACCCCCATATTACTAATATAGAAATAAGAAAAAAACATAAACACCTAGAGACTAAAATAGCCCCGACGAAACTGAGTTAGCACTATATACCGCTAACGACATCGACTCCAACAACTACTAAAGGACGACATTCAACACTCCCCCTCAAGTTGGTGCATATATGTCAGTCATGCACAACTTGGACAATAATGGATGAAACATCTTCCCAGGAAGTCCTTTGGTAAAGATATCAGCCACTTGATCATCTATTTGAACATATGGAACACAGATCTGTCCACTGTCCAATTTTTCCTTGATGAAGTGACGATCAATTTCTACATGTTTGGTCCTATCATATTGCATTGGAATGCGAGCAATACTAATTGCAGATTTATTGTCACAAAATAATCTCTTAGGCTGGGAAGTACTAATACCCAGACCCTTAAGTAATCCCTGTAACCATAATAACTTACATATCCCTTGAGCCATAGCTCTAAACTCAGCCTTTGCACTAGAACGAGCTACCACATTGTGCTTCTTGCTGCGTCAAGTAACTAGATTCCCTCCAATGAAGGTAAAATACCTAGATGTAGACTTTCTGTATGGATTTCCTGCCCAGTCAGCATCAGTGTAGGCATCCACTTCAAGATTGCCTTGAGAAGAGAGTAGAATTCCTCTCCTAAGAGCAGATTTCAGATAGTGTAATATTCGGAGCACAACATCCATACGGGAAGTATAAGGGTCATGCATGAATTGACTCACCAGACTAACTGCAAAAGCAATATCAGGTCGAGTGTAGGCCAGATATATCAACTTTCCAACTAACCGTTGATATTTTTCCTTGTTTGCTGGAGTTCCCGTCTTCTCTTGTAATCGGGTATTAGTATCAATTGGTGTCTCACAAGGCCGACACTCTAAGTGACCAGTCTCAGAGAGAAGATCAAGTATGTACTTTCATTGAGATAAATAAATACCTCTGGTGGAGCGTTCTACTTCAATCTCAAGAAAATATCTCAGTTTTCCTAGGTCTTTAACTTCAAACTCCTTTCCCAAAAAGGTCTTCAGATTTCTAATATCTTCATCATCACTGCCTGTAATCACAATATCATCTACATATACTATAAGAATCGTGATTTCCCTTCCCTTTGCTTAATAAACAAAGTGTGATCTGCATTATTTTGTTTGTAACCAACTATGATCATAGCTTTGTGAAATCGTCCAAATCAGGCCCTTGGAGATTCCTTGAGCCCATAGAAGATCGTTTCAGCTTACATACCTTTCTTACAGTAGCTGAAGATGTGAATCCTGGAGGGACATCCATGTACACTTCCTCAGTCAGCTCCCCATTAAGGAATGCATTATTGACGTCCAGCTGTTGTAAATCTCAATTATAATGTACTGTGCAGACCAAAATTACACGAATAGTAGTCATTTTTGCTACTGGGGCAAAGGTCTTCTGATAGTTGATTCCGTAAGTCTATGTGAATCTACGGGCAACTAATATGGCATTGTATCTGTCAATAGTCTTGTCTTCTTTCTGCTTTACGGTAAAAATCCACTTACACCCAACAGTCTTCTTCCCTGGTGGAAGTTCAACTAGGTTCCATGGCCCAATTTTCCTCAGGGCAGTCATTTCCTCTATGATGGCTACTTTCCATTTCGCATCTGCAACTGCATCCTGCCAATGTTTGGGAATAGACACAGAAGACAAAGTAGAGACAAAAGCAAGATATGATGAAGACAATGATCTATAAAAAACATACTGAGATATAGGATGCTGAGTATAGGACCTAGTACCTTTACGAAGAGCAATAGGTAAGTCTGACTCAGAGGGAAGAATATTACCAGATGGAAGGATTTTATTTTCTGGAACAGTTTCTGGATCCAGAGCTGACGAAGGGATGTGTGTAGGTGCGTTGATGGTGGTGGTTCTTCCCTGCTTGAGTCTGGTACAGCTGTAGACTTGAAGGCGAGTTGTCTCCATGGGAATTTGTTCAGTAGAAGAGGGTTCTAGAGAAGGTGATGTAGGCTCAGGAGAAGGTAATATAGGCTCAGTAGACTCAAGAGAAGTTATTGTCTCCCCCTGAAGTGGAAGGGGAGAGGGCATAGGTATGATAATAGGCCCATCTTCCTGAAAACTGGGCTCCCCCTGAAGATTGGTCACTGGGTAGTAAGGGAGACGCTCATAAAAGATAACATCCATGGAGACAAAAGTGCGACGGGTTGGAGGGTGCTAACATTTATAGCCTTTCTGGGTAAGAGAATATCCCAAGAAAAGACAACTGAAACCACGGGGTTCTAGTTTTCCTAGAGATTGATGGTTGCACACATAGCACACGTAGCCAAAGATCTTAAGAGGAACAGTATGGGATGCATTACTGAGAAGAAGGTTTAAACGAGAGTGATGATCCAAGATTGGGGTTGGAATACGGTTGATAAGGTAAGCTGAGGTAAGGAAAACATCACTCTAATATTGTAGTGGAACATTGTAGGCAAATATTAACGCACGAGCCACTTCAAGGAGATGGCGATTCTTTCTTTCTGTTACCCCATTCTGAGCAGGAGTATCAACACAATTGGTTTGGTGCAAAATACCATTATCCGCTAGATAATGTTGAAACTCTCCATCCGTGTACTCTCTGCCATTGTCAATCCTGAGAATCATTAAAGAAGCTTGAAACTGAGTCTTAATCATCTGGTGAAACTGATGAAAGCACTGAAACACTTCACTTTTATTATGTAAGAGGTAAACCCAAGTAGTTCTAGAATAACAATCTATAAATGTAACAAATCAACAGTGACCAGTAATGGAATTAGTTCTGGCTGGTCCCCAAACATCAAAATGAATTAAATGGAAGGCAGTACTACTGCGTTTAAATGATGGACTATACGAAGATCGAGTTTGCTTAGCCAGAATACAAGCTTCGCAAAAAAAAACTCATCTTGTTTACATTTATTTGCTAAAGAAGGAAAAAGACTCGCTAAAACTTTAAATGACGGATGCCCGAGCTGCTGGTGCCACTATTGAAGATTTGAGCATGCCGAATAGAGATGATGTAAAGGGCTTGGGGAAGCTGAAATAGACTTTGGGATACATTCCTTAAGCAAATACAGACCACCTTGTATCCTACCGCATCCAATCGTCCTCTCTGTTGCCAGATCCTGAAACAGACAATAAGAAGGAAAAAAACGTATTTTGCAGTTTAAAGCAAAGGTAATACTACTGATAGACATAAGATTTGTAACAATTCCACAAAAAGATGAACAATAAGCTCACAAACCAGAAAACAAAAGACAGAAGAAGAGAAGGAGAGAGAGAGATTTCGACAACAACAGTGTGCTGCAACTGAAACTGATAACCCTACTCTCCTCTCTATAACTAATATATATTTAAAATCAGAAATACCAATTACAATGAAGTCTCTACAATAAGAAGAGACAAATAAAGGAAAGACAAAAAATACAATGGAAATAAAAAAACTAAACAAAATAAGAAACACCCAACAACTAGACATCGTTGGCAGTAATTACGCCAATGATATCTAGTCTGGGCCCTTATTGGGCCTATATTGTAACACTCTCCCTTAAGCTGGAGTGTACAAATCACTCAATCCAAGCTTGTAACAATTTAACCGATATGATGGTCCAAACAAGGCCTTTGTAAGAATGTCGGCGAGCTGATTCGAAGAAGATACAAAGGGAGTGACAACTAGCTTCTTCATAACAACATCTCGAACAAAATGACAATCCACCTCTATATGTTTGGTACGTTCATGGAACACTGGTTTGCTAGCAATATAGATAGCAGTTTGATTGTCACACATCAATGATGTTATCATGGCCCAAATAGAACCACGCCCATAGGGCCCAGCTCGAGAACCAAGCCAGTGTTGTTGGCGGTAATTAGCCCCAGAGATAGTAGCTGCTGGCTTCGTTCCTTTGTTTATCTTATTTAGTTTCCATTAATGTGTTCTATTTCTTTCGTATTCTGTCTCCTTTTATTTATGGAGACTTTCTCTATGTAATTGGATACTTTTCTCTTATAAATAACAGTGATATCTGTGAGAGAGGTATACTGATCTTGACCCAGCTCCTTATTGGTTTTTATAGTCTGCTCTCCTCTTCTTCTTCTTCTTCTTATTTCTTCTACTCTCTTCTTCTTTCTTTGGTTTTCTGGTTTAGTATTTGTGGTTGTTTGGTTTTGTTACATGGTATCAGAGCATTAGATCTTGGTTATCATCAAAACTTGGTTTGATAGGCCTTTGATATTTTTGCTCTCACTATGTACTGATTCTCCTTTGTTCTACTAGATGATCAAGATCTATTGTGCTCACTACTATGCTGTCTATGTGTGATTGATAACTTCTTGATCATCTTCTTACTGTCTATGTGGTAAACATTAATTAATTTTTTTTTATTACCTATCATCTTACCACCACCCCTTCTTGAGCCATCATTCCTTTGGCCACTCGGGTGACTGAACCGAGAATTTATTTGTGCAAAGTTATATATTGTGTAACCCCACTGCCTTCATCATCCTCTGCTTCTATTTAAGCCTTATTTCCTTGGCCTCTCGGTTGGTGGAACCGGGTGAAAGAAGAACAATATTTCTTTACATTACTTAGTTGTGTTGGTTACTGGTTGTTACTATTCAAGATGACTGATTATAAGCCTTCGGAGGTTCAGATCATCACTGTGAAATTGAAAGGGGTTTCAAACTACCTCTTATGGGCAGGCTATCAAGGCCTACGTCTTGTCTAAAGACAAAATTAAGATTCTTTTTAAGGATGCTCTAGTTAGTGATGTAAAAGATCCAGAGTTTGTCAAAGTTTATGATACTTGGCTTCATGGTAATTCTTTAGTTCAAACTTAGTTATGGAACAGTACTGACGTTTCCGTCTTGCCTACTGTAATGTTTCACAATACTGCCAAGGCTATATGGGATGATTAAAAAGAGACCTATGGCCAAGAATGTTTCTAGGATTTATGACCTCTATGAGAGGATGTTCACCTATTTTATTGGTGATAAATCTTTGACTGACTACTATGGAGGCTTCAAAGGCTTTATTGAAGAGATCCAGGCTGTGCAGCCCCTTACAACTGATATCAATAAACTAAAGACCCAACAGACTAAATTTTATGTGGCCAAGTTTCTGGCTGGCCTTTTTACCGAGTATCAAGCTGTGAAGAGTCAGCTTCTTGCCGGTGCTTCCATACCTACCCTAAGTGAGACCTTCTTTAATCTCCAACTTTTGGTTCCCTAGACTGACCCTTCCCCAAAAAATACAACTGCCTTGTTTGTTAGCCGTGGTCGGGGTTTCACCTCTGGGGTCGTGGTTCCAACCATGGTCGTGGTTTTGGCCGTTCTTGAGTTGATAAGTTTTGCCGTTTCTGTACTCATTGCAACAAACCCTACCATACTGCTGATACCTGTTAGGATAAGTTTGGTCGTCCTGAATGGGCGGATAATTTGGTGAATACTGTTACCATTGATGATGCATCTTCAGCTGCCTTGGTTCCACCATCTACACCTGCTCCATCTTCTGATCAGTATGAGGCCCTTCTTTGAAGGGTTCAAAATCTTGAGATTACTGGTCTTTCTTTTACTGCTACTTTGGCTCGTACAGGTACATCTGCCCTCCTTTTCTACACATCCCCTCACCCTTGGATCATTGATTCGGGTACCACTTGTTACATGATGGGTGAGTCCTCTGTCTTTTCATCTCTTCATGAAACCAATAAACTTGTTACTATTTACCTTGTTGATGGTTCTTTCACTACTGCCTCTCAGCATGGTCATGTCTCCCTTAACCAGTCTGTCTTTACCCTTAGTCCTATATGTACTTAATTTTCCTCTTAATTTTGTCTATTAGTGAACTAACTAAATCTCTTAATTGTGTTATTAACTTTTACCCCTCCCATTGTACCTTTCAAGATCTCAGGATCAAGGAGATGATTGGTAGCGGACGTGAGCATGCTGGTCTGTACTACTTGGAGCCCACTGAACTTTTACCTATTGCTGCAACTACCATTAGTACTACTACTACCCCTCTTCAATGGCACCAACGGCTTGGTCATTTGTCTTTGTCTAAGAAGAAGGTTCTTATTCCTAGTTGCAAGCATCTCACTACACTACAATGTAAAGCCTGTGAGTTAGGAAAACATCATCATTTGTCTTTCTATGCTAGTTCTATTCCTAGGAATTCTACCCCCTTTTCTTTAGTACATTCTGATATTTGGAGCCTTTGTTGTGTGCCCAATAGATTAGGTTTATCTTATTTTGTAATCTTCGTGGATGATTTTTTCAGGATGACTTGACTTTATTTAATCAAAGACCGTTCTAAGTTTCTTTCTATTTTCAAAAGATTTCATGAAGAAATTCTTACTCAGTTTGGAGTTCCAATTAAAGTGCTACGAACAGATAATGCCCTTGAATATGTTCAACATGCGGTCTCTGATTTTTGTTTTACTAATGGTATAATCCATCAGTTGTGCCTATACCCCTCAATAGAATGGAATTGTTGAACGCAAAAATAGGCTTCTTCTGGATATTTCCAGGTCCCTAATGTTTCATATGAATGTCCCTCAGTTTTATTGGTGTGATGCTGTCTTGACAGTCTGTTTTCTTATAAATCTTATGCCGTCTTTTGTTTTACATAACAAAATCCCTTTTCATCTTCTTTATCCTAACACTCCTTTATTTCCTGTTCATCCTAAAGTTTTTGGTAGTACGTGCTTTGTTCACATTATGCATCCTAAATTGGGAAAAGTTTCCCCTCGTTCTCTAAAGTGTATCTTTCTTGGTTATTCCCGTACTTAGAAGGGGTATAAGTGTTTTGATCCTACTACTAAACGTCACTATGTCAGTCCTGATGTTACCTTTTTCAAAGACAAGCGATACTATCAAGTCTTGGTGCCACCTCCTTTACCTCCATCTGAACCACCGATCCCTTTAGTCCCATCTGATGATTCTTCTCCCTCTGATGTCTCTTCTCCATCTGATGACCCCCACCTCCCCTATAGGTTTATCAATGGCATTTTAAGGTGACTCCAACAACTATTACACCAGCTGCTCCACCGACGACTACTACTTCTCCTGAGGTCTCTCTTGATCTTCCTATTGCTCTTTGTAAAGGTACTCATACTTATACTCAGCATTCTTTGGTTGCTTACCCTATTGAAAATTTTGTTCCAATTGACCATCTTCCTTGTTGTCACCAAAATTTGGTTCACTCTTTATTTACTACTATTGTTTCTACTACCCTTTCTCAAGCCTTGTCTCATCCATGGTGGAAAGCAGCTATGAATGCTGAGATTGATGCCTTAATGGCTCGCCAAACATGAACTCTTGTGGATCTTCCTGAAGGTCATTCAGTGGTTCGTTGTAGGTGGGTTTATACAGTAAAGTATAATTCTGATGGAACTGTTGACAGACTAAAGGCTAGACTAGTTGCCATAGGATTCACTCAAACCTATGGGGTGGATTATTTTGAGATGTTCTCCCCAGTTGCTCGTCTCAACTCTGTTCGTGTAATTATTTCTTTGGCTGTGAATCTTGATTGGACTTTTTATCAGATGGATGTTAAGAATGCCTTCTTATATGGTGACCTACACGAGGAAGTCTACATGGACCAACCTCCAGGGTATGTTGCTTAGGGAGGGAACTCAACTAAAGTGTGCAAATTGCTAAAGGCAATTTATGGCCTTAAACAATCTCCTCGTGCATGGTTTGATAAGTTTAGCACTGTTATTACAGATTTTGATTTTGTTACATGTTACTCTGATCATTCCATATTTGTGCAACGCTGTTCCTCTTATGTCACTATTATTGTCATTTATGTCGACGATATAATTATTACAGGGAATGATAAGACAGACATTGCTGAAATTAAATCTTATTTGAATACTTACTTCTAAATGAAAGACTTAGGTTTTCTTCGTTATTTCTTGGGGATTGAAGTGGTTTGCAATAGTAAAAGCATTAGCCTGTCTCAAAGAAAGTACGTGCTTGATTTACTTTCTGAGTCAGGAGTTCTTAGAGCTAAATCAGTTGATATACTAATGGACCCGCGTCAGAAGCTTGAAACATGTGACAGTCCTGAATATTCTGATATTCATCAGTACAGACGTTTGGTTGGGAAACTAATTTATCTAAGTGTAACTCGGCCTGATATTTCCTTTGCTGTTGGAGTTGTTAGTCAGTTTATGCATGCTCCTAAAATTGCTCATTGGGAGGCAGCCTGTCGCATATTGCAGTACCTCAAGAAAGCTCCTAGAACTGGTCTTATTTATCATCAGCATCGGCATCTTGACATTGTTGGTTATCCTGATTCTGATTGGGTAGGAGCTGATGGTAATAGACGTTCCACCACTGGATACTGTACATTTGTTGGGGGTAATCTTGTTACTTGGCGGAGTAAAAAGCAAACTACTATATCAAAGTCTAGTGCTGAAGCTGAGTATCGTGCTATGGCACTTACTACTACTGAGTTGTTATGGTTGAAAATTCTTCTACAAGAATTTGGATTTCCTGTATCTAAACCTATGTCCTTGATGTGTCACAATCAAGCTGCTATTTATATTGGTAGTAATCCTGTCTTCCATGACTGTACCAAACACATAGAGGTTGATTGTCATTTTGTCCGAGAGGCCGTCATGAAGAAGATAGTTGTTACTCCCTTTGTATCTTATTTGAATCAACTTGTTGATATTCTTACGAAGCCTTTGTTTGAACCAGTGTATTGGTTAAACTGTTACAAGCTTAGATTGGGTAATCTGTATACTCCAAGCTTGAGGGAGGATGTTAACATGGCCTGAATAGAACCAGGCCCATAGGGTTCAACTCGAGAACCAAGCCAGTGTCGCTGGTGGTAATTAGCGCCAGCGACACTAGCTGCTGGCTTCTTTCCTTTGTTTCTCTTATTTAGTTTCCATTAATGTGTTTTATTTCTTTCTTATTCTGTCTCCTTTTGTTTATGGAGACTTTCTCTATGTAATGGATACTTTTCTCTTATAAATAATAGTGATATCTGTGAGAGAGGTATATTGATCTCAACCCAACTCCTTGTTGGTTTTCGTGGTCTGCTCTCTTCTTTTTCTTCTTCTTTTTTCTTCTACTCTCTTCTTCTATCTTTGGTTTTCTGATTTAGTATTTGTGGTTGTTTGGTTTTGTTACAAAGGACATAGGTCGAGAGATAGAAAATCCAAGTTCTTGGATATAGTTGTTTGCTTCTTACTTTGCCAAGTAGAGAGATTACCCCCAACAAAGGTACAATATCCAGTAGTGGAGTGTTGATCACCATCAGCTCCTACCTAATTAGCATCAGAAAAACCAACAATATCAAGATGACGATATCGATGATAAATAAGACCAGTACCAGAAAACTTCTTGAGATATCGTAATATACGACAGACAGCATTCCAATGGGTAACCTTAGGAGCATGCATAAACTGGCTCACTACTCCAACAACAAAGGAAAAGTTAAGCCTAGTTACAATAAGATAGATCAGCTTTCCAACAAAATGTCTATATTTATGTATATAAGAAAATTCAGGATTATCACATATTTTAAGCGTCTGATGTAGGTCTATTGGTGTATCAACTGGTTTGGCTCCAAGAACTCCTATTTCAGAGAGAAGATCTAGTACATACTTTATTTGAGAAAGGCTAATACTCTTATTACTGTGTACCACTTCAATCCCCAAAAATAGTGAAGTAGTCCTAAGTCTTTCATCTGGAATTGTGTTCAAGTAAGACTTGATTTTAGCAATGCCAGACTTATCATTTTCTGTAATAATAATATCATCAACATAAACAGCAATGATGGTAACAGTAGAGGAACGATGTTACACAAAGATAGAATTATCAGAGTAACAGGTAGTGAAACCAAAGTTTGTAATAACACTATTGAATTTATCAAACCAAGCACGAGGAGACTGTTTAAAGCCATAAATAGCCTTAAGTAATTTGCACACATTAGTTGAGTAACTTGAGTTCCCTCCCTAAGCAACATACCCTGGAGGTTGATCCATATAAACTTCCTCGTGTAAATCCCCATATAAGAATGCATTCTTGACATTAATCTGATAAAAGGGCCAGTCAAAATTCACAGCCAAAGAGATAATAACACAAACAGAATTGAGATGAGCAACAGGAGAGAATGTCTTGATTTCTCGAATTGTTGCTCGTCTCAACAGGCTATTTATGGCCTTAAACAGTTTTCTTGTGCTTGGTTTGATAAATTCAGTAAAGTTATTACAAACTTTGGTTTCATTACTGGTTACTCTGATTATTCTATCTTTGTACGACGTCGTTCCTCTACTGTTACTATTATTGCTGTTTATGTTGATGATAGTAATAGTTGGCAGAGCAGCTGATGTAGTAGTAGTCGGAGCCACTGGATGACGGCGTATGTAAACTTGCAGGGGAGGTGGAGGGTGAAATGGTGGGGTGGTGTCAGATGGTGGTTCAGGAGCATCAGACATGATGGAAAGGATTGGCGGTTTAGGACCATTAGGTGGGCTAGGGGTAGGGCAAGGAGTCGGCTCTGTAACCAGATAGTATGGTCTGTCTTTAAAGAAGTAACATCAGGATTGACATAGTGACGTTTAGAAGTATGATCAAAGCGTCTATACCCTTTTTGAGTACGAGAATAACCAACAAAAATACACTTAAGAGAGTGAGGAGCATGTTTTTCTAATTTAGGATGCATGATATAGACAAAACAGGTACTACCAAAAACTCTAGGGTAGACATGAAATAAGGAGATATCTGGATAAAGAAGACGGAAGGGAATTTTATAATTTAAAACAGAAGAGGGCATCTGATTAATAGGATAACAAGCAGTTAGGACGGCATCACACCAATAAACATATGAAACATCAGGGACCTGGCAATATCCAAAAGATGTCGATTTTTACGTTTAGCCACCCCATTTTGTTGAAGGGTGTTGTAAGTAATGAACCGATTCACGGTTCGGTTCAATTTAAGTGGAGGGTAATTCTGTATTTTCCTTTTCTTATTAGTCATTTGTTTAGGATAAGAAGATAAGAATGACAACTCATGTACATACATTTAACTTGTGTTAAATGTGTAATGTGTGTGCTGGGTCAACTCTATTTAAACACATTTAACATGTGTTAATGTGTAATGTGTGTGGTGGGTCAGCTCTACCTACTGTCCTTGTTTACCTCGTTATAGTTGATTGTAAATAAAGGCATTTGGGGATGAGGTAAATCAACTCACTCATTCATTCTCAATCTTTAATTCAACATGGTATCAAAGCCACCTCTTAAGAGAACCTGACCACGATCCACCTCTCCCCTTTCTTATTTCTTCTCCTTGCCGCAAGGCTCCTTTCTCAAGAGAACTTGACCGCAAGGTGTATCTGACCCCCTCTCTCTTTACTGTAGACTGTAAATCCTCCTTCTCCTCTTCTTCTTAGCTCCTAATCATTATTAGGGCTACAATTTAAGAGGATGTCATAAATTAACAAAGTTGCAGTCCTTTTTTCTTCTTAAAAAAAACTAAATTTATCACGTAGACGGGAAGATTTCTCAGCCAGCATATGCTGCAAGCCATTCTAGGGCTTTTATTTGTTGCGGTTTGTCCTTTTTTGGTGAGAAATATTAATTCTCTATGGTGAGCAGCCTCTCTTGGACCAAGCACCATCGGCGGTAGCCTCTTGTTGGCATTTTTTTCCATCTCAATGCAGCCCATACTTGTGGATCCTTTTTCTGAAAAAAAGAAAAAGGAAAAAAAACTTTTGTGTCTTCTCATCATTACGACATAAGTATTCCTCTTTGCTGGATTTTTTACGGAATTGATCTCTCTCTTTCCGCACTTTCACCCAATTCACTTCACGTTACGGACGCTCCGTGTTCTTTACGTCTTTTGGTCCGCCACCAGAACTTGGCCGAACCATCAAGGCTGCATCTTCCCTGGCTCACTTCGCGGCACTAAAGCGATTTCCTAAAGGCCTAGTAGGCCTAGCGATGGGAGTGGTTTTATCGAATACCCAGACACTCGCTACGGTACTTCAAGTCATTGGCTGAAATGCCCAACAATTATTATTCTGAAAAAAAGAAAAGAAAAAGAAGGGTGACTCAATCAATTGGGGGTGGGACCTGTTGGCATAATGTACGCTAAAACGTGGGAATTCGAGGCAGAATCGATTTCTATTTTTCCATGATCATCGTTGTTGAGTGCATCGAATTCTGAATTCTTAGATTTTGCAGTGTCCTTTTTTTCATTGGGAAATATTTTGAGTTGTTACATTGGTGGCATTTATTATACTAATTATTTATCAGCCTCGTTTTTTTACATCATGTCTGGATTATCTGATGCTACTTCCTCTGAGGTACCAAAATTGGAATTGACTACCATCGCTTTAAATCCTGTGAAATTGAATGGGACCAATTATCTTATGTGGTCCAAGACAACCTATATAGCCATTGCTGCCAGAGGACTCCTTGGATATATTAATGGTGCGCTTACAGCACCCGACCCAAGTGATAAATTTTACAATAAATGGGTCTCTGAGAATTCCATTGTGATGATCTACCTTATTGGGTTTATGGAACCAAAGATAGGTCAGGGTTATATGTTACTACCTGATGCTGCCCGCCCATATTTGGACTGCTGCTAATGAGTCTTACTCACAAGTAGGAAATTACTACATCATCTTTGACCTACATGTCAAGATTGGGTCCCTGAAACAGAAGGGACTTTCTGTGGCTGACTACTATTCAGAACTCCGAAGCTTGTGGCAAGACCTGGACTACTATGACACCTTCACAGCCACTTGCGCAGTGGATGATACTACTATGAAAAATGCTAAAGACAAACTCAGAGTTTATACATTCTTAGCTG
Source organism: Protea cynaroides (assembly GCA_028583415.1). Classification (NCBI taxonomy): domain Eukaryota; kingdom Viridiplantae; phylum Streptophyta; class Magnoliopsida; order Proteales; family Proteaceae; genus Protea; species Protea cynaroides. The sequence continues at coordinate 7,498,879 of CM053267.1, read as the reverse complement.
GTTTAAACTTTGACTTTAATCACGTCCGCTCACAAATTCTGAACCGTGAGCATCTCCCAACTTTGGAGCAGACTAATGCAATTTTACAAAATGAGGACTTACGGTGTATCTCAATGATGCCTGTTGCACCAACTGAGTGATCCGTGTTCCACTCTACACAGCCTTCAACACACTATTCTTCTCCTAAGGAACCTATTCGTTGTACTCACTGTGGTAAGGAGCGCCACACTATAGATACCTGTTGGAAGTTACATGGGAAACCCCCAAATTTTGAAGCCAAGAGACGGGAGAAAAAGTCTAAGTTTGGGAAGATTCCATAGGCACATCAGACGGGAACTTGTAAACAGCCCGTACCTCCAATTGCTGTATCTTCTGTGCTCACCTTTAAGGAACTTCAGGGACGATCCACTGCTGCCACCACTAGTCATCAGTCAGCTTCAGGGCCATCAGGTTCATTCTTTGCTCGGTTAGGTGCATCCTATGTTGGTTAGTGTGCTTTCAATAACACCCATCCATGGGTCATTGATACTGGAGCCACTGATCACATGACAGGTTTTTCCTCTTCATTTATTCCGTATTCTCCCTCCTCTGGGCAAGATACAGTCTGAGTTGCAGATGAGACTCTTTTTCCTATTTTGGGAAAGGGGTTCGTCCGTTTCTCCCTAAATCTTACTTTACAGTCTGTGCTTTATGTCCCGAATTTTTCTCCAAACTTACTTTCTATTAGGAGTCTTACAAAATCCTTGAACTGTAAAGTTGCTTTTTTCCCTTCTTACTGTGTTTTTCAAGATCTGGAAAGCGGGAGGACGATTGGACATGGTAGAATTCATGGTGGCCTCTACCTTCTTGCAAATGGTCCTTCATCACCAATTGCATATCAGCCTCCACTCATTACCCAATCAACCCCGCACTCTCTTTACTCTGCTATCAGTACATTAAAATAGTGGCACCGTCGTTTAGGGCATCCTTCCACTGTTATGCTATCTCAGTTATTTTATTTTTTATTTAAGCAATGTAATCGGGACGAGTTATTATGTGAAGCCTGTATTTTGGCTAAACAGGCTCGTACCTCCTATAAACCTAATTATATTAGGAGCACTGGTATTTTTTACTTGGTTCATTCAGATGTTTGGGGTCCTGCTCGGGTTTTTTCTACTTCTGGTCACCAGTGGTTTGTCACGTTCATTGACTGTCACATGGCGTAGCAAGAAGCAGAATGTGGTTGCCAGATCCAGTGCAGAAGCAGAGTTCAGAGCTATAACCCAGGGCATATGTGGGCTTTTATGGTTACAAAGCCTGTTGAAGGATTTGAAGATTCAATATTCTCAGCTTATGACTTTATGTTGTGATAATAAAGCAGCCATCTGCATTGCTTATGACCCCGTACAACATGACCGAACTAAGCATGTGGAGTTAGATCGGCATTTCATGAAGGAGAAGTTGGAAAGTGGTCAGGTTCAGATTCCTTTTGTCAAATCAACTGACCAGATTGTAGACATCTTTACCAAAGGACTACCTAGAAAATAGTTTCATGTCATTTTGTCCAAATTGGGAATGCATGACATATATGCACCAACTTGAGGGGGAGTGTTGTAAGTAATGAACTGATTCACAGTTCGGTTCAATTTAAGTGGGGGGCAATTCTGTATTTTCCTTTTCTTCTTAGTCATCTGTTTAAGATAAAAAGATATGAATGACAACTCATGTACACACATTTAACATGTGTTAAATGTGTAATATGTGTGCTGGGTCAGCTCTACCTACTTTTCTTATTTACCTCATTATAGTTGATTATAAATAAAGGCATTTGGGGGTGAGGTAAATCAACTCACTCATTCATTCTCAATCTCTGATTCAACAAGGGGTATAGGTACAACTAGTATGGTGTATTATGCCATGGTGAAAGCAGAAATCAGAAACAGCTGTTTGAACATATTCAAGAGCATTGTCTGAATGTAAAACCTTAATGGAAACTCCAAACTGAGTGAAATTTCTTTATAAAACCCTTTAAAAATAGTAAGAAACTTAGAACGATCTTTAAGAAACTCAAAATGATCTTTAATTAAATAGAGGCAGGTCATCTTGGAAAAATCATCCACAAATGTTACAAAATAAGAAGCCCTAGCCTATTGAGGATACGACAACGACCCCAAATATCAGAATAGACTAAAGAAAAAGGGGTAGAATTCCTAGGATAGTACTAGTATGAAAAGACAAACGGTAATGTTTCCTTAATTCTCAAGCCTCACATTGTAGAGTAGAGAGACTTGAAACTAGGGATAAGAGCTTTCATCTTAGACAACTACAAGTGATGAAGCCAGTGGTGCCATTGAAGAGGGGTTAGTAGTGGAGGCAGTTGCAACAGTAGGAATGTGATCAGTGTGTTCCAAGTAGTACAGACCAGCATGCTCACGTCCGCCACCAGTCATCTCCCTGGTCCTGAGATCCTGAAAAGTACAATGAGAAGGGAAAAAGGTAGCAACACAATTCAGATATTTAGTTAGTTGATTGATAGATAACAAATTAAGAGGTAAATTAGGGACATGCAAAACAGAAGGAAAAGACATAGAAGGGATAAGGGAGAGCAGATGTACCTGTATGGGCCAGGGTAGCAGCAGAAGTGGAATTAGTGGCCTTGAGTTGTTGAATCCTCCGAAGAAGAGCTTCATACTAGGCAGAGGATGGATTAGAAGAGGATGGTGGAACAAGCGCAGCAGAAGATGCATCATCAATGGTAACAGTATTGACTAAATTTTCAGCCCATTCAGAACAGCCAAACTTTTTCCAACAGGTATCAGCGGTATCGTTGTTCTTGTGACAATGAGTATAATAGTGGGCAGACTTATCACACGGTATTCTCCCAGAACCATGACCAGGTGCACCACGGGCACGACCACAGGTGGAGCCACGACCCCTAGGGGATGATCCCTGACCACGGCCAGCAAACAAAACAAATGTATCTTTGGGAGAAGGGTTACTCTAGGGAACCAACCGTTGGAGATGAAAGAAAGTCTCACTCAGGGTAGGTATGGATGCAGCTGCAAGAAACTGACTCTTCACAGCCTGATACTTAGGAGACAGTCCAGCCAAAAATTTTGCTACATAAAACTCAAATTGTTGGGCCTTTAATTTATTGATGTCAGTGGTAAGGGGCTGTACAGCCTGAATTTCCTCAATAAGGCCTTTAAAACCACCATAGTAGTCAGTCAAGGATTTGTCACCAATAGAGTAAGTGAACATCCTCTCATGGAGATCATAATACGAGAAATATTTTTATCCTAGCCATAGGTTTCTTGTAAATCAGCCCAGATGGCCTTGGCAGTATTGTGAAACATCACAGTAGGTAAGATGGAAGGCTCAATACTATTCCATGACCAAGTTTGAACCAAAGAATTGTCATGAAGCTAGGCATTATAAGTCTTGACAGACTCAGGTTCTTTAGTATCACAGTCAGGAGCATCTTCAAATAACAGCTGTACTTTATCCTTAGACAGGATTTAGGCCTTGAGGGCTTGAGCCCAGAGAAAGTAGTTTGAGACCCCTCTCAATTTTATAGAGATGATCTGAACATTTGTAGGCTTGGGATCAGTCATCTTGAACCAAAACTAAATAGCAATCAACACAATCGAGCAATATAAAATTGTTCTTCTTTTACTTGGTTCTGCCAATCAAGAAGCCAAAGGAAATAAGGCTCAAAGTGAAGCAAGGGTTGGTGGTGGAGATAGGGTGTAACAATAATAAAAACAATCAGTAATCCAAATCTTGGTTCAGCCAACCGAGTGGTGAAGGAATGAAGGGCTCAAGAAGGGTGGCAGCAGGGTAGTAGGGTAGTAAAAATTATTTCTTTTAATTATTGTTCAACACATTAACAATAAGAAGGTGATTGAGAAGTTAAAAAAAAAAAAAAAGGAACCAAAACATTGGCAGCATAGTAGTAATAGAAGTAAATCTTGATCTCCAAGGCAAGTAGTACATAGTTAGAGAAAAATATCAATGGCCTATCAAACCGAAGCTTTGATGAATGATAGTCAAGGATCTAATGCTCTGATACCATGTAACAATTCCACAAAAAGATGAACAACAAGCTCACAAACCAGAAAACAAAAGAGAGAAGAAGATTGAAGAGAAGAAGAAGAGAAGGAGAGAGATTTTGGCAGCAGCAGTGGGCTATAACCGAAACTGATAACCCTACTCTCCTCTCTATAACTAATATATATAGAGAATCAAAAATACCAATTACAAAGAAGTCTCTATAATAAGAAGAGACAAATAAAGGAAAGACAGAAAATACAATGGAAATAAAAAAACTAAACAAAATAAGAAACACCCAGCAGCTATATATCGCTGACGGTAGTCTGGGCCCTTATTGGGCCTATATCGTAAGAAGATTGATATTAAATTTTTGAACATGAAGAACAAACTGCAAAGCTAGAAAAGAGTGCATTGGATGGAACCTTTCCCTAATACAGAGGAGAGGGTCCCATCCGCCACACAAACAGTATTAATTTTAGGATCAGGAAAGTATTAATGAAATAGATTATGGTTACCAGTCATGTAGTCTGTGGCACCTAAGTCAATAATCCAAGGATTAGAGACCATTGACGCACAGTGACCACTGAAACACATACTTGAACGAACAAGGTGAGAACCTTGAGTGGTAGAGGTAGGAGCAAGAACAGATGGCGATCCGAAGGAGGCAACAGAGGGTGGCTGGAGCAAACGACTGAGTGCCTGAAGAATTTGATTGTCTCGCAGTGGAACTGTGGGATCAATGACTTGATGTGCTTCCATTTGATTTGCCTGTGGGCCCTTGAAGTTCTTGATTTTCTGCATAAGTTTGTCTCTTCTCTTGGCTTCAAAGTCTGTTGGTTTACCATGGAGTTTCCAGTATGTGTCTTTAGTGTGGTAAAGTGTGCCAAGGTTTACCACAATGCTCACATTTCACCATATCTGTGGATGCAGTGGATCCCTTGGGAGGTGGAGTAGATGTCTGGAGAGCAGACCTATTAGGGACAGAGGGTAATAACATAGTAGCTCTTCTTTGGTCTTGAAGCTGAACCATAGCATATGCCTACTCAAGAGTAGGGAATAGATCCTTGCTGAGGATTTGTGAGAAAATAGGATCAAGCTCCACATTCAATCTTACCAGAAAGGTATAGACTCTGTATTTTTCTTCTCGTTTCTTAAACAGAGTAGCATCTTCTTCACACTTTGTCTATGTGGAATCAAAAAAATCGATGGCCTGCCAATGACTCCTCAACTGAGTATAATATTGAGACACTGTCAATTCCTTCTGGGTAGTTCCATGAACCTTCTTTTACAGAGCATAAATTAATGAATCATTCCCAACTTGAGAATATGTATCCTTTGCAGACTTCCAGATTTGTGCGGCAGTATCCAATAATAAGTATCCCTTGGCAATGGTGAGTTGCATGGAATTAAGGAGATATTGCATCACTAAGGAATTCTCAGTATTCCATTTCTCCAGAGAAGAACCTTTAGTAATGGGTTTAGTTTTGGCTCCTGTGAAATAGCTAGATAACCCCCGAGCAGTGATAGAGAGTTGTGTGGCACTAGACCACTTCAAATAGTTACCACCATCAAGTTTTGTGGTATTTGTAGGAATGGTGAGATTTTCCATCTTATAAAAATCCATTCCAGCAGAGGTTACTTCAGAAGACATTGTAAGCACAAGAAGAAATAATCTCGATTGTTGATACTCAGAACAACCAAAAAACCGAAAACTGATAATATGCTGAAAGGGAGAAACAATTGATCTCTGGTAATATTTCTCAATCAACCATACCAGATTAATCGAAGAAGAATAGATCTCGTCAACAGAGATGCCGTGTATCAATCCTTCTGGAACATGAGACTCATTTGCAGCAAAGTTCAAACTTCATATAGGGTCAGTGAAGACTCGATGTAATTGCTGTTTATGACCTTTGTAACAAATATCCCGGCAATAGGGATACACGGCAATCAAGAAAGCCAATTTTTTTTTTTTGAGATATTTAGTGCGTAGGTATAGGTGGCTGTAGGTTTAGGTTGGCCTAGGGTAGGTCTAGGTTGGTCTTTGGAAGGTTGAGATAGGGTTTAGGATGAGATTTAGGGGTTGCGGTAGCTTTAGGTTGGTTTTCAGAGTTTGCGGTATGTGCAAGAAGGTGATAGTGAGGTCTGTTGGTGGTTGCGGTATATACAAGGAAGGGAAAAAAAGACTGGCGGTGGTTATATGAGATAGAAGAAGATGAAGAAAGGGAAAAAAAGACTGGCGGTGGTTATATGAGATAGAAGAAGATGAAGAAAGGGAAAAAGAAACTGGCGGTGCTTATGAGAGGGAAGAATAAGGCTGGCGGCAGGCTATTGAGGCTGGCGACAGGCTATGGGTGGTTCATGTCACCACCCATTCTGAAGAATCGGGCGTGATATCCGGGTCGACCCTTATGGCACCCGCATACATCCAAGACCGCTACCACAATGATTACAAAATAAATCTCACAGTCTGTACATGCAATATCCACAATAATCAAAAAACAATAATAATATTGCAGAAACATTAAATAGACAAATGCAACTAATGATATCATATCCCATACTATGTATCATATTATCCATTACAAAACCATTGTTCTTCTCAAAATACTAACATATCCATGTACACATAGCAAAAAACAAAAGAGTAAATCTGTTATATTGTTCTTGATAGATATCTTCATCTATCAACAGAAAGAATCATAATATCCATAATGTATCAACGAAGGGGGAAAGTAAGGGAGGCTACACCATGGCTAGATGCAGTCACTGTAGGTGCAGCCATCGCTGTGCTCTCCACCGATGTCATCGGTACCAGCAACCACGCTAGCCAAAGGGGACTCCATAAACTCAGCAAAGAGAAGTCACCTGCAGAAGAATCTGAAAAGAAGTGTCGACACGAGGGTGAGCTCACATCTTAGCTCAGTGAAAAATCTAGTATCACATGTGTGCAACAGACAACATCAAATGATGTGGAATGCAATTCATTTTATATCAAGTCTTAGGCTTGTGTTTCTACATCTTGGGCGAAGATAGAATTTGAATAGATGACCCCGGGCCGTTAGACTGCTTCTACAAGCAAACTCCCCCTTTCAGGACACCAATCCTTACCGGGTTTGTCACCTCCCATCATAGACCCCACATACGCTAGCTACCATACACCTATACGTCGCTGACTCCTCCTAATGTTACCCAACCTTCGGAAGTGCAAAGCTATACCAGTATTTGGACCCCTATTGGAGGGACGTGGGAAACAGGGAATGACACCACTTATGTCTATTATGTACATTCATTTCATTCTGGCTGTTCGCCAATAGAAGGCCCCGGATCACCACTCCCATGGATCACCGTGCCCCCACTAGCATGTCAACATAACCATCATGACTTACGCCAGTAGAGATCCCCGGCTCAGCACTCCCGTGGATCATCCTGTCCCCACTAGTGAGTTTACATTTCCAACGTGATCCGTGTACCCGCACTCCCGTGCGTCACACGAACCATCATACATGGTTGCAATCCAATATGACCCGTGCACCTGCATTTCTATGCGTCATACAAGCCATCATACATGATTGCATATAATTCCCTAACGGCGAACCCCGGCTCTACTCCCATGGATCACCGTGCTCCCGCTAGAGCCTAACATCAACAACGTGGCCCGTGAATTGTGCTCCCACACTCCACTCGTCCACTATACCCAAACAATCATACAAAACATTCATAATTGTTATAATGCAATGCATGCTCATACATAGCAATAATGGAAAGCATACAATTAAATAACAACCTAAACATGTTACTAGTAAAATAGACATGTTATTAAGAATGCCCTACGTGTACGGACTAGACCCCTCACCTGATTGCACAAGAAATGCAGCAGTAATATGAAGCCAAGCAGAAGGCTTTAACTATCACCCATGTCAAATACCTATTTAAACACATAAGTCTTCATTAAATTGGTTGCATAGATTTTAATTAACATGGACAAGCTTTACATGTCCATACATGAGTCCCAAGACAAACCGGGAACCCAATGGTTGGTCTGTTTAGTCATTACGAGGCAAACTGGCTTAAATAGACTGAATCGGAGGATGGAACCGGTAGAGGGTTCCTCCGGTACAGTCAACTGGTTAATACATAGAGTATTTTCTAAGTAGACAAAACCGGAGGGATGAGCGGATGGTCGTGCATCCGGAAGGTCATCCGGTTCCTTCACTATTAAACACTGAGATTCCAATAGGTTTTTCGGAGGCTCCGTTGGATGGTCATTCATCCGGCATTGGCTCCGCTTAACATTAAGCCTAAACGGAGAATCCAAAGCAATCGGATCCACCGGGAACCGGTTGGACGGCTAGGAGGCTAATTTGGAGGATCGTGCCTTCGGGACGCGACTTGGGTACGAGACTCCTGTACGAGCCTCCGATCAGTTTATTGGTCATAAGCCAAGGCATTTTCCTTGGCGAAGCCATCGTTTAAGCCACCCGGAAGAACGGACATAACCGTGCCTCTGGTACCTGGCTCCGATTCAGACCCAGAAACCAGGTCACGAATCGAGCTTGGTCTCCAAGCTTTGACGACTTGATTTATCCATCAGGGTTTCCATTTTAGTTGGTGGAAAACTTATTCCCACCATTATTAGGCACAGTGGGAGCCACTTATGGCTCCAACACTCCCTTAATGGAGTGGATGAGAAATGGAGACCATTAATATTGATCACCCACCAAGGTCTCTTGTATTCATTTCCTTAAGAGAAAGAGGAAGGAAAGAAACCTACCTCTAACAACTCCTTAAAGGAGTGGTGAACCCAAACCTAGGTTTTCTAGGTCATTAATGATGGTCACCATTAATGGTGCTCAACCACACAAGGCTCCATGCCTTAAACACTAACCAAGGAAGAAGGAGGTTCATGGACTTACCTCCAAGGGCTAGGGCTTGGAGTTCCTTGAGCTCAAGCTTTTTCCTCCACACTTCTTCTCTTCTACTCTCTCTCAGTCTCCCACGTTTCCAAGAAGAGTGAAAGGAGGGCTTGGTCCCCCTTTATAGAAATCGGGGAGGGAGAAGGTGCTTGACTTTTGTTCAACCAGTTAGCGTCATCCGAGTGATCGATCCACTGGTTGATCCTCTGGTTGGGCCAAAACATAGCTTATTGGCTATCTTTTTGGCCCGGATGCTTTGGGATGCGTATCCCCTTCACCCAAGGTCTATTAAGACACCTTATACTACCAAGTATACATTAGTGAAGATTCACTTAAGGTTCGGATACCACCATAGGGTCCGCTTCAGGTGCTCCATCAGTCGATGTGCTGAAATTTGGGACAGTAGGAATCCGGATTAGTAAAGGGATTCCGGGTGCGGGTTTCACAGTTCAGGTATGGCGACAGAAGGTTGGCGGTGGTTATATGAGACTGGCGGAAGGCTATTGAGGCTATTAGGGCTGGCGGTAGTGTAGGTGTTGTCGACGGTAGGAGGTGGCAGTTCTTTGGGAGAAAAAACAGAAAAGAAAGAAAGGGAGGAAAAAAGAAGAGATGAGAGGTATAGAGCTAGATTAGCTCTGATACCATGTTGAATCAGAAAAAAGAATGAGAGTTATCTATTTTCTCACCCCTACATCTTATTTATAAAGAGACAAATGAAATTACAAGTTTGCCCTTACTTAATAACAATAAGGAATAAGGAAATAAAAGAACTAAACTAAACATATAAAAATTATGCTAATGCCACTACTACTAAAGGACGGCATTCAACAAAAATAAATCATGTGAGAAACTGATAATCATTACTATTAGTCTATTACATTATTTACATCGTTCAAATAACATTCTTAGAGGTTTAAAATTTAAATATCAAATTACATAATATATGGAAATATGAAACTATGGAGCTGGAGCCTGGAGGTCACTCACAGAGTCACAGACTCAGTCAATTCCACTTGAGTTTCGTGGTGCATCGAATCCCCGACTCGAGTACCATTGCTGCTGCCGATAAGCGGACTCTGAGTTCACAACATACTCTGTCCAAGTTAATTGGTTGCACCAATTGTCGAGGAAGTCTTGGATACACCACACATATGTTGATTCATCCACAAAAGCTAAGTACCCCAACTTAGGAAATGATTCTGGAGGACATGGTTCTAGAGCTGGAGCTACATGCTGATCATGAGTAGGATACTTGAAGATGGAGTCCACAAAAGATGAACCTTAAGCTTGACCATAGCCATGATCATAAACACAGGCACCAATATCTAGATCATACGCAGGAAATGAAGCCATTGCAGAGCTGGCACTCTCGTTCCCCCCTAAACTCATGCCTTCCGTCGAGGTAGACAAGCTCGATAAATCCATCTCAATCATCCCTGACCCTACATCTTCATCCTCAGGAATGAAACGCCTGTGTGGACCTCGAGTATACCCTCTACCAGTACCCTCATCATGTGTCTTTGTGGATCCCCGATACTGAGACCCCCCTGTGTATTTGATGGGGTCTTGCTGTCACTCTTGCTGCCCTTCCTCCTGTAAGGTAGCATATCCCTCACCACCACCACCACCGCCACCACCACCACCACCACCACCACCACCACCACCATCGTCAGATGAATCACTACCAATCGAGGTCTCTGACTGTGTAGGGGAACCTGAAGGAGTGCCTCTTGAGGACATCGAGCCGGTTTCTTCAAATGGACGCTCTCCATGAACTCTGCCTTCGCCTGCCATATATTCACTAACATTGACTCCAAGATGTGCAGCAACAGCAGGGTTTGGCCAATCACCTGCCTCATCTAACAAGGGCTCACCTTGATCTCTCACCCATTCAAGAAGGGGATCAGGATCCTGATCATCGTCTTCGACTTGGTTGGTCTCAAATATGTTAGTCAACTCGATTGGGCTATTTGAATTTTTATTCTGTCCCATTCGTATGTATTCCTCCCTCAATCTCATGTTGTAATGAACATACACAAGACTGTCTATTTGCTCAGCACCTAAATGATTCCGCCTCTTTGTGTGTATGAGGGAGAATGTAGACCAATTACACTCACAGCCAGAAGCGGAACACGTTTGTGATAGCACTCTAATTGCTATCTCACTTAGGTTTGGAGAGTCTCTTCCATATAAGATCCACCATTCAACTGCATTAGAAATTTAGAACATAAAATAGTATTATTAGTTTATTATATGAGATTGGTAATTTGGTACATTTTAAATTTGTAATTCACTAAGCCCAGCAAAATATTAAAGTCATTCGACTCACCAAGGGCAGTGGTGGAACGTGTAGTTTTGGAAGCTTCCCTTCCAAAACTCTCAAGTGCATCTCTAAAGTTTTTTATTAAATCCAAAACATGTCAAGTAGTAGGCTCTTGGATCAGGATTAGGATTAAAGTAGAGTACACACTTAAAACTTAAAACTTAAAAACTTAAAACTCACCTCCTGATTTGCAATCCCCTGGGCTCTTGGATCAGGATTAAGCTTTACTATAACATCCTGGACTGCCTGTACTATTCTTGATTCATCCCAAGATTGTTGTTGTATAGGTACTTGGGATTAAGATAATATGCTAACAAGAAAGAAAATACCATTATTAATTTATCAGAAACTAAAAGATAGTAACATACTAAGTTATTAACGGAGGCATAATTGAATTTTATGTCAAATAAATAATCCTTACCAGCCTTATGTAGTGGATGCGAAAGCTGCTCCCAACGTTTCTCAATGATTTTAAGAAACCTTTTGTTGCCTCTTCTGTAGACATCTGCCACTAGTCCCTTCATCAAGTCCATTGCTGCCCATAGATGTGGTAAGGTTGGCTTTTTCTGTGAGTTAACCATTCTCAAGACTTTAACTACTGGTTCCAAGATATTTATCACCTTCTTTAGGTCATCCTAGAATAAGTCACTAAATGGTTGACTGAGCTAACCGAGCATGGGGAGTAAAAGCCTGGGGCCAGTCAAACCATTCCTCTGAAGCAAACATGGATCTAAGCCCAGCCTTCTTTGTCTCAAAGCTCTTTAGAGCGATATAGTTTGTGGCAAACCTTGTCATACCTGGCCTCACCAAATCCCCCCTACATTTACTCCTCATCAATTGTAGGGCAAATCCATGATTGTAGACAAATGTACTTACTTGTCTTGCCTGATTTACAACATCCTTCACTAATTTGATTTTGCCCATATCCTTTAGCATCAAGTCTAAGCAGTGGGCTGCACATGGAGTCCAAAATAAATTGAAGTTGAGATTATTCATTAATCTTTCCCCAGCTTTCTTGAAATTACTTGCATTATCAGTGACCACTTGCACCACACTCTGCACCCCCACATCTTTCACAACCTCCTTTTGCAATTTGTAATAGGAAGAATCCTTTTTATGTTTGGAGGCATCCACAGACTTCAAGAAAACTGTTTTCCCATCACATGATACCATGAAATTGATCAAGGAGAGTTAGTAGGTCCAGTCCACCCATCACATATGATTGTAAACCTAATACACAAAATTATTACTATTTATTTCTATTTATTTTCAATTTTATATTTTTATCTAATATTAATATATTCCGAAAATTAAAATAAATAATTTAAAAGCAGAAAAATAAATCCAACTCCATGAATCTGTAGATCAGCCTTAGTTGTCTAACATATATTAATAGGAACTCAATCCATTAACTATTATCCCTAATTTATTCAAAAATTTGTTTCAAAAAATTGAATATTTTAAAACAGAAAAAATAAATAAAATAGTATATGAAATCTAACTCCATAGACCTGTAGATCATCCTCATTTATACAACTTGTAATGATTTCAAAGCAATCCATGAACCCTACATACAAAATCTTAAGAAATTTTAGGTTTAGGGAAGAAATCTTGCCTAATCCTTCAAATCTTCAAATCTTTGCTTGTAATGATGTTGAATCTTGTTTCTAGGCTTTACATTGACTAAATAGTGGAAGAGTTTAGGGAAGATTGAGAGATTTTTGCAAAAAATCCAAGCTTGGGGCGAAATCCCACGAAACTAGGGGCTCTTGGTCGAAATCAGTCGAAAATGACTGATTTCGAAAGAGATTCTGCACTTTATATGGGGGGTTCAGCACTGTTTCGACTGGTACTGGTCGAAACAGTAAATATTGGTTGAAATTTCGGTCGAAACTGAAATTTTGAACCAAAACATTGCACTTCTTGGTTTTGAAACATGATTTCGTTTCCGACCAGCCAATTTCTGAAATATTTTGGACTGAAACTGAAATTTCGGCCAAAATTTAGAACCATGGTTCATGGTTACTGTTCACAGAACCTGCACAGCCCCTTGTCTCTCTTTAGCCTTTTGTTATCCTCTCTCTTAACCCACCACCAGTAAATCTCAGTCCTCTAATCGGCATCAGATTGTCATCTTAGAAATCCTTTTAAATCATCAATTTTGATCTTAAATTTATTCTTATACTTTATGTCATAGCCCATTTTTGGACACAGGCATGATATCTGGGTCGCCCCATATGGTGGCCTGAATCCACCCACGATCCACTAACTGTTGTGATTCACTAACCGAATATGCAGTCCAAGAACCAGCCCAAGAACCAGTCAACATGGGTTCAGTCAACACTGTTCATGTGAAACAATGTTCACACGGTACTGTTTACGTGAACAGTACCAACAGATTTTTAGAGATCTTTGTTTTCCTTCCTAAATTCAATTAGTTAGTTTTATTTCCTAAAATTAGTTTTTATTTTGTTTCCTAAGTTGGTTTATTTTATGAGTCATTTTACATGTTTCTTTGTTTTGGAAACATTCCTAATACCTATAAAGGAAAGTTTTTTTTTTGTAATTTTGGATATTTTCTTTTAGGATCAGTCTTTCCATGTAATTTTCTACAGCACTATATATCAGATGAATAAGAGAAGAGGCGTAGATTTAGAACCAGAAAAAAATATTGAATTTTTTTTTTTTGGCCGAGTCTCACTGGTTGTGAGACTCAACCGACATTCTGTTCTTATCAATTCTTCTATATTCTTTTAATTCCTTCAAGCTTCCAGTTACACACTGAATTGCGACTTTATTTTCCACTGATTTGTTCAACAATAACCTTGGGAAAGGGAGGAATACTATTGTTGCAGCCAGATTTGACCAGTACCAAGGGCGGTACTACTTACAGCAGCTGTTCGAGATCTATAGCTTCTTCAAATTATTCCTGGTCATCTCCAGACTTTAGTTGGTGTTCAGATATGTTATCAAGGTTGTCTTTTACAAGTTTTAAGAGCTTTTAAAGGCCAGATTTTCAGATAAGTCGAAATCACTATTATTTTATAATTCTGATTTGGGTTGGATTGTGTTAAGATCCTGTAGCAAAGAAAGTTCATTTGATTTAAATGTTTTGAAACCCCTCTTTGCCATCAATTGGTATCAGAGCATGGCTGAACGGAGTTCTAACTCTCGTTATCAACCCAAGGACCCTGATGACCCTCTTACTTTAGTGCTCCAGTAATTGACCAGAATGAATGCAAAAATGGATAGTATGGAAGACAGAATGAATGCAAAAATGGATAGTATGGAAGACAGAATGAATGCCAAGATTACTGATATAGAAGAGAAAATGGATACTAGGCCGGCTAGAAGGGAAGTACCTACTGCCAATTTAGTACCAAGACTTAACGCTAGGGCTCATCGAAGAGTCCCTAGAGAAGATTATCAAGACCCACCCTATGAGGAATATGAAGAAAAACCACTACACCGTAATCAATCCCATAAGGTGCGGCTGGAATTGAAAGAATTTCATGGGAAGCAAAATCCCGAAGCTTTCCATGATTGGTTGTGTGCATAAGATGACTACTTTAATTGGTTTGATCTTCCCGAACCACGAAAATTAAAACTTGCATGTTCCAAACTCTTAGGGGCTGCCCGTGAGTGGTGACGCAACTATGCAACAAGCCTCATGAGGAAAGGGTTGGAACCCACTATGTAAGAAGAGATGAAGGAAGAACTCAAGAGAAAGTACTTGCCTAGATCCTTTCAACGAAGACTCCATGATCAATTAAATACCCTTAGGCAAGGTATTTTGAGTGTTGAAGAATACGTCTACCAATTTGACAACTTACGTGCACGTACTAGATTGCGTGATAATGATGACCAAATGATCTCGGTTTCATCTTGGGCCATGACCGGATATTAGGGACAAATTGGGTGTGGTTGACATAATAAGCAATCATGACTGTATAGACAGGGCCTTACAAGCAGAAAAACTATTGAAGTCCACACAGAAGTTCATCCCAAGCTATATTGAAGAGAAACGTCCCATGCCGACCAACAAAGCCATAAAGTCTACATCTCGGGTTCCCACAGTTACAGACAAAGATAAAACTCTCATGACAACAAATACAGATGTACAATGCTATCATTGCAATGCATATGGGTACTTTGTTAGAGATTGTCCACAAAAGTTAAAGGTGAACTCTTTAGTTGTCTCAGTTGAGGCTAATGCTGATGCATAGATATGTAAGCCACAAAGTGATGACACCCTTGTTAATAATGCGGATGTCACAGATGATGGTAAGGATTCATATGGAATCCATATAATCAGTGGTATGGTTGTGGATGACATTGATCATCCTTCTACAGCTTCATGGATTGATAGTGACGATCACAATGAAGAATCACAATGGATTGATAATGGCGATCATAATGTTGATGAGGACAAAGTTATTATGGAAACAAAGGTGGAAGAAGAAGAGTTTAATACGGTACTCCCCATGAATACCACTTTTGCACTTGACTCCCTTCAAGAAGTGGAGCATATCGACTTTGTGATATCTCCCTTATATTTTGAAGAGTGTAAACCTAAAACGGTGGATTTTCTTCAAGCCTCTCTAGCAAATTTTCAAGATCAGAGGAAGATGCTTACCAACCCCACTGAATCATTCTACATCATTACCAAATTCGTGGGCAAGTTCATTTTTTTTTTTTTTTTTGGGGGGGAGGGGAGTTGATTCAGTTCAAGAACCAGCCCAAGAACCAGTCAACATGGGTTCAGCCAACACTGTTCACGTGGTACTGTTTACGAACAGTAGCAACAGATTTTTAGAGATATTTGTTTCCTTCCTAAATTCAATAAGTTAGATTTATTTCCTAAAATTAGTTTTTATTTTGTTTCCTAAGTTGGTTTATTTTATGAGTCAATTTAGATGTTTCTTTGTTTTGAAAACTTTCCTAATAGCTATAAATGAAAGTTTCTTTTTGTTATTTTGAATATTTTCTTTTAGGATCAGTCATTCCATACTTTGTAATTTTCTACAGCACTATATATCAGATGAATAAGAAAAGAGGCGTAGATTTAGAACCAGAAAAAAATATCGAATTTTTTTTTTTTGGCCTAGTCTCACTGGTTGTGAGACTCAACTGACATTCTGTTCTGATCAATTCTTCTATATTCTTTTAATTCCTTCAAGCTTACTGTTACACACTGAATTGCGACTTTATTTCCCACTGATTTGTTCAACAATAACCTTGGGAAAGGGAGGAATACTACTGTTGCAGCCAGATTTGACCAGTACCAGGGGTGGTACTAGTTACAACAGTTGTTTGAGATCTATAGCTTCTTCAAATCATTCCTGATCATCTCTAGACTTTAGTTGGTGTTCAGATCTGTTGTCAAGGTTGTCTTCTACAAGTTTCAAGAGCTTCTAAAGGCTGGATTTTCAAATAAGTCGAAATCACTGTTATTTTATAATTCTGATTTGCATTGGATTGTGTTAAGATCCTGTAGCAAAGAAGGTTCATTTGATTTAAATGTTTTGAAGCCCTTCTTTGTTGTTACATTCCAACAATCTATATACACAATATCCATCAAATCAAGCAAAACAAATCAGAGTAATAATAGCGGAAGCGTAATCATAAGAAACAAGATGTCATTCTAATTTTATCAATAGTATAATTAATTGTTTGTTATGAATACATCAAAGTGCTTGCAACAAAATATCATATCATATCCCATATACGAGTATACCCAAAAATGGAGTAAATCTGTATAAAAAACCTACATAGATAGATTAACAGTATATATCTACAAAACTAATGTCAGAGAGAGAGGGCGCTGCATTAGTAGTAAACACAATTGCTGCAAACATAGCCCTCACCATGATCCTCAGAAAAGTCCTTGTCGGCAAAGGCATCGCCCACCAGAGGGGACTCCATGAAATCAGCGACAGGGAAGTCACCTCCATCATAATCTGAAAATTGTATCGATACGAGGGTTGAGCTCCTATCCCAGCTCAGTGAGGAATCAAATATCACAGGTTACATGCAAATGAATGAATGTACAATTTATTATTTAAGTCTTTAGTATAATGGATCTGAAGGTGCCATATTGAGATTCAACCACAACTTTCGGCTCTACCTAAGGTCAATGGCATCCAACTCTCATGCACCTGGCAAAAGTAGAAGCAAGATACATGGTTCCAAACTGTTAAATTACTTTTACAAGGCTTCCGCTTCCTCGGTGACTGTCTTAGTAGAAGATATGATTTCTTGGAACTGAGGTTTATTGGTTTTTAAGTAGGTGGATCGGAGAAGCATTCAGAACGGGCTCTGCGTTTATTTCGTTGGCAGCCGACTGCTGGAAGAGGCTTTCCCGTGGGCTGGGAGATTAGCCGCCTCTTCACTCTCCTTCAGCCGATTCAGATACCGAATCGTGTAGTGGAGCGTGGTGAGATAGATAGACGTCCAATCCTGCAGCAACGTCTTGCTCGGTCTGTCTGATCTCACACTTCAATCATAAAACAGATCCCAGTGAAGTATATAGGAAAAACTGATATGCTGCCTTGATCTTTCTTTGTCTTGAACCCCATTTTATGCTGCACGAAGGTGCACATAACAACTGTCTGGAGCGGTTAGAGCCGCTGCCTGTCCCGACGAGACCGTAGGAGAGCGTCTCAATGGATTTCAGTGAACCCCCCCACAGATCTACGACCAAGGGCTCCTCACCTCCAGAATAGGTTCCGTCCTAGCATCCGAGACCTCGGGCCAATCGGATTTTCCCATCGCACAGTGCCTTCGGCATATCTAAGGATATGAGCCTATGCCAATGCACAATCCCCCATTGGCAAGGGTTCAGGACCAGGGATAATGCAACCACCTATGTCTAGCATGTGCATATGAAATAAAGAGGGCCGCACCACAGTAGAGATCCTCAGTCCCAGTCCCTGCTCGGGCCACCATGTCCCCGCTAAGATGTTAGCTATGCAAAACAGTGCCCATGTGACTATGGGCCACCAGTCCCTTCGGTGCCTGCATGTCACACAGACTAAACAATCACATCCACCACATCAAACATACATAGTGGTGTTATATGCAAATGCATGTACAAATATTACAATATAGTATGACATGTTATATCTCAATCATCAACAACATATAGTAATGTCCTAGTTACTACGGACCCAACCTTTCCCCTGTAGGCACCAGTGATGCTGCAGTACCTCGAAGTCGGTGATAAACTTCACTCGAGTACCTATGTCGGTTTACCTATTCATGTGCATAAATATTTATACATTTGTTAGATAGCTTTTAAACTAGCTAGAACATGTTCTAAATGTCCCAATGCTGGTCCCAAGACAAGCTGGGAACCCAATGGTTGGTGCTCGAAGGATTTGACTACTCAATAAGCTAATCAGCAACAGAGGCGGCGGATGAGAGCCTCGGTGGTAGGTGTCGCCGGCCAGCATCCACCGGCTAGGCCAAAAGGTCTTAAGGATCTTCTGTGACTGAGCCGGCCCACTAGACGGCTGGTCATGCCGCCGGCCCTGGTATGCCACCGACACCAAGGCTTGAGGCCCTAGCCAGCCCCATGGTCAAGTAGCCCCATAACCAGGCAAATCCATGAGCTGAGTAAGGGGACACTATTTGGCGGTAGATGCCACCGGCTAGTCTACCCGATGAGCTCAACCTTAAAATGTATTTAAGTATATGGTCTGTCGATAGATGATAGCCCGGCGGACTATTCCGCCAACTCATCCACCGAACAAACCCTAGGGCATAATACCAGAGACGCGGGAAAGGGCATGCCCCATCTGCCGGCTAGGGTCCACCAGCTAAGTTCGAGAAATCAGACTCAACGAGGAAGATGAAGTGGAAGCTTGGGGTTTGCTTCCCCAACTTCATCGAACCACAAATACATGGTGGGAAACATTTTTCCCACCCTTGTTGGTAGTTTTAGAGTCATTAACACCTTCTGTGTGGGTTCTTAACCATGTTTTTAGGGTTTCTTGACCTATATTAATGGTGGCCGTTAATGGTGACCAACCACTACCATCAATGATGGTCGAAGCTACACCATAACGAGAGGGGGATTTGGGAGACTTACTTGAAGTGAAGAAGCATTCAAAGCTTGAACTGCAAACTTCCTCCAAGCTCCCCAAGACTCCACAGCACAATTCTGTCACTCCCACGTATTTAGCAAAAGGAATAAATGAGACCTTGGGTCTCTATTTATAGACTCAAGAGAGAGAGAGAGTGAGCTACGAAGCTAACCCGGTGGCAAGTGGCCGGTTGGACCATCCGCCGGTTGTGCCCCCGGTAGGGCTAAACTACAGCCCCAGCCTCAGTAACTCAACCCCCACACATTGGAATGCATGCAGGGCTCACCTGAGGTCCACAAATATACTTAAGGTCTGGATAAGAGCCCCCTTACCTATGATCTGGATTTATTCATCGGATCCATGTCGGGTACGTCAATGGTTGACGTGGGAAGACCCGGCACAGTAGAAATCCGGGTTGGTAGGGGATTTCGGGTGCGGGTCTTACAATTGAGGTCACTAATTACTCTATCCCTTGTCGAATTCACCGATACTAGAAAAACGTAGCTCCGAAGCACCTAATTGATTAAATCTTAACCTAAAACAAGTTGCTTTGTCTTTGTCTTGGATCAATTGTTAATAATTGTTATAGCTTTGGTGTTGGAGTTATTTATTCCTTGGACTATGTGAAGTGTATTTTAGGGTGGGCAATTAAAGCCTTTGAAAGTTGAATCTTATGGAGCAAAATTCCTAAGGCAGTATGGTGGTGCATGTTGAAGATCTGGCATAACTCTACCTTTGAGGATGTATATGGGACAATGATACCACTTTTCTTTGGAAGTAATGCTACCACAGTTCATGGTGGTCTGTGTGAGATCTGAATTGTGGAAATGTTAGGCTACTTCTTTAGTCATTTCCATTCATTGTGTATGAATCTTTGTACATGCGGTCCCCCTATTTTTGTCCATTCGATTGTCACCAGAAAAAGGGTTTCTGTTATATGCTATTGGTCCTTGATCTGTTTCCTCGTCGCTCCATTAAACTGTTATACTACTGAAGAAATTATCTGTATTGAGTATTGGCTTCAAAAGGAAGTAAAATTAGTTTCTATGTGAATTCCATTGGTTATGAAGACCAAACTGTTCGTGGTTTGAATTTATATGTCTCAAATTTCTTAAATAAATCTGCATGCATCTTTTTAAGTTCTTAATTTATTTTCATCAACTACCTCTGGTTACTCTCTTCATTGTCTTGTATCATTGCCTGTGTAGATTCGAGTCAAAAACCTTGCTACAGGGCTTTAAACAGGTCTAAGTTTCCCAGGAACATTTTGCCTTTTGGTTTTGTTTTGAGTGGAAGGAACAGCTCTCTATCCTACTGTATTCATTCAAAAAATGAGACTTACAATGTTGGTTTGTTATGACAGGTTGCCTTAATGCTTTCAGGAATGGGAGCTGCTTCACTTGATGTTTTCAGAATGGTGAAGCAATTATGTTTTTTCATTTGTTTACTTAAATGCTATTTTAATTTATTTCATGGATTTTCAATAAACTGCATTAAAATAATAAATCAGTCCCTAAAGATACTTAAAGGGCAGTGAGTACATAACCATAGCTCACCCGATCAAATCACATGGTGGGAAAAGATATCTAGGGATATCTATGTTAATACACAGTGTGGGTAAGTGTAATTTCTGAAATATGCCTACATACTTTTTCCACTTATGAAACTGATTGGGTGAATCTCCCGCATTGTTTTCCACTCTTAAATGGTTGATTAGGGTTTGAACATATTAATTTTTAGGGAATATGGACATCAACGGTCTTGCTTTTCCCCTTATTCAATTGAACTTATAAATGTTTCATCCTTAAATTAAAATTTATCTTTCAGCCATGGTCTAATGCTATGACGCAATACTTAAAATATTCTGTTTTAGGATGTAAAAACAAAGAAACGTAGTGTAAATTATGCAAACATACCTTTCAAGTGAATGACCTTCTGTAGAAAAGGAAAAAAAACCTATCTGATCTTAATTTCCGAATGTATCAGTTTTGATCATAACAAGATTTAACGAATTTGTTGTTTTTAATGCTTATCTCTTGCAAAAGTCTAGGAGGGAAAAAAAAATGTCACACATATATGGGACCTTTTAGAACAAGCAAGTGATGTCTAGACTTCCAATGGACTTATATGTTGAATGATGGAATGACTTGTCTGTAATAGACAGAGGTCCTCTTATTTATAATGTGAGAATGAATACAAAGAAAGAAAGAGGTAGTACAGATAGTACAATACAGGTAGTACAATGAGGGTAGTACAGGTAGTACAATTGTACAATACAGGTAGTACAATGAATCTAGACAAAAAATAAAATACGTAATATTCTCAACACTCCCCCTCAAGTTGGTGTATATATATCATGCATGTCCAACTTGGACAATATCATATGGAAGGATTTCCCTGGCAGACCTTTGGTGAAGATGTCTGCTAGTTGGTCCGCTGCTCTGACAAACGGAATCTCGATTTGTCCACTGTCCAGCTTCTCTTTGATGAAGTGACGGTCTACCTCAACATGTTTTGCCCTATCATGCTGAACCGGATCATTAGCAATGCTAATGGCTACTTGATTATCACAAAATAATTTCATGGACTGGTTACACATAACCTTTAAATCTTTAAGTAGTCGTTGTAACCATAGTAGTTCGCATATTCCATGCGCTATTACTTTGTATTCTGCTTTTGCACTGGATCGGGCAACCACATTTTGCTTCTTGCTGCGCCAGGTTACCAGATTGCCACCCAAGAATGTGCAATAACCAGAGATAGACTTACGATCAGGGCTTCCTGCCCAATCTGCATCAGTATAAGCCTCCACCTGGATTTGTTTATTTGGTGAATCTGAAATGGTATATGCTTCCATTTTCAGAGGATCATTAGGAGATAACAGGATTCCTCTTCCAGGGGCTGACTTTAGGTAGTGTAGTATCCGATAGATAGCCTCCATATGTTTAAAGTGTGGGTCGTACATAAACTGGCTTACCAAATTAACTGCGAATGCAATATCTGGCCGTGTGTAGGCAAGATATATGAGTCTGCCAACAAGTTTCTGATATCTTCCTTTGTCTTTTGGTGTGTCTTCTTTTGCCCTTAGTTTGGTATTGGGATTGAGAGGAGTATCACAAGGTCGAGCCCCAAGTAACCCTGTTTCTGAGAGAAGATCAAAAACATACTTTCTTTGAGATAGATAGATGCCTTTTGCAGATCTGGAAACTTTAATCCCAAGAAAGTACCTAAGTTTGTCAAGGTCTTTGATCTCAAACTCCTTCCCTAGAAATGCCTTTAGTTTCGTGATTTCATCATTGTTATTGCCAGCAATGATGATATCATCTACATATACAAGTAAGGCAGTAAAAGTGTTAGGGGAATGTTTTATAAATAAAGTATAGCCAGCATTGCTTTGAACATAGCCAAATGCTACCATAGCTTTATTAAATCTTCCAAACCATACTCTAGGGGATTGTTTTAGACTATAAAGAGATCGCTTCAACTTGCAGACTTTTCCTTGGCTTTTATCATTTGTGAAACCCAGTGGGCAATCCATATAGACATCTTCAGTAAGTTCTCCATGAAGGAATGCATTTTTTAATCTAACTGTTGCAAGTCCCAGTTGTGATGCACAGCACAGGACAGTAAAACCTTGATGGTAGTCATTTTGGCCACTAGAGCGAAGGTTTCTTGGTAGTCAATCCCATATGTTTGAGTAAATCCCCGTGCAACCAATCTAGCCTTGTACCGATTAATAGTCCCATCTGGTTTCTGTTTCACTGTAAAGATCCACTTGCATCCTACTGATCTTGATCCTGCAAGAAGTGGAACAAGATCCCATGTACCATTTTTCTTCAGAGCCCTCATTTCTTCCACCATTGCAGCTTTCCACCTTTCATCCATAATTGCATCCTGCCATTGAGGAACAGACACAGAAGAGAACGAAGACACAAAAACACAGAAGGGGAAAGGGAGTCATAGGAAACATAATTGGAAATAGGATGTAGGGTGCAAGCCTTAGTTCTTTTTCGAAGTGCAATTGGAAGATCAAGATCAGAAGGAGTAAGTTCCTTACCAGAAGAAGGCTCAGTAGACTCAGTTTCTGGATCCAGGGCTAGCGAAGGGACATGTGCAGGAGTGGTAGTGGCCTCTCCTTGCTTGTCTTTGCCACGGCTTTAAACTTGCAGAGGTGGCTTGGTGGTTGGATGCTTGGATGGTGCAGCTGTATCGAGCACTTGTTTTTGGACTATTTCTGGTACATTAGATATATCCGGTATAAGTACATTATGGATATCAGGTGCATCTTCAATTGTCTGTGTCTCCCCCTGAAAAGGAGCCTGATAATATGAGAGATGCTCATGAAAAATGACATCTCTACTAACAAGGACCTGACGAGAGGGAGGATGATAACACTTGTATCCTTTCTGTGTTGCAGAATACCCTAAAAATATGCACTTTAATCCACGTGGATCAAGCTTGCCAAGGGAACGATGGTTACGAGCATAACAAAGACATCCAAAGACTCTAGGAGGAAGAACAAAATCAGAATTTCCAAGTAAGATGTCCAAGGGAGCCTTGTTGTCTAAAACTCGAGAAGGAAGGTGGTTGATCAGGGATGCTGCAGTGAGGACAACATCACTCCAGTATTGAGCGGGAACATGTCTCTCAAACATTAGTGCTCTAGCTGTTTCGAGTAAGTGGCGGTTCTTTCTTTCAGCGACTCCATTCTGAGCAGGAGTGTCCACATAACTTGTCTGATGAATTATCCCGTTATCAGTCAAGTATTGCTGAAAAAAATCCTTCAAGATATTCCTTACCATTGTCACTACGGAGCATCTTCAATTGAGTTTAAAACTGCGTCTTGATCATATTGTGGAAATGGC
Organism: Protea cynaroides; assembly: GCA_028583415.1. NCBI lineage: Eukaryota > Viridiplantae > Streptophyta > Magnoliopsida > Proteales > Proteaceae > Protea > Protea cynaroides. The sequence goes on along the minus strand of CM053267.1, from coordinate 7,474,656 downwards.
GGAAGCATGCAAAGACCTCATTTTTTTGACGCATCAGATAGACCCTGTAGTACGAGTGTGACAATCAGTAAAGGTTACAAACCACCTATGACCAGAAATAGAGTTAGTCCGTCTTGGACCCCAAACATCAGAATGGACTAAATAAAAGATACAAGGACTTCTTGAAACAGAAGGTAAATAAGAAATACGAGCCTGTTTGGCCAAAACACAAGCCTCATATAATAACTCGTCTTTATTACATTGTTTAAATAATTTTGGAAAAAAATATGATAGAACAGCAAAAGAGGGATGCCCAAGACGGCGGTGCCACTGTTGAAGGGTACTGACTGCGGAATGAGAGGAAGGTACTGAACGACCATTGTCAAGCAAGTACAGGCCACCATGTGCACTACCATGTCCAATCGTCTTCCCAGATCCTAAATCACACAATAGGTAGGAAAAAATGTTACTTTACAATTTAAAGACTTTGTAAGACTATTAATGGAGAGTAAATTTGTGGATAAATTAGAAACATGTAGAACGGAATTCAAATCAAGGGAGGAAGAACAGTGGATGGATCCAATTCCAGATATAGGAGAGAGGGATCCATCAACGACCTTCACAGTATTATGTCCAGAAGAAGGAAAGTATAAATAAAAGGACTCAGACGAACCGGTCATGTGGTCAGTGGCTCCAGTATCTATAACCCAAGGGCTAGAGACAGAGAAAACACAATGACCATCATGGGAAATACCTGACTGAACAAAAAAAGAACCTGGACTGGTAGATGCAGATGTGGATGATTGATTTGTAGTCGCAGGAGGTAGTTGAAGGAGATGCCGGAGAGTCTGAAGTTCTTGTGCAGAGTTTTGTGGCAGAGGACCAGTAGGAGGACTTGCTTCAGTTTGATGTGCCTGAGGTGCGTGGGAGGACTTTGCCTTGTGCATACATTTTTCCCGGCGTTTTGCTTCAAAATTTGCCGGTTTGCCATGAAGTTTTCAGCATGTGTCTTTGGTGTGTCAAAGCTTGCTACAATACTCTCATTTGATAGCATCACGGGAAATAGGAGGACTTTTGTATGTCTGAGTATTTGTCTGGAGAGCAGACCTATCCGGAATAGAAGGGGACAACATTGTTATTTGTCGTTAGTCCTCTAACTGAACCATGGAATAAGCCTGTTTGAGGGTGGGGAAAGGGTTCCTGCTGAGAATCTGTGAGCGAATAGGATCAAGCTCCACATTTAGTCCTGCCAGAAAAGTATAAACCCTGTATTTCTCTTCCGTTTTGTGAAATAGGATAGCATCTTCTTCACATTTAGCATGAATAAAATCATAAAAATCAATTGTTTGCCAATAGTTCCTCAACTTAGTATAATATTGGGATACAGTCAATTCTTTTTGGATAGTTTCATGAACACTTTTTTGAATAACATAAATTAAAGCAGCATTCCCAACTTGGGAATAGGTGTCCTTAGCAGACTTCCAAATTTGTGCAGCAGTATTCAATAACAAATGGCCCTCGGCTATAGTGGGTTGCATGGAATTGAGGAGATATTGCATTACCAATGAATTTTCAGCATGCCATTTCTCCAAATCAATGTCCTTGGTTAGAGGTTTTTCCTTGGTGTCGGTGAGATATCCCGATAATCCCCGAGCTATAATTGAGAGTTGGGTGGCCCGAGACCACATTAGGTAATTACCACCATCAAGTTTAGTGGTATTAGTGGGAATAGTGGGATTGTCCATTTTAAAAATCTCTATCCCAGAAGAGGTTACTTCAGATGTCATCCTTGAGTTGTGTATTCAAGAACAAACACCCAAAAACAATATGAACAACCTCCCTGTTTGGTTATAGCACAATATATGGAGATCAAAGTAGAAATATCACTTGTCAGATATCCTAACTTGTCCCATGTGCAACATAATATATGGAAATCAATTCTGGTTTGCACCCACTTTTTTGTTTATTGGGGTAAACTCAGAAACTCATAGATATCTAACCAGACTGAACCATATTATTAACTCAGAAACTCATAGATATCTGACCAGACTGAACCATATTATTAATATCCAGACTGATAAAAAAAAATTGATTTCCAATAAAGAGAATAAAAAAAATGATCTGTAATGAGGGATAAAAAGAAGGGCAATACCTATATCATTGTATGATTCCCTCTTTGGTTGTTGCCCCTAGTGGGGAGAGAAAAAAAAAACAAAAGAAAAAGAAAAGAAAAGAAGGAAAGTCGGTGGTCGGAGGTGGTAGGTTGGTGGCAGCGGTGGTGAGGCGGCGGAGGGATCTGGCGGTAGAGCTAACTTGGCTCTAATACCATGTTGAATGAAGGAATGACTTGTCTGTAATAGACAAAGGTCCTCTTATTTATAATGTGAGAATGAATACAAAGAAAGAAAGAGGTAGTACAGGTAGTACAATGAGGGTAGTACAGGTAGTACAATTGTACAATACATGTAGTACAATGAATCTAGACAAAAAATGAAATATGTAATATTCTCAACAGTATATTAACCATAGTTGTCGATATACTGCAGCTTTATTATGGCCCCATTTGCTTCATGTAAATTGGAATGGAGCTAAAATATTTATTCACAAAGTACAGAACTTAATGAAGTTAGAATTGTTTGTTATGAACCTGTAAGGACTGCTGGTTTTTTAGTCGTTTGTTTGACACAAGTTGTACCTCTAAACTGCATCTAGTATTTTGCATAAAAAATCTTTTAATTTTCCACTTAATACTTCATATGAAACCCTATTGGTACAAGATCCAATCCAATATAATGTTGGCTCCATGATATAGGACAACCTAGAGTCTAAGTTTACCTACAATGATGCTAATGCTAGTCACAGAGGTTTACTAAATCCTGTCTCACTGTAGCTGGCAGCAGCATACATGAGGTGCATACATGAGAGGAACAGAAACAGCAACAAGCAATCCGCAATATAATTCTAGGTTACATGACTTTCAACTTAGCAATATTCAGTTTGGTGCTATAACAATTCAATACTAGGCAGCATTTAATCAAATACTAGCTGTGCAGGAACTTTCAACAGCCCTAAAATGATAAGACTAAATCTTAGTACAAGTGGAAACCATATCCATGTTAAATCAGAAACAGTTTAATGCAAAGGAAAATTTAAAAGCTAACGAGTTCAGACTGTAATGAAGGGACCAGACAAAAAACTCTGTCCGACAGGGCTTGCTGTCAACAGGAACAAAGAAAACCCGGTGTTGGGGGGGTGGGGGGGACTCTGGGGGATAGGGAACACAAGTCCACATTGATAGGGGTAAGGGAGGTGATGAGAAAATCGACGGGTAGAGAGAGAGAGACTTACAAAAGAGATGAGGCATTTCCTTTATTCATTCATCCAATATAAAACAGCATATAAAGCGTAAACAAGGGAACCGTGGGGGCTGGGGAAGTGGGGAAGGGTAATAGGAGGTAGTTATAACTACCTCAGCACAAAAGACAAAAAATAAAAAAATAAAACATAGGGAAAACTGTAGCGGGGGGGTGAGGGGGGGCTCTGGGGGAATATGCTGTTACGATCTCTCCTCAAAGTTCACTAACTGAATATTAAAATAGAAATAGAAACAACATATACAGAAATAAATATAAATAGTAAAAGAAACAGATCCGAAATAACTGTCTAGAAAACTGAAGCTGCTACTGCTGCTGAATATGATAGCCTCAGAACTCATCATCAAACCACAGAAATGGGGAGGAGGGCTGACATCTGCGACACCTCCGCTGGTACACTCGAAATCCATGATCAGCTGTGAGTCTTCATCACTCCAGCTTTGGCATCTAGAATTCCTTAAATCTTTTACTTCTTCAATTTCAACCAGATCTGGAGGTACTTATCCTGCTATTATGGCATTGGCAATGTATGCTCTCGTAATTTGCTATTTCTGAGTGACTTAGGTTGTGATGTTGCATTATTTTGTAGTGATTGAATATATGGTTTTTGCTGCTTAGAAAGGCCTGATAATTCCAGATCATGTTTATCTTAACTTGTCTGAAGATTTGAGCTCAGTCATAGGTTCAAAAATTCAGATTTCAGCGGGATTGCAATTACTATGGAAAACCGAAATATTTCAGTCAAATTATAGTATATTTCAGAAATTTGATATGTATATTTTGGTAGTCATTGTGTTTCAATGCTTGTCAAAACCGAAATAGTTTGATGAATTTTCGTCATTTTGGTCGAGATTATGTCAAAATTTCGAACCATGGTCCTGGTATCTCTTTCTGGCTGCATGACGCTTGAAGCTATGGCTAAAGCATCATTCGATCTTCCCTCTTTAGGTTAACAATTTATGGAAAATAATCCAACCCATGTGACAGGAGGAAACTTTAATTGACTTTGGTACCCAGAGAAAAGGTAAATAAGGGTGTGCACTGGAACAATAAAGAAGGGAAGCAAGAAGAAGCAATAGAAGAAAAAGGGGTGGGGTCAGGAGGAGATATTGGGAACCACTTGCACCGAGTTTGAGAAAATGGGAAGAATGTGAATTTTGGCTAAAAACCATAAATCAAACAGGAGATGGACTATAGTTGAGGCCAGGTGCTGCCACATAGACGTCCAGGTGGTTCTTGAATGCCTAGGTGACAGGTTGCCATATTGTTGAAGGTGCCTAGATAGAAAATAGGCGGAAAAGAAAGAAATTAATAATGAAAAGTAAAGGAAATAGGGGGAACAAGAAGGCAACAGGGGAACTGGGGAGAAAAACTAGAGAGAAAAATAACAAGAAAAATGGGGGAGAAGAAGCAGTAGCAGCTGCTACTATTGCCGGAAATGTTGCTGGGGCTGCTACTCCATTGCCATTGTAGTAGTAGGAGGAGGTGGAAGAGGTGGGAGGTATATACCTGAAACCCACACTACAACCACTACTGGGTGGGAGAGGGATTGTATTGAGGCTTGCTGTGATTTGAGCAGAAAACTTGAGCAGGAAACAGCTTACAACCAATATTTTGTTGAAAACTCTACAGCTTCATAGAGTAAACGCCAAATCTCCGCATGATAATGTTTCTGTTAACTTTTTTATTTTAGGACCAAACAAGAATACCCCAAGGGGTAGCCTGGTTGGTAAAGACCAACACCTCAAAGAGGTCACGAGTTCAACTCCTTGGGATCTACCTATCCAAAAAAAAAAAAAGCGAAAGGAAAATGAACCCAGTAACACAAGGCATATTTTTTTACGCGTACTTTTTTGTTTGGATGATACTTTTTCTGTTTTTAGCATTGCCTTTGTATTCCTAATACCTTTCATAATGTGGCAGGCAAGCATTAGGTGGGAGAAGCGGCAATCTCAAGTCTTGGTAAGGATTCATTTTAGGCTTCAATACCTACACCGAGCTAATGTTAAGATTAGAAATATTTGTAACAAAATAGAAAATAAGAGAAGAATGAGAAAAGGGAGAAAAGGGAGAAAGAATCAATGATGTATATTCCCCACCTTTTAGCAGTCACTATTTATAGACAAAATAAAATGGGTAAAGTGATAGGTCTAGGACTCCACAAGATAAGGAGTCTTAGTAACGAAGTAAATAGGAATTCAACATCTTAACATGACAAGGACTATCATGACTAAAAGGATAAAGAAAAGCTAATTAAGGAGAAGATGAGAGGCTAGGACACTAATGGATAGAGTCCTACAAGTAAGAAGGGGTAGGATAGGCCACATGATCTCTTACTTAATAAACACCTAAATACTTAATCACTTTAACTAATTGATAATGGACCTGGCTAAACAGGCCCATTCTTTTACAATAATATTAGTTAACAATTGGCCTTTTTCTTGTTTGTTAAAAATAATCACCATTCTTATGCATCAATGAGTCTTATTGCTGATGCAGAATTTGGTTTTAGTTCTTAGCCCATTATATGGTTTTAAGCCATGCCAACTCACACAGAATCAGGACGGTACTGGTTCCATTTGTTTTCATGTCAAGTTATAACTGATTGGCTTCCATTGTCTTCAATACTTTCGCTGCCCTGTTATAAAACGTTCATCTAGTTAAGTAGTTATGCTCCTTTCATGATTTTGAGTGTTTCGGTTCTCTAATATGTTCTTTTTATTTTCTTTTCGTCCCCCTCCGGGGCCCGGCCACATGCCAAGGTGATATTATTAGCTGTATGCAATAAAGTAAAGACCCTCCTAAACCATACATGACCAATAGAAAAGCTGTATGAAAGCCTGTAACTTGAACAAAAGCCTGCCTCCATCTCTACAAGTCTAATAACTTCCTTTGAGTCCACAGATATGACATCCAAAACTTGTACCTTTTAGGACTTCCTCTCTTAGGGCTTCAGCTTTTGTGGAGGGTCAACCAAATTTGATGCTTGGACTTTGCTGCAATAAATCCTCCTTCGGTATCTTGGGTTGGAACTTTTCTGCTTGCTCTATTCTTCATGTTACTTGTCATGTCATTATGATTTGATTTTCTGAAGTCCTGGTGGAGGAGACCACGAACATCATAGTTTTCAAGGTATTGCCTAAGTGATAAGGGACCACTTGAGGTCCAAGTTGGCTATTCATGCCAAGGTGCCCAGACCAAAACCTGGTTATCTGCCCCCTACATGTCATAAATTTGAATAATTTCTCATTTCTTTGTGATGCAAATGCTAGGGTTTGTAACCAATCTACACCCTTAACCTTACGGTAGGATCTTTTGCAACCAGGCCCAATAAGAATTTAATCAAAACCAGGAAACCAGAATTAGAACAGTAACAGGAAACTTAGTTTGAGAACAATCCAACCGTTGGTTGGACTTGGAAGGATTGTAGCTTAGGTTGTACTTGCAACCATATCTGAATTTGAGGTTGATCCGACTGTTGATTGAAGAATTATGAATTTTCTTCAAACTGCTATCATCTGAAAACGAACCTGGGTTTACAGAAGCAACAATAATTCTTTAATTTCAGCAGCCGATGTAATTTTAGAGGATAAGAATTGTGCAATAAGGAGGGAATAATAGGTCAGGGATAGAGAGAGATTGAGAGAAGAAAATAGAGGGAATAGGAGGAGGTCGGTTGGGTCTCACAACCTGTAGACTCAACCAGAAAACGCAAAAAGCTTTTTCTGAATTTCAAGTCTAGCCTTCTTCCTTTTTATTGCTTCATATATATAGAGAATGGAGTTTACTTAATTATGGAAGGGAGATTTGTCTAATCCTTCCATTATTGACTAGAAACATGGAAGGAAAGTCGGAAAGTCTAATCTTTCCTTACTATGAACTTTCTAAAAACTGAAAATAACTAATTGGAAACTTTTCTAAACATAGAATGGAAAGTTTCTAAAAATTATTACTCTTAACTTAGGTAAGTCTCTAAATATAATTACTAGTATTAAAGACATGCTACATGGTAATTTATAATTAGGAAAACAATATAAAAAGAAGGAAACAAAAGGAAAGAAGGTTGCTGTTTGCGCTGGCCAGCTGTACTGAGCTATTTAGCTCCCTTTGACTGGTCACGGCTGGGCCATCGCTTGGCTGGCTTAGGCCCTGTTTGGTTGGCCTTATTTCTCCTAGTGTAGACTTGTACTGCATCACTATGCTTATTGTTTCTATAAATTCACTTTCATCCCTCTTTATGTTCTATATTTTGACTTTTACAACGCTAAATTTCATTAATATTTACATGTATAACATTGTAAGTTGCTAAAAAATATTGCTTAGGATATAACCTCTACTCGGGCACCTTGGCCTTGCTAAGGCATCAGCTAGGTGTCAAAGTAGCTGGCTACCTCTATGGCTCGCCTTAGTGCCATGACAACTATGACAAGCAGCTACTGCGATGGCTCACCTTAAAGCCATGACAACTATGACAAGCTGCTTGACTTGTTCTGGAGTTTTCTTTGTGTTTGCTGCTTTCCCTGAGAACAACAGGTCATGAATTCCATAGGGCTTTGTTTAGTTGGCTTGGACTATTCCTTCCTTTTTTTTTTTTTGGATTTCTTATATTCATGGACCTTAATGTTTTTGTTTCTTTACTCCTGTTTGCATGTCTTTATGCATTTGTGCACTCATACACATATTGTTGTGCAAGGGAGAGCATACTACAATCCATGTGTTTGATCCAGGTACACTTTTAACTTTTGGTGCAGGGAAAAGATAAACAGAGGATGATGAAGCAGAAAGATTCTGATAAACGTGGATCATACTGGAGTGACTTGTGGGGAAAGCCCAAGGACTACCAAAATAAAGGTATTATGGGAAAATCAGTCAATAATAACAATGATATTAACTTAACTTTTGGACTTGACTGAAAATAACTCCGTAACCCAATAGAATTGAAACAGAGGATAATATGACATTTTTTTTATGAATGAAAGAACATGATTTTATCTAGTTCTAAACATTCCTTTCCATTATTTTCTCTAACAATTTAATAATATTTTAAACGTTTAGTTTTCACTTTTAATTCTGTCAACTATTAGCTGTTCCTGTTATTTTTATTGTTCTTGATGAACATGTAAAGGTCCACCTCATTTGTCAATTAGTTGATAGGTGTACTTGTGGGTTATAAATTTCATGACATAGGAAATTGGGAATGGGACCTGCCTTGGTTGAATGCTGCAGAAGCCCTTTAATAGTTGAATGTATAATGATCAACTAATGCAGCTGGTAAACCTGAAGGGCTGTTTTACCTGGATTTACAATATTTGGCCTGGCATACAATGGGCGCGCTCATTATCGTAGGACTCATGCTGCTTATGTTTATTCTCTTATTTAGTTTCTGCTTTCTACCACATGCAGTACTGTTGATAAGTAGATCTTGTGGATCAAGAAACCATCGGTTAAAGTTTGTCTGGTGCAGGAAACACCACTTTAAGCTATATGAACAATTTATAGTGTCAATGACCTTGGATTTGTGGTCCAACTGGAATTATTTTTATGTGTTAATAGGTTCGTAGTCAATTGGATGAAAGCATGAAATTTCATCCATGTCAGTATAGGTCAGGGACTTCTGTTGTTCAGAAGATGTCTTGTCCGTAGTCCTTTCCGTTAGAGTTTAATTTGATTTGTAGGAGCTCCTGAATTTCCTCCAATAATAATTAATAAGTGATCCTAGTTTGTACATTACCTTTGCTTGATATTGGTTGACAAGAGGTGTGGTTTTTCATTATTAATTCGGCCTCATTCTTGGAAAGCCTTTCCAAAGGGCAATGGTTACAACTAACACAATTTGTAGGTCTTAACTCTATGCTAGGAAATATCAAATGTTAGTAATCATCCAAAGTCAAATTTAAGCTCTGGATTCTTTAGCCCTTAATGATTGTGGAGAAAACATTGACTTGTTTCTGATAGGTCAAAAAGTATAATCATCTGATCAAATGGTGTATCTTAAGTATAGTTGATAGGCATATTCTTGCAGAAAATTATTTAAGCATAATCATCTGATGCAAAGCGCATTTAAATATAGTTGATATACACTTTCTGATGTGAAGCCATATCACAAATGAGTTGTGAAGCTGATTTCAGAGGAGCCTGACAAGATACTAAGAAAGGAAAACTAGAGAGGAGCACAAAGAGGGCAGCCTCTTTTTATTTTAGGTAACTAATAAGGACCAACATAGAAAGGAAAATCTTTCCTGAGACACCACTATCCATTCCTTATCTTTTCTGAGTCTCCACTGTCCATTCCTTATCTTTCCAGAGTCACCATTCCTTATTTAGTTAAGACCAGTTACAGCCTTCTTGTTCCTGTGCTGGCGCTGAGTCACCATTCCTTGTTTAGTTAAGACCAGCTATGGTCTTCTTGTTCCTGTGCTGTCGCTGATACTTCAAAGTGTATCTGTCATGATCGGGATCTGCATCACTTTCTGGCAGAAATTAGCCTTGACCTTCCTTGCTTGAAATAATAATTGTGACCTCCTGGGTGCCTACACGCAACTGGCAGGACACTAACTAAATGGCTAAGCAGTGGTTCACGAAATCCCACGTTATTACAGAATAATTTGATTCAGAAAATAAATCTTCCCTTGTTTTTCTTGAGGATACTCTCTGCACTCCTTTCTCTACAACTGCATCCATACACATGGGTAATAGGCTAGCTTTATGGGTTTTTTTTTTTTTGGGGTCATGGCTAGCTTTATGGTTGAATCTTTACTGCACGGTAACAGGCTAGCTTTATGTTAGAATTTTAACTGGGAATGGTTTGCACTCTGACAGAAGAAGAAGTGAAAGAAAGAGCAAAGACAGCTGCTGCAGCAGCTCGAAGATGGAGAGAGTACTCAAGGAAGGGTGCTGACAGGCCTCCCACCTTCAAACTTCCAGAGGCAATCTCTAACAAGGAATGACTCAGAGATTCCGGGGTCATGTAATTAATCATGTAAAGCTAATTATTTGTAGAATCTTCTGCTATCTTGTAATTTATGTGAAATTGATGCCTATTCTTGTAATTGGGAAACTTTCAAATCAGCTAAAATGCAATGAAAAAGAACAGAAAAAAAAATATATATATACAAGAACAATAAGTGTAGAGAAATGTAGAGGCAGTACCCAAGTTTGGGAAGTACATAGTTTATGTTATATTACTGAATTAGATGAGCTTTGTATTCTGTGCATGACATCACTTTGTCTCTGGATTCCTTTACAATCATGTTTAGTCATCTCCATATATACAAGTGAAAGAGGTTACAGAGCACCAGTTTGGTAAAGGCAAATACCCTAGATTCCTTACAAACACACCTCCTACCCTCAATTCCTGCTAGAAGAAAAATCCCATAAGAGGGGGAGGAAAAACAAGGAAAAAGAAGGAACTAGAGACTTTTGCGAGCTTACCATTATTCTCTCTAGTCCTTACCCTTGTCAGAAACAGGTACCTCCTACGACTCAATTTTCAGTACTATCAGTTAGTGCAAAGGAGTAGTCAGATGTATCTTGCAGGGAAGGAAACCATGGGGCTCTTCTATGGTCGTTCTCACAATCAGCCATGTAGAGATGGGTGTCATACACATGATAGCCAAAATCCAGAGGTAACCAATGGAACCGTTAATTGGATCATATCTTCCTAAAAATGGGAAAGATAGATTTAACTACGTTTAATGGAGAGGAGGCCCCACAAGTTGGGTTTGTCGTGCCGATCAATTCTTTGATTTTCACCAAATAGATGGGAAGAGAGTTTTATTGGCGTCATCAATTTGGAAGAGATGCACAAGTGTGGTTTTAGCTCATCAAAGAAGAGTAGGAACCATCATTTGGCAAGCCTTCAAAGAGGCACTTCACGTGGGGTATGGTCTTATCCAATTCCATGATTTTTTTGGGGATTTAACTAAGTTGCAGCACCAATTCAAAATTTGCTAATCCATGCGGGTCAAGTGACGCAAGAGTAACAAACACTAATCGAGGTGTTTCGACCGAAACAACTCGGTCTCGAGCCTGGGCGAGACGAAACCCAGGCTCGAAACTGATTTACGCATGGTTTCGAACCGAAACCATTGGGTTCGACCAGGTTTCGGTCGAAACCCAGGTTCCGACCAATAATAGTTTGGTCCAGTGCCTTTTAAGTGTCGAAATCTACTCGAAATCAGTAGGTTTCGACACTTCCTTCCTATTTTTCCCCCTTCTCCTTTCCAACCTCATTTCTCTCAATTTTTTCTCCCTAAATCTTCAATTCTTCAAAGGATATCAACTTTTGTCAAGATTATTCAAGGATTCTTGCTCTCAACTCATCTCTCTCTCTTCAAGGTAAGTCATTATCTCTATTTTGTATATTTTTGAATGAAATGGTATGCAAACATCATGGATGGTTTTCAATTTTTTATATGTTTGATTCTAACACCCGATCTATGAATCCATGGAAGTAGTTGTTTTTTTTTTTTTGACAGATAATTTATTTATTAGATTTTCTGCTTGAAAAAAAAGATTTTCCTACAACTATTTTTTGAAAAAATTATATCTTACACATGTTGTATGGCATTGAATTAAATATATGTTAAACAAAATAAGGTGATCTACATTTTGTATGGAGTAAAATTATTTTTCTGTTTTTATTTAATTATTTTAATTTTTGGATATTGATAAAATAATTAATTAAATTGAAAATAAATATAAATGTATGATAAAATATTTCTGTTTTCACTTTGAAAATATTTATAAATAAAATTATTTTTAAAAGTATTACTATTTTATGGTGGGTTTCTGTTTTATGTAATAAAAGTAATATGTACTAATTCTTTATGTTGATTTAAGGGCATTTTAATTACTGAAAAATTAATAAAATATTTTTAACTTATGAAAAAAATATAAATGCGTTAGAAATTATAATATGTTGCTGTTTTATATAATAATCCAATGTAAAATGATAAACCTATGCTGTTTTTTTACTTTAAGATGTATTATTTAGTTATAAGATATTATTTATGTAATAAAGTGTTGTTAAAAATGAAAATATAGTTTGTTTCAATTGTAGTAATTGTTGTCTTTTTGTTTCAACAGTATAAGTGTTTGAAATGGCTGATGCACCAACCGCAAGTGGTGACATTGCATGGAGGCATGGGATACCACTGACTGCCAATAAGAAACAGTCACAATGTAATTATTGTGGCAAACAGATAAAAGGAGGTGGTGCCACTAGATTGAAGTGGCATCTTGCTGGTGGTAACAAGGATGTTATGGGTTGCTCCAACGTACAAAGTGAAGTGAAGAAGGCTATGACAAGCTTAATGAAGAGTGATATTGATAGAAGAAATAAGAAGAAGGCAGATAAACAGGAGTTTGAGGAGGTTTGTCTGGAGGGCAATCTAGGGGTTAATGAAGATGACATTAGCCTTGACAGTGATGAGGTAGACCAAGAAATGACAGAGGCAGAGGTGAAACAGCTGAAGAGAGCGAAGATAGCAAGTATAAGGCAAAGAGAGCTAGATCGACAAAGACAGTTTGAGAGGACTAGAGGAGCTGGGTCATCTAGAGAGGCAGCAGTAGAGGATGAGGGGAGGAGGCCGAGGCTGAGAAGTAGGGGTGCCCCTGAGATACCTTTTAGGAGGACTCAGAGTGTTAGGACTCCAGCTACTGCACAGGCACCACCACTTGTTCATGACCCAGATCTTGAGGTCCTGAGGGTGGATTCTGATCTATTTGTCAGACAGGATAGTAAACAAAAAAAGTTGCCCCATTTTTGGACTGATGTCAAGACGAGAGTAGGAGACAAAATCTCCAAGTGGATGATGTACCATGGCATTGCAGCAAATGCTACCACAGGACCTCACTATCAGACTATGTTGGATGAAATAGGTACAGCAGGTCTAGGAGTTAAAGGGCCTACAGCTTGGGAGTTGTACAACACCTACCTACCCAGACATAAAAAAGAAATGAAACAATATGTGGATTCTTTGAAGACACAATGAGAAAGATATGGGGTGACTGTGATGTGTGATGGGTGGACCGGACCCACCAAAAAATCTCTCATCAACTTTTTGGTGAATTGTGATGGTAGAACAACGTTTCTGAAGTATGTCGATGCATCCAATCATATCAAGGATTCCAAATACATTTATGGTCTCTTGAAGAAAGTGGTGAAAGAAGTGGGGATAAATCATGTGGTACAAGTGGTCACTGATAATGGTAGTAACTTCAAAAAAGCAGGGGAAAGGTTGATGAATAATAAAAAATATCGACTTTTTTGGACACCATGTGCAGCCCACTGTATTGATTTGATGCTGAAGGACATGGGGGAAATAAAACTGGTGAAAGAGACTGTAGAAAATGCAAGGCAAGTAACCACTTTCATTTATAACCATGGATATGCCTTAGAGATGATGAGAACCAAGTGTGGTGGAGACTTGGTGAGGCCAGGGTTAACGTGTTTTGCAACAAACTATATTGCCCTCAAGAGTTTTGACATGAAGTCTAGTTTGAGATCAATGTTTGCTTCAGAGGAGTGGTTTGAGTGGCCTCAGTCTAGTTCTCGAGCTGGTAGAACAGCACAAGCAACCATATCTAGCGATAAATTCTGGGATGATGTCAAAAAAGTTGTGGCGATATTAGATCTCATTGTGAAAGTGTTGAGAATGGTTGATGGACAAAGGAAGGCCACCTTACCATACTTGTGGGCTGCCATAGATATGATGAAGATGTAAGTAGAGGAAGCGTACAGACGCGGGAACTCAAAATATATTTCCATCATCAAAGATCATTGGGAGTGACAGCTCAAGCACCCACTACACAAGGCTGGTGAGTCTTACTTGATGTACTTCAGTTTCTCAACTAATTAAAATTACATCAGCTTGCATTGACGTAATTATAATATTTGTCAATTTTAGCATATTATCTGAATCCTAAGTATCAATACAAAGACAACTTGAGAATGCGTCAAGAATTGATAGATGCAGTACAAGAAGTGGTTGCCAAGCTTGAGCCAAACGCAAGAGCACAGTCTATTATTTTGCAAGAAGTAAGACTTTTACTTACTTTGTTGTCAACATAATTTATAAGAATTTTATTTTTACTAAGACTATTACCCATCAAAATTGGTTCAACTCAAAAGCTTTAGAGACGCCATTGGGTGTTTTGGTAGGGCGGCTGCTAAATCTGGTCGACAATCAACACCCCCTGGTACATATACTTACTTTATGGATGCCAATATGCCATTGTGGATTTTTTCATCATTTAATATTTGTTTCCTATGCTATTTTGCAGCTGAATGGTGGGTCCTATACGGATCGGAGTCACCCAACCTTCGTGCAATAGCAGTGAAGGTGTTATCACAAACATGCTCCGCCACGGGATGTGAACGAAACTGGAGCACATTTTCGCTTATACATACTAAGCGACGAAACTGGTTGGGTGCAAAAAGGCTTGAGGACTTGGTGTATGTGCACTATAATTTGAGACTGAAAGAAAAGCACATACGGTTAAGCAGGGACAAAGATGCTAAAACCCCCATTGACCTGAGTGAGATCTTTGAGTTAGAGGGAGAAGAAGTTGATCCTTTGAATGAGTGGGTTACAGATCGTGGTGAGCCTCAATTAGATGAGGCTGGTGGTCGACCAAGTCGTCTTATTGCTGGAGCCTTGGAGGCTGATGTGGGAGAGTTTATGGCTACTGAGGGTAGAGTCCACGCACAGGCAAGACGTCCATTTCAGACTGGTGATAGTGAGACTAAGAGTGATTCGCCGGTTTCTTCTGGAGAAACACAATCACCTTCTGCCACCCAGGGTGGTACTGGTACTAGTGGACCTAGTGGTACTGGGGATAATGATGATGACGGTGGTGGTGATGACAGATATGCTGCCTTAACGCAATGAGCCCGATCAGTATGACCAACCACAACAGCTAGATCCATTGCCTTCTCCCTTGAGATTCACAGGGGAGACTCACTATGATCATGCTACACAGGATACTAACCACGGAACCCGGCCTAGTGGTAGTACTAGAGGGTACACTAGAGGATCACGCCAGCGGTTCATGCCACAGGAGGAGATGGATGAAACAGATCCCATGGATATATCGACCATGTCTGGCAGCATGACGGATGCATTTAGGGGAGAGTTCTCAGACTGGAGGGACTGGGCATTGGTGTGCACCAGAATTCATGATCACACGGACCTCAAGCCCAGCAATTCCTGAAGAGAGTGGCGGCGAGAGTATCGGTTCGGCAACACATGGTGGATTTGGATGGTCTACTACTAGGGCTAGTGGGGTTGGAGGTGGTGGGTATGGGGGTTATTATAGTTCCTACCCCATCAATCAATTTAGAGATGACTCAGCCTCAGGTGTTGGCAGTGGCACTGTTGGATCATCGTTCATCGACTCCATATTTCAGTATGTTCCTCCTCCGACGTTCATGCCTACTCCTGCTCCACCCACACACACACTCGATCAGCCTTACCCTCGACAAGGGTACTTATATTATGTTGATGACTCTATCTACTCATGGGCTGTTAGAGACTATCAGAACAATTGGAGTGATACCATGTCTTGGGATACATACGTGCTGCAATCTGAGGAGCGTTATCGCCACCATCAGTGGTATGTTGCACGTGGTTTAAATGTACCACAAAGCTCCACATGGAACTAACTGGTCAGATTTCTAATTTCTAAGTTCAATCTTCAATGTATTAATTTTTAATGAATATTGTTAATTAGTGGCTTAATAGTTAGTAGCTTAGTACATTATTACATTGTGACATTTGTGTAATATTTCAGCGTACACTATCAAACATTGGTCCACACCACATGTAACTATTTTCTATGTCTTTTTTGCAAACTAACATTAGAAATAGGTGTAAAATGGTTTAAATAGGGTGCACAAAAAAAATCAGACAAAAAAAAAAAAATTTTTAAGCCTCGAAACCATATGGAGTCAATAAAGCTGGTAGAAAATACCAGGTTTCGGCCTGGTTTCGGTGGTTTCGCCGAGTTGTGCCGGTTTCGAGCTTGACCGAAACAGGTCTCGAAACCGGCACCTTGATCCATGGTAACAAGTGGGCTGCTTTATAAGTAGGCTCAAGGATAGTGTGAAGGTGGATGAGTTTATCTGCGGTGATTCGGCATGCACACCTTTATGAGGCCAAAAACCAATCCATGAGACGCATTATACCAACTGAACCGAGGAAGTCCGTCACAAACCAACCCAGTTAGAATCGCACAGCCATTCCAATCAAAAGGATGGCACTGGTTAAATTAAGTGAGCGTCAAGCCAAGAGATTGTTTCGACTACAACGAAAAATGGAACCCAGATGTCGGTGTAAAAAGCTCTTTCTAATTGAGGGTATTGAAGCTGAGAGCGAGGAGCACGAGGCTGCTGATGATGAAATACCGTCAGAAGAAGAGATACTAGTAATATCTTTACATTCCATCTCATCAGAAGCAAGGGATCCTCAAACCATGCGAGTCCAAGGTAGGTTGGGCCACAAAAGGTTAACCTTTTTGATTGACCCAGGTACCACTCACAATTTTTTAAATGCTAATATAGCCAGGAAAATGGTGGAGGTAATTTCAAAGTAGCCCTGACCAATGGTGAGAACTTAATTAGCTCCGGATATTACAAAGAAGTTTGTAAGGATGCCCAACTGTAGTTGATCTTTATTTGCTTCCATTGGAGGGGTATGATTCTGTCTTGGGTGCTCAATGGTTGAGTACAGTAGGTTTCATCGTTTTGAGATTCTAAGCTATTCATGTCATATAATATGGGTGGGAAGAAGGTTGAATTAGGAGGCTCGAAATACCCTGAGGACAAAGTGCTGGACGTGGCTGAAGTCAACAAGGAGTTCAAAAAGAAAAGGGGCACTTGCTTCACATATTATCTTTATCCGTGCAAGACAACTCAAGGCTCATCTATTGTTTTTACCCAAAAAAAAGGTTCATCTATTGTTAATAAAGAATTCCATGAGTTGTTGCAGTCCTACGAGGATGTCTTCCACAAACCCCAAGGGCTCCCTCCTCCATGTGATCAAGACCATTGGATCGTATTAAAGGAAGGAAGTGGGCCAGTCTCAAGTCATCCCTGCCGCTACTATCACAGCCCATTTCTAGACACAGGCGTGATATCCAGGTTGTCCCATATGATGACTGTAAGCACCCCCTTTTGCCATTTTCAACTGAACAAAGTCCTACGGGTGTCTGGACAATAAAGGAAGAAAGATAAGTGAAAATTTGGATTTTTTGACTACGACCTCGAGGTAGTTTTCGGTGGGTCCCACAACAAGGTCACAGGTTGTAATCTGCATAGATGCGTAGGTCATGAAATTATCTTCGAAATGAGACAAGAATTGCTCAATTCTGATATCAAATGAAGAAGATATGATCATTTTAGTCGGATGATACGTACAAGGGAGGTTCCTGAAATTATCATAAATAATTCCAGGGGCTTTAATGCAAATTATCATAAGTTGGATTGTTTGAATTTCAAATCATCATATCTTGATCATCCGACATCTGAATCATATAGTTTAAGTACCAATATTCCTTATTTTCAGTCCTTTTCAAAATGGACATGAAGAATCCCAGGTAGAGGCCATCGGTGGGTCCCATGCAAGCTTGCATGCAGAATTATCGATAGAACTTCATTTCTTCATATCTTGGCCGTTCTACGTCCGATTCAGATGATTCAAGGGCCATTATTCCTCATTTTTAATGCTCTACCAAGTGGATGTGAAGGATTTTAAGTAGAGGTCTCCGAAGCATCCCATGCAGAGTCGTTAGCCGAATTATCGTAAAATGGCTTGTTTAAATTTCAGAAATTCATAAGTTGGCCATTTTATTTTCAAATGAGGTGATTCAAACTCCAATTTTTTTCATTTTTAGTTTTCTACAAAATGAACGTGGAAAATTTGGGATAGAGGTTGTCAGAAAATTTCATACGAAATGACAGTGGAAATGACCTATGAAATGATAGAGGGAGAAAAAATCAATTTTGGCCTAACCCAGCTCAACCCAGCTGAGTCCAACTATTCCAACCCAACTTAGTCCAACTCAGACCAGTCCAAACCAAATCAATTCAGTCCAAGTATGTACATGTGCGTCATATATATTGTACTATATATATTGTATTATATGATATTATGTATATGTATATTAGTGTAATATATGATATTTATTATATATATAAAATATAAGTATAAAATAAAGTAAAAAAAGAAAAAAAGGAAAGAAAAAAAGAGAGATTGAGAGTGAGAGAGACGTGAGAGAGAGAGAGAGAGAGAGAGAGAGAGAGAGAGAGAGAGAGAGAGAGAGAGCGAGAGTTTCTTTTTTCTGTTTTAGAAAATTGAAAGAGAGATTGAGAGTGAGAGAGAGATTGAGTGAAGAAGAAGGAAAGAAAAAGAAAAAAAGGAAAGAAAAAAAAGAGAGATTGAGAGTGAGAGAGAGAGGGACTCTTTTTCTGTTTTAGGAAATTGAAAGAGAGATTGAGAGTGAGAGAGAGATTGAGTGAAGAAGAAGGAAAGAAGAGGAAGAAAAGGAAAGAAAAGGAGAGATTGACGGGAGAGACAGATGGAGTGAAGAAGAAGATAAAAGAGAAGTGAGGGGACGTGAAGAGGGGCTGGTTTTTTCTGTTTTGGGGAGTGAGAGAGAGATGGACTGGAGAAAACAAATGGAAGATTGAAAGGAGAGAAGCAGAGAGAAGGAGAAAAGGAGAGAGGCGGTGAGGTAAGTTAGTTTATTTTTTTTTTTTTCTGTTTTTTTGTTTTTTTTTTCTTTTGGTTTTGCAGCACCCCAACACCCGTATGCACCTACTCACCACACCTCCCCCCACTGTGTCATACCCATCGCCACTTGCAGCCATCACCGCAAGCAACCATTGATCCACCTGGCCATCAACTATTAAACCCCACTACAAAACCTCCTAGCCGTATAAACACCTGCCCCACTTTGCATCTCAGTCACCACTTGCTCATACCCATATTACCTCCCTCACATTAAACCTGCATACCCACCTAGTCATGATCCGTAGCTAGCATACAAAGCCACCCATCAACCATCCATTTGAGCATAAACTTCAACTTGAACAAATAACCTAATTGAAGCACATGCATAAATCACTTCTATAATCTTTAATCACAAAACCCATTTTGAACTACGTTTTGGACTTGATTTACAGGATTGGAATACGTAGGCAATTTGAGATGTCTTACACGTCTCAGATTCAATCCAAGACCGAACCATCTTTGGTCTGGTTCACTGTATAATACTGTACTCATTGCTTGTTTATTTGCTTTAAAACATGATTGGCTGAACCCTAGGTTAAAATAACTTAGCTACTTGGTTTAGGACATCCCCCATTGAACCCTAGTCATATAGTTGACCAAGCACAGTCAAAATTATAGTTTAAGAAAAGTTTAGGAGGCTGATATTGATCGGGCGGTTTGGGTGCCTAACACCTTCCCATAACCGTATCCTGAATACTTACCCGATCTCTTGCACGACCAAAGAACTGATACATTGGGTCATGAGTCAATAAAAGTCTTACCTTAGGGTGAGGCTACATTTTTAGAGGTCCTAGACCTTAATCTAGGTGGCAACTCTAATAGAACATTGATCTTCATCGATACGAACATTATTTATCCCGAGGAGGATCATCATTTCTCATTGTCCTCACAATGACCTGAATCCACCTAGTGTCAAACCCACTCTGGGACTACCAGGGGTGTACATGGAACAACACATATGCGTTTCACGGCCACCTGCGAGGACAAAGATGGATTGTTTTGGAAGTTGCCACCTAGATTAAGGTCTAGGACCTTTCAAATGTGAAATCTCACCCTAAGGTAAAACTTCGATTGACTCATGATCCTTAGATTGGATTTCTGGTCCATCAGAGATTGGGTAAGGTCAGGTTACGGTTATGGGAAGGGGTTAGGCACCCAAACCGTCCGATCGAAATTGGTCTTCTATACCTTTCCTATGCTAGACTCTATCTATTAAACCAAACCAAACCAAGTGGTTTGATATCATTGAATCGAATCTGTATCTATCAGATTGCCTATGTATTACGAAATTATTTCAAAAATCAGATTCACCATCGTAGTTCAGGTGTGATTAAAGTTTATGGCTGTGATTTATGCTTGTGCATAATTAAGTTCATTGTTCAAGTTGAAGTTTATGCTTGAAAGGCTGAGAAACCCTATGGGTTAAGATCTGGATAGTCCATATGAACTGATAGATAGTCCTAGTGGATCTAAGAATGGATAACCCTTTCTGGGTCTGAATGTGGATAACCCTATTTGAGTCAAAATGGATAACCCTTTCTGGGTTGGAATGTAGATAACCCTATTTGGGTCAAAATGTGGATGGATATTCTAGTGGATCTATGGATAGTCCGAGTAGACTAAGGTGTGGATCTGAATTTGGGATTCTCCCAAATAGCCTACGTATCCTAGGGTTTGCCCTAGGAATCAGAATCCGCGTAGTTCGAAAATGGTTGAAATAACCTGTTCTAGGTTTAGGATTGAGAACCTATTCTAGGTTTAGGATATGCTGAGGGGTAGAAATCGTCCTGAGCTACCCTTTCCATCCTAAGTTCTAATTTTGGAAGGTTTGGCAAATCATTATCTTTCTTTATTAAGATCTTTATTATTTCCCATTATGTCCTTCCCAAGAATGTGGGTGCCTAAATGCACGTCCCCACGCCTAGATTGTCTTCTAGAAGTGTGCATATATGGCAGTTCAACTAGGGTGTTGTAAAAAATGAAGTTATTGTCACAAATGAAATATTCTATCTAAGCATGGCATGTATAATGTTTATGGTAACTAACATAACATATAGTAAGATTATGAAAATCTCCCTAACATGGCATATGATACCATAAAAATTTATTTAAACATGGTAAAACTTAATATGCTATATTCTAAGCATGGCAAGTCTAAACATATCATGTGTAAATATGGTAATTATCAAGATATTACTAAATATGGTAAAAAAAATCTATTTATTCTACCAAATATAGCAACACATGGATATGGCAAACATGGTATGTGCACAATCCAAACAAAGGATGTGAATACTCTAAATGTGGCCATTTATCCAAATATGGCATGTGGATACTCTAAATGTAGCAAGTATGCAATCAAATATGGTAGAATTCACCAAATCACTCAAACAATCAATTGCATATTACAGTGAATGAGACATCAATGAAACCTTTCTGAAAAATCCAAAAATATCAAAAAAAACATATGTTCAAAAAGTTCTTTGAAAATATTGTAACTTTTATGAAGACATTTGGAATGAATAATGACTCAAAAATGTCAAAATTGTGACACAAAGTTTCAAGTATTGCACAAACTAGGAACTGATTTCAAATTCTGTTACATTACACCAAAATGTCCATAAGTAGGTCTTTTGTAACTCAAATTAAGCCTTATTTTTTTTACAGAAAGACAACTTGACATGCTACATTTCATCTGAAGGGGTCGAATCCCAACAGAGGACGAAATCAGGTCAAATGAATGCCACAATACCGGATATGTGCACTGGTCAAATCTGTTCTAGATTTTTAACCAGTTGCACCATAAATTCTGTATAAAATCCTGAAGGTGAATCCTCATTCTCCTCTTCTCTACTCCTTTCTCTCTTCTCTCTCTCTCACGTTTTCTCTCTTTTTTTTCTTTTCTGTTCTTCTTCTCTCTTCTTTCTCTCTCGGCCTCTCTCTCTCACGTTTTTGCTTCCTTCTGGAAAAAAAAAATCCACCTCTCTTTTTCTCTTGGCCTTTTTATCCTCTCCTCTCCTCTTCTAGAAGATCCCTTCTTTCCTTTTCTTCTTCTTCTTCTAGAAAATTCCTTCTTTCCTTTTCTTCTTCTTTCCTTTCTTCTCTTCCTTCCCCACGTTTTTTTTCTTTTCCTCTTTTCTAGAAAACCCCTTCTCTCTTTCCTTTTCTCTTCCTTCCTCCTTCTCTTCTTTCCTTTTCCTTTTTCTCTTCCTTCCACTTTCTTTTCCTTCCACGTTTTTTCTTCTTCTTTTCTTTCCTTTTCTCCTTTCTTCTTCTAGAAAATCCCTTCTTTCCTTTCCTTCTTCTTTCCTTCTTCTCTTCCTTCCTCTTTCTTCTTCCATGTTTTGTCTTCTTCTTTTCTTTCCTTTTCTTCTTTCTTCTTCTAGAAAATCCCTTCTTTCCTTTTCTTTTTCTTTCCTTCTTCTCTTCCTTCCTCTTTCTCCTTCTTCTCCATGTTTTTTCTTCCTCTTTTCTTTCCTTTTTTTTCGGCTTCTTCTCTTCTCTCCTTCTCACGGCTTTTTTCCTTCTCTCTTTCCTTTTTCGGCTTCTTCTCTTCTCTTTCTCTCTCTTCCTCTTCTTCTTCTCGGCTTCTCTCATTCTTTCCTATATATATATATATATATATATATAGATATATATATATATAAGAAATACATGCATATGGGCTGACGTGACTTGATCTGGATTGGTCTGAGCTGGGCCAGGCTGAGTTGGACTAAGTTGGGTTGAGCTGGTTTGGACCAAGTTGACTTCTTCTATCATTTCATAGTCCATTTCTGCCACCATTCCACATGAAATTTTTCGATAGCCTCTATTCTAAATTTTCTACGTTCACTTTGTAGAACACTAAAAATGAGGAATATTGAAACTTGAATCACCTCATTTGGAAACAAAATGGCCAACTTATGAATTTCTGAAGTTTAAGTAGACCAATTTGGCTAACCATTCTGCATGGGATCCTTCGGAGACTTCTACATGAAATCCTTTACGTCTACTTTGTAGAGTACTAAAAATGGAACATATTGAAACTAAAATCACCTGATTTGGATGTGGGGTGACCAAAATATGAATTTTCAAAGATTAAACGATCATTTCGACATGTAATTTTGCATGGGACTCTTCGGAGACTTCTGTACTGAATTTTTCACGTCCACTTTGTAGAACATCACAAATGAAGAATAATGGCCTTTGAATCATCTGAATCTGATGTAGAACGACAAAGATATGAAGCTTTGAAGTTCTATTGATAATTTTACATAAAAACTTGCATGGGGCCCACCGGTGACCTTTGCCTGGGATTTTTCACGTCCACTTTGAAGAGGATTGAAAATAAGGAAAATTGGCCTTTGAATCATTTGATTCCGATATCAGATGACCAAGATATGATGATTAAAGTTTAAATGATAATGCATGCATACGATAATTACATAAATGCCCTTGCACTTTCAAACTGTGATATCTTCCTTGTTTGATGTTAGAATTTGATGATTCTGGTCTCATTTTGAAGATAATTTCATGACCTATACATCCAAGTAGGTAATAGCCTATGACCCTGCTGTGGGGCTCATTAAAGAATCACAAACCTTTGGGTTAAAAATCGAAAACCTGCCATATGGATTCACTTATGCTGAGGGTAGCAAAAATGGGGTGCTTACAGATGCCCCTCTTTGGCCGAGATTATTACCAATTGATGGCTAAAGACAAAATAACCACATTTTTTATATGAGTGAGATTGCTTATTGGGCTGCACTTAGGGTAATTTATCCTAAACTGCCTATGTATTCTAAGGGTGTCCTAGAAATCAAGCCCAGAACGTAGTTCGACTGGCAAGAAGGTTTTTTCTTCTTGAAAAATTGATGATTGTTCTTCTTGTATGAAGCTAGCTGTGAATACAAGACTCATTTGTAGGCTGGGAGCCTCTTCTTACTGAGGTGGGACTCATGATGCAAGGTACGCGCGGGCTTGAACTTGGCTTGATCCATTTGTAGGCCGATAAATCTCTTCTTGTATGAAACTAGGCTGTGAATACAAGGCTCATTTGTAGGCTAGGAACCTCTTCTTGCTGAGGTGGGACTCATGATGCAAGGTACGCGCGGGCTTGAACCCGGCTTGATCCATTTATAGGCTAATAAACCTCTTCTTGTATGAAACTAGGCTATGAATATAAGGCTGATTTATAGGCAGAAACCTCTTCTTGTATGGAGCTAGGCTGTGAATACAAGGCTGGTTTGTAGGCTTGGAACCTCTTCTTGTATGGAGCTAGGCTGTGAATACAATGCTAGTTTGTAGCTGATAAACCTCTTCTTGTAAAGAGCTAGGCTGTGAATACAAGGCTGGTTTGTAGGCTTGGAACCTCTTCTTGTATGGAGCTAGGATGTGAATACAAGGCTGGTTGTACGAGCTTGGGCTTGGCTTTGATTTGTTTGGATGGAGGACTTGCTGTCTTTTCTTTGATTGAATTGAGGCTCTTTTGATTGAGATTCTGAGATTGATTTTCTGAATAAGCTAGGGCTCTGCATTTGATTCACTTATAGGCTGAGATTGACTTGATCTTTGAATGAGCTAGGGCTCTACATTTGATTCACTATTAGGCTGAGATTGATTTGAACTTTGGATGAGCTAGGGCTCTGCATTTAATTATGAAATGAGCAAGAACTCAGAATGTCACTTTTAGGGTGAGGAATTTGCTATTGATTCTGAAATGAGCAAGAACTCAGAAGGTCACTTATAGGGTGATATTGAATGACTCATCTTTGTAGTTCCTACCAACTTTGGACCTTCGGGGTTAAAAATTGGAATATCTTTCTTGGAAGCTCTATGGCTATGAACCTTCAGGAATGGAAACTAGAATATCCTTTTAAGTAGCTTTGTTGCTATGAACCTTTAGGATGCTCGAAAGTGACCCACACAGGAAGTTTTTGTTGACTTTGAACCTTTCGGGTTGAAATCTGACCCATCTTGGAAGTTTCTTGACTTTGAACCTATAGAGTGCTGGATATATTTGAAATGATGGTGAATTCCTTGGCAGTTTTCCAAGGTTTTTGCCCTATTTTATTGGTGAAGGCATAAAACATGGCATCAATGGAAATGGTGTCATGGACTTTGCTGGCATGATACCTAGATTTGAAATTTTCCATTTATGACCTGGTACTGCAAGTTTAACTCAATTTCAGCATAGTAGTGATGACTTGGTTGCTCCCTTGGAAGGGTTCCATGTAATTTGAAAGTGATGATTTTCTTCAGCCAACATTGGTGTTGTTGGATTTTGGATTGAAAGAAACTCTAACAAGGATTTTGGACAAGAATGAGGGGAGCTTGACAGTCTCTAACCAAAGTGATTTTATTGATTGACCTTGGTGATAAACTGTCGAGGGGCATCTGGTCAACTAAGTTCTTTGACTGTGCACTATGGTAAACCAAATTGGTAGAACAGCCAAGCTGCGATGAAAGGTGACATGGGTTTGACCCTTGATCTAGGCTCATGAAAAGCTCAGGGCTTTGCAACATTGTTGTTCCAATTTTGAAAGATGAATGAACCATGGTCCCAAAGTAGGCACGAGGAGCAAAGGATTCGAAGTGTTCCTTCAGAGAATTTGGTGGACCAAATCCTAACAGGTGAGCGACCACATTGGATTTTCTTCATCAATAGGATTGGGTGAACTGAGAAATTGGCAAAAACCAACTTGGATGGACCTACTTCTATTGACTAGGAAAGTTAATGACTTCAGACTAGACAATGGATCCTAGATGCAATGCTCATGATCCAGTTCAATTCCTCTATATAGGGTATATCTATGCCTCAGTGTCTGCATGTTGTGACAGACTGCTATTATAGTGTGCTAGGGGCAAGATAGAAGGAAACAGGCAATCTAACAGAGTTAGAACTAGGTTGAATCTGGATTGCATCAAGAATTTGACCATGCTTCTAAGGTCAAGGGAATATTGACAGATTGATTATAGAAAGTGAATTCTTAGATAAACCCTTCTTGAATCTTGAAAAAATGAGGGAGCTGATGATTTGATGAACTTGGCTGCATCCGTAACCAGGCCATGAGAATTTTCTCTCTCCCTAACGTGACAAAAGGATTTGAAGATAGAATTCTGTTGAAAAGCAATGCTATGGAGCCCAAAAGGCTAATAGATGATGGTTTGTTCAACTCCTCTAAGTATGATTCACTAGAGAGCAAGAGGGGTTCCTTTCTTTATGGAGGGTAGACTAGGTATGACATTTGTCTATATAAACCACTGAATTTTTCTATGAAGGGCCAATGAGGGCAATGCTTTAGAGTTGCATCAGGTCGCCTATCCCCGCTGAGGTATTATGGATTTCCCATTAAGGTTTCTTGGGTTGCTTTTCTTTGTTGAGGTTTCTTTTCTTCCCTTCATTTTTTTTTATTTTTTTCTTTGAATTTTCTTCTTTTTTTAATTTTTTAATTTTTAATTTTTTAAATTTTTAAATTTTTTTTGTAAACCCCATCTTGGGTTGAATAAAGAGTCCTAATATGGTGAGGATATTGCTAAAATTATGGTCCTATCTAATGGTCTAAAACCGTTAGGGGAAGTCCGAACGGCATGACTTTTATGACAAAGGGTAGCCTTGCCCCACTATTTAAGTTGACACCTACACGCATTGATAGGCTGGCAGCTATTTGAATCATCACTAAAAGCGACCTTAGGAAAATGCAGTCCCACACCAAAATTAAAAATGGTGTCGAATTATGTTTTCCTTCCTTGGAGATGTTCAAATGGAACAAGTGTCTCAACAAACTACGTGGAGATGCCAAATCAGTCGCGATCATATCTGGGCCTGAAACCTTTAAGTTTGTTGACAAGTATTGATGTTGAAGGTCCGAGAGGATTGATGTGAAACTGTCCACAAGGGTATACCATTAGGAGAGTGTTTGGTTGTTTATGTAGAATGGGTTTATCTTACCGATAAGATCCCATTTTATTGGTTTGAGAAATGAAGGACTTATAAGAACCTTGGGAAGCCGTCGGATGTAACGAACGACAGATGAGAGTTCCAGCCAGATTCATGAATTTGTACATAAAATGATGACATGATCACGAGATACAATGCCATAAAAACTGATAATCAAAAGAAGGGCTTGTGATATAGACTCCTTGGAAGGCCGTCGTATTGATGGACGGGAGAGAGAGTCTAATGCCGATGAGAAATCTTTCTCTGATGATGAAGAAGTGATGAGATCGTCTCTTGTAAAGGCGAGATGTAATTGGCCAAAATCAAAAGTTCGGTCCAACATGCTGTGAATCTCGAAGAACGATCGCACTTGCTATCAGGCTTTAATTGGAACTACCATCCTCTTGAAGGAGAGGGACAATTGGCTTACTGTCGAGCTCCAATGCCATTCAACATCTTACTATTTTCTTTTCTTTTCTTTTCTTTTTCCTCTTTTTTTTTTGGATGTGGAGGCCATATAATGCAGTGTTTCGCTTGATCGCAAAGTTGAATCATGACTTTCAATATTGGATTTGAATCTTCTTCTTCCAAACATTTCCAATCAGATAGAGCATCTTTGCCCCAGTTAGTACTCTAATCTTCTGTAAACTTTATGAACATTTGTGACTGCTCATCTAGATCTGATTTTATCTGAATGGTGAATCCGTATGCTATCCTCTGGAAGTTAATCATCA
Source organism: Protea cynaroides (assembly GCA_028583415.1). Classification (NCBI taxonomy): domain Eukaryota; kingdom Viridiplantae; phylum Streptophyta; class Magnoliopsida; order Proteales; family Proteaceae; genus Protea; species Protea cynaroides. The sequence continues at coordinate 7,446,854 of CM053267.1, read as the reverse complement.
CCTTCTGTCTGATGTGACTACCTCCCATTATTGATGTAGATAAAACATAGGCTTGAATTTTTTTTCCTTTTTTTTTTTGGTATTCCAATGACCTCATTCTTTGATTTTGGGATTGGTCATTCATCATGTATCTCTTGCTTGCAGATGATGTACTTTGTAAGAACTTTGAAATTTCTATCCTTTTGGTGGCACATATGTCCTCCACTCATTTGTATTGACTGACTGACCTGCTAATATGATCTGTTACTCTCTAATGCTTTCCTTGGAATCTTTTCATAGGTAGAACAAATGGCAGCTTCTCCAATACATGTTTCTTGAGAGTACTCTTGTGTCTCCCGATTGATCATTTAAAGCTTTCTCAGACGGGTTGGACCTTTCTTTCTCAAGAGACCAGGTGGCGTAGAAGTTCAAGAGATGGCTCATCATTTCAATCATCCTCAGAGTCAGAATTGACTGCGCACATAGAATATGAGGATGTATGAAATTGGGAGGAAATGTATGGAAGAGACAAAGCACAGAGTTTGAAATCCCAAATGGGGTGATTTTCGTTTACTTACAGGGCAGATTGGACTGGACTTGTCAACAAGCATATTAATCTTGGACCTAAACATGGATGACCTATTGAATACCGATAATAGAAAGTTGAAACAACTAGTTCGTCCAAGCGGCTCCAGTTGGGCATAACGCCTTCGACGACCACCTTCAGTCGTTGTGGGAATAAATCTTCCTTTAGACCTCTAATAGCAGGACTCATCATGCCCCTCTATCAATAGGTGCAAGATACCTACCTTTTAGGGTTCCATACAATTCTCTCCTTGTTTGTTTGTTTTTTTTTTTTTAGTTTGGGATCCATTCATAACCGGACTATTGTTTTTTAAGCTCAAGGTTACTCTGGTTTATGCCCCAGTTTGGGGTTCAGTGGATTCATCAATGGACCGCTTTTAGTTGAGTTCATAATCATTCTAGCCTGTGCCCCAACTTGGGGATCAAGGGGTATCGCCATTGCACTACACCATTTTTAAGTCCAAGATTAGACTAGTTTATGCCTCGGCTTAGGGGGTTCAATGGATTTCTTCATTAGACCACTCTTAGTTTGGGTCTAAGGTCAATTTGGTTCATGCCCCAGTTTAGGGCACAATGGCTTTCCTCATTGGACCACACTCAATTTGGGTCCAAGGTCAATCTGGTTCATGACCAGCTTAGGGCTCAATGGCTTTCCTCATTGGACCGCACTCAATTTGGGTCCAAGTTCAATCTGGTTTATGCCCAACTTAGGGCTCAAAGGCTTTCCTCATTGGACCGCACTCAATTTGGGTCCAAGTTCAATCCGGTTCATGCCCCAGTTCAGGGCTCGATGGCTTTCCTCATTGGACCGCACTCAATTTGGGTCCAAGGTCAATCTGATTCATGACCAACTTAGGGCTCGATGGCTTTCCTCATTGGATCGCACTCAATTTGGGTCCAAGGTCAATTTGGTTCATGCCCAACTTAGGGCTCAAAGGCTTTCCTCATTGAACCATACCCAATTCAGGCCCAAGGTCATCCGATTCATGCCCCAGTTTATGGGTTAAGAGTTTCATCATTAGACCATTCCCTAGCCGTGATTCTGGTTCCTATCCTAGCCTAGGGTACATTGGATCTCTTCTTTGGTCTAACCTACTGTTCGGAAAAATTTCATTCCTTCTCTTTGAATAATGAGAAATATGAGGGCGACTCTTTGGATTCGAGCATTTCCTTGGCCAATGGGGCAAAAATGCCCGTGATGGGATAGCACTGAAGTTTCATGGTTTCCTGATGACTCTAGAATCTGGAATTGATCTTTACTGACATACAATGAGGAATGCATCTCATTCGCCATTCCTGACGAGCAATCCTAACTTGTAGCACTGGGCTATGATGGACATGGATCGGACTCCAATTGACAGAGCCAGAGATTGATTTTGAATCGGTCTCCGATTGATAGAGACAAGGTTAACTTTGAACTGGTCTCCGATTAATAGAGATAGAGTTGACTTTGAACTGGTTTTCGATTAATATAGATCAGGATTGACTTTGAATTGGTCTCTGATTAATAGAGATCAAGAATGAGAGTCATGGACTGGGCTCTAATTGCTAGAGGCAAGGATTGCTTGAGTTGGGCTCCGATTGATAGAGGCCAAGGATGACAATCATGGATTGGACTCTAATTGCTAGAGATGATGGATTGATTGAGTTGAAATGACTAAAATTCTCTTCAATTCCTTCATGAAATGGAACATGGACCAGAGGTAATGGTTGAACATGCCTAGAGGCTAACTCATGCTCACATTGAGTTCATATGAATGGAACCTTTCTTAGTTCCAACATGAATCGAAACCAGAACTGGAGTTGACGGTTGGACAAGCCTAGGGGCTAATTAAATTCAAATGAATGAAACTCTTCTTAGTTCCAACATGAATCAGAACTTGAACCACAGTTGATGGTTGGATAAGCCTAGTGGCCAAATGAATTCAGATGAATGTGACTCTTCTTAATTACAAAATGAATCAGAACCTGAACCAAAGTTGATGGTTGGACAGGCCTAGTGGCTGATTGAATTCAGATGAATGGAACTCTTCTTAGTTCCAACATGATTCAGAACCCTAACCAAAGTTGATGGCTGGCCAATGGAACTCTTCTTAGTTCCAACATGAATCAGAATCCTTACCAAAGTTGATGGTTGGATAAGCCTAGTGGCTAATTGAATTCAGATGAATGGAACTTTTCCTAGTTCCGACATGAATCAGAACCCTAACCAAAGTTGATGGTTGGATAGGCCTAGTGGCTAATTAAATTCAGATGAATGGAACTTTTCCTAGTTTTGACATGAATCAGAACCCTAACCAAAGTTGATGGTTGGATAAGCCTAGTAGCTAATTGAATTCAGATGAATGGAGCTTTTCCTAGTTTCGACATGAATCAGAACCCTAACCAAAGTTGATGGTTGGATAAGCCTAGTGGCTAATTGAATTCAGATGAATAGAACTTTTCCTAGTTTCGACATGAATCAGAACCCTAACCAAAGTTGATGGTTGGATAAGCCTAGTGGCTAATTGAATTCAGATGAATGGAACTTTTCCTAGTTTCGACATGAATCCGAACCCTAACCAAAGTTGATGGTTAGATAAGTCTAGTGGCTAATTGAATTCAGATGAATGGAACTTTTCCTAGTTTCGACATGAATCAGAACCTAAACAGGAGGCGAAGGGTGAAAAAGCCTAGGGGCAGAATGCCTTCTCCATTTTAACATGATCTGGGAGTAATGATTGACCGTGCCTAGGGGTTAAACCTTTCTTCAGTTCTGAGATAAACCAGAAATGGTGGTTGAATCTTGGATTGAATACTTTTTTGATTCTGAGATGAACTGGATGTGATTGAATCTAGCTAGGGCTGAATCTTTCCTTAAATTGGATGAACCGAAACGATGATTGGATTTGCCTAGGGGCTGAATCTTTCCTTAATTCAAAGGTGAATCAGGAAGGGTGATTGCACTTACCTAAGGGCTAAATCTCTCCTTAAGTCAGAGGTGAATCGAGAACAGTGATTGGATTTGCCAAGGGATTGAAATTCTCCTTAATTCAGAGGTGAATGGAGAATGGTGATTTGATTTTCCTAGGGACTGAATCTCTTCTTAATTCTGAGATGAATTGAGAATAGTGATTGGATTTTCCTAGGGACTGAATCTCTCCTTAATTCAGAGGTGAATGGAGAATGGTGATTTGATTTTCCTAGGGACTGAATCTCTCCTTAATTCTGAGATGAATTGAGAACAGTGATTGGATTTGCCTAAGGGCTGAATCTTTCCTTAATTCAGAGATGAATTGCGAACTAATGATTGGATTTACCTAGGGACTGAATCTTTCCTTAATTCTGAGGTACATTAAGAACAGTGATTGGATTTGCCTAGGGGCTGAATCTTTCCTTAATTCAAAGATGAACCGAGAACTATGATTGGATTTGCCTAGGGGCTAAATCTTTCCTTAATTCTGAGGTACATTGAGAACAATGATTGGATTTGCCTAGGGGCTAAATCTCTTCTTATTTCAGAGGTGAATGGAGAATGGTGATTTAATTTGCCTAGGGACTAAATCCCTCCATAATTCTAAAATGAATTGAGAACAATGATTGGATTTGCCTAGGGGCTGAATCTTTCCTTAATTTAGAGATGAATCGAGAACTATGATTGGATTTGCCTAGGGACTAAATCTTTTCTTAATTCTGAGGTACATTGAGAACAGTGATTGGATTTTTCTAGGGGCTAAAACTCTCCTTGATTATGAGATGAACTTAATATGATATTTGACTAAGCCCAAGGACTAACTGTACAGGAATAGTAAACTTTTTCGAGTATAGCTGCTTGTCGCTGCCTAAACTGAATGCTCTATTAGACCAAATTGGCTGAGTTACTGATTGTGTTCCCAAATCTGGTTGCCTTCTTTCTTTTAAAATTTGATGTTCAATAAAGATCTAGATTCATGACTTCCATTGATTCATTTAGAAAGATAACATGGATGGATCTCAAGGTGGGAGATCAAGACAATTCCCTAGTTGTAGGGGTCTCTCACCCTAAAAGGGTGGATATGGTTACAGATTGATTCTTTTTTCTAAAGGCATTAAAATCCAATGGAGAAATATCAAGATTCTAGACATCTAGAGGAGTGGAAGAAGTTACATGCACAATCAAAGATGACTTAACCAAACAAAGTTAGCTCCCTCATAAGGGCGATTGGGTAAACATTATCCGAGTCAATTTAGTTGAATTTGGTTAAGCCATGTATTCGGTCTTGGGACCTCGTGATTCCAAAAATGGATAATCAGTGGTACCAAGGTCTGGCCACTTGGGTTAACGAATTCAATTAAATTGAAATGGATACATTAATCCATCGTCCTTATTAGGGATGGTTAGCAAAAGTGGTTCATGGAGGAACAAACTAGTAAATTTCTTCTTGACCATGGTATCTATGTCTTGACAGGGATTTTTTGCTCGTTTTTCGAAATCAATGTGTTAGCAATGAGAGGTTCGACACATCGAGCTTACTTAATGGAGGGTGCATAGTGACCGTCTACTATGATGTAGAACAGGTGTATACATACCTCATACTCCCAATGGGTGAGAGTTCAAGATGCTCATCGTGTAGATTCTAACATGTTGACCAATCGAGGACAAAAACAGGCAGAATTTCGACGTCTCGAGCATGAATGTCATAGTTAAGTAGATTTTACTGGGTCGGTTAGGGGATGAATAAAAAATAACAAACATTGGGCTATAATCTAGGTTAGGATAGAAAAGGCCACCTTGACAAGGACGGGGTAACCTATCACCGAATGCACGATGACTAATGGGCCCCCAATCCCTTTATATACTATGTTGCAAGAATCAAGCGATGTGGAGTAGCATAACGTATTCCCAGGCAGACCCAAGAAATGTTCGTTAGAGGCTACTCGCCGATCGTGATCTCACAAAGTACAGGCCAATGTTGTGTGTTTCACCTAGCGGGCTGCCCCATATGCATGGGACCCGATTCAGCTACTCGCACGAATGTGTGACTGAACCCATTCCACCCAAAACAATATCATACAAGCATAAATATAGTATCCTAAGAGCTAGCTGTAAGACCTGTATCGAACTAACCAGTCTTACCACCTTGTACCAGGTTTACCTATCATGTTCGAGCCAAGTGGACCAAGTGCGTGAAGAAACCACAAGACCAGGTATGAAATTTAACTCAAAAACAGTCAAATATGAGTGTGTGGTTGCATGCCTAAATAGGTATGACCGACCCCACCTCAAAAGAGTCCAACCCATGACTTTTGGTCGTGGGGTCGGATGTTTTAAAAACATAGGGTCTACGGATTCTGCGACCCTACATTCAACCCCACGGAAACAGTCAAAAACTGAAAATAGGAAACCTTCCTAATCCGAAAGGGTTCTTTCCTAAACTCATTGGGGAATATTATGGAGGGTTTTCTTTATAAATATGACGTCCCTTAGCCTCTTTCACTCCTTTAGAACCCTAATTGAAAGTGAGAGAGAGAGAAGAGAAGGAAGAGAAGGAGTATTGAAGAAGAAAACCAAGGAAGAGGAAAGTTCAGAGAAAACTCTGAATCTCAGCAAACCTAAGATATGAACCTAATTCCCTACATGAATTAAGAGCCTAGAATAGTTCATGAAGAAGATAGGATTTAAGAAAAACCCAAATCATCCATCAATGGAAAAATTCCAAGAGAATCCGTGGAGGAAGTCATTGTGGACAATGGATGGTGTATAAAATTATAGTTTTGAGCCATAGAATGATCATAGGAAGGACCATGATCGTAAGTCAAAGGATTCAAACACGAAGGAATGGACTTAAGAGTGAAAGGTCGACCATGAACACGTATGGTCGCATGTAGGGTCGCATGATATCCGACCCTACGAGACCCACATGTTCGACCACAGGCCCTCGGGAAGTTCCAGGGAGGGTGTGGTCGCACGTAGGGTCGAAGTATGTCCGACCCCACCTGCGACCCTACACCCTGTGGTTGCAGAAACTGAGACCCCAGGTGCTACCCCACCTACGACCCCTCAGCTTCTGTTGGTCTAAACTTAAGGAAATTAATTCTAATTAAAATCTATAAACTTGATTAGGTTTTTCAGTGATTTAAAAGTGATCATAAAGCTTGGACGAAGATCTACGATCAATCAAAGGTGAGGGAACAAGACCTAAACTAATTGGCTAATAATAAACTATTTTTATTTATTGAGTCCAATGCTATGAATGATTCTATGCTTGTATACGTGTATTGTGCATTTCGCATGTCATCCAATATTCCTGCTATTGATGTTCATGCATATTTAATTCTGTTTATTTATAACATGATGATGATGATGATGCTAGGAATAGGCATGTGAATGTATGTGTGTGGTTAGTATACTTGATGCGAGTGGAGCATCAGGGGGAGGACATGACACTGTGGTTAATCCTGGTCACCAGACTCTAGATCTATTTCTACTCAAGTCTTGTCCACTGACATCGTCGTATCGCCATTACTTTAGCAGAACTATTACGTCATAGGGCATCAGGGAAGGTGGTCTCGGACCGTGTAGTCTCTGACTCTGCCGGGGGGCCTTAGCTCTATCTCTATGGACGTATTGAGGGATGCTGGGGTGAGGCCTTGGATACATTATTTGACATTAGGATTGGTTAGTTGCGAGCCCAGTTTGCAAGCCCTCGCCAATAGGGGCTTACATGTTGGTATGGGTAGGGCATCAAGGGAAGTGTGATGCGGTGCAGTCCTAAGCAGTTTAGCTCTATCCCTATTCCATGGTGGGTGCATGTGGGATGGCAATGGTGTTTGATCCATTGGGTGGCTTCACACACTCGTGTATAGAGGTGCGACGGCCACCTATCTTTTCTATTGCACATTGTAAACTTATGAACCAGACCAAAGATATGAATTGAATGCATGCATATGTTTGTTGTATTATTTTGTTTGTTCACTGAGCCGTGATGTGTGCTCACCCTTTCGACGTCGAATATTTTTAGTTGATGATGCAGGTACTACCATGGAAGACTATATGAATGCTCTGATGTAAAGACATGCTGCGACGATGGATGCAGAAGCTATGATGGAGTCGCATGATTCGTCGTGCGAGTGCAACTCATGCGTCTTTGATTAGATTTATTAGTTAAATTATTCAGAAAATATAATTGATTAATTTATTTTATTTTATGTCTTAGTCATTTGAAGATAATTGGATAGTTTATTTATGTTATTATCTTTAGATTCTCAGTTCATTAAATATTAAAGACTTCCGCTATTGTGTATTTATTCTGATTATGGTTGTGGATGTGTATGGTTTAAGTAAAAAGGACACAGCCTATTCGAGATCCTGGTTGAACCATTGGATCATAGATGGTTCATCTCACCATTCTGGTTGGTACGGAATTGGGGTGTGACACTAGCATCCAATTTAAACAAGGAAAATTTTCATTTAGGAGTTTGATGTTTGCTCCCCAGCGGAGTCGCCACTGTGAGGACAAAGATGGATTGTTTTGGAAGTCCCCACCTAGATTAAGGACTAGGACCTTAAAAATGTGAAATCTTACCCTAAGGTAAAACTTCGATTGACTCATGACCCTTAGATCGAATTTCTGGTCCATCAGGGATTGAGTAAGCATCAGGTTACGGTTATGGGAAGGGATTAGGCACCCAAACCGCCCGATCGAAATCGATCTCCAATACCTTTCCTATGCTAGACTCTATCTATTAAACCGAACCAAACCAAGTGGTTTGATATTATTGAACCAAATCTGTATCCATCCGATTACCTACGTATCACAGAATTATTCTGAAAATCAGGTTCACCATCGTAGTTCAGGTGTGATTAAAGTTTATGGTTGTGATTTATGCTTGTGCATGATTAAGTTCATTGTTCAAGTTGAAGTTTATACTTGAAAGGCTGAGAAACCCTATGGGTTAAGATCTGGATAGTCCATACGAAGTGATAGATCGTCCTAGTGGATCTAAAAATGGATAACCTTTTTTGGGTTTGAATGTGCATAACCTTATTTTGGTCAAAATGGATAATCCTTTCTGGGTTGAAATGTGGATAACCCTATTTGGGTCAAAATATGGATGGATATCCTGGTGGATCTATGGATAGTCCGAGTGGACTAAGGTGTGGATCTGAATTTGGGATTCTCCCAAATAGCCTACGTGTCCTAGGGTTTGTCTTAGGAATCAGAATCCGCGTAGTTCGAAAATGGCTGAAATAACCTGTTCTAGGTTTAGGATTGAGAACCTATTCTAGGTTTAGGGTTGAGAACCTATTCTAGGTTTATGATATGCTGAGGGGCAGAAATCGCCCTGAGCTACCCTTTTCATCCTAAGTTTTAATTTTAGAAGGTTTGGCAAAGCATTCTCTTTCTTTATTAAGATTTTTTTATTTCCCATTATGCCCTTCCCAAGAATGTGGGTGCCTAAATGCACGTCCCCACGCTTAGATTGTCTTCTAATGTGTGCATATACATGGCAGTTCAACTAGGGTGTTGCAAAAAATGAAGTTATTGCCACAAATAGAATATTCTATCTAAGCATGGCATGTATAATGTTTATGGTAGCTAACACAACATATAGTAAGATTATGAAAATCTCCCTAACATGGCATATGATACCATAAAAATTTATTCAAACATGGTAAAACTTAATATGCTATATTCTAAGCATGACAAGTCTAAACATGGCATGTCTAAATATGATAATTATCAAGATATTACTTAATATGGTAAAAAAATCTATTTATTCTACCAAATATAGCAACACATGGATATAACAAACATGATATGTTCACAATCCAAACAAAGCATGTGAATACTCTAAATGTGGCCATTTATCCAAATATGTCATGTGGATACTCTAAATGTAGCAAGTATGCAATCAAATATAGTAGAATTCACCAAATCACTCAAACAATAAATTTTACAATAAATGAAATTTCAATGAAATCTTTCTGAAAAATTCAAAATTATCAAAAAAAACATATGTTCAAAAAGTTCTTTGAAAATATTGTAACTTTTATGAAGACACTTGGAATGAATAATGACTCAAAAATGTCAAAATTGTGACACAAAGTTTCAAGTATTGCACAAACTAGGAACTAATTCAAATTCTATTACATTACACCAAAATGATCATAAGTAAGTCTTCTGTAACTCAAATTAAACCTTATTTTTTTCACAGAAAGACGACTTGACATGCTACATTTCATCTGAAGGAATCGAATCCCAACAGAGGATGAAATCAGGTCAAATTAATGCCACAAGACCGGATATGTGCATTAGTCAAATCTATTCTAGATTATTGACCTGTTGCACCATAAATTCCGTATAAAATCCCATACTTTATGAAAATTAAATCCAAACATATGTCCATGTAGATAATTGATAGATCTAAAATTTCATAAGAAAAATAAGTGAAAATAGAACATTCTCATTGGGAAAAAGATACTTTTCAATCATGCCAAGCAGTATATCCTAACAGATTCAAAAATATAGCACTATGCACTTCAAAATCAATATCAATTCAATGAACATTTGAAAAAATCCTAAACTAGTGCCATTTTTTATAATACTTCCATATATAAAAAATTCATATGAAGTTTTTTTTTTGATTATGACCGTAAAATCCTTTTCTAGAGACTTTCTAATAGGGGATTGCATTATACCCGAGTAAGGCATCAATGTCAAAGAAGAATTATTTTGATAGACTTTCCCAATTTCAAATGGAACAAAATTTCTAGGGGAGTCTTCCAACATATCAGAGAGAATCCCATAAAACTTTGGGCTTCAAAATCTAAACAAAACCACATGAGATGCACGTCCCAAATTTGGATCCTAAATCTAGAAATTTCAGATTAGAAATCTACTTTGTAAAGTTTATCAAAAACATCAAACATCATCATATAGCACTCAAATCTTCATCATTGAATAGTTTAAATAAATTATCATACATAAAAAAATATTAGACATGAGCATCTTAACATCAACATGCATGCAATATGGCATTCCTGATCGAGATTTATTGAAAATAAGCTTTTTCAAGCAAAATCAATTCAGACCGTCTAAAGACCACTAAATTCATTTTAGGGTACCAACCTTCTGCTCAAGTGGAGCGAAACCTTTGATGTAGGATTTTTTGGAGATCGTATCAAGATTTCTGAAGGTGAATCCTCATTCTCCTCTTCTTTGCTCCTTTCTCTCTTCTCTCTCTCTTTCATGTTTTCTCTTTTTTTTTTCTTTCCTCTTCTTCTTCTCTCTTCTTTTTCTCTCGGCTTCTCTTTCTCACGTTTTTGCTTCCTTCTGGAAAAAAAAAACCCCTCTCTCTTTCTCTTGGCTTTTTTATCCTCTCCTCTCCTCTTCTAGAAGATCCCTTCTTTCCTTTTCTTCTTCTTCTTCTAGAAAATCCCTTCGTTCCTTTTCTTCTTCTTTCCTTTCTTCTCTTCCTTCCCCACGTTTTTTTTCTTTTCTTCTTTTCTAGAAAACCCCTTCTCTCTTTCCTTTTCTCTTCCTTCCTCCTTCTCTTCTTTCCTTTTCCTTTTTCTCTTCCTTCCTCTTTCTCTTCCTTCCACGTTTTTTCTTCTTCTTTTCTTTCCTTTTCTCCTTTCTTCTTCTAGAAAATCCCTTCTTTCCTTTCCTTCTTCTTTCCTTTTTCTCTTCCTTCCTCTTTCTTCTTCTACGTTTTTTCTTCTTCTTTTCTTTCCTTTTCTTCTTTCTTTTTCTAGAAAATCCCTTCTTTCCTTTTCTAATTCTTTCCTTCTTCTCTTCCTTACTCTTTCTCCTTCTTCTCCACGTTTTTTTTCTTCCTTTCTTTCATTTTTTTGGCTTCTTCTCTTCTCTCTCTCTTCCTCTTCTTCTTCTCGGCTTCTCTCATTCTTTCCTATAAAATATATATATATATATATATACATGCATATGGGCTGGCGTGACTTGATCCGGATTGGTCTGAGCTGGGCTAGGCTGAGTTGGACTAAGTTGGGTTGAGCTGGTTTGGACCAAGTTGACTTCTTCTATCATTTCGTAGTCTATTTCTGCCACCATTCCACATGGAATTTTTCGATAGCCTCTATTCCAAATTTTATACGTTCATTTTGTAGAACACTAAAAATGAGGAATATTGGAACTTGAATCACCTCATTTGGAAACAAAATGGTCAACTTATGAATTTCTGAAGTTTAAGTAGACCAATTATTGATAATTTGGCTAATCGTTCTGCATGGGATCCTTCAGAGACTTCTGCCTGAAATCCTTTACGTCCACTTTGTAGAGTACTAAAAATGGAACATATTGAAACTGAAATCACCTGATTTGGATGTAGGGTGATCAAAATATGAATTTTCGAAGATTAAACGATCATTTCGAAATGTAATTTTGATGTAATTTTGCATGAGACTCTTCGGAGACTTTTGTACCAAATTTTCACGTCAACTTTGTAGAACATCACAAATGCAGAATAATGGCCTTTGAATCATCTGAATCTGATGTAAAATGACAAAGATATGAAGCTTTGAAGTTCTATCGATAATTTTGCATAAAAGCTTACATGGGGCCCACCGGTGACCTTTGCCTAGGATTTTTCACGTCCACTTTGAAGAGGACTGAAAATAAGGAAAATTGGCCTTTGAATCATCTGATTCCGATATCAGATGACCAAGATATGATGATTTGAAGTTTAAATGATAATGCATGCATCATACGATATTTACGTAAATGCCCTTGCACTTTCAAACTGTGATATCTTCCTTGTTTGATGTTAGAATTTGATGATTCTGGTTTCATTTTGAAGATAATTTCACGATCTATACATCCAAGTAGGTAATAGCCTATGACCCTGCTGTGGGGCTCATTAAAGAATCACAAACCTTTGGGTTAATTGCCGAAAACCTGCCATATGGATTCACTTATGCTGAGGGTAGCAAAAATGGGGTGCTTACACCACCCAGGATCCCACAAAAAGCTGTGTCACCCGAGTTCGACATGAAACACGAGTAAAAACCACAATAATTTACCAAATCAAGAGTGTATAAATATGCAATGGAAGACTTAAATAGAGGAATATGGTATGATGTCATCTACATGAAAATAATTACAATAGTTGTCCATTATTTGCTCCATTACAAGGGTAACTCAAAACATAATACTTTTCCTTTACAACCAACATGTACAGGTATACTCATTTGTATAAGGAAACAAAAAGAATAGTACTACGTCGACTCGAGGCTACAGTCACGGCCCCCCATAGGCACAGGCAAGGCACTGACACCAATCCCCATGGTACTCCTCGGGAAAAACCTCAGATCTGGCCACGCTAGCCACTAGCACAGTGGGACTATCAAGATACTCCGATAATGGCACATCACTTGTAGGTACATCTAATACAACAACACCTTATAGGGTAAGAAAAATACAGCTTAGTGAGGAAAACATACATATAATCACACAAATGCATGCTTCACTGTTATTTAGGTCTGGCTATGATCTGCTAAAGGTATCTGGGACTCACTACACTACCTCGGGCATCATACCCTCGAATCCGAGGAAAGGCATAGGGCATCACCACCACAGTCCGAGTATTGTGGGAACCTATAACCTACAAGCGACACACAAGATGGCCTCGCCACCAACTGTGCTCGTACCCCATTTAATAGGCTCCTTCCTAGGCGCTGGGTCCCAACCCACTACCCCTTCCCTCTTGCTAGCACATCAATAACCGAGGGGAATGAACCTATGCCAGCACGTCAACCCCTAATGGCAAGTATCGCAGTCATGGGGTCTACATGTTTTACTAACCATGGTAATCTAGATGGCAAAGTAGGTTTACATATATGCCCATGGGCTGGACCCCAGCTAGGACTCCCTACTCTAGTACCTCGAGCATCATATCCTTCATTAGGATCACAGCCGGAGAACACCCCAGCTAAGACTCGCTACCCCGTCCCTTTGGCATTGCAGTTTCGCTAGGATAATTGTCCCCTGGCCTAGCCACGGTACCTATGCTTCGGTCCCCACACTCCATTCAAGTCACAATCACAACCACAATCCAACATTTAACGTCATTCATAATTATGCAATATTCATGCTCAAACAAAATAGTTCATGTCATGACATATGAATTATAATAGATCAATATAAGTATTAATACATGGTATGAAGAAACATCAAAATAAACCAAGCTCTGGATCCCTCACCTGATGACGACTCTAGTCAACTATGATAATACACTAATACCACTTCTTGGAACCTACTGTTTACTGCCTATTAAATACATAGAGTCAGTGACGTAGCCATGATTATTCTTGAGCGGCTCTCCTATAACCTCGGGACATACGCATGTTTTAAAATATTCTATGAGTCCGATTATTATGTTAGGAATATACATCACATCCCAAATTTTTTTTTTGGAGAGTCAACCGGAAAAAGCAAGTCCTTAAGTAGTGCTCCGGGTGACTTCTTCCGATCCATCGCAGAGGGTTCCCAGTGAATGCACTGTGATGACCGATAGCATGATCAGAAGTAATACTTCAGGGATTTCTTCCAGTCTTCAGCTGCTAAACCCAGAAGTACTCTGCCTCCGATCCCACTTCTGGGTTACTAGGGTAAGGAGATTAGATGACCGAAAAAAGTTTGTTTGGATGTATTAGTTCTGGTAACTTCTTCTGATCCATCCCAGAGGTTTTCCAATGATCCCATAGCTCCTAACAGAAGGATATTCGAAAGAAAACATTTTTAGGTCTACTTCCGGTACTAGTCTGCCTGCGAGTCAATGGGGGGGGGGTTAGCATGATTTCTCTTGGGGTTCCCCATCCCAAGACTAAATAAACTAAAGAGAGGGTGGGAAAACAGTCCCCAAGGGCCCAAAGCTTAGTCAAACATTCATCCCCCTTATTGGAGGTGATAAGCAATATGCCTTAGGTCCCATACTATTCTTGTGATGTTGATACATGTATTATGTTTTAAGTGAAAATGGGAAAACCCCTGCCCATCCCCCAACCTTCAAGGAAACTAATGGCTAGGTTCACAATCCCATACGGATTCATTTAGTTGGTACTTTCTTGTATAGTCCGAGCTTCGCGGTCCTCTTTAATGCACAACCACCCCTCCCAATGGTGGTTGGGGGTTGAAGAAGAAAAAGGTGGAAGAAACCTTTGGTGGAGATGTTCTAGTGCTTCAAGGCTCACCAACTCATGGACTTGCAACTGAAAGGAGTTAATAGCTCAACCTAGCCTTTTATATTTGTCCAACTAGGTCTCATTTGCCACAAATTCTAGGTTTCGCAAATACACCAGAAGAAGAAGGATCTTGAAGTAATACTTCAGACACTTCTTCCAGTTGAGCTTATTCATGTCCAAGACATCAGAAGAAGTAGGTGTAAGCATCCCATTTTTGCCTCCTTCAGCATAAGTGAACCAATATGGTAGGTTTTTGGCCTTTAACCCAAAGGTTGGTGATTCTATAATGAACCCCACTATAGGGTCATTTGATATTACCTACTTGGATGAATAGGTCGTGAAATTATCTTCGAAATAAGACCAGAATCATCAAATTCTGATGTCAAACAAGGAAGATATCGTAGTTTGAAAGTACAAGGGCATTTACATAATTATTGTATCATGCATGCATTATCATTCAAACTTCAAGACATCATATCTTGGTCATCTGATACTGGAATCAGATGATTCAAAGGTTAATATTCCTTATTTTCAGTCCTCTTCAAAGTGAACATGAAAAATCCCGGGTAGAAGTCACTAGTGGGTCCCATGCAAGCATTCATGCAAAATTATCGTTAGAAATTCAAAGCTTCATATCTTTGTTGTTCTACATCGGAATCAGATGATTCAAAGGCAAATATTCCTTACTTTCAGTCCTCTTCAAAGTGGACGTAAAAAAAATCTTGGGTAGAAGTCTCCGAAGGATCCCATGCAGAATGGTTAGCCCAATTATTAATAATTGGCTTGCTTAAACTTTAGAAATTCATAAGTTGGCCATTTCATTTCCAAATGAGATGATTCAAATTCCAATATTCCTCATTTTAATGTTCTACAAAGTGAACATAGACAATTTAGAAAAGATGCTATCGGAAAATTCTATATGGAAGGGTGACAGAAATGGACTATGAAATGTCAACTTTAGTCCAAACCAGTTTAATTCAGCTTAGTCTAACTTTGCCTGGCCCAGTCCAGACCAATCCAGATCAAGTTATGTCAGTCATATGCATGCATTCCTTTTATATGTGTATAATGTATAATATATTATTGTACATAATATATATATATATATATATATATATATATATATATATATATATATATATATATATATATATATATATATATATATATATATATATATATATTTTATGGATATATTATATGTATTAACACATTTATATATATATATATATATATGTATACATATATATTATAGGAAAGAGAGAGGAAAGTGTGGCCGTGGGAAGAGAGAGGATAGAGAGGCCATAGGAAAGAGAATGTGAGAAATAAAAAAGAAAAGAGAGAGAAATAAAAGAAAAAAAAGAAAAAAAAAGAAAAAAGAAGATTCCCCTTCACGTTTTCTAGAAAGAAAACATGAAAGAGAGAGGGAGAAAGAAAAAAAAAAGGAAGGAAAGAGGAAGGAAAAAAAAAGAAAAAAGAAAAAAAAGAAATAAAAAAGGAAATGCTTTCTATGAAAGAAAACGTGAAAAGAGAGGGAGAAAGAAAAAAAGGAAGGAAAAGAAGGAAGATGAAAAGGAAAGTAGAAAGAAAGGAAAGAGAGAAGGAATTTTCTAGAAGAAGGAAAGAGAGAAAGGAAAGAGATAAGGGATTTTCTAGAAGAAGAAGGAGAAAAAGGAGAGAAAGGAAGAAGAAAAAACGTGGGAAGGAAGAAAAGAAAGGAAAAAAAGAAAAATGGAAAGAAAGGATTTTCTAGAAGAAAAAAAAGAAGAAAAGGAAGGAAGAGAGAAGAAGTAAAGAGGAAGAGAGGATTTTCTAGAAGATGGAGAGAGGGAAAACGTGTGGAATAGAGAGGGAGAAGAGAAAAGGGAAGGAAGTGAAGAAAGGAAAGAAGAAAAAAGGAAGAGAAAAAGATTTTCTAGAAAAAGAAGAAAGGAAAAAAGGATCTTCTAAAAGAGGAGAGAAAAAGTATAAATAGGCAAGAGAAGAGAGAGGAGACTCTCTTTTTCCAGACCATAGAGAGAGAGGACGTGATAGAGAGAGGAGGACGTGAGTGAGAGAGAGAAAACGTGAGAGAGGGAGAAAGAAAGAGAGAAAAAAAAAGAAAAGAAAGAAAAGAGAAGAAGAAATGAGAGAAAGAGAGGAGAGAGAGAAGCAGAAGAGAGGAGAAGGAGGATTCACATTCAAAGGGGGTTGATACAACCTCCAATCACCCTTCAACGACGGTTGTGCTCGATTTGAGCACAAGGTTAGTACTCTAAACAAATTTAGAGGTTGTTAGAATGCTCGAATGCCAATTTTGCTTGAAAAAGGCTAATTTTCATGAAATCTCAATCATAAATGCTCTATTACATGTTTGTTAATGTTAGGATGCCTATGTTTAACATTTTTCATGAATCATAATTTGTCTAAGCTATTCAATGATGAATTTTTGAATGATATACAATGATGTTGGATGTTTTTTGCAAATTTCATAAAGTGGTTTTCTGATCTGAAAATTCTAGATTTAGGATTCAAACTTAGGACGTACATCACATGTATTTCTTCTAAGATTTTCAAGTCAAAATGTTTATGGGAGTCTCTCTGATATATTAGAAGACTACCCTAAAAGTTTCATTTCATTTGAAATTAGGAAAATATATCAAAAAATTTGTCTTTGACATTGCTGTTTTTCTCGGATGTAATGCAATCCTCCATCAGAAAGTCTCTAGACAAAGGTCTTATGGCCATAATCAGAAAATCCACTTAATATGAACTTTTTAGAAGACATAAAAGTCTTCTAAAAAATGACACTAGTTTCGTATTTTTTTAATTTTTTTTGAATTGATATCAGTTTTTAAGTGCATAGTGCTCTGATTTTGAATCTATCATGATGTACTGATTTGCATGATTGAAAAGAGTCATTTTTCACAAAGAAAATATACTGTTTTAAATTGTTTTTCTTCATGAAATTTTAGATCAGACAGTTATCTACATAGACATATATCTGTATTTAATTTTCATTAATAATAAAATTTTATTTGGAATTTTTTGGTTTAACTGGTCAAAAATCTGGAACAGATTTGACCAGTGCACATGTCCGATCTTAGGGCATATCTTTGACTTGCTTTTGCTCTCTATTATGATTCAACTCCTTCATATGAAATATAATATATTAAGTCATATGTCTACAAAAAAAAAATTGAGTTTGATTTGAGTTACAGAAGACCTACTTATGGTCATTCTTGTGTAATGTGACAAAATCTGAATCCAGTTCATAGCTTTGTCTATTATCTGAAACCTTGTGTCACATTATTGACAATTTTGAGTCATTAATCTTTCCAATTGTCTTCATAAAAATTATAATTTTTTAAAGAACATTGAACATATGTTTTTTTTTATTCATTTTTTATTTTTCAAAAAAAAGGTTTCATTGATATCTCATTCATTGTAACATGCAAAATGGTTGTTTGAGCAAATTCTATCATATTTGGATAAATGACTATATTTGGAGCATTCATATGCTTTGTTTGGATTGTGCATACCATATTTGCCATATTCCATGCGTTGCTATATTTGGTAGAATAAATATTTTTTTACCATATTTAGCAAAATCTTAATTTCTTACCACTTTTAAGTCTTACTATGCTTAGAAAATAACATATAAGATCATTTCTTTTTTGAAAAATTCATGTCATATATGCATTCTATGATTGGTACTTACCATATTGATATATAGATGCATATTAGATCTTGCCATATTAGATCTTGCTATATTAGATCTTGCCATCTTAGATCTTGCCATATTAAATCTTGCCATATTAGATCTTGCCATATTAGATCTTGTCATATTAAATCTTGCCATGCTTAGATCTTGCCATGCTTAGATCTTACCATATTAGGTTCTTGCCTTATATGCAATATATGCCATATTAGGGAGATTTTCATAATCTGACTATATGATATGATAGTTACCATAAATATCATACATACCATGCTTAGAATATTCCTTTTTTGGCAATAATTTAATTTATGATGCACCCTAGTTGAACTGCCATATCTGTACACCTAGCAAGCATATTAGGTCTGGGGACGTGCATTTAGGCCCCCACATTCTTAGGAAGGGCATAATGGAAATAATGAAATTCTTAATAAAGAAAGAGAATGTTTTGCCAAACCTTCCAAAATTAGTATTCAGGATGAAAAGGGTAACTCGGGATGATTTTCACCTCTCAGTAAACCTTAAACCTAGAATAGGTTCTCAATCCTAAACCTAGAATAGGTTTTCAATCCTAAACCTAGAATAGGTTCTCACATTCTAACCTAGAACATGTTATCATTTTCCAAACTATGCGGATTCTGATTCCTAGGGCAAACCCTAGGATATGTAGGCTATTTGGGAGAATCCCAAATTTGGATCCACATCTTAGTCCACTTGGACTATCCATAGAT
Organism: Protea cynaroides; assembly: GCA_028583415.1. Lineage (NCBI taxonomy): Eukaryota > Viridiplantae > Streptophyta > Magnoliopsida > Proteales > Proteaceae > Protea > Protea cynaroides. Next base: position 7,427,701 of record CM053267.1, on the reverse strand, counting down.
CCACTAGGATATTTATCCACATTTCAACCCAAATAGGATTATCTACATTCTAACTCATAATGGGTTATCCATATTTTGACCCAAATAGGGTTATTCATAGATCCACTAGGACTATCTATCAGTCCACATGGACTATCCAGATCCTAACTCATAGGGTTTCTCATCCATTCAAGCATAAACTTCAATTTGAACAAAGAACTTAATCGTGCACAAGCATAAATCACAATCATAAACATTAATCACACCTGAACTACGATGGTGAACCTAATTTTCAGAATAAATCCGTAATACATAGGCAATCTGATGGATACAAATTCGGTTTAATGATATCAAACCACTTGATTTGGTTCGGTTTAACAAATAGAGTCTAGCATAGGAAAGGTATAGGAGATCGATTTCGATCGGGCGATTTGGGTGCCTAACCCCTTCCCATAACCGTAACCTGACGCTTACCCAATCTCTGATGGATCAAAAATCCAATCTAAGGGTCATGAGTCAATCGAAGTCTTACCTTGGGGTGAGATTTCACATTTCTGAGGTCTTAGACCTTAATCTAGGTGGTGACTTCTAAAATTTCCATCTTTTTCCTCACAGTGGCGACTCCACTAGGGATATAAACGTCAAACTCCTAAATGAAAACTTTTCTTGTGTGAATTGGATGTTACCTTTTAGAATACTATATTTATGCTTGTATAATATTGCTTTGGGGGGAATGAGTTCAGTCACACTTTCGTGCGAGTAGCCGAACCGGGTCCCATGCAGATGGGGCAGCCCGTTAGGCAAAACACACAACCTTGGCCTGTGTTTTGTGAGACCACAACCGGCGAGCAATCTCTAATGAACGTTTCTTGGGTCCACCTGAGAATGCGTTATGCTACTCCACGTCGCTTGGATCCTTGCAACATAGTATATAAAGGGATTGGGGGCCCATTATTCATCGTGCATTCGGTGATAGGTTAACCCGTCCTTGTCAAGGTGGCCTTTTTCTGTCCTAACCCAAATTATAGCCCAATGTTTGTTATTTTTGGTTTATCCTTGAATCGACCCAGTGAAATCTGCTTAACCATGACATCCATGTTCGAGATGTCGAATTTCTACCTGTTTTTGTCCTTGATTGGTCAACATGTTAGAATCTACACGATAAGCATCTTGAACTCTCACCCATTGGGAATATGATATATGTATACACCTGTTCTACATCATAGTAGATGGTCACTATACACCCTCCATTAAGTAAGCTCGATGTGTCGAACCTCTCATTGTTAACACGTCGATTTTAAAAAACGAACAAAAAATCTCTGTCAAGACATAGATACCATGGTCAAGAAGAAAATTACTAGTTTGTTCATCTATGAACCGCTTTTGCTAACCATCCCTAATAAGGACGACGGATTAATATATCCATTTCAATTTCATCGAATTCGGTAATCCAATTGGCCAGACCTTGGTACCACTGATTATCCATTTTAGAATCACGAGGTCCCAAGACTGAACACATGGCTTAACCAGATTCAACTAATTTGACTCAGATAATGTTTTCCCAATCGCCCTTATGAGGGAGCTAACTTTGTTTGGTTAAGTCATCCTTGATTGTGCATGTGACTTCGTCCATTCCTCTAGATGTCTAAAATCTTGATATTTTTTCATTGGGTTTCAATGCCTTTGGAAGAGAATCAAGCTGCAACCATATCCACCCCTTTAGGGTGAAAGGCCCCTACAATTAGGGAATTGTCTTGATCTCCCACCTTGAGATCCATCCATGTTATCTTTCTAAATGAATCAATGGAAGTCATGAATCTAGATCTTGATTGAATATCAAATTTTGTAAGAAAGAAGGCAACTAGATTTGGGAACACAATCAGTAACTTAGTCAATCTAGTGCAATAGAGCATTCAGTTTAGGCAGCGACAAACACCTATACTTGAAAAGTTTACAATATTCCTGTACAGTTAGTTCCTAGGCCTACTCAAACATCATATTCAATTCATCTCAAAATCAATGTGAGATTTAGCCCCTAGGCAAATCCAATCATAGTTCTCAATATACCTCAGAATTAAGGAAAGATTTAGCCCCTAGGCAAATCCAATCACCGTTCTCGATTTATCTCAGAATTAAGGAATGATTCAACCCCTAGGCAAATCCAATCATAGTTCTCGATTCACCCCTGAATTAAGGAGAGATTCAGCCCCTAGGCAAATCCAATCACCGTTTTCGATTCACCTCTGAATTAAGGAAGATTCAACCCCTAGGCAAATACAAGTATTGTTCCCTGTTCACCTTTGAATTAAGGAAAGATTTAACACCTAGGCAAATCCAATCATTGTTCCCTATGCACCTTAGAATTAAGGAAAGTTTCAGCCCCTAGGCAGGTCCAATCATCATTTCAGTTCATCCAAAATTAAGGAAAGATTCAGCCCCTAGGCAGATTCAATCACATCCAGTTCATCTCAAAATCAAAGAAATATTCAGCCCCAGATTCAACCACCATTTCTGGTTCATCTCAAAACTGAAGAAAGGTTCAGCCCCTAGGCAGGTCCAATCATCATTTCGGTTCATCCAAAATTAAGGAAAGATTTAGCCCCTATGCAGATTCAATCACATTCAGTTCATTTCAGAATCAAAGAAATATTCAGCCCCAGATTTAACCACCATTTCTGGTTCATGTCAGAACTGAAGAAAGGTTCAGCCCCTAGGCAGGTCCAATCATCATTTCGGTTCATCCAGAATTAAGAAAAGATTCAGCCCCTAGACAGATTCAATCACATTGAGTTCATCTCAGAATCAAAGAAATATTCAGCCCTAGATTCAACCACCATTTCTGGTTCATCTCAGAACTGAAAAAAGGTTTAACCCCTAGGCAGGTTCAATCATCACCTCCCAGATCATGTTAAAATGGAGGAGGCATTCGGCCCCTAGGCTTTTTTTCACCCTTCACCTCCTGTTTAGGTTCTGGTTCATGTTGGAACTAGGAAAAGTTCCATTCATCTCAATTTAATTAGCTACTAGGCTTATCCAACCATCAACTTTGGTTAGGGTTCTGATTCATATCGGAACTAAGAAAAGTTCCATTCATCTGAATTCAATTAGCCACTAGGCTTATCCAACCATCAACTTTGGTTAGGGTTCTAATTCATGTTGGAACTAAGAAGAGTTCCATTGGCCAACCATCAATTTTGGTTAGGGTTCTGATTCATGTCAGAACTAAGAAGAGTCCCATTCATCTAAATTCATTTAGCCACTAGGCTTATCCAACCATCAACTATGGTTCAAGTTCTGATTCATGTTGGAACTAAGAAGAGTTCCATTCATTTGAATTTAATTAGCCCCTAGGCTTGTCCAACCATAAACTCCAGTTCAGGTTCCGATTCATGTTGGAACTAAGAAAGGTTCCATTCATATGAACTCAATGTAAGCATGAGTTAGCCTCTAGGCTTGTTCAACCATTATCTCTGGTCCATATTCCATTTCATGAAGGAATCGAAGAGAATTTTAGTCGTTTCAACTCAATCAATCCATCATCTCTAGCAATTAGAGTCCAATCCATGATTGTCATCCTTGGCCTCTATCAATCGGAGCCCAACTAAAGCAATGCTTCTAGCAATTAGAGCCCAGTCCATAACTGTCAATCTTGATCTCTATCAAACAGAGACCAATTCAAAGTTAATCTTGATCTCTATCAATCAGAGACCAATTCAAAGTCAATCTTGATCTCTATCAATCAGAGACCAATTCAAAGTCAATCTTGATCTCTATCAATCAGAGACCAATTCAAATTCAATCGTGATCTCTATGAATTAGAGATCAGTTCAAAGTTATCTTGATCTGTATTAATCAGAGATCGATTCAAAATCCACCTCTGGCTCTATCAATTAGAGCCCGATCCATGTCCATCATAGCCCAGTGCTTCAAGTTAGGATCGCTCATCCGGAATGGAAAATGAGAAGCATTCCTCATTGCCTGTCGGTAAAGATCAATTCCAGATTCTGGAATCATCAGGAGATCATAAAATTTCAGCTATGATAGTGTTATCCCATCACAGACATTTCTACCCCATTGGCCAAGGAAATGCTAGAATCCAAAGAGTTGCCCTCATATTTCTCATTATTCAAAGAGAAGAAATGAAAATTTCTCGAGCAGTAGGTTAGGCCAAAGAAGGGATCCAATGTACCCTAGGCTAGGATAGAAACCAGAATCACGGCTAGAGAATGGTTCAATGATGAAACCCTTAACCCTGAACTGGGGCATGAACCAGATTGACCTTGGACCTGAATTGGGTATGGTTCAATGAGGAAAGCCCTTGAGCCCTAAATTGGGCATGAACCAAATTAACCTTGGACCCAAATTGAGTGTGGTCCAATGAGGAAAGCCAATGACCCCTGAACTGGGGCATGAACCGGATTGACCTTGGGCCTGAATTGGGTATGCTTCAACGAGGAAAGCCCTTGAGCCCTAATTTGGGACATGAATCAAATTGACCTTGGACACAAACTGAGAGTGGTCTAATGAAGAAATCCATTGAACCCCCAAGCCGAGGCATAAACTAGTCTAATCTTGGACTTAAAATGGTGCAGTGCAATGGCGATACCCCTTGATCCCCAAGTTGGGGCACAAGCTAGAATAATTTTGAACTCAACTAGAAGCGGTCCATTGATGAATCCATTGAACCCCAAACTGGGGCATGAACCAGAGTAACCTTGAGCTTAAAAAGTAATAGTCCGATTATGAATGGATTCCAAACTGAGAAAAAAAAAACAGGGTAAGAATTGTATGGAACCCTGAAAGGTAGGCATCTTGCACCTATTAATAGAGGGGCATGATGAGTCCTGCTGTTAGAGGTCTGAAGGAAAATTTATTCCCACAACGACTGAAGGTGGTTGTCGAAGGCGTTATGCCCAACTGGAGCCGCTTGGATGAACTAGTTGTTTCAACTTTCTATTATAGGTATTCGATAGGTCATTAATGTCTGGGTCCAAGATTGATATGCTTGTTGACAAGTCCAGTCAAATCCATCCTATATGTAAAAGAAAATCACCTCGTTTGGGATTTCAAACTCTATGCTTTGTCTCTTCCATACATTTCCTCCCAGTTTCATACATCCTCCTATTCTATGTGTGCAGTCAATTCTGACTCTAAAGATGATTGAAACGATGAGCCGTCTCTTGAACTTCTACGCCACCTGGCCTCTTAAGAAAGAAAAGTTCAACCTGTCTGGGAAAGCTTTAAATGATCAATTGGGAGACACAAGAGGACTCTCAAGAAACATGTATTGGAGAAGCTACCATTTGTTCTACCTATGAAAAGATTCCAAGGAAAGCATTAGATAGTAACAGATCATATCAGCAAGTCAGCCAGTTAGTACAAATGAGTGGAGGACAGATGTGCCACCAAAAGGATAGAAATTTCAAAGTTCTTACAAAGTACATCATCTACAAGCAAGAGATACATGATGAATGTTCAATCCCAAAATCAAAGAATGAGGTCATAAGAATACCAAAAAAAAAAAAAAAGAAAAAAAAAGAAAAGAAAAAATATTCAAGCCTATGTTTTATCTACATCAATAATGGGAGTTAGTTACATCAGACAGAAAGTGATGATTAACTTCCAGAGGACAGCATACGGATTCACCATTCAGATAAAATCAGCTACTAAATGAGTAGTCACAAATGTTTATGAAGTTTACAGAAGATCAAAATACTGACTGGGGCAAAGATGTTCTATCTGATTGGAAATGTTTGGAAGAAGAATATTCCAATCCAATATTGAAACTCATGATTCAACTTTGCGATCAAGCGAAGCACTGCATTATGTGGCCTCCACATCCAAAAAGAAAAAGAAAAAGAAAAGAAAAGAAAAGAAAATAGTAAGATGTTGAATGGCATTGGAGTTCGACAGTAAGCCAATTGTCCCTCTCACTTCAAGAGGATGATAGTTCCAACCAAAGCCTGATAGCAAGTTCGATCGTTCGTCGAGATTCACAGCATGTTGGACCAGACTTTTGATTTTGGCCAATTACATCCCGCCTTTACAGGAGACGATCTCATCACTTCTTAATCATCAGAGAAAGATTTCTCATCGGCATTAGACTCTCTCTCCCGTTTATCAATCTGACGGCCTTCCAAGGAGTCTCTATCACGAGCCCTTCTTTTGATTATCAATTTTCATGACATTGTATCTCGTGATCATGTCATCATATTATATACAAATTCATGAATCTGGCTGGAACTCTCATCTGTCGTTCATTACATCTGACGGCTTCCCAAGGTTCCTATAAGCCCTTCATTTCTCAAGCCAATAAAATGGGATCTTTTCGATAAGATAAACCCATTCTACATAAATAACCAAACACTCTCCCAATGGTAGACCCATGTGGACAGTTTCACATCAGTCCTCTTGGACCTTCAACATCAATACTTGTCAACAAACTTAAAGGATCCAGGTCCAGATATGATCGCGACTGATTCGGCATCTCGATGTAGCTTGTTGAGACACGTGTTCTATCTGAACATCTCCAAGAAAGGAAAACATAATTTGGCACCATTTAATTTTGGTGTGGGACTGCATTTCCCTAAGGTCGCTTTTAGTGATGATTCAAATAGCTGCCCACCTATCAATGCGTGTAGGTATCAACTTAAACAGTGGGGCAAGGCTACCTATTTGTTATGAAAGTCATGTTGTTCAGACTTCCCCTAAGGGTTTTAGACCATTGGATAGGACCATAATTTTGACAATATCCTCACCATTTTAGGACTCTTTATTCAACCCAAGATGGGGTTTGCAAAAAAAATAAAAAAATAAAAAATAAAGAAAGAAGAAAATTAAAAAAAAAATGAAGGGAATAAAAGAAACCTCAACAAGAAAAGGCAACCCAAGAAACCCCAACGGGCAACCCATAATACCTCAGTAGGGATAGGCGACCAGATGCAACCCTAAAGCATTGCCCTCATTGGCCCTTCATAGAAAAATCTAGTGGTTCATGTAGAAAAGTGTCGTACCCAGTCTACCCTCCATAAGGAAAGGAACCCCTTTTGCTCTCCAATGAATCATACTCGGAGAAGTTGAACAAACCATCATCTGTTGGGCTCCATAGCATTGCCTTTCAACAGAATTCTATCTTCAAATCCTTTTGTCACGTTAGGGAGAGAGAAAATTCTCATGGCCTGGTTATGGATGTAGTCAAATTCATCAAATCATCAGTTCCCTCATTTTTCAAGATTCCAGAAGGGCTTATCTAAGAAGTCACTTTCTACAATCAATATGTCAATCTTCCCTTGACCTTGGAAGCATGGTCAAATTCTGGATACAATCCAGATTCAACCTAGTTCCAACTCTGTTAGATTGTCTGTTTCCTTCTATCTTGCCCCTAGCACACTATAGTAGTAGTCTGTCACAACATGCAAACACTGGGGCATAGATATACCCTATGTAGAGAAATTGAACTTGATCATGAGCATCACATCTAGGATCCATTGTCTAGTCTAAAGTCACTGACTTTCCTAGTCAATAGAAGTAGGTCCGTCCAAGTTGGTTTTTGCCAAATTCTCAGTTCTCCCAATCATGTTGATGAAGAAAAGCCAATGTGGTCGCTCACCTATTAGGATTCGGTCACCAAATTCTCTAAACGAACACTTCGAATCCTTTATTCCTCGTGCCTACTTTGGAGCCATGGTTCATTCATCATTCAAAACTGGCACAACAATGTTGCAAAGCCCTGAGTTTTTCATGAGCCTAGATCAAGGGCCAAACCCATGTCACATTTCATCGCCGGTTCTACCAATTTGGTCAACCATAGTGCACAGTCAAAGAACTTAGTTGACCAGATGCCCCTCGACAGTTTAACCCCAAGGTCAATCAATAAAATCACTTTGGTTAGAGACTATCAAGCTCCCCTCATTCTTGTCCAAAATCCTCGCTAGAGTTTCTTTCAATCCAAAACCCAACAACACCAATGTTAGCTGAAGAAAATCATTACATTCAAATTACATGGAACCCTTCCAAGGAAGCAACCAAGTCATCACTACCGTGCTAAAATTGAGTCAAACTTTCAGTACCAGGTCATTAATGATAAATTTCAAATCGTATCATGCCAGCAAAGTCCATGACACCATTTCCATTGATGCCATGTTTTATGCCTTCATCAACAAAGCCGGGGCAAAAACCTTAGAAAACTGCCAAGGAATTCACCATCATTTCAAATACACCAGCACCCTATAAGTTCAAAGTCAAGAGACTTAAAAGATGGGTCAAATTTTAACCCTGAAGGTTCAAAGTCAACAAAGACTTCCTACGTGGTTCACTTTCGAGCATCCTAAAGGTTCATAGCAACAAAGCTACTTAAGAGGATATTCTAGTTTCCATTCCCAAAGGTTCATAGCCATAGAGCTTCCAAGAAGGATATTACAATTTTCAATCCCGAAGGTCCAAAGATGGTAGGAACTTTAAAGATCACCCTATAAATGACCTTCTCAGTTCTTGTTCATTTCAGAATCAATAGCAAATTCCTCACCCTATAAGTGACCTTCGGAGTTCTTGCTCATTTCAGAATCAAGAGCAAATTCTTCACCCTAAAAGTGACCTTCTAAGTTCTTGCTCATTTCATAATGCAGAACCCTAGCTCATCCAAAGATCAAATCAATCTCAGCCTATAAGTGAATCAAATGCAGAGCCCTAGCTCATCCAAAGTTCAAATCAATCTCAGCCTATTAGTGAATCAAATGTAGAGCTCTAGCTCATCCAAAGTTCAAAGCAATCTCAACCTATAAGTGAGTCAAATGCAGGGACCTAGCTCATTCAATGATCAAGTCAATCTCAGCCTATAAGTGAATCAAATGCAGAGCCCTAGCTTATTCAGAAAATCAATCTTAGAATCTCAATCAAAAGAGCCTCAGTTCAATCAAAGAAAAGACAACAAGTCCTTCATCCAAACAAATTAAAGTCGAGCCCAAGATCTTGTAATCAGCCTTGTATTCATAGCCTAGCTCCATACAAGAAGAGGTTCTAAGCCTACAAATGAGCCTTGTATTCACAGCCTAGCTTCATACAAGAAGAGGTTTATCAGCCTACAAATGGATCAAGCCGGGTTCAAGCCGGCACATACCTTGCATCATGAGTTCCACCTCAGCAAGAAGAGGTTCCCAACCTACAAATGAGCCTCGTATTCATAGCCTAGCTTCATACAAGAAGAGGTTTATCAGCCTACAAATGGATCAAGCTGGGTGCAAGCCCCCGAGTACTTTCCATCATGAGTTCCACCTCAGCAAGAAGAGGTTCCCAGCCTACAAATGAGCATTGTATTCACAGCCTAGCTTCATACAAGAAGAGGTTTATCAGCCTACAAATAGAACAAGTCGGGTTCAAGCCCACGCGTACCTTGCATTATGAGTTCCACCTCAGCAAGAAGAGGTTTCCAGCCTACAAATGAGCCTTGTATTCACAGCCTAACTCCGTACAAGAAAAGGTTTATCAGTCTATAAATGGATCAAGCCGGGTTCAAGCCTACACATACCTTGCATCATGAGTTCCATATCAGCAAGAAGAGGTTCCTAGCCTACAAATGAGCCTTATATTTATAGCCTAACTCCATACAAGAAGAGGTTTATCAGCCTATAAATGGATCAAACCAGGTTCACGCCCGCGTGTACCTTGCATCATGAGTTCCACCTCAGCAAGAAGATGTTCCCAGCCTATAAACGAGCCTTGTATTTATTCACAGCCTAGCTTCATACAAGAAGAACAATCATCAATTTTTTAAGAAGAGCAAACCTTCTTACTAGTCGAACTACGTTCTGGGCTTGATTTCTAGGACACCCTTAGAATACGTAGGCAGTTTAGGACAAATTATCCAAAGTGCAGCCCAATAAGCAATCTCACTCATATCCCAAAAATGTGGTTCTTTTATCTTCAGCCTTCAATTGGTAACAATCTTGACTAAAGTGGGGCATCTGTAAGCACCCCATTTTTGTCACCCTCAGCATAAGTGAACCAATATGGCAAGTTTCTGACCTTTAACCCAAGGGTTGGTGATTCTCTAATGAACCCCACTGTAAGGTCATTGGATATTACCTACTTGAATGAATAGGTCATGAAATTATCTTCGAAATGAGACTAGAATCATCAAATTCTGACGTCAAACAAGGAAGATATCGTAGTTTGAAAGTGCAAGGGCATTTACATAATTATTGTAACATGCATGCATTATCATCCAAACTTCAAGACATCATATCTTGGTCATCTGATATCGAAATCAGATGATTCAAAGGCCAATATTCCTTATTTTCAGTCCTCTTCAAAGTGGACATGAAAAATCCCGGGTAGAAGTCACCAGTGGGTCCCATGCAAGATTTCATGCAAAATTATCGTTAGAACTTCAAAGCTTCATATCTTTGTTGTTCTACATCGGAATCAGATGATTCCAAGGCCAATATTCCTTACTTTCAATCCTCTTCAAAGTAGACGTAAAAAAAAATCTTGGGTAGAAGTCTCCGAAGGATCCCATGCAGAATGGTCAGCCTAATTATCAATAATTGGCCTGCTTAAACTTCAGAAATTCATAAGTTGGCCATTTCATTTCCAAATGAGATGATTCAAATTCCAATATTCTTCATTTTTAATGTTCTACAAAGTGAAAGTAGAAAATTTGGAAAAGATGCTATCGGAAAATTCTATATGGAAGGGTGACAGAAATGGACTATGAAATGTCAACTTTAGTCCAAACCAGTTTAATTCAGCTTAGTCTAACTTAGCCCGACCCAGCCCAGACCAATCCAGATCAAGTTATGTCAGTCATATGCATGCATTCCTTTTATATATGTATAATGTATAATATTATATATATATATATATATATATATATATATATATATATATATATATATATATATATATATATATATATATATATATTATAGGAAAAAGAGAGGAAAGTGTGGCCGTGGAAAGAGAGAGGATAGAGAGGCCATAGGAAAGAGAATGGGAGAAAGAAAAAAGGAAAGAGAGAGAAATAAAAGAAAAAAAAGAAAAAAAAAGAAAAACGAAGATTCCCCTTCACGTTTTCTAGGAAGAAAAAGTGAAAGAGAGAGGGAGAAAGAAAAAAAAAAGGAAGGAAAGTGGAAGGAAAGAAAAAAAAAAAGAAGAAAAAGAAAAAAAAGGAAATGTTTTCTAAGAAAGAAAACGTGAAAAGAGAGGGAGAAAGAAAAAAAGGAAGGGAAAGAAGGAAGAAGAAAAGGAAAGAAGAAAGAAAGGAAAGAGAGAAGAAATTTTCTAGAAGAAGGAAAGAGAGAAAGAAAAGAGAGAAGGGATTTTCTAGAAGAAGAAGAAGAAAAAGGAAAGAAAGGAAGAAGAAAAAACGTGGGAAGGAAGAAAAGAAAGGAGAAAAAGAAAAAATGAAAAGAAAGGATTTTTTTAGAAGAAAAAAAAAGAAGAAAAGGAAGGAAGAGAGAAGAAGGAAAGAGGAATAGAGGATTTTCTAGAAGAGGGAGAGAGGGAAAACATGTGGAATAGAGAGGGAGAAGAGAAAAGGGAAGGAAGTGAAGAAAGGAAAGAAGAAAAAAGGAAGAGAAAAATATTTTCTAGAAAAAGAAGAAAGGAAAAAAAAGATCTTCTAGAAGAGGAGAGAAAAAGTATAAATAGGCAAGAGAAGAGAGAGGAGGCTCTCTTTTTCCAGACATAGAGAGAGGAGGACGTGATAGAGAGAGGAGGACGTGAGTGAGAGAGAGAAAATGTGAAAGAGGGAGAAAGAAAGAGAGAAGAAAAGAGAAAAGAAAGAAAAGAGAAGAAGAAAAGAGAGAAAGAGAGAGAGAGAGAAGCAGAAGAGATGAGAAGGAGGATTTGCATTCAAAGGGGATTGCTACAACCTCCAATCACCCTTCAACGATAGTTTCACTCGATTTGAGCACAAGGTTAGTACTCTAAACAAATTTAGAGGTCGTTAGAATGCTCGAATGCCAATTTTGCTTGAAAAAGGCTAATTTCCATGAAATCTCAATCATAAATGCTCTATTACATGTTTGTTAATGTTAGGATGCCTATGTCTAACATTTTTCATGAATGATAATTTGTCTAAGCTATTCAATGATGAATTTTTGAATGATATACAATGATCTTTGATGTTTTTTGCAAATTTCATAAAGTGATTTTCTGATCTGAAAATTCTAGATTTAGGATTCAAACTTAGGATGTACATCACATGTATTTTTTCTACGATTTTGAAGCCCAAATTTTTATGGGAGTCTGTTTGATATGTTAGAAGACTACCCTAAAAATTTTGTTCAATTTGAAATTGGGAAAATATATCAAAAAATTTATCTTTGACATTGCTATTTTTCTAGGATGTAATGCAATCCTCCATCAGAAAGTCTCTAGACAAAGGTCTTATGGCCATAATCAGAAAATCCACTTAATATAAACTTTTTAGACATAAACGTCTTCTAAACAATGACTCTGGTTTCGTATTTTTTCAATTTTTTGTTGAATGATATCAATTTTTAAGTGTATAGTGCTCTGATTTTGAATCTGTCATGATGTACTGATTTGCATGATTGAAAAGAGTCATTTTTCACAAAGAAAATATACTGTTTTAACTTTTTTTTCTTCATGAAATTATAGATCAGATAGTTATCTACATAGACATAAGTCTGTATTTAATTTTCAATAATAATAGAATTTTATTTGGAATTTATGGTTTAATTGGTCAAAAATCTGGAACAGATTTGACTAGTGCACATGTCTGGTCTTAGGGCATATCTTCGACTTGCTTTTGCTCTCTGTTATGATACAACTCCTTCATATGAAATATAATATATTAAGTTATATGTCTACAAAAAAAAAATTGTGCTTGATTTGAGTTACAGAAGACCTACTTATGGTCATTCTTGTGGAATTAGACAAAATCTGAATGTAGTTCATAGCTTTGTCTATTATCTGAAACCTTGTTGTAAGGACAAAGATTGAAATCTTTAGAAGTCGCCACCTAGATTAAGGTCTAAGACCTTAGAAATGTGAAATCTCACCCTACGATAAGACTTCGATTGACTCATGACCCTTAGATTGGATTTCTGGTCCATCAGAGATTGGGTAAGTGTCAAGTTATGGTTATGGGAAGGGGTTAGGCACCCAAACCGTCCAATCGAAATCGATCTCCTATACCTTTCCTATGCTAACCTCTATCTATTAAATTGAACCAAACCAAGTGGTTTGATATCATTGAACCGAATATGTATCCATCAGATTGCCTACGTATAAGACCCGTGTCAATCTAACCCGATCTTACCACCTTGAACCAGGTCTACCCATCATGATCGAGCCAAATGGACCAAGTGCGTGAAGGAGATCGTGATCCCAGGTATTAAACTGACCCAAAAACACTCAAAAAGGGGTGAGGGTTGCACACCCAGTGAGGTGGGGTCGGACCCCCCCAGTACAAAAAGTCAGACCCTCAGTTTTTAACCGGGGGTCGGACATTTTAAAACCAGGGGTCGACAGGATCATCGACCCCCTCATCGACCCCCAGTTGCCGCCAGAAACAGAAATTTAGAAACTTTCCTAATTTTGGTTGGGCTCTTTCCTAATATCAAAGGGGCATATTTTAGGAGTTTTTACTCTATATAAAGGACGTCCCTAAGCCTCTTTCACTCCTTTTAGAACCCTAATTGAATTGAGAGAAAGAGAAGAGAAGGAAGAGAAAAAGAAGAGAAGGAAAGTAGAGAAGAAGGCAAAAGGAGAAGAGTTTCAGAGAAGGAGTACTCTTCTTAGGTATGAATACTAATTCTATGTATTTTGTGAGACTTAGAATAGTTAATGAGAAAAGTATGATGTAGGAGAAACCCCAAACCATCAATTCATGATTAAGTTTCAATGGAAACCATGGAGGAGATCAACTGAACCATATGATATGAAAAGAGTAGTTCCAAACCATAAGAAGTGTATGGAATGGACTATGGAAGGAAGCCATAGGATTCAAACAAGAGATAATGGACCAAAAGGTGATTTATCGACCAAACCCACGGGGGGTCGCACCTAGGGTCGATGGACCCATCGACCCTACTATTCAACCCTACTATAGGGGGTCGCAGTATACTGCTACCCTAGCATCGACCCGTCCTGCTAACCCTAGTTAATAGCAAGTTGGAAACATTGGAATAAAATCTAACTAAATTCTATCGACTTTGTTAGGTATTCTATCAATATAATATCAATATAAAGGTGATTCTTAAAGCTTGAAAGCGGATCTACTAGCTAGCTAAAGTGAGGAAACTAGACCTAAACTAATTGGTTAATAACAAACTATTTTTATTTCTTGAGTCCAATGCTATGCTTGATTCTATGCGAACATGCTTGTAATGTGCATTCAACATGTCATCCAATATTTCTATTTATTGTTCATGCATATTTACTTTATTGTTTATAACATGATAATGACCATGATGATAGGAATAGGCATGTGAATGTATGTGTGTGGTTGGTGTACTGGATGCGAGCGAGTATCAGGGGGAGTGTCATTGGTCGGGCCTCAGCACTCTAGCTCTATCTCTAACTCAAGTTTTGTGCATTAGTATCGTCGTATCACCATTACTTTAGTAGAACTATTACGTCGTAGAGTATCAGGGGAGGTGGTCTCGGTCCTTGTAGTCTCTGACTCTATCGGGGGGCCTTAGCTCTATCTCTATGGGCGTTTTGAGGGATGCTAGGGTGAGGCCTTGGATACACTGTTTGGAATTAGGATTGGTTAGTTGCGAGCCCAGTTTGCAAGCCCTCGCCAGCAGGGGCTTACGTGTTGGTATGACACTGTACAACACTAAACGTTAACCTTTGTTGTACAATGTTCATGGTAGGGTGGATGGGGATGACAATAAACGTTAATATTTGGGTGGGCTTCCACACCCTGTGTATAGATGAGGGGTCAATAAACGTTAACCTTTGGCCTCCAACTCTTTCTATTGCATATTGCAAACTTTAAACCAGACCACAGATATGAATTGAATGCATGCATATGTATTATTGCATTGTTTTGTTTGCTCACTGAGCCATGATGTGTGCCCACCCTCTCAACGTCGAATATTTTTAGTTGATGATGCAGGTACTACCGTCGAAGATTATGTCAACGCTCCAGTGTACGGGCACATGGCGACGATGGAAGTTGAAGAAGAAGTGGATACGCATGACTCCTCTTGTGAGTACAACTCATGCGTATTCGATTAGATTTTATTTTAATTATTTGGATTTAGTAAAGACATGTAATTGGTATTTTATTTATGTCTCTGTTGAAACAGCATAATTGGATATTTTAATATGATTATCATATTTAGATTTCTCAGTTTATTTTATTATAAGACTTTCGCTATTGTGTATTTACTCTGATTATGAATGTGGATGTATGAGGTTTAGATAAAACGGATATAGCCTAATCGAGATCCTAGTTGAACCGTTGGTTTGTTGACGGTTCATCACACTATTCTGAATAGTATGGAATTGGGGTGTGACAACTTGGTATCAGAGCATCTCAGGCCTTGTCCGCTAAACTAGCATACCTTCACGACGAATTGTGAACTGAGATAGGATAAAAGTAAAAACTGTAATATTAACATACTATAAGCACAAGTAATGTTTGAGACCAAATTTGAAAAGAGAATAATGCATCTATTAAAAGAGAACAATTTTAAATACAATGAGAGAAACAAACGTATATAAATAGCTAAAGCAGAGTACAGTCCACAACCCGGATAGTTACTCTGTAGTACGAAGAAAGGAAACAAATACAATCATGAAGCTGGAGGTGAAGGAGGAGGCGGTGCCTCACGGTCTCTATCATAATCCTCAGCATAGACTCTAGTCAACCAGGCTACCTGAGTCTGGGTTGTCTAAAGACTAGCTGTGAGACTAGCCACCCGTTGATCAGTCACGCGCTGTGCACCCAAAAGCTCCTCCATCCACATATCTGACCGGCACTGAGCATCTATGAGCTCTCCCATCCTCATGTTCGATATATGTTGGGCGTCTAGTAGCTCATCCACTCTCACACGCTGAGCGTCTAGTAACTCCCCCATCCTCAGATCAGATCTGCACTGAGCCTCTCTGATCTCATGTAATATCCCCATCATATCAGAAGGTGGGTATGAAGGACCAGCCGCATGAGAAGGACTAGCCGCATAAGAAGTACTAGCTCTAGCAGCATGTGTAGGTGAAGGAGGTGGTATGGAGTCCACATCCATGTATAGACGGTCATCATCACCAGCAGGCTCCCTATGAACTCCAGCGGCTGCTGCTGCTGCCTTACCGTTAATCATCTCCACACGAGTGCGAGGGCGTACCATCGCGTTCCTCTCCTCATCACTGAGCTGGGCATCCTGCATGGCCATCTTACAGATGGCATCCCAATCCAGAGGCGATGAGAAGAACTTCTCCTGAATCTTCTCATCCACTAAGTCAACCCCCAGGCGGGTAAGCAAGGTAGTGATCATGCATCTGTAAGGAAGGTTGCTAGTGTGACTGGGCAACGTGGCACTGATCATGGTATGCATGATGATGTATGGAAGGCAGACAGGCTACCTAGTGTATATACAGTATAATAGATACTGGGTCAACTAGGAGATCCTCTCGTAATGACCACTCTGTGGTATCAGGTTATGCTGGATGATCTTGTAGTACACCCGAGGATCCGAATGAAGATAACTCGTTTTCATCTCCCAGTGATCAGGTCTGATGAGCTGACGGTCTATCTCAGCCCTCATCTGTAGAGAAAAGAACTAGGGCTCTCCAGGAGCACAGAACGCCATGGGGCCAGCATAGGAAATGCCCAGTAAGTCGGCCAGCTGCCGATAATCAAATGAGATGTCAACCCCCTTGACGTAGCTCGTGATGCGAAGCTCCTCACCCCTCTCCACATCATTGTAATCTCCCACCACCTGGAGATTACAGTAGAACTGGCGCACCAAGTCGGGATGTGTACACGCGTCATAAGTGATGATAGGGAGCCATCGCATATCACCAAAGGCTCTCTCCACATTGAACAAGGCTAACTCAGCTAAGTCTACTTTGCGGCCTCCCTCTACCTTCTTACGAGCAAAGCGGGCATATTGTGCCTCAGCTTCATTAGTACGGAAGTGAAGATGGTCGCGAACACTAGGAACCTTGGTACGGGCCATAATATCTACAAACCACAAGGAAAAATAGATAATGGATTAGTAAGGTAGAAAAATCCAAAATTTTGACATTATAACGACGTAAGTTGGCCAAAATCCTCACTTTTCACCCATATACGTGGGCAGGAGGACTTACGTAGGTTCTAAACTATCCTGTAATACTCATACAGTTGGAAATTTTAGCTAACGGAATTCAATATGAATAAATTTCGAGAAATTCAAAAATCTTGACAATTTAGGGCAAAAAGGGCAAATTTCAAGTTTCTCGATAACCAACCGATGAAACTCAAATATTTTTTAGGGTTTTCGTCCATTGACTCACCAACAACAAAAGCCCCCAATAAAAATCAAATTTTTATGGCTGAAAAAAGTTTAATTTGAAGAAAATGAGATATACGGGTGAAAACCTAGAAAAGAAAACCTAAAAACATGTAAAGGTAAGATACATACCTGTAGGGAAGGTGTAGACATCAAAACAAGGAACCCAAATGACCAATGTAGCAGAGTTGGCACTGTAGCAACTCAGAGGAAGGAGACGAGTCGAAACGGAGGAGGAAGAATGGAAAATGAACTCAGAATCGGACTAAAAATCTGATTTTTGGTCCGGGAGTCGGAGAATTCGACCAGGACCATCGACCCACCCATCGACCCCCGTATCGACCCACGACTCTCGGTAATCTGGCAGAGAACCAGGGGTCGCACCTGGGGTCGGACATACCATCGACCCTGCATAGAAAAGATAGTATTTTCACAGAATGATCTGAAAAATTTGAAAATAACATCTGTTAGTGTATCTACATGAAGTATAAATGATTGCCTCAGGTATTTTAATGATTTTCAGGCATCACCATTATCAGAGGAAAAATATGGCTGGGCATAGAGTAACCAGGCAGAGCCGAAACACAGTTCCACCACCACCACCCGTGGAGGAAGCCAGTCAAGAAAATATAAATGCACAGGGTAATCCGCAGGTTGCACCACCAGTAAATCAGGGTCTGGGAAATCCTAGTAACTTACCACCCCCACCGCCGGAACTGACTACTGTGGTGATTAATCTGGCACAACAACTTCAACAAATGCAACACGCGCAAGCCCATATGCAGGCAAAGATGGGAATGATGTTCCAGGCGGCACAAACTACACGTATGCCGGCTAGGCAAGCCAATGCAACACCGGTGGGTAACCACCCAACACCTCAACCACCAGCTGCACAGATTTCAGTACCACATCCTGAGGTAGTGCAGGGAAATTTTCAGTATCCACCACCTATATATGGGGCATATGCTCCTAATCTGCTGGATCACTCTCGACTCATCGAGAGATTCTTAAAGATGAAACCTAAGGAGTTCAACGGAAAACCATCTGATCTGCTCTGGCCGGCACACTGCATAGAGGAAGAGAAGGTATTATGTGCCACCTTCATGATAAAAGGTAATGCACATCATTGGTGGAAATCTACAAAGGACTATTTAATAACCAAGCACGCCCTATTGAACTGGGCTATATATAAAGAAGCTTTCTTTGAGAAGAACTTTTCCCGAAGCTTCAAAGATTCTATGGAGAAGGAGTTCCTGAGTTTATATCAGGGACATATGACAGTGGATGCCTATCAGCAGCGTTACGAAGAGCTATTTTTCTTCGCACTACTAAGCATGCAAAAGATAGACACTAAGACCCGTAGGTTTGTCACGGGACTTAGAGGAAGTATCAAGGAGCATGTTCTGGGCCTAGACAAGAAGATTTATAATGAAGCTGTGCAAATTGCTCGAGTTATAGAGTCGAGCCAGAAAGATAGCTATCTACTCCAAAACAGAGGTATAAAAAGGCCAGCTGGTAATTCATACAACGGAGGTAATAATAAGACATACAAACCTTTCCATACTCAAGTTTTACCCTGCACCCAAGACTACCCCAGTAGCTCAACAGCAGCCAAAGCCAAATACTGAAGGTCCAAAATGTTATAACTACAATCAAGCGGGGCATATGGCAAGGGATTGTCCTATGCCCAGGAAGCAGCTACATCAAGGACGAGTTTATGCTGTTACATCTGAGGATGCTATTGCATCACCCGATGTGGTCACAGGTATGACTGAAACCTTCTAAGTTGTATTACATTGTGTGAGCATGTAGACTAAGTTAAAATAAATCACAGGTATCGTACCAATAAATGGCATACCCGCCAGAGTACTCTTTGACTCAGGAGCTACTCATTCTTTTATATCTGTGTCATTTGGAAAGAAGCTGAATTTATCCATCAAAACATTAGACTACAAACTACTTGTACAGTCATCGATGGGGTTAGAAGTGGAGTTAGAAAAAGGTTATGGGCCATGTCCAGTTCTCATTGACGAGAAAACCTTAGATGCAATCTTGATCCAACTTGAGATGCCAGACTTTGACGTCATCTTGGGAATGGACTGGTTAGCTCGGCATTCTGTGAACCTATTATGCGCTGAAAAGAAGCTAACATTTAAAGACAAATAAGGAGCAGAATTCAGTTTTACGGGAACCAAACTTCCCCGTAAACGCAAGCTCGTACTCTCAGCACTAAAGGCTAAGAAGTGCCTTGAGAAAGGAGCAGTCAGGTATTTAGTATCAGTGGTCGACCTTACCAAAGAAGCACCACGGATGGAAGATATTGATGTCGTGCGGGACTACCCCGATGTATTTCCTGAGGAACTACCAGGATTACCACCCGACTGAGCCACAAAGTTTGTAATAGATCTTATACCTGGAGCCGCACCAGTATCAAAAGCACCTTATCGAATGGCTCCTACTGAACTAAAGGAATTGAAAGTACAATTACAAGAACTACTGGACAAGGGTTATATTCGACCTAGCATGTCACCATGGGGAGCGCCAGTATTATTCGTGAAGAAGAAGGACGGTAGCGTTCACTTGTATATAGACTATCGAGAACTGAATAAACTGACAATCAAGAATCGGTATCCATTGCCTCAGATCGATGACCTGTTCGATCAGTTGCAAGGTGCCAAAGTGTTCTCAAAGATTGATCTTCAGTCAGGCTACCATCAGCTGAAGATTAAGGATGGTGATATCCCCAAGACAGCATTTAGGATCAGATATGGACATTATGAATTTTTGGTCATGTCTTTTGGATTGACAAATGCACCAGCAACCTTAATGGAACTTATGAACCGGGTTTTCCACGACACATCGTTTATTGTATTCATTGATGAAATATTAGTCTACTCCAAGGACGAGGAAACGCATGTGAAGAATCTAAACGCCGCTCTGCAGCGACTATGGAAGGAAAAACTCTACGCCAAATTTACAAAGTGTGAGTTTTGGCTAAAGGAAGTCGCATTTCTTAGCCATGTAGTATCCGCTGAAGGAATTAAAGTGGATCCCAGCAAGATCGAGGCTATTGTAAAGTGGGAAGCACCGAAGAGCGTTGCAGAAATTATAAGTTTTTTGGGTCTAGCTGGGTATTATCGACGATTTGTGGAAGACCATTCCCAAATTTCCGTACCTCTTACCAGTTTGACTAAGAAGGGCGAGAAGTATGTTTGGATGGATAAATGCGAGGAGAGTTTTCAAACCTTGAAGACTAGATTGATATCAACTCCAATCTTGACCATCTCGATTCTAGGACAACCATTTATCTTGTATACCGATGCGTCAGGACTGGGATTAGGATGTGTACTTATGCAAGGAGAACAAGTAATTGCTTATGCCTCAAGACAACTGAAGACACATGAGAAGAACTATCCTACACATGATTTGGAACTAGCGGCAGTAGTACATGCTGTCAAAATATAGAGACATTATCTGTACGGAGAGAAGTTTCAGATTAAATCAGACCATAAAAGTCTTACTTATCTATTTAATCAGAAGGAGCTGAATATGAGACAGAATATGGCTGGAACTATTGAAAGACTATGATTGTGATATCTAGTATCATCCAGGGAAAGCTAATGTAGTAGCCGATGCGTTGAGTGGAAAGGAAATGATAAAATCTCAGGGAGAGGTTAGCACAACTGTTGCAATGTGTACTACCAGAAAGGTATTCAAGCACGATAATGAGAAGTTTGTGATAGATGCACCAGATGGATCAGCCAACCAAGGGTTTATTCATCGGTTTTCAAATATGTTCGCTGCATTGAAGATTATACCGGATATAGTTGATGAGTGAAGACAACTATAAAATCAGACCCTTACCTAAGGACGGTACAAGAAGACATCGAAAAAGGTAGACCTAACCCTTAGTTCACCTTTGACGAAGAAAAGGTACTGAAGTACAAAGGAAGAATATGTGTCCCCAAAATAGAAAGCTTAGACATTAGACACCGATTGATGAAAGAAGCACACACCACCATCTATTCGATACATCCAGGAAGTACAAAAATGTATCATGATCTAAAGAAACTATATTGGTGGAGAGGAATGAAAGCAGATATAGCTAAGTTCGTGTCTCAATGCCTAAATTGTCAGAAAGTAAAGGCTGAACGACAAAGATCGGCAGGATTGTTACAGCCGTTACCGGAACTAGCATGGAAATGGGACTGCATCACTATGGACTTCGTCACAGGATTACCACTGACTCCCCGAGTAGTTGACGTAGTTTGGGTGATTGTAGACCGCCTGACTAAAACCGCTCGCTTTATACCGATACGACCCCAGTATACACTAGAGAGATTAACTAAGCTGTATGTGGATAACATTGTGCGATTACACGGTGTACCTGAAAGTATTGTGTCCGATAGAGATCCGCGATTTACTTCAAAGTTTTGGGAAGGATTGCAAAAGGCTATGGGTACAACATTGAAGTTTAGTACTGCATTCCACCCACAGACAGATGGACAGTCGGAGCGTACAATTCAGATTCTAGAAGATATGCTTCGAGCATGTGTAATTGACTTGAAAGGATCATGGGATGAAAAGTTATCACTGATTGAGTTTGCTTATAACAATAGCTATCAGGCTACTATACAGATGTCACCCTATGAAGCACTGTAGGGCAGAAAGTGTCGAACTCCTTTATTTTAGAATGAAGTTGGGGAATGTAGTCTTGTTGGACCAGAATTTGTTGAAGAAACTTATCGAGTGGTCGACATTATCAAAGAAAGAGTGAGAACAGCCCAGAATCGTCAGAAGTAATATGCAGATACTCGACGCAGAGATCTTGAGTTCGTCGTGGGTGAAAAAGTATTCTTAAAGGTATCGCCTATGCGAGTCTGAAACGGTTCAGACAGAAGGGGAAACTAAGTCCAAGATATGTCGCGCCATATGAGATCTTAGCCAAACGTGGAAAAGTGGCTTATCAGTTATTGCTACCCCCATCTATGTCAAGTGTACATGACGTATTTCATATTTCCTTATTGAAGAAGTATGTCAAGGATCCGACGCACATTTTGACAATGGATCTATCAGATTTAACTGAAGATTTGACCTTTGAAGTAGCACCAATTGAGATCACTAGTCGAAAGGTGTAACGTTTACACAACCGTGATATCTTTTATGTCAAGGGCACCTGGAAAAGCAGGGATATAGAAGAAGTCACATGGGAAAAAGAGAATGCTATGCGAAAGCAATACCCTCACTTATTTGATTCAGAAGGTACGTATAATTTCGAGGACAAAATTTTTATAAGTAGGGGGGAGTTGTAAGACCCGTGTCAATCTAACCCGGTCTTACCACCTTAAACCAAGTCTACCCATCATGATCGAGCCAAATGGACCAAGTGCGTGAAGGAGATCGTGATCCCAGGTATTAAACTTGTAAGACCCGCACTCCGTAAACCCAGTCTAAACCTTGGTTTTGTGTCGTGACAGGTCTTCCGATCATCACCGGGCCAGACGGGACGAGCGGATGACAACCAGGTACGAAATCAGACCAAAGACGACCAATTAAACTTGATTTCAGGTTGACCGGTCGATGGTACCGGTCTTGGTACCGATCGACCGGTATGGCTTGCGCAGCTAAGTGCGGGGATCTGGAAATTGGTCTCTATGGGTCCCACTTTCCTGATTTCGAATCCTAGAAGTTTTTTAATCCTAGTAGGATTACTAAACCCTACATTTAGCCTACAAATATACCCTTAAGCATCCTAAAATCCTTTCCATTGTCTCTCACAAACCCTAGAGAAGAGAAAGAGGTTGGAAAGGAGAAGGAGCTAGGAAGAGGAAGAAGGTGCCGCCATTACCGTTCGACGAAGCTCACGCTACGCCAGTCAACGGTAAGTGTTTTAACCATTCTTCTTACCCTATGACCCAAGGTTAGTTGTGTGGGTGGATCAATACCATGCAAAGTAGGTATTGATCTAAAACCCTAAATTGGTCAGTAAACCCTAAGTTGTTGTCAAACCCTAGATTTATGTTTCGAGATGATATTCATCGAAACAAGACTCGAATGAGTTGGGGATAACTCTAAATCCAAGTTTAGACTTAGAATGGATAGGAGAAACCCTGAAAATCCATGGAGATTGATCGACGAAAGTCGACAAATCAAGTGTATGGTCTTCCGGAGACATATCGGTCGACTATACCGGTTGACAGTCTGTTCACAGTGCTGCGACCGGTATGGTGAGACCGGTCAGCTCTGAAAGACTGGTTTTGGATTTTTGTTGGTTTTCGACCAACGTGAAACCCTAAGGAAAATATTCTAATGAGACCCTAATAATATTGTAGGACTTTGTGACATATCATTTGGACCTTGCGACGTGGAGCAAGTTATCGAACGAGCGTTAGGTAAGGGAATCTGACCTAAACCTAATAATTAATGGACAGTAAGTTGTTGTTAATCACCTGAATATCTATGATGTGATGTTTGTGCATATTCACATGCCATCCTTTACTTTTAGTTATTATTACTGTTCATGCATTGATAGGATGTGATTGTTAAGCATGTGATTGTTTTCGTTAGTGTGTGGAGTGGGGCATGGGCCTGGGATCGCTCTTCACATTAGCACCTTTTGTAGTATTCTGTCTTAACATGCTTGGTATGGGTGGGGCATCAGGGGAAGGTCGTGGTACGGTGGTCTCCGTTATTGATGTTAGCCTGGCCATTGTTATGTGGCACTGTGGTCTCCGAGTCGATGCTGGCTTGTCCACAATGCTTTAGCTCTATCTCTATGCCGTAGGGAGTTATGTTGGGATAGGGTCTACCTGCTTATTGTTTCTATCCTAGTGGGTTAGTTGCGGATAGGGCATCAGGGGAGGTGTGGGAATGCCTTAGCTCTATCTCTATGCTGTAGACAGCTGTGCTGGGATAGAGCATACATTGATGACATATAGGATTGGTTAGTTGCGAGCCCAGTTTGCGAGCCCTGGCCAGTAGGGGCTTAGGTACTGGTATGGGTAAAGTATCAGGGGAGGTACGGGGGTATCTTAGCTCTATCTCTATTCCATGATGGGTGCATGTGGGCCAATGGGGGTGTGATCCATGAGGTGCCACACACTCGTGTATAGAGGTACGAGGGCCACCAAACCTTTCTATAGCACATTGCAAACTTAAAACCAGACCACAATATAAAATTGATTGTTACTCATGCATAATATTGTGAAACTGTTTGATTGTCTTACTGAGCTGTGTTGTGAGCTCACCCTTTGTATATATACATGTTTTTAGATGTTGATGCAGGTTACACGGTGGATGATTATATGAACGCTCCGACGTATGGTGGTGTTGCTGCTCTGGGTGTGCAAGCAGGAGAGGACGAGCATGACGCTTCATGCGCGTGCCCTTTCTGCGTGTACCTTTGATCAGATTTCATTTATTTATTTTATTTATTTTTGGTTGGATTAAATGGATGTATGGATACTATTTTATGTGTTTGAATTTGGATAATGGGATATTTATTTAAATTATCAATAGATACTCAGTTCATTCTATTTAAAGTCTTCCGCTGTATATTTATATTCTGATTGTGGTTATGTGTAATGGTTTGTGTGAACGGACACGGCCTATTCGAGATCCTGGTGTGAACCGTTGGTTCAATGGCGGTTCACTCACACCATTCTGGTTGAATCAGAATTGGGGTGTGACAAAACTGACCCAAAAACATTCAATAAGGGGCAAGGGTCGCACACCCAGTGAGGTGGGGTACCCCCCCATACAAAAAGTCATACCCTCAGTTTTTAACCGGGGGTCGAACATTTTAAAACTAGGGGTCGACGGGATCATCGACCCCCTCATCGACCCCCAGTTGCCGCCAGAAATAGAAATTTGGAAACTTTCCTAATTTCGGTTGGGCTCTTTCCTAATATCAAAGGGGCTTATTTTAGGAGTTTATACTCTATATAAAGGACGTCCCTAAGCCTCTTTCACTCCTTTTAGAACCCTAATTGAATTGAGAGAAAGAGAAGAGAAAGAAGAGAAGAAAAAGAGAAGGAAAGTAGAGAAGAAGGCAAAAGGAGAAGAGTTTCAAAGAAGGAGTACTCTTCTTAGGTAAGAATACTAATTCTATGTATTTTGTGAGACTTAGAATAGTTAATGAGAAAAGTATGATGTAGGAGAAATCCCAAACCATCAATCCATGATTAAATTTCAATGGAAACCATGGAGGAGATCAACTAAACCATATGATATGTAAAGAGTAGTTCTAAACCATAGGAAGTGTATGGAATGGACTATGGAAGGAAGCCATAGGATTCAAACAAGAGAAAATGGACCAAAAGGTGATTTATTGACCAAACCCATGGGGGGTCACACCTAGGGTCGATGGACCCATCGACCCTGGCATCGACCCTAATATAGGGGGTCGCAGTATACTGCTACCCTAGCATCGACCTGTCCTGCTGCCCCCAGTTAACAGCAAGTTGGAAAAATTAGAATAAAATCTAACTAAATTCTATCGACTTTGTTAGGTCTTCTAGCAATATAATATCAATATAAAGGTAATTCTTAAAGCTTGAAAGAGGATCTACTAGCAAGATAAGGTGAGGAAACAAGACCTAAACTAATTGGTTAATAACAAACTATTTTTATTTCTTGAGTCCAATGCTATGCTTGATTCTATGCAAACATGCTTGTAATGTGCATTCAACATGTCATCCAAAATTTCTATTTATTGTTCATGCATATTTACTTTATTATTTATAACATGATAATGACCATGATGATGGGAATAGGCATGTGAGTGTATGTGTGTGGTTGGTGTACTTGATGAGAGCGAGTATCAGGGGGAGTGTCATAGGCCGGGCCTCAGCACTCTAGCTCTATCTCTAACTCAAGTCTTGTACATTAGCATCGTCGTATCGCCATTACTTTAGCAGAACTATTACGTTGTAGAGTATCAGGGGAGGTGGTCTCGGTCCTTGTAGTCTCTGACTCTACCGGGGGGCCTTAGCTCTATCTCTATGGGCATTCTGAGGGATGCTGGGGTGATGCCTTGGATACACTGTTTGGCATTAGGATTGGTTAGTTGTGAGCCCTAGTTTGCAAGCCCTCGCCAGCAGCAGCTTACGTGTTGGTATGGCACTGTACAGTAAAAAACGTTAACCTTTGTTGTACAATGTTCATGGTAGGGTGGATGTGGACAACAATAAACGTTAACCTTTGGGCGGGCTTCCACACCCTGTGTATAGAGGAGGGGTCAATTAACATTAACCTTTGACCTCCAACCTTTTCTATTGCATATTGCAAACTTTAAACCAAACCATAGATATGAATTGAATGCATGCATATGTATTGTTGCATTGTTTTGTTTGCTCACTGAGCCATGATATGTGCTCACCCTCTCGACGTCGAATATTTTTAGTTGATGATGCAGGTACTACCGTCGAAGATTATGTCAATGCTCTAGTGTACGGGCACATGGTGGCCATGGAAGTTGAAGACGAAGTGGATACGCATGACTCCTCTTGCGAGTGCAACTCATGCGTATTCGATTAGATTTTATTTTAATTATTTGGATTTAGTAAAGGCATGTAATTGGTATTTTATTTATGTCTCTGTTGAAACAAGATAATTGGATATTTTAATATGATTATCATATTTAGATTTCTCAGTTCATTTTATTATAAGACTTTCGCTATTGTGTATTTACTCTGATTATGAATGTGGATGTATGAGGTTTAGATAAAACGGATATAGCCTACTCGAGATCTTGGTTGAACCGTTGGTTTATTGACGGTTCATCACACCATTCTGAATAGTGTGGAATTGGGGTGTGATACTACGTATCACAGAATTATTCTAAAAATCAGGTTCACCATCATAGTTCAGGTATGATTAAAGTTTATGGATGTGACTTATGCTTGTGCATGATTAAGTTCTTTGTTCAAGTTGAAGTTTATGCTTGAATGGATGAGATACCCTATGAGTTAGGATATGGATAGTCCATACGAACTGATAGATAGTCCTAGTGGATCTAAGAATAACCCTATTTGGGTTAAAATATGGATAACCTATTCTGGGTTGGAATATGGATAACCCTTTCTAGGTTAGAATGTGGATAACCCTATTTGGGTCAAAATATGGGTGGATATCCTAGTGGATCTATGGATAGTCCAAGTGGACTAAGGTTTGGATCCAAATTTGGGATTCTCCCAAATAGCCTACGTATCCTAGGGTTTGCCCTAGGAATCAGAATCTGCGTAGTTCGAAATGATAGGTGGATATCCTAGTGGATCTATGGATAATCCGAGTGGACTAAAATGTGGATCCGAATTTGGATTCTCCCAAATAGCCTACGTATCCTAGGGTTTGACCTAGGAATCAAAATCCACATAGTTCGGGATCTGGGTTGAATGAGAATGGATATCCTAGTGGATCTATGGATAATCCGAGTGGACTAAGGTTTGGATCCGAATTTGGGTTTCTCCCAAATGGCCTACGTATCCTAGGATTTTCCCTAGGAATCAGAATCCACGTAGTTTGGGCTTGGTAACCTGTTCTAGGTTGGAATGTGAGAACCTGTTCTAGGTTTAGGGTTTAGAACCTATTCTAGGTTTAGGGTTGAGAACCTATTCTAGGTTTAGGGTTGAGAACCTATTCTAGGTTTAGGGTTGAGAACCTATTCTAGGTTTAGGGTTTACCGAGGGGCAAAATCGTCCTAAATTACCCTTTTCATCCTGAATCCTAATTTTTAAAAGTTTGGCAAAGCATTTTCTTTCTTTATTAAGGTTTTTATTATTCCCATTATGCCCTCCCCAAGAATGTGGGTGCCTAAACGCACGTCCCCACACCTAATATGTTTGCTAGGTGTACAGATATGGCAGTTCGACTAGGGTGCAGCATAAATTAAATTATTATCAAAAATAAATTATTTATCTAAATATGACATATAAACATTTATGGCAAGAAATTCACATATAGTAAGATTTTTAAAAATCTCTCAAATATGACATGTATTGCAAATAAGGCAAGACCTATATGGCATGATCTAGTATGCTATCTTCTAAGCATGGCAAGACCTAATATGGCCATTTTTAGGGTTTTTTTTAACCCTAATTGCTATTTTCTTTTCATTTTTTAAAGTTTTCTATCCTAATTGCAGTATTCTTTCCATTTTTAAGGTTTTCTACCCTAATTGTTATTTTCTTTCCATTTTTAGGGTTTTCTACCCTAATTGTTGTGTTCTTTCCATTTTTAAGGTTTTCTACCCTAATTGTTATTTTCTTTCTATTTTAGTTTTTTCTACCCTAATTGCTATTTTTTTTCCATTTTAGGGTTTTCTACCCTAATTGCTGTATTCTTTTCATTTTATGATTTTCTACCCTATTTGTTATTTTCTTTCCATTTTTAGGATTTTCTACCCTAATTGTTGTTTTCTTTCCATTTTAGAGTTTTCTACTCTAATTGCTATTTTCTTTCCATTTTAGGATTTTCTACCCTAATTGCTGTATTCTTTTCATTTTAGGGTTTTCTACCCTAATTGTTATTTTCTTTCCATTTTTAGGGTTTTTTACCCTAATTGCTGTTTTCTTTCCATTTTAGGATTTTCTACCCTAATTGTTATTTTCTTTCTATTTTAGGGTTTTCTACCCTAATTGCTATTTTCTTTCCATTTTAGGGTTTTCTACCCTAATTGCTGTTTTCTTTCCATTTTAGGATTTTCTACCCTAATTGTTATTTTCTTTCTATTTTAGGGTTTTCTACCCTAATTGCTATTTTCTTTCCATTTTAGGGTTTTCTACCCTAATTGCTGTATTCTTTCTATTTTTAAGGTTTTCTACCCTAATTGCTATTTTCTTTTCATTTTTAGGGTTTTCTACCCTAATTATTGATCTTTCTAAAAAATTAAATATGGTAGGTGAAAGCATTCAAAATATAGCAGTGATAGCATTCCAAATATAGGAATGTGCATCCAAATATGATCGATGGATCAGATTTATTTAAAAAAATATTCATGAATTTAATCCAACCGTTCAAATTCAATTAAACCATTCAAAAGGTAATCCAGCAGATCAAATCACTCAAAATCATAATCTAACCATTCAGATTAATTTAAATCATTCACAATAAAGATCCAATGGTTCAAATGGCTTAAAAACACCTATGATCAAGATCCAACGATTAAAAATCATTCAAAACACATATGATCAAGATCCAATGATTAAAATCATTCAAAATACAATCTAACCATTCAAATCCATTTAAAATCAAATCTTAATAAAAATCCAGATCACCCAAAATAATAATCAAACCATTCAAATTCATTTATCATCATCCAATGGCCCCATTTAATCATTCCATCATCAAAATAGATTATCATCCAACCAATCAAATTTAATACCATCATATGGTCCCAAAATCAATGGCCATATTTTATTTCACCAAAATCATGATTGACGGCCACACTTAGTCAAATTAAGTTCATTCCAATGGCCAAATCAAAATTCACCCAAAGACCATATTTTAATCCACATGAAAATTCATCTAATGGCCCTCATATGATCAAAATAAAATTATCATATCATCACATGATCAAATAAAAGTATCATCCAACAGCTCACATTACATGATCAAGAAAATCAACATTAACATACCAATGGACTAGATTAAATCTCATGATTAATAGTGCATGATCAAATGGTGGATAACAGGTAGAGATTAAATTAGACAAAATCAGATTCATGGGATCAGTGGGATGAGGGATTCAAATCAAGTGGAATCAGATCAATAAGATTGTTGAGGGTATCCGAAGGGTACTGTAGAGTGAAATGGTAAGTGATGTGCTGATAGTGCAACAAGTGACTTGTGGGTGATTCGGGTGATGATGTGAGTTGAAACCAAAAGAACAAAAAAAAAAAAAAAAATAGAAAAAAAACTAAGCAGACTTACCTCATTGCCTCTCTCCTTCTCTCCTTCTCTGGGTCTCATTCTGAATTTCCTCTTCCTCTTTTGTCCGTCCTCCTCTTTTCTGAATCTCTCTCTCTTTGGTTTTCCTCCAAAATCCAAAAAAAATGACCTTTTCTTATTCTAGGATCTGCACCTCCTAGTTCACAATCCAAATCTTTTCCTTAGAGAAATCGAATCCCTTCCTTGTTGGGCCTCTTGACACTTAGTCATACCTTAGTTTCCCTCTTTAGATTTTTCTCAATTCTCTTTATTTATTTGAAACCATGACAACCAACTAAACTTTCCTTTTTTTTTTCTTTATTCTCCTTTTCTTTCTTTTTTAAACTCCCTTCTTCTTTTGTTATTTCCTTTTTTTTATTTTATTTCTTTTTCTATCCAAAACCGACATTAGACTAGATGATTTCCTCCCCCTAATTTTATTCTAGGATCTGCATCTCCTAGTTCACAATCCAAATCTTTTCTTTAGAGAAATCGACTCCTTTCCTTGTTGGGCCTCTTGACACTTAGTCATACCTTAGTTTCCCTCTTTAAATTTTTCTCAATTCTCTTTCTTTATTTGAAACCATGACAACCAACTAAACTTTCCTTTTTTTTTTTTTTGGTTAAATCAAAGTACCACCTCTTGCTTTTCTATTATCTTTTCTTTACAAAACAACGACACCTAGCTCATCTCTCCATTTTTTGCTTTTTTTTTTTCTTTCCTCTTTTATTCTCTTGGAGACACCTAGTGCCCATGCAATCTTTCCTTAATTCATTCCTACCTCATGCTTTCCCTTACTATCTCATTGGTCTATGGTTAGCACTACGATCTTCCAAATCAAACCGTGGCCAGCATGATATGTTATTTGCTTCTTCGTTTAACACCTCCAACCGATCCAACACATTAGGTAAATGTGACACCACCTACTTGTTAAAACAACCACATGCAAATTTCTCTCTTTTCTTAATATCTCATGTTGACACCTAGCCTCTCAAAGATCCCCTCTTGCTTAATACATTCCCATGGCCAGCATTAACATGCCTTTTTGTCAAATTCCACCGACTACAAAATGGGGTTTTATGCTACCTCACACCACCTTGTATCCCATGGGTAGCATGCATAATATGATAATATATCATACAATATAATGCAATATACAATATAGTATACGTTATGTAGTATATGATATAGTATATATATGAATATAATACGTTATCATATAATACATATGTAATAATACTTATTGCACACAAATACATGGGTTGACCCAATTTGCCTTGGCCTGGTCTAGCTAGATCGGGCTGACATGGGTTGTACAGGTTTGGCCAAGCTTGGGTTGAGATGAGTTGACTGGATTGACTGGGTTTCTCTCTCTGTCATTTCATGGGCTATTTCCGTTGCCATTCTGCATGGAATTTTTGATAGCCTTTATTCCAAATTTTCTATGTTCACTTTGTAGAACACTAAAAATGAGGAATATTAGAACTTGAATCATCACATTTGAAAATAAAATGGTCAAATTATGAATTCTTGAAGTTTAAGCAGGCCAATTATCGATAATTTGACTGACCATTCTGCATGGGATCCTTCAGAGATTTCTATCGGAAATTCGTTACGTCCACTTTGTAGAGGACTAAAAATGGAACATAATGAAACTGAAATCACCTGATTTGGATATGGGGTGACCAAAATATGAATTTTCAAAGATTAAATGACCATTTCCATGTGTAATTTTGCATGGGACTCTTCGGAGACTTCAACCTGGGATTTTTCAAGTCCACTTTGAAGATGACTTAAAATAAGGAATATTAGCCTTTGAATTATCTGATTCTGATGTCAGATGACCAAGATATGATGTCTTGATGTTTGAATGATAATGCATGCATCGTACAATAATTACGTAAATGCCCTTGCACTTTCAAACTGAGATATCTTCCTTGTTTGACTTCAGAATTTGATGATTCCGGTCTCATTTTGAAGATAATTTCACGACCTATTCATCCAAGTAGGTAATAGCCCATGACCCTTCTGTGGGGTTCATTAGAGAATCAAAAACCCTTGGGTTAAAGGCCATAAACCCATCATATTGGTTCATTTATGCTGAGGGTGGCAAAAATGGGGTGCTTACACTTGTGTCACATTATTGACAATTTTGAGTCATTAATCTTTCCAATTGTCTTCATAAAAATTACAATTTTTCAAAGAACATTGAAGATATGTTTTTTTTTTTTTAATAATTTTTCACTTTTCAAAAAAAGGTTTCATTGATGTCACATTCATTGTAACATGCAAATTGGTTGTTTGAGTAAATTCTGTCATATTTGGATAAATGACTATATTTGGAGCATTTATATGCTTTGTTTGGATTGTGCATACCATATTTGTCATATTCCATGCGTTGCTATATTTGGTAGAATAAATATTTTTTTTACCATATTTAGCAAAATCTTAATTTCTTACCATTTTTAAGTCTTACTATGCTTAGAAAATAGCATATAAGATCATTTTTTTTTGAAAAATTCATGTCATATATGCATTTTATGATTGGTACTTACCATATTGATATATAGATGCATATTAGATCTTGCCATATTAGATCTTGCTATATTAGATCTTGCCATCTTAGATCTTGCCATATTAAATCTTGCCATATTAGATCTTGTCATATTAGATCTTGTCATATTAAATCTTGCCATGCTTAGATCTTGCCATGCTTAGATCTTACCATATTAGGTTCTTGCCTTATTTGCAATACATGCCATATTAGAGAGATTTTCATAATCTTACTATATGATATGATAGTTACCATAAATATCATATATGCCATGCTTAGAATATTCTTTTTTTGGCAATAATTTAATTTATGCTGCACCTTAGTTGAACTGCCATATCTGTACACCTAACAAGCATATTAGGTGTGGGGACGTGCATTTAAGCACCTACATTCTTGGGAAGGGCATAATAAAAATAATAAAAATCTTAATAAAGAAAGAGAATGCTTTGCCAAACCTTCCAAAATTAGAATTCAGGATGAAAAGGGTAACTCAGGATGATTTTCACCTCTCAGTAAACCCTAAACCTAGAATAGATTCTCAATCCTAAACCTAGAATAGGTTTTCAATCCTAAACCTAGAATAGGTTCTCATATTCTAACCTAGAACATGTTATCATTTTTCCAAACTACGCGGATTCTAATTCCTAGGGAAAACCCTAGGATACGTAGGCTATTTGGGAGAATCCTAAATTTGGATCCACATCTTAGTCCACTTGGACTATCCATAGATCTACTAGGATATTTATCCACATTTCAACCCAAATAGGGTTATCCACATTCCAACTCATAATGGGTTATCCATATTTTGACCCAAATAGGATTATTCTTAGATCCACTAGGACTATCTATCAGTCCACATGGACTATTTAGATCCTAACCCATAGGGTTTCTCATCCATTCAAGCATAAACTTCAATTTGAACAAAGAACTTAATCGTGCACAAGCATAAATCACAATCATAAACTTTAATCACACCTGAACTATGATGGTGAACCTGATTTTCAGAATAAATCTGTAATACGTAGGCATTCTGATGGATACAGATTTGGTTCAATGATATCAAACCACTTGATTTGGTTCGGTTTAACAAATAGAGTCTAGCATAGGAAAGGTATGGGCGATCGATTTCGATCGGGCGGTTTGGGTGCCTAACCCCTTACCATAACTGTAACCTGACGCTTACCCAATCTCTGATGGACCAGAAATCCAATCTAAGGGTCATGAGTCAATCGAAGTCTTACCTTGGGGTGAGATTTCACATTTCTACGGTCCTAGACCTTAATCTAGGTGGTGACTTCTAAAATTTCCATCTTTGTCCTCACAGTAATTCGGAAGTAATACTTCCAATACTTCTTCCGTTTGAGCTTAATCATGTCCATCTATTGAGTTTTACTCTATCTCTCTCTCTTTCTCTCTCTCTCTCTCTCTCTCTCTCTCTCTCTCTCTCTCTCTCTCTCTCTTTCTCTCTTTGTTTATTAAAACCCTCACTTGTCAATCGCCTTATTGAAATGAAATTTCACCAGTGTACTCACCTAGGTGTAATAGCCCTCGTCGGGTCCCACTCCTCTCAGCTCCGGTGTCTATAGTATGGGAAGGCTTACAATCATAGGCACTATTAGGTGCGGGTCTCACAAATCTCCCAACCATGTAAGAATTTAGTCATCGAAATTAACATACTTGCGTTGTTGAATAGATGGGGTACCTCTCCTTCATTTTGGATTCTCTTTCCCAGGAGGCTTCTCGAACCAGATGATTTCTCCAATGCACCATTACGTAGTATAATGTGCGATTTCGAAGGTCCCAGGCTTTCTGATCAATGACCGCTACCGGTTCCACCTCATTACATAGGCTCGGGGCCAATGGTGGTGGCTCAGCATTTAGAACAAGAGAGAAATCCGAAACGTACTTCTTCAACATGGATACATGGAACACATTGTGTATACCAGATAGTGCAAGGAGTAATGCCAATTGATACACTACTTTCCTGTTCCTCCAAGGATTTCATAAGGTCCCATGTACTTGGAACTAAGCTTTCCCTTCTTTTCAAACCTCTTGATACCCTTAAAAGGGGATACCTTTAGAAATACCTTGTCATCCACATCAAGCTTTAGGTCCTTCTTCCTAACATTGGCATAGCTCTTTTACCGGCTTTGTGCTGTTTTGATTAGCTCCTGGATGTACGACATGCTTTGTTCATCCAAAACATGTGAGACATGCTTTGTTCATCCAAAACCTTGTAAGACATGCTTTGGATGTAACATCCAGTTGAAATTGGCTCTCGATTGTCATCCAAAGCATGTCTTCCAAGGTTTTGATGTTGCATTTAGATTGGCGGTTGGTTTGTGGGTGGTAAGGCTGTACTGAATTTCAACTTAGTACCCATGGCCACTTACAAACTCTACTAAAACTTGGACATGAATCTTGAATCCTTGTCCAACACTATGCTAACTGGTACCCCAGGCAGCCTCACTATTTAGTCCACATAAAGCTTGGCTAGCCTCTCCATGGTGTATTGTGGCCTAATTGCTATGATCCAAGCTGTCTTGGTCAAACGATCAACCACTACCCATAATGCGTCTACCGACCTGGGGGTCAAGGGTAAGTTAGTAAGAAAGTCCGTCGTGATGTGGTTCCATTTTCATTCTGCTATTGGCATAGGTTGTAACAGTCCTACTGGTCGTTGTCTGACTGCCTTTACCTGTTGACAAGTGAGACACTAGTACACAAAGGTGGCAATGTCGGCCTTTATAACATGCCACCAAAATTCTTTCTTTAGGTCTTGGTACATTTTCATACTTCCAGGGTAAAAAGAGTAGGGATGGTGTGGGCTTCGATCAAAATTTTCTCCTTCAAATTAGTAGTAGTCTCTGGTACACAAATTATCCCTTTATACTTGAGGGCCCCATTAGTCTCTGGTAGTCATCTTCCTTTTAGGTCCGTTATGAGTGTGAGGAGGTGAATGTCACAATCCATTGCTTCCTTAATCTCCTCCAATAGTGTAGGTATGATCGTCATCGCACCAAATAACACTGTTGTCACCTCTACCCATTGTGCCACCATCGTATCAGTAGTAGGAGACAATTCGATGGTTGATGGGGTGGAAATTAGTGGATAGTCATGACAGTGCACTCTACAATTTGCCTATGTAGACCAAGTCATTGCCTTCCTGCTTGGAGTGTCAACTACCACGTTGGCCTTGCCGGGATGGTATTGAATATCACAATCATAATCCTTCAACAACTCCACCCATTGTCTTTGCCGCATGTTTAATTCCTTTTGGTTGAATAGGTATACCAAGCTCTTATGATCCTACATTATACTGAATTTCTCCTCATAATGGTAATGTCTCCAAATTTTAAGGGCAAACACCATTACTGCCAACCCTAGGTCGTGCATAGGATAATTCTTTACATGCTCCTTCAATTCTCTGATGCATTGGCCACTTGTTACAACCCATTTTTAGATACGAGCATGATACTCGGGTTGACCCATGAAGCAACCCAAATCCACCCAGGATCTATAAACTACAGTGATCTACCAAACAGTCCCACAGTCTACAATAGTAATATCCAAAAAGAATTAGAGTAATAATAACGGAAACAGATTAATAAGTAACAGATGCCAACTACTGATATAATAATATAATTTAAAGTGTTTGTAATGAATACATTTCCAAGTGTTTTCCAAAATACTATATCGTATCAAATATACATGTACCCAAATAAAAGGAGTAATCAGTGTTAGTAAGCCTAGATGGACTGTACAAATTTATCTACAAAATAATCAGAGAGAGAGAGAGAGAGAGAGAGAGTATGGGAAAGCTGCATCATGCGTAAACACATTAGCTATAGGTGCAGCCCTCGTCGTGCTTTATAGAGTAGTCCTCCCCCACATCCCCCACAGAAGCGTCACCCATTGACCCCAAAAAGTTAGCAATGAAGTAGTCTCCTACATTAGAATCTGAAAAACGTATTGATACGAGGGGTGAGCTGTAAGACTCGTATCGAACTAACTGGTCTTACCACCTTGTATCAGGTCATCCTATCTTGGTCGGGCCAAGTGATCCAAGTGTATGAAGAAACCACAAGACCAGGTATGAAAATTAACCCAAAAACAGTCAATTATGAGCGTGTCATCCCATACCTAAACAGGTGTGATCGACCACACCTCAAAATAATGCAACCACAGGAATTTAGGTCGTGTGGTCGCATGATTCAAAGGGTGTAGTCGACAGGTTCTGCGACCCCACCTCTGACCACATGGATTTCAGACAGAACTGAGTTTAGGAAACCTTCCTAATCCGAAGGGGGTTCTTTCCTAAATTCAGTAGGGCTTATTATGGAGGGTTTTTCTCTATAAATAGGACGTCCCTTAGCCTCTTTCACCCTTTTAGAACTCAAACTGAAAATGAGAGAAAGAGAAGGGAAGGAAGAGAAGGAGAATTGAAGAGGAAGACTAAGGAGGAAGCAAATTCAGAGGAAAATCTGAATCTTCAACAAGCTTAAGGTACGAAAACATTCCCCATGTTAAATTGAGAGCCTAGAATAGTTCATGAAAGAGATAGGATTTATGTGAAACCTAAATCATCAATCCATGGATAAATTCGAAGAGAATCCATGGGAGGAAATTATGTGGACAATAGATTATGTATAAAATAATAGTTCTGAGCCATAGAATAATCATAGGAAGGACCATGATGATAAGACAAGGGATCCAAACATGAAGGAATGGAGTTGAGGATGAAAAAGTTGATCATCACACGTTTGGTCGCATGTGTGGTCGCATGATGTGCAGCTACACGAGACACACATATCCGACCACATGCTCTCGGGAAGATTCCAGGGAGGGTGTGGTCGCATGTGTGGTCGCAGGATATGCGACCACACCCTGCAACCACACACCCTGTGGTCGCAGAAATTGAGACCACAGGTGCTGCCACACCTGCGACGCCTCAGTTTCTGTTAGTCTAAATTCATGGGAATTAATTCTAATTTAAAATCTATAAATTTATTAGGTTTTCAAGTGGTTTAAAAGAGATTTACAAAGCTTGAACGAGGATGTACTATCAACCAAAGGTGAGGGAACAAGACCTAAATTAATTGGCTAATAATAAACTATTTTTATTTATTGAGTCCAATGCCATGAATGATTCTATACTGGTATGCGTGTATTGTACATTTCACATGTCATCCAATATTCCTGTTATTACTGTTCATGCATATTTAACTTAGTTTATTTATAACATGACGATGATGATGATCCTAGGAATAGGCATGTGATTGTATGCGTGTGGTTAGTGTGCTTGATACGAGTGGAGCATCAAGGGGAGGACATGACACTGTGGTTCATCCTAGTCACCAGACTCTAGCTCTATCTCTACTCAAGTCTCGTCCACTGACATCGTCGTATCACCATTACCTTAGCTGAACTATTACGCCGTAGGGCATCAGGGGAAGTGATCTTGGACCGTGTAGTCTCTGACTCTGCCGGGGGGGCCTTAACTTTATCTCTATGGACGTATTGAGGGACGCTGGGGTGAAGCCTTGGATACACTGTTTGACATTAGGACTGGTTAGTTGCGAGTCCAGTTTGCAAGCCCTTGCCAATAGGGGCTTACATGTTGGTATGGGTAGGGCATCAGGGGAAGTGTCATGCGGTGTTTGATCCGGGCACTTTAGCTCTATCTCTATTCCATGATGGGTGCATGTGGGATGACGATGGTGTTTGATCCATTGGGCGGCTTCTCACACTCGTGTATAGAGGTGCAGCAGCCACCTATTATTTCTATTGCACATTACAAACTTATGAACCAGACCAAAGATATGAATTGAATGCATGCATATCTTTGTTGAATTGTTTTGTTTGCTCACTGAGCCATGATGTGTGCTCACCTTTTCGACATCGAATATTTTTAATTGATGATGCAGGTCCTACTATAGAAGATTATGTGAATGTTTCAATGTACGGGCATGTTGCGGTGATGGATGCAGAAGCTTGATGAAGTCGCATGATTCATCGTGCGAGTGCAACTCATGCGTCTTTGATTAGATTTATTTGTTGGATTATTCAGAATATGTAATTGATTAAATTATTTTATTTTATGTCTTTAGTTATTTGAGACAATTGGATACTTTATTTATGATATCGCTATTAGATACTCAGTTCATTAAGATTAAAGATTTTCACTATTGTTTATTTATTATGATTTTGGTTGTGGATGTGTCTGGTTTAAGCAAAAAGGACACAGCCTATTTGAGATCCTGGTTGAACCGTTGGATCATAGATGGTTCATCACACCATTCTAGTTAGTGCAGAATTGGGGTATGACAACTTGGTATCAGAGTTTGTCTTTTAAAGCTGTATACTTCCATAAAAGTTCGTGAATGGAGTTAGGATAAAATTTGAAAGCTTTAATAAGAACACACTATAAGCACCTGTGTTGTATGTGACAAAAATTAAGAAAGAGAATAATGCACTATTAAGATGAGAACCAAGTTTCATATATACATCGAATAAAAACAATATAAATATATCCAAATCAGAGTACAGTCCACAATCCGAACAGTTACTCTATAGTACAAGTAAAAGAAAAGAATGCATCATGGAGCTGGGGGTGCTGGAGGAGGAGGTGCCTCATTATCTCGATCATAATCCTCAGCATACACCCTCATAAGCTAGGCTACCTGAGTCTGGGTCACCTGGAGACTAGCTGTCAGATCTGCCACCCGCTGATCAGTAGCACACTGGGCCTCCAGAATCTCATGCAACAGCCCCATCACACCATTTGGTGGTGGGTGCAAAGGACCGGCTGAGTGGCAAGGAACCCAAAAAGGGCCAGCTCCAGTGGAATGCAGTGGTGATGGAGGAGGTATGGCATCTACATCCATGAACATATGATCATCATCCTCAATATCACCTCCATGGACCTCTGCTGCTGCTGCTGCCGCCTCAGCATCTGCTATCTCTACCCGAGTACAGGGATGCACCACAGCGTTCTTCTCCTTGTCACTGACTTGTGCATCTCGCATCCCCATCTTACAGATGGCCTCCCAGTCAAGATCAATCAAGAAGGTGTTCTCATGAATCCTCTCATCCACTAAGTCGGCATGCAGACGAGTGAGCAGGGTAGTGATCAAACGCCCATAGGGCAGGTTGCCCATCTGACCAGGCATCATAGCATGACGCATCGTCCTGATGATAATGTATGGAAGGTAGACGGGTTGCCTAGTGCAAATACAATATAGGAGATGCTGGGTCAACTAGGAAACCTTCTCATAGTGCCCACTCTGAGGAATCAGGTTGTGGTGAATAATCTTGCAGTACACTTGAGGTTCTGGCCGTAGGTTGATTGCCTTCATCTCCCAGCTATCATCCCTAAAAAGCTGGCAGTCAATCTCTGCACGCATCATTACAGATAGGAACTGGGGTTCCTTGGGTGCACAGTATACTAAGGGGCTATCGTTTGATATACCCAGGAGATCAGCCAACTCCTGGCAGTTAAAGGAGATCTCCACCCCTTTAACATAACTAGTAATCTTGAGCTCCCTACCCCTGTCTGTATCATTTGGATCACCCACTACCTGAAGATTGCAATAAAATTGCTTCACCAATGCAAGACAGGTGCAACCCTCATACAAGATCACAGGGATCCAACCCATATCACCAAAGGCACCCTCCACATTAAACAAGGCTAAATTAGCCAGGTTTACACAACGACCCCCTTCGACCTTTTAACGCTCATAACGAGCATATTGAGTCTCTGCTTTATTAGACCGGAAGCGAAGAGGATCATGAACTCTGGGGACCTTGGTACAAGCCATGTTATCTGCAAAGACACAGACCAACAAACAAGATATTAGTTATAGAGAAAAACTTAAAATTTTGGCATTATAACGACATAATTTGGCCAAAAGGCTCACTTTTCACCCAAACCGTTGGGCAGGAGGACTTACATATGTTCCAAACCATCCTGCAAGGCTCATATAGTTGGAAATTTAAACTAGGAAGATCGAATTTGAAGAAATTTTGACAATTTGGAAAAATCTCAAAAATTAGGTCAAAAATGGAAAATTTCAAGTTTCTCAAAAAATAACAGATGAAACTCAAATTTTCTTGAGGGCTTTCATCCATTGGGTGGCCAATAGAAAAATCCCCCAATAAAAATCAAATTTTTATAGTTAGAAAAATTTTAATTTGAAGAAAATGCTATAAATGGAGAAAAACCTAGTTTTGAAAGCATAAAAATGAGGACTAGTAGAGAACATACTTGAAGGAACGGAGCGGAGGTCGTAAATGGAAGAAATAATCACCAAACACAAGTGGTCGACACTGTAGCAACTCAGTGGAAGCGAGTTGAGTTGAAAGCAAAAGAGAAAGTGGGAAATGACTCCAAAAATCAGGTTTAAAAACCTGATTTGGGGTCGTGTGGTCGCAAAATTCGACCAAATATGCGACCACACGATCAACCACAGGCTCTCGGTGAGCTGACAGACTTTGTGTGGTCGGACCCTGTGGTCGCACGTATTGTGACCACAGGATCGACCATAGGATCTCGGTGAGCTGACAGGGTTTTGTAAGGTCGCATATATTGCGACCCCACCATCGACCCCACGATGGAAAATGCTGTATTTTGTGTAAATGACTTGGATATTTGAAATTTTACAATGATTAATTGGATTTTGACATAGGAATGACGTATATTATGATTGCCTTACTTGTTCTATGATTTTTAAAGACACTACCACCACCGGAAACAGGAAATGGCTGGTCAAAGAGTAACCAGGCGAGGACGTAACCCATTTCCACCACCACCACCTATGGAGGAAGTTAGCCATAAAAATCCTGAAGGACAAGAGAATCAGAATGTGGCACCACCAGAAGCCAATTACTAGGTTAATCCTACAAACTTGCCAGCCCCACCTACAGATTTGGCTACAGCAGTAGTGAACCTAGCACAACAGCTGCAACAAATACAGCAAGTACAAGCCAATATGTAAGCTGCTATGGGAATGGTTTTCCCAGCTGCACATACTACACCTTACCAGCCAGACAAGCTAGCACCGTACCAGGGGGTAGCAACACGTACCCCAAGCACCTCAAACGCCAATTGTACAAGCTCCAGTACAAAATCCTGAGGTAGCCCAAGGCAGTTACCAGTATTAACCACCTATATATGGAGCCTATGCTCAGTATCAGTTGGATCATTCTCGACTGATCGAGCATTTTCTAAAAATGAAGCCTAAAGAATATAATGGCAAGCCAGCGGATCCTTTGTGGCCAGCTCATTGGATAGACGAGATGGAAAGGAATTTCATGATGATGACTGTTAATGAGGAGGAAAAAGTGTTGTATGCCACATTTATGCTGAAGGACGATGCACACCACTGGTGGAAGTCTACTCGGACTTATCTGTTAAGCAAGCACTCCCAATTGACCTGGGCTATCTATAAAGAGGCATTCTTCGAGAAATATTTTCCCAGAAGTTTTAGAGATGCTATGGAAAGAGAGTTCCTGAGTTTGTATCAGGGACAGATGACTGTGGATGCATATCAACAGCGTTATGAAGAGCTGTTTTTCTTTGCTCCCTCTAGCATGCAGGAGGAAAATACTAAAACCCAAAGGTTCGTCATGGGACTTAGGGGAAGCATTCGGGAGCATGTTTTGGGGCTAGAAAAGAAAGTTTATAATGAAGCCGTACAGATTGCTCGAGTGCTAGAATCGAGCCAAAGAAAGAGCTACTTTGCTCAGAATAAAGGTATCAAAAGGCCAAATGGAAATTCATATAATGAGTGGAACACAAAGAAATTTAAATTCTTCCGTACTCAAGGCTTTAATGCTGCAGCCAAGACTACTCCAACAGTCCAAACTCAACAGAAGCAAAATAATGAAGGAGTAAAATGCTATAACTATAATCAAATGGGACATTATTCAAGGGAGTGTCCTAAGCCCAGGAAGTAGCTACAGCAAGGAAAGGTTTATGCAGTTACATTTGAGATTGTTGCCGCATCACCTGATGTGGTCACAGGTATGACCTGAACCTTTCATTTTTTATTACCTTGTGTGAGCATGTAGACTAAATTAAAACAAATCACAAGTATCGTACCTATTAATGGCATACCCGTCAGAGTACTATTTGATTCTGGAGCTACTAATTCTTTTATATCTGTGTCATTTGGAAAGAAGTTAAATCTACCCTTTAGATCT
This sequence comes from Protea cynaroides, assembly GCA_028583415.1. Taxonomy (NCBI): domain Eukaryota; kingdom Viridiplantae; phylum Streptophyta; class Magnoliopsida; order Proteales; family Proteaceae; genus Protea; species Protea cynaroides. The sequence goes on along the minus strand of CM053267.1, from coordinate 7,384,566 downwards.
GTGGACTACAAATTGCTTGTACAATTGCTTATGGGATTAGAAGTGGAACTAGAAAAAGGTTATGGATCATGTCCAGTTCTTATCAGCGAGAAGATTTTGGATGCAACCTTAATTCAACTTGAAATGGCAAACTTTGATGTTATCTTGGGAATGGATTGGTTAGCTTGGCATTCTGCAAACCTACTATGTGTAGAAAAGAAACTGACATTTAAAGACAAGGAAGGAGCAGAGTTTAGTTTTGTGGGAACCAAATTTTCTCGTAGACAAAAACTCATCCTCTCTGCATTAAAGGCTAGAAATGCCTCGAGAAAGGAGGAGTTGGGTATCTAGTATCCGTGGTTGATCTCACCAAGGAAGTACCACGATTGGAAGATATTGATGTTGTGCGTGACTTTCCAGATGTATTTTCTGAGGAACTACTAGGACTACCACCTGACCGAGCGACAGAGTTCGTTATAGAACTTATACTCAGAGCCACACCAGTATCTAAAGCACCCTATCGAATGGCTCCTACTGAACTGAATGAACTGAAGGTACATTTATAGGAATTACTGGACAAGGTTTATATCAGACCCAGCATATCACCATGGGGAGCGCCGATATTGTTTGTGAAGAAGAAGGACGGTAGTGTTCGACTGTGTATAGATTATCGGGAATTAAATAAGCTTACAATCAAGAATCGATAGCCGTTGCCTCTGATCGATGACTTGTTCAATCAGTTGCAAGGTGCCAAGGTATTCTCCAAAATTGATCTTCGGTCAAGATACCATCAGCTGAAGATTAAGGAAGGTGATATTTTGAAGACAACATTTAGAATAAGATATGGACACTATAAATCTTTAGTCATGTCTTTTGGATTGACTAACGCACCCGTAACTTTTATGGAACTCACAAATCGGGTATTCCATGACATGTTGGATACATCAGTCATTGTGTTTATTGACGATATATTGGTCTACTCCAAGGACAAGGAAACTCATGTCATGAATCTAAGAGCCGCTCTGCAGCGACTAAGAAAAGAGAAGCTTTACGCTAAATTTACAAAGTGTGAGTTTTGGCTAATGACGTCGCTTTCTTAGGCCATGTTGTATCCGCGTAGCAAGATTGAAGCCATTATGAAATGGGAAGCACCTAAGAGTGTTGCAGAAATCAGAAGTTTCCTAGGTCTAGCTGGGTATTACCGATGATTTATGGAATATTACTCTAGAATCGCCGTACCTCTCACCAGTTTGACTAAGAAAGGAAAAAATTTTGTTTGGACCGACAAATGTGAAGAAGGTTTTCAAACATTGAAAGCTAGATTGATATCTTCTCCCATCTTGACTATTCCTATTCTAGGACAACCATTTACCTTGTACACTGATGCGTCTGGGTTGGGTTTAGGATGTGTACTTATGCAAGGAGAACAAGTAGTTGCGTATGCCTCAAGACAACTGAAGACACATGAGAAGAACTATCCCACTCATGACTTAGAATTAGTAGCAGTAGTGCATGCTATCAAGATATGGAGACATTATTTGTATGGAGAGAAATTTTAGATTAAATCAGATCATAAGAGTCTCACTTATTTTTTTAATCAAAAGGAGTTGAACATGAGACAAAGAAGATGGCTGGAATTATTAAAGGATTATGATTGTGATATCCAGTATCATCTAGGAAAGGCTAATGTAGTTTCTGATGCGCTAAGCAAAAAAGCAATGATAAAATCTCAAGGAGAGGTTAACACGACTGCGGCAATGTATGTTACAGGAAAAATATTCAATCATGGTAATGAGCAGTTTGTGATAGATGCACCGGGTGGATCAACCAACCAAGGGTTTATTCATCAGTTTTCAAATATGTTCGCAACATTAAAGATTGTACTTGATATATTAGATGAATTGAAGGTCGCTATTAAATCAGACCCTTATCTGAGAACGGTACAAGAAGACATCGAAAAAGGTAGGACTATTCCTGAGTTCACCTTGGACGTTGAAAAGGTACTAAAATATAAAGGAAGAGTGTGTGTTCCTGAAAATGAAAACTTGGATATTAGACACAGAATAATGAAGGAAGCTCACACCACCGCTTATTCGGTACATCTTGGAAGTATGAAGATGTACCATGATCTAAAGAAACTATATTAGTGGAGAGGAATGAAAGCAGATGTAGCTAAATTTGTGTCTCAATTCTTAAATTGTCAGAGGGTAAAGGTTGAAAGGTAAAGACCTATAGGATTGTTGCATCCATTGCCAGAACCAGCATGGAAATGGGACTGCATCACTATGGACTTCGTCACCAGGTTATCATTGACTTCCCGAGTAGTTGATGTGGTCTGGGTGATTGTAGATCATCTGACTAAGACAGCTCGCTTCATAGCTATACGATCTCAGTATACCCTAGAGAGGTTAGCCAAGCTATATGTGGATAATATTGTCAGATTACATGGTGTACCTGAAAGCATTATGTTTGACAGAGACCCACGCTTTACCCCAAAGTTTTGGGAAGGATTACAGAAGGCTATGGGTATAATGTTGAAGTTTAGTACTGTATTCCATCCTCAGACAGACGGATAGTCAGAGCATACTATTCAAATTTTAGAAGACATGCTTCGAGCTTGTGTTATTGATTTCAAAGGATCATGGGATGAGAAACTACCATTGATCGAGTTCGCCTATAACAGCAGCTATCAAGCTACTATACAGATGTCACCTTATGAAGCACTGTATGGTAGGAAGTTTCGAACTCCTTTGTTTTGGAATGAAGTTGGTGAACAGAGTATCATTGGACCAGAATTTATTGAAGAGACTTGTCGAGTAGTCGACATTATTAAGGAAAGAGTTAGAACAGCTCAGAATCGTCAAAAACAATATGCAGATACTCGACGTCGAGACCTTGAATTCGTTGTAGGTAATAAGGTATTCTTGAAAGTATCACCTATGCGAGGCTTAGAACGGTTCAAACAAAAAGAAAAGCTATGTCTAAGATATGTCGGGCCATATGAGATTCTCGCTAAACGTGGAACAGTGGCGTATCAGTTAGCACTACCCCCATTTATGTCAAGTGTGCATGATGTATTTCATATCTCATTATTGAAGAAGTACGTCAGAGATCCAACACATGTTATAACAGCAGATCCACCGGGTCTAACTGATGATTTGGAATTTGAAGTAGCACCAACTGAAATCACCAGTCGAAAGGTTCAACATGCAACCATGACATTTATTATATTAAGGTTACTTGGATGAGCCAAGATATAGAAGAGATCACATGGGAAGAAGAGAATGCTATGCGAAAGCAATATCCTCACCTTTTCGAGGATGAAATTTATAATAAGAGGGGGGAGTTGTAAGACCCGTATCGAACTAATCGGTCTTACCACCTTGTATCAGGTCTTCCGATCATGGTCGGGCCAAGTGGACCAAGTGCATACAGAAACCATAAGACCAGGTATAAAAATTAACCTAAAAATAGTCAATTATGAGCATGTGGTCGCATACCTAAACAGGTGTGATCGACCACACCTCAAAATAATGCAACCACATGAATTTAGGTCGTGTGGTCGCATGTTTCAAAGGATGTGGTCGACGGGTTCTATGACCCCACCTCTGACCATAAGACCAGGTATAAAAATTAACCTAAAAATAGTCAATTATGAGCATGTGGTCGCATACCTAAACAGGTGTGATCGACCACACCTCAAAATAATGCAACCACATGAATTTAGGTCGTGTGGTCGCATGTTTCAAAGGATGTGGTCGACGGGTTCTATGACCCCACCTCTGACCACACGGATTTCAGACAGAACCGAGTTTAGGAAACCTTCCTAATCTGAAGGGGGTTCTTTCCTAAACTCAGTAGGGCTTATTATGGAGGGTTTTCCTCTATAAATAGGACGTCTCTTAGCCTCTTTCACCCTTTTAGAACTCAAACTGAAAGTGAGAGAAAGAGAAGAGAAGGAAGAGAAGGAAGAGAAGGAGAATTGAAGAGAAAGACTAAGGAGGAAGAAAATTTAGAGGAAACTCTGAATCTTCAACAAACTTAAGTTTTGAAAATATTTCCCATGTTAAATTAAGAGCCTAGAATAGTTCATGAAAGAGATAGGATTTAGGTGAAACCCAAATTATCAATCCAAGGATAAATTCCAAGAGAATCCGTGGGAGAAAATTATGTGGACAATGGATTGTGCATAAAATAATAGTTCTGAGCCATAGAACAATCATAGGAAAGACCATGATGATAAGCCAAGGGATCCAAACATGAAGGAATGGAGTTGAGGATGAAAAAATCGATCATCACACGTGTGGTCGCACATGTGGTCGCATGATGTGCGACCACACGAGACACACATATCTGACTAGATGCCCTCGAGAAGTTTTCAGGGAGGGTGTGGTTGCATGTGTGGTCGCAGGATATGCGACCACACCCTGCGACCACACACTCTGTGATCGTAGAAACTGAGACCACAGGTGCTGCCACACCTACAACCCCTTAATTTCTGTTAGTCTAAATTCATGAGAATTAATTTTAATTTAAAATATATAAATTTATTAGGTTTCCAAGTGGTTTAAAAGAGATTTACAAACCTTAAACGAGTATCTACTTTCAACCAAAGGTAAGGGAACACGACCTAAATTAATTGGCTAATAATAAACTATTTTTATTTATTGAGTCCAATGCCATTAATGATTCTATGTTTGTATGCATGTATTGTGCATTTCACATGCCATCCAACATTCCTATTATTACTGTTCATGCATATTTAACTCAATTTATTTATAACATGATGATGATGATGATGCTAGGAATAGGCATGTGAATGAATGTGTGTGGTTAGTGGGCTTGATGCGAGTGGAGCATCAGGGGGAGGATGTGACACTGTGGTTCATTTTGGTCACCAGACTCTAGCTCTATCTCTACTCAAGTCTCGTCCACTGACATCGTCGTATTGCCATTACCTTAGCAGAACTATTACGTCGTAGGGCATCAGGGGAGGTGGTCTCGGACTGTGAAGTCTCTGACTCTGTCGGGGGGCCTTAGCTTTATCTCTATGGACGTATTTAGGGATGCTGGGGTGAGGCCTTCGATACACTGTTTGGCATTAGGATTGGTTAGTTGCGAGCCCAGTTTGCAAGCCCTCGTCAATAGGGGCTTATGTGTTGGTATAGGTAGGGCATCAGGGGAAGTGTCATGCGGTGTTTGATCCGGGCACTTTAGCTCTATCTCTATTCCATGATGGGTGCATGTGGGACAATGATGGTGTTTGATCCATTGGACGGCTTCACACACTCGTGTATAGAGGTGCGATGGCCACCTATCCTTTTTATTGCACATTGCAAACTTATAAACCAGACCAAAGATATGAATTGAATGCATGCATATGTTTGTTGCATTATTTTGTTTGCTCACTGAGCCATGTTGTATGCTCACCCTTTCGACATCGAATATTTTTAGTTGATGATGCAGGTACCACAATAGAAGATTATATGAATACTCCAACATATGGGCATGTTGCGGCAAATGGATGCAGAAGCTATGATGGGTCACATGATTGGTCGTGCGAGTGTAACTCATGTGTATTTGATTAGATTTATTAGTGAGATTATTTAGAAGATGTAATTGATTAATTTATTTTATTTTATGTCTTAGTCTTTTGGAGATAATTGGATAATTTATTTATGTTATCACTATTAGATTCACAGTTCATTAAATATTAAAGACTTCCGCTATTGTGTATTTGTTCTGATTATAGTTATGGATGTGTATGGTTTAAGCAAAAGGACACAGCCTATTTGAGATCCTGGTTGAATAGTTGGATCATAGACGGTTCATCACACCATTCTGGTTGGTTCAAAATTAGGGTGTGACATCATCTTCTGGAACCTGTGCATAGCTATCATGTCCGTCTTCTGGACCCGGCCCTGCGGAAGGGGTATCACCTGACCTACTGATGCTAGGATCATAGTAGGTGAGGTTGAGGGACTCCCCACTAATGGCCTGCTTATTGGTGTAGACCTACGGGTTGTCAGTACTCTTATCAAGAACTGTTGGTGTCATTCGCAGCTATTCCCCGATAGGTGTATGGAAGCAGCCCCCATGGGTACCTTGGGTGTGGGTCCCACATCATCATACTTATGGGAAAAATTGTCTGATTCAATCTAGACGGATCTGAAATGATTTCACCTCCAAGGTTAGTATAATACCCATGTCAGTGAATTACAATTTAACTTGATCATGCATCAGGTGAGGGCAACAATATCATTCATGAGGGGTCTTTCATGCATCGGTGTTCATTCTCCCACACATCTTGGCCTATCTGTGAGGCAGCAAACACAGTTGGGGGCAGGTGCCTTCGGTCAGTTTGGTTGTTGAGGGCCCCCCACCTTATATGGGATCTGGTGGAAAGTATTGAGGGCAAGGTGACCCGGTACCTGCCTCTAGCTTACACACCAGACATTTTAGTGGGTGAGATGTAGATCAAACAGTTGGTCATGCATTCGCCTCTGAAATCCACTGGCTCTTTTGCTGATCAGTCTAATTTACTTTCTGAGAAGGAGGTGGCGGCATAGGCCACTGGGTGTGCCTCTGGATGTGCTTCCGCTTCCTTAACACTTAAAAAAATTTACCTGTCCTAATGGTTTATGGCTGCGGGAGGAAATCGGGCAGTAGGGTCAACTGTTTCACCCGTTGTCTTACTCTCAATGGCTTCTGTAAGTGAAGAGGCGGCAAGAGGTGGCGGGAGGGTTCGCTAGTTGTTGAGAACCTGCCTATTCTTTAAGGTGCCAAACTTCAAATTTCGTGACACTCGGCCTATCCGACGAAATCAAGCTGGCCCTAGGCACCTAAGTTACCAGTCAACCGATTTGGCGGAAACCTGTCTCTATGAATGGGACTCGTGGGTTTCACATTTGAAATACGTCATAACCAGAGGAAGAAGATAATAGGGCGCTGGCAGAGCTTTACCAAGCCTTCTTGCTTGACTTGGAAGCATCCCACACTTCATTTTAGCCTTTCACTTCAATTAGGTAAGGTTTCTTTCTCCTTGTCCCTCATTGTATTCCCTTATAGTGATGTTAGGGTTCTTCACCTTGTAAACCGATAGGAAATGGAGAAATCTTAGGGTCTGGATTACCCTATTAAAACCCCTAGGGTTTTTCAAATGTTTCACCCCCAGATTGGAGGTCCGCCAGCTTCACTGTGTCATCGGCATAGCCATATGGCTCCGCTCGAGTCCTTCCCTCTTACCCCCCTTAGTTTGGGCCTTATCTCACTCCCTTAGAGTTGAACCCCAGTGCCGAACAGGTTTTTGGGGTCTCTCCCTTTTCGATCACGTAATCCCAGCCCCTGTAGCCCAACCCAATGGCTAGTGTACCATCTTGGCACAGTCACACCGGCATGGGGATTCCCCACTTGAGGTTTCTCACCCATTCTTCCCACTATTGGAGCAAGGTATGGTGGTCCTAAGACTCCTTTTGCACAGGTGTGCCAAATGCCGGTGCTACCCCACTATCAGCGAGTGATTGAAGATTCAATTTATACCACCCAACGTCACCTTGTGCACTCAGCTTGGCTACACTGTTCCACCCTACTTGAGTGAGTCGTGTAAAGGAAACCCAAGGTTTTGGGTGTTTCATCATTGCAGATCACATGGTTTCGATATTGGGACCTATGATCAAAGTCCCACTTGTCCATGGGATGGGGATCTCTGTCAATAACCCTACTTAGTAACCTTGATGCCTTCTATTGGCATTACTGTTGGTTGTTTTGGGGGGTCCCTATCCATGGCTTAAAGTTTATTTTTCATTTCAGCCTTTAACCATTAGGGTATGACTGACATAGGACACCCCGGTGTTGGGGCTCGCATGACCAAGATGATAGCAAAGGGGTCCCTGGGTTAAGACGTGTCTTAGCAACTCTTTCTATTTACATTGGGCTAGGCCACTCGATGGCAGCATCCTTTTGATTAGCACTAGCACCACTGATTTTGTATTTGGAGTACTTGGTTTGTCCCCATGTGCATTTTAATTTGCATTATCTATTTATCTTGGTATTACTAATCCCATTTGTCATTTTCTCTTCCCTGAAGGTGTTTATGGCTCCACCTAGGAGAAAGGCACCACTAAAGTCCCAAGGGTTTGACTCTCACTAGTTTCGATCTATCGGGAGAGTCAGAACTGGAACAAATACTGTACGACCAAGGTAGAGGCCGATAAATGCATCCTATATGATAACCTGGCCGCTTTGAGATATGCGAGTTGTCACACCCCAAAACCATATCGTTTTGGTATGACCATGGATTTCTCACTATGCAAGTATTCCATACCATGTTCCGTTCACAGTGCACATACTCACAAGCAAATACTGAATAACGGCAATAAATCAAAGATACTAAATAAATAGTGCAATCATAATATTAAACTCAAAGCCATGTCTAGATATGATAAATACATCATAGAAGTTTATGTATTTGTAAACCAAGACATAAAATAAATACTACCAACTAGTTCAATATCCAAACTCAAATTAACTATCCCAGGTCAAATATTGCTCGAAAACAACTGAAAAATAACTAAACCAAAAAAGAAAAATACAGTCTCTCGTGATAGAGACTTCTTCAAATCGATCAAAACCTCATCCCTAATCTATAGAGACAGTCCTCACATTCAGTCCTCACATTCACATGTTGAGTCATGTGAATCATTTTCAGAAACTTCTTCTTTAAGAAAATCAACATTAATATTAACTACAAAATAATCTAAAAATGTATACATACAAAGAGGTGACCAAACCATATGCTTAGTGAGGAAATCAGCACACACAAGTACACAAATGCATGAATATTTTATTAAAGCTGTCACACCCCAATTCTGGATGAACCAGGAGTGTGATTGAATCGTCAATTGAACCAACAGTCAAGCCAAGATCACATAAGACCGTGTCAATAATCAAACCATTACATTAAACTAGGATCAGAGATAATAAATAATAGCGGAAGTTTTTAACATTAATGAACTGAGAGTCTACATGATAAATAAATATTAAACCAATTATCTCAATGCTGACCAAAACGTAATAAATATCTCTTACAAGTTCTTAACCAAACATACGGAAGAAAATCTAGAGATAAACACAATGGAAACACTCGCATGAAAAATCATGCTCGTCCTCCATCGTTTGCACATTCATAGCCACCACGTGTCCATATGATGGCATATTGATGTAATCCTCTATAGTAGTACCTGCATCATCAACTAAAAAGAAAAAGATATCGTAGGGTGAGCTTACAACTTAGTTCAGTGAGAAACAAAACAATGTAGTAAGCAAACGCATGATGTAACATTCAACTCTTTGGTCTGGTTTAAGTTTGTAATGTGCTCTGGTAAGGATAGACGACCACTACACCTCCATACATGAGAGTGTGAGCACACCCATCGGTCAGGCACCCACCAAAATCGATATCGCCCCATAACACTCAATACAAGTTAAAGATAGAGCAGAGCCTCATAGATCATACACCACCAGCATCCCCCCTGATACTCTACCCCATACCAGTACGTATGCCCCTACTGGCGAGGGCTTACAAACTGGCTTCATCACTAATCAATCCTAAATGTCATCAAATGTATCTAAGGCTTTACCCCAACATCCTTTAATATGGCATAGAGATAGAGCTAGAGTCCGCTGGTAGAGCTATGGCCCACACCGCGATCACTCCCCCTGATACCCTACCAAGTACTAAATACGCTAAGGTAACAATGATATGATAATAATGTCAGTACAGTGAATGGTTTAAGGCTACCACCTCTCCCCACTCAATACACCAACCACACACAAACACATACCTATCCTCATCATCATTAGCATAAGAAAATATAAATAAATATGCATGAACAATATAAACAGTTATTGGATGATATGTTATATGCACAAACAACAGAGCATCATAATAGGTAATTTTACAGAGTAGTTTATTATTAACCAGTTAGTTTGGGTCTTGTCCCTCATATGTTGAGTATTTGTTGAATTTCTTCAAGACCTTGAATCAACTTTTCTTAAGTATAAATCCTAAGATTATAAAAATTAGGTTAGGATTCCATTCCAACAGTTTACAGTGATTAGATTCACTGATCGGTTTGGCAAATATCCCTTTCGAACATTGTTTGGTCGACTGTCCGGCATTGTATAATGTGCGATCGGACAACTGACTGGACAATCCTAAGATGCTTCCTGAGAGTATCCTATCACTTGTTTGGTCCCTCTTTGGGTGCTTTCGGACAACACGGATCGAAAAACCTACGGGGCACTCCTCAGGCTGTCTTCTAGCTAGATTTCCTTTCTAGTCAATTCTTTGACTTCTTTCTAGGGTTCATCCTATCTATTCTAAGGTCAAGATCACATTGGAGTTAGAGTTTCACTATAACCCTAAATCTGTACACCCTAATGGTATTTATCAAGCGATTCATACCATAGTGAAATTAAATCACCGCCTTTGACGGTTGTAAACCTAATCTCATACATATCCTAACCTAGTTATAGAAGTTAAGAGCTTACCGTCGGTCTTTTGACGATGGTTGCTAAACACCGATGGTGAGTTTTTCTACTTCTCTCCTTCTTCCTTCTCCAGAGCTTTCTTTTTCTCCCAGCCTTCTTTTTAGCTCTCTCTTTTTCTCACTTTTAGGGTTTGTGAGTGATCAAAAGAGTGAGAAAGTCAAGGGATGTCTTATTATATAAAGAAGAAACCTCCATATACAGTCCTCTCCCAATGAGGAGAGTAGTCTCCCAAAATTAGGAAACTTTCCTAAACTCGGAGTCCTATTCTGAGTTTGACCGGTCGCTTGACTTGTCGCCTAATACGCAGACCAGACAACTTAAGTTGTCCGATCGGATAAGCTTCAAGTTGAGAGTTTCCATACCTGGATTTGTGGTATGTCATCTGGTTTGTTTGTCTAATCTGGTTATATTAGGAAGACCTGTCACAACATGTCAACCAGGTTGAATCGGATTAGTGGAGTATGGGTTTGATAAAAGCTCTGGTCTGTGAACAAGCATGCATAAGTTCTATCACACCTAAATACTGGTAATGAACACTTAAGCATGGGTGAGGTCAATGAAACACACTTGGCCGCACTACATGTGAGACAATACCCAAAGAATGAAGATAGTGACCCAAGGACTACACCCTGGCACTTACCAGCATTTCCCCATCATAAACTTCATCTTGGAATCGACAGAACTAACCCTTAACCCTTCATTGGGTAATGCCCAATCCCTAAGGTAAACCGCAGTCATTGGGTAACACACCCAGTCCCTAAGGAAAAGCACTTAAAACATGACTCATGTAAGACCCGTATCAAACTAACCGGTCTTACCACCTTGTACCAGGTCTACCTATCATGGTCGAGCCAAATAGACCAAGTACGTGAAGGAAATAGCAAAACCAGGTATTAAACTGACCCAAAAATAGTAAAATGGAGGGCAGGGTCGCATACCCAGATAGGCAGGGTCGACCCCTCCCCCTCATTAAGAAGTCAGACCCCTGATATTTTAACTGGGGGTCGGACAATTTAGACCTAAGGGTCGATGGGATCATCGACCCCCTCTTTGCCGACAGAAACCGTAAATAGGAAACTTTCCAAATTTCAAGGGGATTCTTTCCTAATCTCAATGGGACTTATTTTGGGAGGTTCTCCTCTGTAAATAGGACATCCCTAAGCCTCTTTCACTCCTTTTGAAACCCTAATTGAATGTGAGAGAAAGAGAAGAGGAGGAGAAGAGAAGGAAGGTTGGAGAAGAATATTAAAGAGAAGAATTCAGAGAAACCTCTGAATCTCAGCAAACCTAAAGGTATGGGTATACTTTAATTAATGATTTAAGACCTAAGAATAGTTCATGAAGAGGGTATGACTTAGGAGAAATCCAAATCATCCATCCATGGGAGGATTTCAATGAAATCCATGGAGGAAATCATGGTAGGCAAAGTAAGGAAGAAACCTAGAGTTCTAAGCCATAAAACAAGCATAGAATGGATTGTGAAAGTAAGCCATATGTCCCAAACATGAAAGAATGGACTGTAGGATGAAATTCTCGACTCAAACCACGGGGGGTCACATGTGGGGTTGATTAGGAATCGACCCTACCAGACCATAGGATCGACCCCCAGCATTCGGAAAGTCCAGGAATGGGGTGGTTGCACCCAGGGTCAATGGAACATCCGACCCTGGCAACGACCCTACCCTACGGGTCGTAGTAAACTGCTACCCTACCTGCGACCCACCTTGCGACCCTCGCTTAACAGCAAGCCTAAAATTGTCAAAATGACTTCTAACTAAAATCTATCGACTTGTTAGGTTTTCCTATTGATATAAAAGTGATTCTTAAAGCTTGAAAGAGGATCTACAATCAAGCAAAGGTGAGGGAACAAGATCTAAACTAATTGGCTAATAATAAACTGTTTTATTTCTTGAGTCCAATGCCATGACTGATTCTATGCATGTATGCTTGTAATGTGCATTCAACATGCCATCCAATATTTCTATTATTACTGTTCATGCATATTTACCTCGTTGTTTATAACATGATGATGATGATGATGATAGGAATAGGCATGTGAATGTTTGTGTTTGGTTAGTGTACTTGATGCGAATAGAGGATGGTATCAATCGGTACTTCAATGCCGTTTTCATTGGGTATATTGTGCCATAGCTCTATACAAGTCTTGTCCACTGACATCGTCGTATCGCCATTACCATAGCAAAACTATTACGTCGTAGGGTATGAGGGGAGGTGGTCTCGGACCGTGTAGTCTTTGACTCTGCCAGGGAGCCTTAGCTCTATCTCTATGGATGTATTGAGGGATATTAGGGTGATGCCTTGGATACACTGATTGACATTAAGATTGGTTAGTTGCGAGCCCAGTTTGCAAGCCCTCGTCAGCAGGGGCTTATGTGTTGGTATGAGGCAACCGGTACTGCCATGCCGTTTTCATGGGGGTATATTGTGTCATATTGGGTGCATGTGGGGTCGACAGTGCCGTTTTCATTGGGCGGTTTCACACACTCGTGTATAGAGGTGAGACAGCCACCGAACCTTTCTATAGCACATTGTAAATTTATATACCAGACCACAGATATGAATTGAATGCATGCATATGTTTGTTGCATTGTTTTGTTTGCTCACTGAGCCATGATGTGAGCTCACCCTTTCGATGTCGAATATTTTTAGTTGATGATGCAGGTACCACAGTGGAAGATTTATATGAATGCTTCTGTGTATGGACACGTTGCTACGATGGAGGCCGAAGACATAGTGGAGACACAGGACTCCTCATGCGAGTGCAACTCATGCGTTTTCGATTAGATTTTTATTTGAACCATTAAGGAAATGTAATTGATATTTTATTTACTTATGTCTCGGTTGATACAACATAATTTGATATTTTATTTATGATTATCACAGTTAGATTCCTTAGTTCATTTAATATTAAGACTTTCGCTATTGTGTATTTATTCTGATTATGGTTGTGGGTGTGTATGATTTAGTTTACAAGGACACAACCTATTAGAGATCCTGGTTGAACCGTTGGTTTATTAGCGGTTCATCACACCGTTCTGAATGGTGCAGAATTAGGGTGTGTTAACTCATACCTAGGTCTCATCCTGAAACACTAGAGGAAGGACATATACCCATGTCTGGCTTGCCTGCCCTGCTCCAACTATGAAAGGGGGGCTCCATGCCCATGGTCAGATCCTTTTATATTTAAGCCTATGCCACCCCATATTAGCAAGGGTTTCCTGTCACGGGATGTTGAAACCTAAACCTAAAATATTACTAATTTAGGTGCCCATATCCTAGCTTAACAGACCAAGATGAAATATCCCATTCTAGCTATCCAAATCCACCAGGATATAAGAATATGCCAAATAATCATGTTATCAATCCAATATAGAATAGTATGCAAGAATGCATGAATAGTTATCACAAATATTGGATGACATGTTATCATATAGTAATCCAATCATAATCACAATCATAGCATGCACATGGAAAATACTAAAATAAAACAAGCTAATCCCCTTACTTGTGATGATGAGCAATTCATTACTCTAATGCAAACAGAGTACCTTTACTTTTTCCCACATCGGTTTCACCTAGTTGTGATTGGTATATGATTAATACCTTAAATTGTTTGATTCTTCATTTAATTGGTCTAGGGTAACCTCATTAGTCTTAAGAATACGTCCTAGGGTTAATTGATCAAGTTTCACAATCAATGGTCGAAGAATCAACCATGACAGTCATTCTTTAACATGAGTGGTCGACAGGAGTGGTCGATCAGACACTTTTCATCAACCAATTGATGGTCTTTGGTTTAAATTCGATTCTAGAGGCTTGCACCTCATTGGGGTCACATCTATAGATGGTTTACAATGTTGCAGAGTCATTGGTTACAGTTGAATCCCATTCCCATAGTTTATATACATGTACTGTCATTGATTGTGAATGTCGGTTATGCAATCATACATGTCTATACTTTTGGGGATGTATTCTAACTGAATTACCCATTCCATAATGTCCATAATATATACCTTGAAGTGTTAAGAGAGTCTATTCAGTCCATAGTGGCCAAATGGGAACAATTTAATAGATATTACACCTTTCTGTGATCAAGCAATCGATCACAGTCATGCGGTCGATCAGGCTCGTTTCATCGACCATAGCAATCGACTGTATGGTCCTAGTAAGCTCAGACTGAATTGCTTCAATCCGATCTCTCTGGGATGAGATTAGGGCATTCCTAGAGAGTCTCTAATGGTTTGAACTATATTGGGGACTACTTCCCTACATTAATTCAGTATAGTCTCATATTATGATCAAAGATATTACCTTTCTATCGATTAGTCGAAATGTCCAACATTAAACAATTGTAATATCTTTTTGATCCCATGACTACAAGGTTATATATGTCATCTAAGACATTAGCTGATATGCAATGGCATCACAAAGATCGTACTAACGATGGTAAGTTAAGACACCCAGCTGACTTTTAAGCATGGAAGGAGTTCAATAAGCTGTACCCAGATTTTTGCAAGGACCCTCGTAATGTTAAGCTAGGGCTAGCAAGTAATGGATTCAATTTGTTTGGAAATAAGAGTAGCACCAATGGCACATGGCCTGTTATGGTGATCCCTTACAACTTACCACTGTGGTTGTGCATCAAGCCATCCAACATGATCCTAACATTGCTTATTCCTGGTCCAAAAAAAACCTGGGAATGATATAGATGTGTACTTGCAGCCACAAATAGATGAACTTAAAAAATTATGGGATGGTGGTGTTGCAGCTTATGATGTACATAAGAAGGAAAACTTTGTACTGCATACGTCGTTAATGTAGACCAATAATAATTTTCTAACATATGGAAATCTATCTGGGTGGAGTACTAAAGGTGCTTTGGCTTGCCCGATTTGCAATGAAGATAGTTCTTCTCGATGATAAAAGAATGGAAGAAAATATTGTTACTTCGGACATCGTCGATTCTTCCCCGAAGATCACCCTTATCAGCGTAATAAAAAGAGCTTTGATGGCCACGAGGAACATAGAGTCCAACCTAAATTATTGTTCGATTGGACCACATGGAGCAAATATGGGATGTATAATTTCTAAATTTTGGGAAAGAAAGTACTGAAAAGGGTGTGAAGAAGAGGAAGAAGCATGAACTACCACTTAATTGGAAGAAGAAGAGTATATTCTTTGATTTGCTCTATTGGAGGGAGATATAACTTAGTCTGTTACAATTTATACATGATGCATATTGAGAAGAATGTGTGTGAAAGTATTATCTTCACATTGTTGAATGTAAAAGGAAAAAGTAAGGATAACCTGAATGCATGTCTAGATTTAAAAGATCTGAAGATACTTTATGATCTTCAACCAAAAAAGATTAATGGTGGAAATAGAACCATTTTACTTCTTATACACTACTCAATGTCTAACAAGGAGAAGGACGCATTTTGTGGGATTTAAGTGGTGTAAAAGTTCCTGATGGCTATGCTAGTAATATCGCACATTGTGCTCTTGTACGCAAGAGGATGTTGTAAGACCCATGCCTAAATTTCAGTCCTAAGTTAGAAATTTCGTCTTGTAACATCTCTTACAAATATGACTGGGTCAGATCAAAGTGACCAAAGTAGGAAAAACACAATGGAGGAAGGTTAGACTCGATCCTATACCATATATAGGAGTTTACACTCCATTTTGGTCATGCGGATGGGCCATGCAGCCGAACCAAGTGGTCAGGCTACTTGTGCAGCCTTACCCATCTATCAGACCCCATTTTGGATGTGTGGATGGGGCATGCAACTGTGAAATGAAGCCAGGCTGCACGCAAAGCCGCATGTAGCTGACGGACTGGTTTTTGGTCCAAAAGCCTTGGGCCCTACTAAGACATGAAAACTTAGTCTACCAAGGACTAAAGTCTACCAAGAACTAAACCAATGGATTTTGGCCTATGTTTGACCATGGTTGATTGTCAACCCAACAAGGGACCATAAGGGTGGACCGAAGACCATCTCTCCAACCAACCAACCAATCGCAGGACCCACCGAAAGAGATTGGGTTTTCACCAATCTTGGTAAGCTGAATAGGAACGGTCTGAGAATGGTAAGAAGGAGGAAGTCCTCCCATTACCATGATGGGATCCCAAAGAAATCCCATTCTATCATTTTGAATTGTGCGATTGGATTCATTCCTCCCAATCAGTCTCTCAAACCTACGACTAACTGAGAAAAAGAGAGAAAGAGTGGGGAAAACCCCTGATACATTTTGGAGAGAAGAGAGATCCAAGAAGGGAGAAGAGGGAGAATAAGACAAGGGAAGGAGTCTCAATCACCATCGGATCAAGTAGTCGACAAAATTCCGACTGGAACTATTATTGGTATCGATTCCCTTATCTCTCTTGATTTCTTCGAGTTGTAATACCAGCTAGAACTTTGAGGGATCATTGTCTCATGGTTACCCAGACAAAATCCTCATTCACTACTAATGGTGAGCACCCAAGTATTCATTTGGGTGTTGGATCTATTGTGATTGGAAATCTAAAATCGTATGAATGATCAGAAAAGGGGTAAAACCAAAGATAAATGGATTAAAGTGTCCTATGTCATTCATTAATGACTGAGGAAATACACTACATGGACTAAAGCCAAGAAACCCTTTGAATTAGTTGTTGAAACTCGGATCCAAATGTTTCTATACCAGATCCAGCAGTTTGGTTATTGGTTGAGTAGAAATGGTATCCAAATAATGGTGTAAACATGGATCCATGAACCCAAAAGGCATAGGCACACTTGGTTGGGATTGGGCAACACCCCAGAAGTGAAGGCGGTACCATTCAGCCACAGGAAGAAGTGTGGTTGGGACCACCTGCCACACTTCCACAGCCAATGAAGTATGACTACAACCATGTACCACATGTCATTTTGCTGCTCTGGTTGCCTGTGCTTGGCTAGTAACTTGCTACAACACCTATGAGACTACTTTTGAAGGCTTAGAACCCTGTTATCATGTATAAATATCTTTTTCCTTAACGATATGAGAGTTAGTGTAGTGAAATCAGGCTGTAAATTAAATGTCCATGCTTCACGTCACTTGTAACACTTAGACAACAACCTATCATATAGTTGGACTTAACTAACAGGCCATGTTGAATAACCAATATTTAATTAGATGCTATGATGAACAAACTATGTAGATAAATAGCAGACAATGGATTAATATTTATTATGATTTTATTAGAGATATGGAAACCTTAGGAAGGCTGTTCGAAATGTGCTTCAATAGTATTGCTATTACTACTCAGGTAAGGGGATTAGAACCTCTTGTTTACATGTGAACTTGATATTATGATGCTTGTTGTGAGATTGATAACATGCCTTGTGTGATAATGTGCCATCCAATATACTATTTTGTTTGCTTATGCATATGCATTTTCTTGTGTGCAATCAGTGATACCCGTAGAGGTTTGAAAACGGGGTGGTATGGGACGCCTCGTAACCTCTCCATGAAAGGTAGAGCTGGTCTTGGTGATTCATGATGTTTGGTTAAGTCGATAAGGAGGAAAGTGGGTGGTATAGGATGCTTGCACCACTTCTTACTGGTGCTACTTTGCATTTACCATACATAACTTAGCCAAGTCATGACGTCCTATGTGGGGGTCGAAAGTTTGGTGACGTTATGGTCCAGTAATATGACAAATTAGGTGGAGATGGCTAGTTACACATAATTACTTGTATAACTGTACCATTAGTCATTAGGGGATTATATAATGGCATAGGTTCAATAAAAGGTGGTATGAACATAGCTATGATGCTTCCCATGTCCAACGTAGTGTGAATGGAAAAGTGAGTCGACTAGTGGGATTATAACCTCCTCAAGTGTCACATGGGTGAACTCGGGATGAGTTGGGATCAATGAGGACCAAGACGCCGGACCTATACATGGGAATGGTGATTCTCTTCGAGGGAGGCTTCATTCACTAAATGGGGGTGACCCATGCAACCCAGAGGCTCTGTTTTAGTCGTTCGTGAGTTGACACATATAGTTATCATACCTGACCGTAGTTTGTAATTTCATCCTTTTTGTATGTTGTTTGTCGGATTATATATATATATATATATATATATATATATATATATATATATATATATATATATATATATATATATATATATATATATATATATAACTAAACATATATTTCTTAATAATATTGAAGCATGCACCGCAATGAGATCAAAAGGGAATTAGCAACTAAATCTCGCCCATACAAGGTTGATATGTATAATAAAGACTTCCCAAATTGGTTCTGCAAGCATGTAAGTGCATAATATATATATATATATATATATATATATATATATATATATATATATATATATATATATATATCATTTATGTGTAATAAGTCCGATTTTTATTCATTTAATCCCTACTTTCATATTATTAGATACTTAATCTTCATGAAAACGGGGTTGAGGTATTTGAAATCATCAGATCGCTAGCAATTGGACCTAATGTTGACAAGAGAAGTTACACCGATTACATTATAGATAGGATAAGGTTCCATAAAAAGGCACTTAAGCTTAGCAGAAAAACTCAAAATAGTGGGGTATTCGTAACAGCTTTGACAAGAAAATTCACAAGTAGGAAGGATACCCAACTGATATTGATTATTTTAAAGTTCTAACACAAGTGATCGAAGTGGAGTACTCTGATAAAATCAGAGTAATGTTATTTTGTTGTGATTGGGTCAATCCTAAAAAGGGTGTGCGTAGAGATTAAATGGGGTTTACAACTGTAAATTTTAAACACTTACTATACAGTGGACAAGGTCAGTTTGACGAGCCTTTTGTCTTTCCTTCACAGACGGGGCATGTATTTTATGTACATGATGATTTAAGTCTGGATTGGGATGTTGCCATAAGGTCCAAGATTAAGGATATATATGATATTGGAGGACAGATTGATGGAGTTCAAGATTAGGCATACACATTGTAAGACCCACACTCCACTAACTTGGTCTAACCATGTCGTGCCAGGTCTTTCCATCATTCCTAGACCAAGTGGACCGAGCGTGTGAAGATAGATCACAAACCAGGTATGAGAATCGAGTTAAAAATACTAAAAACATACCTAAGGTCGCATGCTTGGGTAGGTATGGTCGACCATAAGGAAGGGAACTAAAAATATCAAATCCAGAACCCCACGGTTGACGGTTTGTGCGACTGTATGATCGACCTCGATCGTGAGAACCCAGATCAGACTCTGAGTTTTGGAAACTTTCCTAAACTAAGGGATTGCTTTCCTAATTGAAAGAGGACTCTATAAAGAGTTTTTCTCTATATAAATAATGTTCCTCAGCCCTTTTTCACTCTTTTAGAACATTAGAAAACCCTAGAGAAAGAGAAGTAAGAGAAGGATGAGAAGGAGAAGAAGAAAAGCTAAGGAGAAGAGTTTGCTGAGAAGAGATTGACCCTCTATCATAGGCAAAGGTATGAAATGAATCTCTGGAGATGTAAACTCTAAGGAATAAGACTTCTATGGAAGATAGGAAATATCAACCTATTATGCTCTATGTGATTTCCTTGAGAAAATCCCAAGGAGAACCATGAGGAGTGAATTTGATGATTAGGGTTGATAAGAAATTACTAATGATGGCCATAGGATGACCTTAGAATAAATCTCATTGAAGAACAAAAGAATTGACCCAGGAAGGTTCAAATTTCTTGTAGACTGTGACCAGAAATCTCATGGTCACAACTATGGTCGACCATAGCATGACCAGTATGACCAGAAGATCAACCATTGGCATTCAGAATGATTTCAAAAATCATATGATCGCAGCTACGGTGGCACCATATGCGACTGTAGGGTATCGACCGTAGACAGTAAGGTCGATACAGCATGAGACCATAAGACTAGTTAGACAACTATTAGTGCTCTGTTTCGATTTCTGACTACTATAACATGTCACATACGAACCCTAACTTAACATATAATAATTAGGTTGTGAAATTAATTCAAAGAAAATTTCAACGCTTGGAAGGACATCGAGAATTGTTAACAGATGAGGGAACAAGACCTAAACTAATTGGTTAATAACAAACTATTTATTTTTATTGAGTCCAATGCCATGATTGATTCTATGTGTGTATGCTTGTAATGTGCATTTCACATGTCATCTAATATTCTTGCTATTACTGTTCATGCATATTTAATTCCGTTTATTTATAACATGATGATGATGATGATGCTAGGAATAGGCATGTGAATGTATGTTTGTGGTTGGTGTGTTGGATGCGAGTGGACCATCAGGGGGAGGTCATGGCATGGTGGTCTTCGACCTCGTCACCAGACTCTAGCTCTATCTCTACTCAAATCTTGCCCACTAACATCGTCATATCGCCATTACCTTAGCAGAACTATTACGTCGTAGGGAGGGGAGGTGGTCTCGGACCGTGTGGTCTTTGACTCTATTGGGGGGCCTTAGCTCTATCTCTATGGGCTTATTGAGGGATGCTAGGGTGAGACCTTGGATACACTGTTTGGCATTAGGATTGGTTAGTTGAGAGCCCAGTTTGTAAGCCCTCGTCAATAGGGTCTTACATATTGGTATGGGTAGGGCATCAGGAGAAGTGTGGCAGTGTTTGATCCGAACACTTTAGCTCTATCTTTATTCGATGGTGGGTGCATGTGGGACGACAATGTATTTGATCCATTGGGTGGATTCATACACTCGTGTATAGAGGTGCGGCGGCCACCAAACCTTTCTATAGCACATTGCAAACTTATAAACCAGACCAAAGATATGAATTGAATGCATACATATGTTTGTTGCATTGTTTTGTTTGCTCACTGAGCTATGATGTGTGCTCACCCTTTCGACGTCGAATATTTTTAATTGATGATGCAGGTCCTACCGTTGAAGAATATATGAATATACCGACGTATGTACATGTTGCTGCGATGGATGTAGAAGCTGAAGAAGATGCGCATGATTCATCATGCGAGTGCAACCAATATGTTTTTACTTCAGTTTAGTTATAATTTGAACATCGGATATGTAATTGATTACTTATTTTTATGTCTTGTGGTTTGGAGATGATTGGATTAAATACTTATTTATCACTGTTAGACTCTCAGTTCATTATCTGTAAGACTTTCTCTTATTTGTTTATTACCTCTGATTATTAATGCGAAATGTGTGTGTGGTTTGATATGGTGGGTGCGACTTATGTGAGATCCTGGATGAATCATTGGTTTATTGGCCGTTCATCACACCATTCTGGTTAGACCAGAATTAGGGTGTGATAATTTGGTATCAGGGCATCTCAAGTTCTACCCATTGACCCAACTACTTCCACATGAGTCATGAACTGAGTTAGGATAAAATTTAAAAGTTGTAATAAGAACACACCATAAGTACCTGTGTTGTATGTGACATAAATTAAGAAAGAGAATAATGCACATATGTAAAAAGAATAATGCATATATATATATATATATATATATATATATATATATATATGTCGAATAAAAAACATGACAAATGTACATCAAATTCAGAGTACAGTTCACAATCTGGACAGTTACTCTGTAGTATAAAAAGGAAAAAGATATAAAGGGCAATTATGGAGTTGGAGGTGGTGGAGAAGGAGGTGCCTCACGATCTCTATCGTAGTCCTCAGCATATACTCTCGTGAGCTAGGCAACCTGAGTATGAGTCGCTTGGAGACTAGCCCTCAGATCGGCTACCTGCTGGTCTGTAGAGCACTGGGCATCTAGAAGCTCTCCTACTCTCCAATCAGTCACGCGCTGAGCCTTTCTAATCTCACGTAATAGCCCCATCATGTCATCTAGTGGTTGGCGTAAAGGCCCAGCTGAATGAGAAGCCCTAGAAGGGCCAGCTCCAATAGAATGCTATGGCGATGGAGGAGGGATGGCATCCACATCCATGTACATCCGATCATCATCCTCCTCATCATCACCCTCATGTGCCTCAGCTGCTACCTCTGCTGCTGCTGCTGCTATTGCCTCTGTATCTGTCGCTGCTACCCGAGTGAGAGGATGTCTTATAGCATTCCTCTCATCATCACTGACCTGTATCTCTCTCATGCCCATCCTGCTGATGGCCTCCCAATCAAGGTCAACAAGGATAGGAAGGAAATATTGGAACTCAAAATGCTACACCTCAAAATATGTACACCCAAGCCAACCCAACCAACCTACCTGCACTACCTATAGATTTGGCTACTGCGGTGATGAATTTAGCACAACAATTGTAGCAAATACAGTAAGTGCAAGCCAACATGCAAGCTGCTATGGGAATTGCTTTTCCAGTTGCAAACACAACATCTCTGCTGCAAGACAAGCTAGTACTGCACCTGGTGGTAGCAATACTGTACCCCAAGCATCGTAAACACTAGCAATACAAGATCAAGTGCCAAACCCTGAAGCACTGCAAGGCGGGTATAACCAAGGTAATTATTAGTACCAACCACCTATGTATGGAGTATATGTATAGTATCAACTTGATTACTCCATACTGATCAAGCATTTCCTGAAGTTGAAGCCAAAGGAATTTATATGCAAGCCCTCAGATCCGTTATGGCCAGCTCACTGGATCGAGATGGAAAAAAACTTTATAATGATGACTATAAATAAAGAAGAGAAGGTATTATGTGCCACTTTTATGCTGAAAGGTGATGTGCACCATTGGTGAAAATCTACTCGGAGTTATCTGTTAACAAAGCACGCCCAACTGACTTGGGCTATTTATAAAGAAGCTTTCTTCGAAAAGTATTTTTCCAAGAGTTTTAGAGATCAAATGGAAAAGGAGTTTCTGAGTCTGTATCAGGGACAGATGATTGTAGACGCATATCAATAGCGTTATGAAGAACTATTTTTCTTTGCTCCCTCTAGCATGAAGGAGGAAAATACCAAACCCGAAGGTTCGTTATAGGACTTAAGGGAAGCATCTGTGACCATGTATTGGGACTGGAAAAGAAGATTTATAATGAAGCTATACAGATTGCTCGAGTATTGGAATCGAACCAGAGGGAAAGTTATTTTGCTCAAAACAGATGTATTAAAAGGCCTAATGGAAACTCATACAATGAAGGGAACTCAAAGACATTTAAACCCTCCCGTACTCAAGGCTTCAATGTTGTAGCCAAGACTACTCCGACAGCCCAACCTCAACAGAAGCAAAGTAGGGCTGGAGTTAAATGCTTTAACTGTAATAAAGTAAGACATATTCAAGGGAGTGTCCTGAGCCAAGAAAGCAGCTACAGCAAGGAAAGGTTTATGCAGTTACATCTGAGGATGCTGTCGCATCGCCTGATGTGGTCACAGGTATGACCTGAACCTTTCATTTTGTACTACCTTGTGTGAGCATGCAAACTAAATTAAATCAAATCACAGGTATCGGACCTATTAATGGCTTACCCATCAGAGTACTCTTTGACTCTGTAGCTACTCATTCTTTTATATCTGTGTCGTTTGGAAATAAGTTAAATCTACCCCTCAGACCTTTAGACTACAAACTGCTTATACGATCACCTATGGGGTTAGAAGTGGAACTAGACAAAGGTTATGGACCATGTTTAGTTCTTATTGGTGAGAAGATTTTGGATGCAACCTTAATTCAACTTGAGATGGCAGACTTTCACGTTATCTTGGGAATGGATTGATTAGCTTGGCACTCCACAAACCTATTATGTGCAGAAAAAAATTGACATTTAAAGACAAGGAAGGAGCAGAGTTTAGTTTTGCGGGAACCAAACTTCCCCGTAAACGAAAACTCATTCTCTCTGCATTGAAGGCTAGAAAATGCCTCAAGAAAGGAGGAATTGGGTATCTAGTATCCGTGGTCGACCTCACCAAGGAAGCACCACGAATGGAGGATATTGAAGTTGTGTGTAAATTTCTAGATGTATTTCCTGAGGAACTACCAGGACTACCACCCGACCGAGCGACAGAGTTCGTAATAGATCATATGCCCGGAGCCGCACTAGTATCTAAAGCACCTTATCGAATGGCTCCTACTGAACTGAAGGAACTGAAGGTACAATTACAGGAATTACTTGACAAGGGTTATATCAGACCCAACATATCACCATGGGGAGCGCTAGTATTGTTTGGGAAAAAGAAGGATGGTAGTGTTCGACTGTGTATAGATTATCGAGAATTGAATAAGCTTACAATCAAGAATTAGTACCCGATGCCTCGGATCGATGACTTGTTCGATCAGTTGCAAGGTGCCAAAGTGTTCTCTAAAATTGATCTTCGATCAGGATACCATCAGTTGAAGATTAAGGAAGGTGATATTTCTAAGACAACATTCGAAACCAGATATGGATATTATGAATTTTTAGTCATGTCTTTTGGATTAACTAATGCACCTGTAAATTTTATGGAACTCATGAATCGGGTATTCCATGATATGTTGGATACGTCAATTATTGTATTTATTGATGACATACTAGTCTACTACAAGGATAAAGAAACTCATGTCACAAATCTAAGAGCCGCTCTGCAGCGACTAAGAAAAGAGAAGCTTTACGCAAAATTTACAAAGTTTGAACTCTGACTAAATGAAGTCGCTTTCTTAGGTCATGTTGTATCCGCTGAAGGAATTAAAGTGGATCCTAGCAAGATTGAAGCCATTGTGAAATGGAAAGCACCTAAGAATGTTGCAGAAATCAGAAGTTTCTTAGGTTTAGTTGGTTACTATCTACGATTTGTAGAAGATTACTCTAGAATCATCGTACCTCTCACCAATCTGACAAAGAAAGGAGAAAAGTTTGTTTGGATCAATAAATGTGAAGAGTGTTTTCAAACATTGAAGGCTAGATTGATATCAGCTCCCATCTTGACTAATCCGATCCCAAGACGACCATTTACCTTGTACACCGATGCGTCTGGGTTAGGTTTAGGACGTTTGTTTATGCAAGGAGAACAAGTAGTTGCATATGCCTCAAGACAACTGAAGACACATGGGAAGAACTATCCCACTCATGACTTAGAATTAGCAGCAGTAATACATGCTGTTAAGATATGGAGACATTATTTGTATAGAGAGAAATTTCAGATTAAATCAGATCATAAGAGTTTCACTCATCTTTTTAATCAGAAGGAGTTGAACATGAGCAAAGAAGATGGCTGGAATTATTGAAGGATTATGATTGCGATATCTAGTATCAACCAGGAAAAGCTAATGTAGTTGCTGATGCACTAAGCAGGAAAGCTATGACAGAATCCCAAGAAAAAGTTAGTGCAAATGTTGTGGCATGTGCCATAGGGAGAGTATTTAATTATGGTAAATAGCAGTTCATGATTGATATTCTGAATGAATCAACTGACCAAGGATTTATTCATCTATTTTCAAATATATTTGCTACATTGAAGATTGTACCTGATCTATTAGACAAAGTAAAAGCCATGATTAAATCAGACCCTTATCTGAGAATGATGCAAGAAGACCTCAAAAAAGGTAGGACTACTCCTGAGTTCACCTTGGACATTGAAAATGTACTAAGATACAAAGGAAGGGTATGCATTTCTGAAAATGAAAACTTAGATATTAGACACAAACTAATGAAGGAAGCTCATACCACCGCTTATTCGATACATCCTGGAAGTACGAAGATGTATCATGATCTGAAAAAACTATATTAGTGGAGAGGAATGAAAGCGGATGTAGCTAAATTTATGTCTCAATGCTTGAATTGTCGGTAAGTAAAGGCTAAAAGGCAAAAACCTGCAGGATTATTGTAGTCACTGCCAGAACCAGCATGGAAATGGGACTGCATCACTATGGACTTTGTCACTGGGTTACCATTGACTCCCCATGTAGTTGACACGGTCTGGGTGATTGTGGATCGTTTGACTAAGACAGCTCATTTCATAGCTATACGACCTCTGTATACCCTAGAGAGGTTAGCTAAGCTTTATGTAGATAATATTGTCCGATTACATGGTGTACCTAAAATCATTGTGTCTGACAGAGACCCACGCTTTACCTCAAAGTTTTAGAAAGGATTACAGAAGGCTATGGCTACAACATTGAAGTTTAGTAATGCATTCCATCCTCAGACAGACGGATAGTCGGAGCATACTATTTAGATTTTAGAAGACATGCTTCGAGCTTGTGTCATTGATTTCAAAGGATCATGGGATGAGAAATTACCATTGATTGAGTTCGCTTATAACAACAGCTATCAAGCGACTATATAGTCACCCTATGAAGCATTGTATGGTAGGTAATGTCAAACTCCTTTGTTTTGGAATAAAGTTGGAGAACGGAGTATTATTGGACCAGAGGTTGTTGAAGAGACTTATCGAGTAGTCCACATTATCAAGGAAAGAGTCCGAATAGCTTAGAACCATTAGAAGCAATATGTAGATAATTGATGCAGAGATCTCGAATTTACTATAGGTGGTAAAGTATTTCTGAAAATATCTCCTATGCGTGGTTTAAAAAGGTTTGGACAGAAGAAAAAGTTGTGTCCCAAATATATTGGACCTTATGAAGTTCTAGTTAGACGTGGAAAAGTAACATATCAATTAACACTACCACCATCCATGCCAAGTGTGCATGATGTATTTCATATCCCATTACTAAACAAGCATGTCAGAGATCCAACACACATGTTAACAACGGATCCACCAGATTTGACTGAAGATTTGACATTCGAAGTAGTACCTTTTGAAATCACTAGCCGAAAGGTGCAACGCCTTCGCAACTGCGACATTTACTACATTAAGGTTACTTGGAAAAGATAAAATGTAGAAGAAATTACATGGGAAGAAGAGAACGCTATGTGGAAGCAATATCCTCACCTATTCGATTCGAAAGGTATATGCAGATTTTGAGGATGGAATTTATATAAGAGGGGGAGAGTTGTAAGACCTACACTCCACTAACTTAGTCTAACCATGTCATGCCAGGTCTTTCCATCATTCCTGGACCAAGTGGACCGAGCGTGTGAAGATAGATCACAAACCAAGTATGAGAATCGAGTTAAAAACATTAAAAACATACCTAAGGTCGCATGCTTGGGTAGGTATGGTCGACCATAAGGAAGGGAACCAAAAATATAAAATCCAGAACCCCACAGTCGATGATTTCAACCCTATGGTTGAAGGTTCATGCGACCGTATGATCGACCGTGAGAACCCAGATCAGACTCTGAGTTTTAAAAACTTTCCCAAACTATGAGATTGCTTTCCTAATTGAAAGAGGACTCTATATGGACAGTTTTCCTCTATATAAAGGATGTCCCTCAGCACTTTTTCACTCTTTTTCGAACATTAGAAAATCATTGAGAAAGAGAAGGAAGAGAAGGAAGAGAAGGAGAAGAAGAAAAAGCTAAAGAGAATCAGTTCTCCAAGTTGGAGTCAGTAGATTCAACTCATAGAGTTGAGTTGTTAGAGCTTCCCTCAACCATAGCTCTGATACCAATTTAATGCAAGGCCAAAATGTTGCCTCACAATAAAGCCTAGTAGAGGATAACTTGACAGAATTGTGATCGTAGATTCTGTTGTGTTTCTGTGATCAGAAATTCTCAATGGTAGACGACTTGATAAAAGGTTAGAAAGTAGATCTCAATGGCAAAAACAAAGGAGAACAAAAAATAGAAGAAAGAGAGATCGATGGGAGGAGAGAATGAAAGCAATAACAGTCGACCTCTCAGAGGTCAGGGCCTCTCACCCAGTCTCTCTCACAGATCTTAGCAACGAATCAGCAAGTTTATGCAGTAATTTACATGACTTAAATAGAAACTGAAAGTAAAGTCCTAATTGAACTAGAAATAAAGTCTGAATTGAAATAGGAATAAAGTCCTAATCAATATAGACTGTGATAACCATAATAGAAATAGAAAACTATTCAAACTAGGCAAGTAAACTGAATATAACAGAAATAGAAAGCCTATTCAAACTAGGAAAGTAAATGGAAACTAGAATCATATTAGAACTAGGAATCCTATTAACCCGAAATCTTTTTGGTGAAGTCAAACAGATTGCTTCTTGTGGTTGTACTTGAGTCTTGAAAACTTGTTGACATCACTTAGAGAGTTAATTTGGCAAGTAATAGAGAAGAGAAGTGTTTCAAGCAAATATGTTGACATAGTCAAAGGATATGTATTATAATGTGGTGACTAGTATGAAAACCATGGGGGTCAAAGTAGTGAATTTTTAATTTCAATTAGGTACATCAAGGATCAACCCTTATCTGTTTGCCCTTATTATGGATCAATCAAGATGAAGTTCTTTCGTGTATATTTTTTGCTGATGATATTGTTTTTGTGGATGAGATAAAAGCAAGGATTAACCCAAGTTGGAGTTATGGAGATCAACATTGGAATCAAAATGTTTTAAGATAAGTAAAACGAAGATGGAGTATATGGTTTATCACTTTAGTCATACAATGACGGATAATAAGGTGGTGAAAATGATGAGAGGAAGATACTGCAAAGTGATTCTTTTTAGGTATCTAGGTTCAATCAGAAATAAAGAAGGTAATATAGAAGATGAAATTTCACAAAGGATTACATGAAGGATAAAGTGGAGAGGTGCATCTGGAGTATTGTATGATTGGCATATCCCTTTAAAACTTGAAGGAAAATTTAATAAGACAGTCATTCGATTGGCTATGATGTATGATGTGAAATGTTGAGCAGTTGATAAGCATCATATAGATAAACTTAGTGTAGCTGAGATGAAGATGTTGAGATGGATGTGTGGAAAAATAAAGAAGGATAAGACAAGTAATGATCATACTAGAGCTGACTTGAGAGTAGCACCGATACATGATAAGTTATGAGAAAATAGTTTGAGTTGGTATGACCATGTTCAACAGAGGCATTTAGATGCTCCAGTACGGAAGAGTGGTTAGATTCAGATTAAAGGATCAAAAAGGGCTAGGGGCAGACCTAAGATGACTTTAGGGGAGGTGGTGAGGAAAGACATGCATAGGGCCTTATTTAAGTAATCGAATAGAGCTGATTGGACGTCAAGAATCCATGTAGCCGAACCCATTTAGTTGGGATAAGGTTTTGTTGTTGTTGTTGTGCGTTAGGATTGTCTTGGATCATTAACTGATGTATTCTATTTGATTTTTTCTTAAAAAACTTCGAAAGTGAGTACATAAATAATGGTTTTTTTTTATTTAGGTTATGAGACTTGTTTTGATATTTCGAAGTTCATTTTCTCAGATATTTATATTTCACCATAGAAAAAAAAATCTTATTTCCATTTGCACTCAAAGTGCCAACAATTTTTATGTTTTCTGTAGTTATTGGTGGGTGGGTTGGTTTCCGTCTCTTATTAGTTGTATTATCTAAAAGAGGTGGATGGGCTATGGTTTTTCACTAATAACTGAAGAGTGAAGACTCTTAGACCTGATCTGAGTTGCATTTCATCAGTTATTTACTTCAGATTGTAAATTAGGACCTTTCCTCTCTTTATTCTTTCTATTCATAGTTTTCCAATAGTACTTGATTTCGTTTGATTGGTACATCCCTTGGGTGCTTGAAACTATGTTGGAAGCATGCCCACATTGCTTGGTGCACAGTTTACAGCCAGGACACCTCTATCCATGTCAATACCATCTTTGGTACAAACAATGACACACTCTCCCTCTTCATTGTAAATTTCTATTTGCTTCCCTCTATGGTCGACATCATATTGACATGACAGAAGAAATATAGAAGAAATACACCTCTCTATCTTTTCGCATGGCACTGCATTCATAATACCCTCTCAAAATAAATAGTAATAAAGGCAATCAAGTAATGAATATTAAATGTCGACATAAATGCAACTGATGCTCCTCTGTTTACCACACCATCCATATTTGTATTAGCCCAGTGACACTGAACTCTGACTAGAACTCCAATATTTTAAACCAACCCCCTACGCTCATTCTCCACTTCTATGCTCATTAAATTCCTAACTTGGGTAACTGTACAGCCTACGGATGAAATTTAGCTCTATAGGAGCACATTGGTTTGAAGAAACTGCAAAAATTTTCACATTTTTGTTCTGATTTAGTGGCTTTTGTGTTCCCTCTGTCCTTCTGATGCTTCAACACTCTATTTGGTTTTAATAGACAATTTGGGTAGTTAATAGATCGATGGGGTTTTTTTTCTGGATAAAGACTAAATTAGCTAGATGATAAATTCATTTGTGGTGAGAGTTTCTGAACTGGATGATTTAGTTTGTGGCTTGTGCTGTGTATCCCGTTGACTCAACTGTTAATTAATGGAAAAATGTTTTTGTTTTTTGAGATATTGGGGAAAGAATGTCACTCTACTACTTAATTTGGAAGGCATCAGATCTGTAGACACAAACTCTAAGTCAATGGTTGACACTTTGCTAGTGGTCAATGACCCATTTCAAAGAAAGATACCACTTTGTATTCTTGAGCGGAATACTAAATGTGTTCCTTGATTTTAGGTAAATCTGATATGATCTGTTTGGATTTAAAGCCTGTAGATGCTGCATGGAGGGGAAACTTTTACAGCCACACCAAATATGGGGAAAGTCTTTGTATTAGCCCCTTTGACAGTTCTCTTGCCAAACCTTTTTATTATTCTATTGTGATTATTAATAGATTTGAGTGAGAAATTTCTTTCTTTAAATAAAAAAATAAAGAGCAATAGGAAGGTGGTTCTTGGCACTTGTCATGATGAAGTATGGTGCACCTATAGGTAAGTAAGCCAAGATTGAAGACTGGTAGAGAATAGAGATAGGTAATAGAGTTTTACTTAGAAGACAACTTTGGCAAACTAGAGTCCCATTAGTGCCCCACTATAGGAGTCCCACCTAAGCCCACTTGAGTCACAAGCAAAATATTCAAGTAGAATATTCAGAGAGAAAAGTGTTGTAAAAGCCTAATAGATGCCTTTGAGAGCAGCCATGGTTGCATTATATAGATATGGAAATCTTGAATACAATAAAAAAATAATAAAGACACTTTTAAAATTCCAAAACCCCTTTGGAATTCCCCATACATAGATAATAACTCCTAGATACATAAAATTGTCCCTAAAACATTGAAACATGTTCCCAAAACATGGGGAACTACAAATAATAAATTGAAAATAAAAACATTTAATGTTGTCTAGGAAAATAAAACCCACTACATTAATTCATCACCTACAAACATAAAAAGACTTAAGGAAAAGAAAGACTAGTCAATAATAGTTGTCTAGAAATCACTTCCCATCAATTAATATAGCTTATAGAAGAAAGATATCGTGTGGCAGCTATAAAGGAGGCTTCTTGTGAGCCCAAAAGTACTATTCATGTGAACAGTAACAGCAAGGCTGAACTATACTGCATCAACTCTCCTCTTCTCAGAAAAAAACTCGACCTTGAGTTTTGTATAGGTGAAGAATCAATTGCATGTGATGCATGTCTAGCTTTAGCCCTTAACAATATTCTGATAGCACACAAACATCAGGGATGTAGTCTTGTAGGCATGGAGCTCGCTCTTCAAAGTACTTTGGTGGGATCATGAATTCAATGTGCTAAACATTACAATCAACACCAAGAATATCATTGATAGCAGTTACATCCTCATGTGAAACGATTGTGAAGTCTTCTTTAATCATGGTCTCTTTAGTTGCCACCACTTCAATCTTGTCCTCTTTTACCTTTTTAACTAAGTCTTCAATGGGAGGCTCAAAAGAAGGAACATCGTCCACTTTGTGATTGATATTGTTTTTAACTTCAACATCTTCAATGAAAGCCTCTACAGTAGGAACATCAGTGTATTTTGGTGGAAGAGAGGTATTCCATGGTGGAGGGAAGGTCTCAAAGGTGGATGAACTGCTATGGTGGCTGAGAGTGTTTGTTATGCCACAACTCTGCTCAATTTGAGTCAATTGAGTATCTAACTGGCTTAACGACTCACGTATCTGATTCATTCGTTCTAGTTTATGCCGTTGTTCTATTGTTATCACTCGATCAAATAAGGCTTGTATGGAGTCAAGAACTTGTTTTATGGTAATAGAATCTTCTCCAATTGATTAAGGATTATTCTCTTGACCAGACATGGCTCTGATACCAATTTGATGCAAACCTATAGGTAAGCAAGCCAAGATTGAAGATTGGTAGAGAATAGAGATAGGTAATAGAGTTTTACTTCGAAGATAACTTTGGCAAACTAGAGTCCCACTAGTGCCCTGCTATAGGAGTCTCACCTAATCCCACTTGAGTCACACAAGCAAAATATTCAAGTAGAATATTCAGAGAGAAAAAAGTGTTTTAAAATTATGATAGATGCCTTTGAGAGCAGCCATGGTTGCATTATATAGATATGGAAATCTTGAATATAACAAAAAAATAATAAAGACACTTTTAGAATTCTAAAACCCTTTTGGAATTCCCCATACATAGATAATAATTCCTAGATATAGAAAATTGTCCCCAAGACATTGTAACATGTTCCCAAGACATAGGGAACTACAAACAAGACATTGAAAATAAAAACGTTTAATGTTGTCTAGAAAAAGAAAACCCACTACATTAATTCACCTAGGAACATGAAAAGACTTAAAGAAAAGAAAGACTAGTCAATAAAAGTTGCCTAGAAATCACTTCCTATCAATTAATATAGCTTCTAGAAGAAAGATATCTTGCGGCAGCTATAAAGGAGGCTTCTTGTGGGCCCAAAAGTATTGTTCATGTGAACAGTAACAGCAAGGCTGAACCATACTGCATCATGCCATGGTATTTTAAAGCTCAAATATGCGACATGTAAACATGATAAGCTGGAGGACATGTGAAGAGTTTTTTTATTAGCAACTGTTTACATTTATTAAGTGTTTAAGAACAGAAACCCTTTGTTTCTTTGTCACAACCATAAAAAATGGGCCTATATGCAAGAAAAGATCTTCTCCTGTCGCCCAGCTGCACCAGCCATCCATCGGACAAGCTGGGATGCATCAGCATGTGCGTGGAGCATCCTAGCCAGTTCGATTGACAGCTAGCGAAGCTGGGTGACAGGAGAGGTCCAGGTCCCTATATGCATGCATAACTTTTATTTTTCCCCATGGAGCTGATAATGTTTGTTTACTTCTTGTCATTGCTATTACCGCGATTTTCCTAATCCTTAAGTCTTGATATAGAACTTTTATCATTTAGTTTTTTGTTCTCTTGAGCATTCTAAGCTTACCTCTTTGAGTTATCAGGTGTTGCACTAGTCCTATGCCAGTCCGATCCAGTATTGAATGATGGTCAGAGTGGAAGTGACCCTTCGAGGAAGGTCATCATTGATGGAGTCCGCAAGAGTTTTATAGAGAAGGCCGTGACACAGCATGAAGATGAAGATGAGGATGGATATTCGAGCAACTAGAATCTTGGGGCTCTACCATTCTCATTTTATGCATCACTCTCTGCAATGCCCTATGACATAGGCCCACTGTGATCATAGATGATTAATTAAATGCTTTTATAGCATGCTAGTGTATTTTATCAAGATCTGTGAGGTTCATAGGTCTTAGTATCTTGAGTTGTTTTGAGACTGC
Organism: Protea cynaroides; assembly: GCA_028583415.1. Classification (NCBI taxonomy): domain Eukaryota; kingdom Viridiplantae; phylum Streptophyta; class Magnoliopsida; order Proteales; family Proteaceae; genus Protea; species Protea cynaroides. The sequence goes on along the minus strand of CM053267.1, from coordinate 7,350,493 downwards.
TTTTGATTGTTATGTTTGGGGAGTTTGAATTCATTGAGGGATGAGCTTCTACTACTCTTTCTTCATCATGTGCCTTAAACTTTTCTTTTTTTTTACTGCAATTACCTCATATGAATCCTGTAAATGATACTAATTTTTTGAGAACAATATTATCTGTCTCAATAACCATGGATTTAAATCTCTGCTATAGCCTCTCAAGTTATTCCTATTGATTCCATTGGGCAGAAGTGCTTATCCAACATTTTTAACATCCATGGAGTATTCTCCTTATCACTTGGCCGAAGGATTAATGTAATGACCTGTTTAGACTTAATGGGTCCACTGGTTGGGTATGTATAACCAATTAATAATAAAAAAATTAAGTAGCTAATTATATTGAAAGTTCTTGAATATTGACAGGTTCTAGAGAATGAGGAAAAGATGATCATGAGACTAAGACAACTAAGAGACATGGACTGAGGCAAGAGAGACCCAGATAAAAGAGCTATCAAGATATTCAATCTTTGGTGGATATTCGAATAGAATTCAACTATCCATTAACACAAACGAATGCGAATGCAGATGTTGTCACAATCGAACTGTATTTGATTTGCTAACATCCCTAATTGTATAATTGTAGGTGAATATTCACAAGAGGAAATACTTTCTCAAACCAGGCATTTTCTAATTAGTTCTTAAACAAATGATTGCTTTAAATCTATTAAAAAATTGAATCTGATTTCAACTTGGTATGATGGTGGTTCAGGATTGAAAGTGGCAGAAAGTCCATGTAATGTGCGAAGCATAAGAGATAGTAAGGTCATAATAGGCTCAAGTTATGAAACATGGTTTAAGGACTCGGGCACGTCTCTTTAGAAATGGCCGATTCTGATTGGAATTGGGCCAGCCCATGTTAAGCAAATTATGTGGTTCGACATGGAATCGGATTGGAATTTTCCAGGGCTGATGGATCATCAAATTCGTGTTCTTGAACCATGTTATGAAAAGGCCATGGATGTGAAAAAACCTACCTTAAAACCCTAATCCCTTGAATCCAACTATATTGGCATTGATGATCTAGTCATTAAAAGAGATGAAAAACCCTTCACTCATTCCCTTTCTCCTAAGTAGGTAACGTCATATTTGGTGCGACTATGTCTGAGCATCTTGCCATATATGGCTCTCTTTTTTTGGTAGCGAAGAAGTCTATTTATTAATATCGCAGGGAATAGCCAAGGAATCGCTATTACATAAATCAATTATCCAAGAAGTGGACTTGGGCCTAATCACCTTTCCTAGACAGGATAAGGCCCACCTTGCTTGGGCATCAGCTACTTGATTAGCCGCCCTTGATACAAACTGGAAACAGACATCTTTCCCCCTCACCATTAATAAAATCTCCCTAACAACAGATTGAACACAAATATCACCAACAAAAGTAGGGGATTAAAGCAATTTGACCACCTCCATGCAATCGGATTCAACAATAACATGCATAAAACTTGCTATAAGCACCTTTTTTTAATGCCATCTCTAATAGCCATAGCTTCTCTAATAGAGACATCTGAAAAAGACATAGGCCAAGAGATTTGCATTATCGGATTGCCATGTTTAGACCTCAAAATAAACCCGACTCCACCACGAGTGGTCAGATGCCAATGGTGCTTCAACTATTTAACCCAACCATGAGGAGGAAGATTCCATTTAGCCAACAAAGAAGAATAAGAACTCTCATTTGGCAGGGGTGGTCTTGGGTGCTTGAGAAGGAGGTGGAGGTGGCAGCAAGGCTACCTCTCTCTCTCTCTCTCTCTCTCTCTCTCTCTCTCTCTCTCTCTCTCTTGGAGCATATATATATATATATATATATATATATATATATATATATGCATGCACATGGGTTGACCGATTCAGTTTCGGCCGATTTGGGCTAGGTCAGGCTAGACTGGTCAAGGTTGACTGGGTTAGACTGGCTTAGGTTGAGCCTGGTTGTCACAGCCCATTCTGAGGACTGGGCATGATATCCGAGTCGACCAATAGACAACCCAAATCTTCCAACGATCAACAACCACAGTGATCTACCATACACTCCCACAGTCTATGCATACAATATCCACAAAACAATAATAGAAAAATCAGAGTAATAATAGCGGAAGCATAATAATGGTAGCAAATGTTGTCTATTGAAAACATATCAGAGTTAGGTTTGTTATGCCTCACAACACAAGTTTCTCAATTTACTATATCATAATAAATACACAATATCCAAAGGAGTTAATCTGTAGGGAAGTATAACGTAGATAAACCAAACATCGTTTATCTACAACTTTTCAATAAGAAAATAGACAAGGCTCTGCATTAGGTCCCTTAGATACAGTCGTTATGGGAACAGCCCTTGGGATGATCCCTCAGTGGATCTCCACCAGGAAAGGTACTCTCCACCACAGTAGGCTCCATTAGATCAACAGCGGAAAAGTACCTCCACCAAAAGCTGAAAAGAATTTGATATCATGGGGTGAGCTCCCATCCCAACTCAGTGAGAGATCGAGTATCAATGCAATCCTACCATCATCTAAATCATGATTTGCAAGAAGTAACACAATTATAATGCAACTCAAAGTATGAATGCCCTATGGTCTTAGTTGTACCTCAGTAGAGATCTGTCCGGACCATACCACCCCTGGACTGGTTCATATGCCCCCCTTCCTGAACGTGTTTATATTAAACACCCGAACCTCCCCTCTCCTAGTAAGTCCCCCCGCTAAAGCACAAGACATACAACTATGGGTGATGATGATGTATATGGTACCCACACCCCAGCAGAGATCCCCGGCACCACTCCCCATGGACCACCGTGCCCCCGCTAGAGTGCTGGATGTGACATAGGGTCACCAAGCATACAAACAACCACAGCAATCACAACCATCACCAATCATACCCATCATACACGAAGCATGCAAGACATGACATGTGTGTAAAAATAAAAGGTCGCATCCTAGCAGAGATCCCTGACTCCCCACTCCCATGGTTCGCCATGCCCCTGTTAGAGTACTGGATATCTAACATGATCCATGTTCCGTGCATCACCCTTCGAGTTTCGTACATCACATGAACCATCATACATGGTTATTATTAACAAGGCTGTACCCCAGCAAAGATCCCTGGTTCCCCACTCCCATGGTTGAGCGTGCCCCCGCTAAGGTACTAGCAATTCCAACATGATCTGTGTGTCCACACATCACTCTCACCTGGACATCCACACGTCACACGTACCACCATACATGGCCATACATGCTATCCAAACATACATAGTTATAGTTGTTATGCAAATGCATGCTCATACATAGCAGTTATTGGATGGCATGTTATAAAGCATGAAAATGTACGTGTTATGAATCATCAACAATAATTAATGCACATTACACATGCTCAAACTCTACAGACTTGACCCCTCACCTGTAGGCACCAAGGGTGTTGTTGAACCTTGAAGCCGGCCGAAGGCTCCGCCTCTACCCAACATTGAATTACCTATATTAATTAGATAGTTTAATTAGATTAGCTTTCATGTCTTTTAGTTAGTATGGACAGGTCCTAGATGTCCATACATGGGTCCCAAGATAAGCAGGGAACCCAACGGTTGGTCCCTTATAGTCCAAACTAGGCTGACTGACTAACAGAGTTAGAAATGGATGGTAACTCCGGATGGTGTACCCTCTGGAATTACCCTCCGGTTATACACTCAGAAGGATCCTTTTGAACTGAACTAGAGGGTGTAAACAGATGTTGCGTCATCCGGCATAACCTCCGGATACCCCTCAGTGATCAGGTGTGCTTTACAGAAGGCTCATAGTAAGAAATCCAGAGGCAATGCAGGTGGTGTTCCCTCCGGCATACCCTCCGGTAACACAAGGTATACTGGCCCTCAAGTACACGGAGACTCCAAAATATATCCGGAGGGTGTGCCCCCTGTTATCTTCGGAGGGTCCGATGTATACCAAAGGATGCGCCTCCTGTACTTATCCTCCGGAGGAACCTTTACACTAGGGTTTCCAAAATGAAGCGGAGGTAATGGTGGATGGAGTTCCCGTTGGTTTAGCCTCCGACTCACTTTGGTACAATCACTACCTAAGTTAAGTTTGATAAGTGATCCGGAGGTTGAAGTCATGACCTAACCTCATAACCAAACCTCCGGTTCAAGTACAGAACTAGATACGAACCCTTTAAGGTTTTCCAAGGTTGGGGCCTTGGTCACCACCACTATACCCCTACATCATTCAGTGGGAAACTTGTTTCCAATCATAGTGAAGTCATTTGAAGTCCCCAACCCCAAATGCAAACCTAGATTCAATGTATGGAACTTAACCGTAGACCCTAGGTCAAACTTGACCCCCATTAATGGTAGTCAAGTTCCACCACCATGGAGGGTGGGCAAACTACCTCAAGGCAAGGAAAAGAGAATTTTGCACTTACTTGTGTGATGGAGGCTCCTCTCTAAGCTCCAAGGATGCTCCACAAGTTCCAATGGCCACCAAGAGTCTTCCCCACTCCTACTCTCTCTATTGTCTTGGTTTCAGCAAAGAGGGGAGTGACTAGTGGGCCTCTATTTATAAGCATGAGGAGAGAAAAAGTGGTCCACCTCGGACTAAATCGGGGGATGTTCCATCCGGTATATCTTTCGATTGGCTATAAAGCGGCCTCAAGCTCGATTCCATGGACCCACTTCGATGGATTCAATTATGAAGGCATCTTGGGCTTTTCTTGCACACCTTACCCCTATTAGGTGTTTTTAGGTTGACCCAATACTATCCTTTGGCTTTTAGATGTCGGGTGTGTTGTGTGTTAACCTGGTAAGACCCGACACAGGAGAAATCCAGTTTGGTGGGGATTTTGGGTGCAGGTCTTACAATCCTCCCCAACTTATAGGAATTTCGTCCTCAAAATTAAGTCGTAAGTACATGCTCCATATTGACCTTACCTTTACTCGAGTGTTCACAATTCTATGTACCATCCTAATTCTCGATGTCTCCATACATGCCACAAAATACTTATATAACTAGAAGGTTTTGGAGTATACTTGATCCCACAGGCTTCCACAGACAGGTATGAGTTCTACCCTTGAGTCGAGCGAAATATTCCCAATATCCTACAGTCCTGAGTTCTGTGTCCTACTATCCCACAGCACCAACATAAAATGTATCTTTCGGGTATTGTACAACCCCTCATTAGATGTGCTCAACTACTACTGTCACACCCCAATTCTGGACTAACTAGATTAGTGTGATGAACCGTCAATAAATCAACGGTTCAATCAGGATCTCGTATAGGCTATGCCAGCCATGTTAAACCAAAACACATTCCACAGTAATAATCAGAGATACTAAAGTAAATAGCGGAAGTCTTATTAATAATGAACTAAGGTCTACAAGATAAATCATTAAATAATCCAGTTATCTCCAAGTAATCAAAACATAAATATATCAAACTATTACAAATACCAAATACCAGACTTAAACACTAAGCGTAATCATCGTTGAAACACTCGCTTAATAAGTCATATTCATCATCCACAGCTTGCACATCCATAGCCGCTACATGTCCATACGTTAGTGCATCGATATAATCTTCAACAGTAACACTTGTAACATCAAAAACTAAAAAGAATTGTGCGCACGAGGGTCAGCTCTCCAACTTGAGCTCAGTGAGAAAACAAAACAATGCAACAAACATATGCATGTATTCGATTCATATCTTTGGTCTGATTTTTAAGTTTGCAATATGCTATAGAAATGATTGACGACCACTGCACCTCTAAACATGAGTGTGTGAATCCACCCAATGGATCAAACACCATTTCCGTCCCACATGCACCACCATGGAATAAAAATAGAGATGAAGTGTCTGGATCAAACACCATCAACACTTCCCCTGATGCCCTCCCCATACCAACACGTAAGCCCCTATTGGCGAGGGCTTGCAAACTGGGCTTGCAACTAACCAATCCTAATGTCATCCAATGTATCCAAGGCCTCATCTCAGCATCCCTCTATACGTCCATAGGGATAGAGCTAAGACCTCCCGGCAGAGTCAGAGACTACACGGTCCGAGACCACCTTCCTTGATGTCCTACGACGTAATAGTTCTGCTAAGGTAATGGCGATATGACGATGTCAGTGGGCAAGACTTGAGTAGAGATAGAGCTAGAGTCTAATGACCAGGTCAGAGACCACCATGCCACGTCCTCCCCCTAATGCCCCACTCGTATCCAACACACTAACCACACACACACAATCACATGCTTATTCTTATCATCATCAACCAACATGGTAGTAAATAGACAGAAGTAAATATGCATGAGCAATAATAACAATAATATTGGATGACATGTGAGATGCACATTACAAGCATACAAACATATTGGACATTAAATGTGAGATGTACATTACAAACTGTTTACTTTATTGGACACAATAAAGTAAATAGTTTGTTATTATCCAATTAGTTTAGGTCTTGTTCCCTCACCTGTTAGCAATACTCAATCTCCTTCCAAGCCTTGAAATTCTCTTTCAATCAATTTAACAACCTAAAAGTTATATGAATTTAAGTTAGGGTTCATATGTAACATATTACAGTAGTTGAAAATCGAAACAGAACATTGATAGGTATCTGATTGGTCCTACGGTCTCATACTGTTGACCTTACTGCCTCGGCCGATACCCTACGGTCGCATATGGTGCGACCCTAGCTGCAACCATATGATTCCTGGATCTTCCCGAATGCCTATGGTCGATCCTCTGATCAGGCTGGTCATGCTATGGTCGACAGTAGCTGCGACCTTGAGATTTTTTATCACAGACTACATGTAATTCAAGTTCTTCCTGGGTCAAATCCTCTGCTTTTCAATTGGGTTTAACCTAAGGTCATCCTATGACCATCATTAATAGTTTCTTATCAATCTTAATCATCAAACTCATCCCTCATGGTTATCCTTGGGATTTTCTCAAGGAATCACATAGATTATAATAGGTTGATATCTTCTATCCTCCATAGAAGTCTTATTCCATAGAGTTACATCTCTAGAGATTTGGTTCATACCTTTGCCTGTGATAGAGAGCCAATCTCTTCTCAGTAAATTCCTCTCCTTAGCCTTTTCTTCTTCTCCTTCTCTTTCTTCTCTTCCCTTCTCTCTCTCTCTAGGGTTTACTAATGTTCTAAAAGAGTGAAAAAAATCTAAGAGGCGTCCTTTATATAGATGAAAACTCTCCATATAGATTCCTCTTTCAATTAGGAAAGAAATCCCTTAGTTTAGGAAAGTTTTCAAAACTCAAAGTCTGATCTGGGGTCTCACGGTCGATGGCTACAGTCGCAGAACCCGCCGACCGTGGGGTCGAAATCATCGACTGTAGGGTCATTGATCAATGACCATTGTTTCTTACCATATGGTCGACCGTACCTACCTAGGTATGCGACCCTACGTATACTTTTAATGTTTTTAACTCAATTCTCATACCTGGTTTGTGATCCTACTTCACACAGTCGGTCCACTTGGTCCAGCAATGATGGGTAGACCTGGTACGACACGGTTAAACTGGGTTTGTGGCATGCGGGTCTTACAACTCCACCACCCTTAAAAGAAATTTCATCCTCAAAATTTACACACATGGATCTTATAACTCCCCCATCCTTAAAATAAATTTTATCCTCAAAATTTAGATTTACCTTCTGAGTCGAATAAGTGGGAATACTATTTCAGCATTGCATTTTCCTCTTCCCATGTAATCTCTTTCACTTCTTGGCTTTACTAGGTTACTTTCACATAATAAATATCCCAGCTCCAGAGATGTTGTACCCTTTCACCGGTGATCTAGCTGGTACCACTTCAAAATTTAAGTCTTCTATCAAACCCAATGGATCCATGGTCAATACCCGTGATGGATCTCCAACATACTTCTTTAATAGAGACACGTAAAATACGTCGTGCACACTAGAATAGATGGCGATAATGCTAGTTGATATACTATTCTTCCATGTCTCTCCAAAATTTTATAAGGTTCAAAACATATATAGAACATAATTTTTCCTTATTGCCGAACGGTTTCAAACCACGCATAAGTGATATCTTCAAGAACACTTTATCACTTATGGTGAACTCGAGGTCTTGGTGTCTCTTCTGACAACCTTGAGCTATCTTGGCCCTTTTTCATTGATCTTATCTGCTACTCGACAGGTTTCTTCAATAGATTCAGGTCTTACAATTACACGTTCTGCAACTTCATTCCTAAACAAAAGAGTTCGACATTTCTACCATACCACGCTTCATAGATGATATCTACATGGTAGCTTGGTAGTAAAATCAATCAACGGAAACTTCTCATTTCAAGCTCCTTTGAAATCAATTTCATAGGCTCGGAGAATACCTCTTAGGATCTATATAGTCCGCTCTGACTGTCCGTCGATTTGAGGGTAAAATGCGGTATTAAACTTCAACTTTGTTCACATCTCTTTCTGTAGTCCCTCCAAAAACTTTGAGGTAAAGCTTGAGCCTCTATCTGACACTATGCTCTCAGTCATACCATTCAATCAGATAATATTATCCACATACAGCTTAGCTAGCCATTCCAAAGCACATCGAGGTCGTATAGCAATGAAACAAGCTATCTTCATAAAGCAATCAACAATCACCCAAACCGCGTCAATCGATCTGGGAGTCAGTGGTAAATCGGTGACATAGTCCAATGTAATGCAATTCCACTTTCAAATTGGCTCCGACAGTGGTTGTAGTAAGCCTGCTGGTCTTTGTCTTTCAGCCTTTACTTGCTGGCAAATCAGACACCGAAACACGCACTAAGCCATATCTGTTATCATTGCTCTTTACTAATACAATCTCTTCAGGTCATGACACATATTAGTACTCCAGGATGTCCTGAATATAGAGTACAATGGGCTCTTATCATTGTCCTTTCATGATGTCAGTCTTCACCTTCAGGTATTCAGAATCTTCCTCTGTACCTGAGTATCTTCTCCACATCCAAAGTAAGTCAGGGTTAGGTTTTCTTTCTCTAAATCTTCTTGCACCGTTCTTAGATACGTATCAAACAGAATTGCTACCTTTTCTTCATCCATCAAATCAGAGATGATCTTTAATGTTACGAACGCAAGCAAAAAATTATTGCTCCATAAGCTCATCCATAAGTTCTTGTTCAATTGGATCATCACAAGTTTCTATTATATGCTGTTTTTCTTCTAAATTTGAACTATTGTTGTAAAACATAAGGCAACATTTGTACTAGGTCCTCCTTCTGGCTTTATTGTTCCCCTTTTTGGCTAAAGCTTCAGATACCACATTAGCCTTGCTCGAGTGGCATGGAATATTGTAGTCTTAATCCTTTGGGAGTTCCAACTATCTTCTCTGCCTCATGTTCAACTCTTTCTAAGTGAAGAGATAAGTAAGACTCTTGTAATCTGATTTAATCTGAATTTTTTTCTCTGTATAGTTAATGTCTCTAAGTCTCGATTGCATGAATCACTGTTGCTAACTCTAAGTCATGAGTAAGGTAATTCTTTTCATGCTCTTTTAGTTGTCTTGAAGCATATGAAATCACTTGTTCACCTTCCATCAACCCGCATCCTAGGCCCAATCTGGAAGCCTCAGAGTGTAGGGTAAAAGGTTTCCCTGGTGCCAGAACGATCAAGATGGGAGCTGATATCAACCTTGCTTTTTGAGTCTAAAAATATTCTTCACACTTGTCAGTCCAATTAAACTCCTCTCCCTTCCTTGCTAGCTTGGTAAGAGGTATTGCGATCTTAGAGTGGTCTTCCACAAATCATCTGTAATAACCAGCTAAACTCAAGAAACTTCTGACATTTGCAATGTTCTTAGGTGTTTCTCACCACACAATTGCTTCTATCTTACTGGGGTCCACTTTTATCCTTTCTGATGACACTATATGTCCCTGAGAATGCAACCTCATTTAACCAGAACTTACACTTCATGAACTTGGCATAAAACTTCTCCATTCTCAGTCGTTGTAAGGCTGCTCTAAGGTCTGTTATAAGACTTTCTTCATCTTTGAAATAAACCAATATATTGTCGATAAAAGCTATAATCGAAGTGTCTAATACATCATGGAACACCCGGTTCATCAGCTCCATAAAAGATGTAAGGGCATTGGTTAATATAAACGACATAACTAGGGACTCATAATGCCCATTCCCGATTTTAAAAGCTAGCTTTGGAATATCGTTGTCCAAATTCTTCAATTGATGATATCTTAACTAAAGATCAATCTTAGAAAATACCTTTGCACCTTGCAGCTAATTAAACAAGTCATCGACCTAAGGTAGTGGATATCGGTTCTTGATCGTGAGCTTGTTCATTTCTCGGTAATCTATACATGCCAAACACTATCGTCCTTCTTCTTCATGAATAGCACTGGAGCTCCTCATGATGAAATACTTGATTGATTAGGTCATTTGTCAAATAACTCATGTAGTTGAGTCTTCAGTTCCTTCAACTCCGTAGGCGCTATTCTATAGGGTGCCTTTTGACACCGGTGTCGTCCCTGGTAATAAGTCAATAACGAACTTAATTACATGATCAGGTGGCCACCCGAGTAAGTCTCCTGGACATACATCTAGATATTTACGATCACATTAATATCTTCTATCTATGATGCTTCTTTGGTAATGTCAACCACATATATCATGTATCCAACTCCTTTCTTTTCAAAGCATCTATTCACCTTCAGTGCAGAGAGGATGAACTTTTGCTTCCTAGGCAACTTGCTTTCAATAAGACTAAATTATGTGCCATATTTGCTTTTGATTGTCAACCTCTTCTATGCACATAATAACTCTGTAGAGTGTTGAGAAAATTAGTTTGTCTTCAAGATGACGTCAAAGTCTGCCATCTCAAGTCTAATTAAGTTACGTCCAAATTTCCTCCATCCATACGATTTGGACATTGTTCACAACTCTCATCCAATACAACATCTAGTCCAGAAGGGCTTAAATTAGCAAACTCTGGTATAAAGGTTTTAATGGCATGTCTAACCCATTTACCTCTTAGTTTTTCAAAGATTATCGTCAATAATCTCATATCCCGAAAAGCTCCTTAGCTTACACTGATGATCTCATATTGCACTTATTAGCTTACATCTCTTTTATCACTGCTGCTCTCTCTTTTATACATTCCAACAATCATCTTTTGATTGGTTACTCTCTACATATCCAACATTTCTACTTATAAGCAGTATGGTATATGCTTATAATTTCATTAATTCTACCAAACTCTCTTAGTCTTTACTTAATCATCTCACTAGATAATGGCCATAACTCAATATTACTTGTACTAATCCGAATACTATCAATGCCATAATTTTTTACTTCATTCTTGTATCCACTCTTAGATATGCTTTTAGAAATCTTCTGCCTTGTCAAAATTCATACCGATATAGCCATTTTTAACTTTGTTCAAGTGATATCTACTTCTTTACTGGCTACTCTTGGTAGTTCTCACCTCTGACTTATGCACTCTTTTACAAATCGTGACTCAAATCCATCTATCTAGAAATCTCAGAACAGATTCTTCATTACTTCATTTAAGGTTTCTTGGCTATAAAGATTTATCTGAATCCAATCATCTTTCTTCCAATAATTCCTTATTAACTAAACATCTTATCAATGAATATCGAGAAATATAGGAATCAGGATGTTTATCCAAAAGTGATTCACTTCTTCAATTTGAATTCAATACGATGATGATCATTTGTTTCATTTAGAGAATCTAGGTTCAAAGGATCAAGAGTAAATCTATGGTAATCCAACCGGCATCAAAAGGTCGTTAGGTTGCACGATGGTCATAATACATGGAAATAGAGGTTTTACAATTCTTAACCTCATGGTTATAGGTTCTATCGAGTATATATTGCCATTGGTCAAGGCACTATAGGAATAAATCTGGAGAAAGTTTTGGTACATCAATAAATCAAGTATAAAAATAAAAAAGATGTACATTCAGAATGATTAAACCTTTAATTGATCATTTAGTTCATATCTCTATTCATGTTGTCGATCATGAAAGTAGCTTAGATTGGTATAATCAGGACTAATTCTAAGGAAATAATATCTATAACCCTAATTGACAGGTTGAATCAAGAAGGCAACCTATCAAGGCACTTTAATTGAAAATCAGGTATATGCATCCTCCATAATCATAAGGGTAAGTCAATGATATGTGCATCCTCCATAATCATAAGGGTAAGTCAATGATATGTGCATCCTCCATAATCATAAGGGTAAGTCAACGATGCACCGCATCCTATATACACTTGTCTAGTTAAATGGCCACAATAGATTTGATCCCTAGATAAAAATTTCCGAGCTTTATCTTCAGAAAATATTCCTCAACTCTTGTCGGACCATTCTGTCATGGGACAACTATCCCATACATCGGTGGCTGATAAGGGTAACCACCTTGATACACTACTTGTTGTGCACTAAACTTCTACATTGGGGTATGCATTACTGGGATCTACTGTATGGTAGAACTGTATTATGGCTAACAGATGCTGGAGATACAGTATTGCTACCAACATGTACTGTACTTGGTCTAACCCAGAGGTATTGGTGTAGCATTGGCAACTAGGGTAATGATTTCCATGGCAACTTGCATAACCGGTAACATTTGTTATTGCTCTTGTATTTTGTCGAACTAAATTTATTACAATCGTGGCCAAGGCACTTGGTAGTCCAGGTAGATTGGCTGGAGTGGCCTGGTTGTTTACCCCTTGACTTGCTTTAGTCTGATTATCATTATTTGATATCTGCTCAAATGGGTTATCATTATCCGTTCTCGACCCAGATGGTGGTGGGATCAGGTTATAGCCTCTTCTTAATGCTTAGCTATGATGGATCAGTGTGTGGCGGATCTCACTCTGAGTCTCCACGTCACCCAAGAGTATAACTTTATCTTCTTTTATAGTTACTCTTATTTTTTGTGAATAGCCATTGTTTTCTTATCTCTCTTGGATTTGGCATAAAATCTTTTCCTTTACCTCTGCAGGGATTTAGGCGTTACTAGCCATTTTCCTTCTTCCTTTATCATACATCGAGTTCCACATCTTGTGAGTATCAACTCGGTATTCCAAATTTTTTGCTTTACAGATGCTTCCTTCTTGCTACTGTACTATATCCTTTGTATACTCAAGCAACTATCTGACTTGTAGACCGTACCATATGTTATTTGTTAATCAGGATACATTTGATTTTCTTTTTCTTCTATCTGTATATACATATGGTTTCACCTTTTATATGTACATTACTGTCTTGTTTAAGTTTTGTCTCAACCAGCATAGGTGCTTATGATGTGTTTGTATTAAGGCTTTTAATTTATCCTAACTCAGTTCATGGACTCTTGTGGAAGTATTCAGGTTTGATGGGCAAGGCCTAAGAACTCTGATACCAAGTTGTCGCACCCCAATTCTGGAGTAACTGTGATGAACCATCAATAAACCTACGGTTCAACCAGGATCTCGTATAGGCTATGCCAACCATTTTAAACCAAAACACATTCCACAGTAATAATCAGAGATAGTAAAGTAAATAACGAAAGTCTTATTAATAATGAACTGAGGTCTACATGATAAATCATTAAATAATCCAGTTATCTCCAAGTAACCAAAACATAAATATATCAAACTATTACAAATACCAAATACAAAACTCAAATACTAAGCGTAATCATCGTTGAAACACTCGCTTGATAAGTCATATTCATCATCCACAGCTTACACATCCATAACCGCTACATATCCATACATTAATGCATCAATATAATCTTCGACAGTAACACCTGCAATATCAAAAACTAAAAAGAATTACGCGCGCAAGGGTAAGCTCTCCAACTTGAGCTCAGTGAGAAAACAGTGTAACAAACATATGCATGCATTCAATTTATATCTTTGGCCTGGTTTTTAAGTTTGCAATATGCTATAGAAAGGATTGGCAGCCACCGTACCTCTATACACGAGTGTGTGAATCCACCCAATGGATCGAACACCATTGTCATCCCACATGCACCCACCATGGAATAGAGATAGTGCTAAAGTGTCTGGATCAAACACCGCCAACACTTCCCCTGATGCCCTACCCATACCAACACGTAAGCCCCTATTGGCGAGGGCTTGCAAACTAGACTCGCAACTAACCAATCCTAATGCCATCCAATGTATCCAAGGACTCACCCCATCATCCCTCAATACATTCATAGAGATAGAGCTAAGGCCGCCCGACAGAGTCAGAGACTACACAGTCCGAGACCACCTCCCCTGATGCCCTACGACGTAATAGTTCTGCTAAGATAATGGTGATACGATGATGTCAATGGGCAAGACTTGAGTAGAGATAGAGCTAGAGTCTGGTGACCAGGTCAGAGACCACCATGCCACGTCCTCCCCCTGATACCCCACTCGCATCCAACACACTAACCACACACACAATCACATGGATATTCCTATCATCATTAATCAACATGGTAGTAAATAGACAGAAGTAAATATGCATGAGCAGTAATAACAATAATATTGGATGACATGTGAGATGCACATTACAAGCATACAAACATAGCATCATTCATGGCATTGGACATAATAAAGTGAACAGTTTGTTATTATCCAATTAGTTTAGGTATCTTTCCCTCACCTGTTAGCAATACTCGATCTCCTTTCAAACCTTGAAATTCTCTTTCAATCAATTTAACAACCTAAAAGTTATATGAATTTAAGTTAGGGTTCATATGTAACATATTACAGTAGTCAAAAATCGAAACAGAGCACTGATAAGTGTCTGATTGGTCCTATGGTCTCATACTGTGTCGACCTTACTGCCTACGGTCGATACCCCACGGTCGCATATGGTGCGACCGTAGCTGCGACCATATGATTCCTGAATCTTCCTGAATGTCTATGGTCGATCCTCTCATCAGGCTGGTCATGCTATGGTCAATCGTAGCTGCGACCTTGAGATTTTTGGTCATAGACTACAAGTAATTCGAGTTCTTCCTAGGTCAAATCCTCTGCTCTTCAATTGGGTTTATCCTAAGGTCATCCTATGGCCATCATTAGTAGTTTTTTATCAACCCTAATCATCAAACTCATCCCTCATTATTATCCTTGGGATTTTCTCAAGGAATCACATAGATCATAATAGGTTGATATCTTCTATCCTCCATAGAAGTCTTATTCCATAGAGTTACATCTCCAGAGATTTGGTTCATACCTTTGCCTATGATAGAGAGCCAATCTCTTCTCAGCAAATTCCTCTCCTTAGCCTTTTCTTCTTCTCCTTTTCTTCCTTCTCTTCCTTTCTCTCTCTCTCTAGGGTTTACTAATGTTCTAAAAGAGTAAAAAAAAGCTGAGGGATGTCCTTTATATATAGAAAAACTCTCCATATGGAGTCCTCTTTCAATTAGGAAAGAAATCCCTTAGTTTAGGAAAGTTTCCAAAACTCGGAGTCTGATCTGGGTTCTCACGGTCGATGGCTATGGTCGCAGAACCCATTGACTGTGGGGTTGAAATCATCAACCGTAGGGTCATTGATTAGTGACCATTATTTCTTACCATATGGTCGACCATACCTACCCAGGTATGCGACCCTACGTATACTTTTAATGTTTTTAACTCAATTCTCATACCTGGTTTGTGATCCTACTTCACATGGTCGGTCCACTTGCTCCAGCAATGATGGAAAGACCTGGCACGACACGATTAAACCAAGTTCGTGGCTTGTGGGTCTTACAACTACACTGATAACACCTTCGACATGTCTTGCTAGGATAGGTGGGGATCATTGATACAATGTTAAGTTGGCTTCTTTGAATTTTCCCACAACCTGTGGATTGCACCCTTGCCGATTGCACCTTTGGCATCTTACGTGGTGCTTCTTCATCAAGGTTTTCCATGGGTCGCTTGCTTGTCCCTTGGTCTATCGGTGCCTCACTTTGGAGCCTTTGCTGATTCCATATTTCCATCAGACTATCACACTCCATTGCCATTCGTGCCATATCCTTTTATGCTACTCCTGTAAGCCTTGGATGAGTTGTCCCAGTAAGGTTGACGCATCTGCCAATACTATCATGGGGATGATTTCATGGCATATGGCTTTGGCTAACATAGTTATCATTCCTTGCTGAAACTTAGAATATAGTTGGTAACCAACCCTCGCTAACTCCTTCATCATTGGTGCTAAATCTTAAGTGTTTTGACATGAGTGTGGCAACGACACATCCTGGTTCTCTTCAATATAAGGGATTCTCGTTCTCGAAGCTTGGGTTACCAACCGATCATGGGTAGGGAGGTGAGCACGATCCATAACCTGGTTAAGTTCTCAATTTCATTAATAAATTCTAACAACTTAAGTCCTTGAGGTGACCATTTTAAATAATCAATCAACATAATCATAATGTTCTTCGATAATGGCATTCACAAGGTTTTCAACTTTTACAGGCGCCATCTAGCTAAATCTTGTGTCACAGCATGAATCCCTAACTTCTTACTACTGCAACTAACCATTTCTTGTTCTTCAGTATTACATTTTGCACAGCAGGTGCTTTAATTTGATATGGTCTCCTTCCGGACCTTTTGCCTTACACTTTGATCCAAGGTAGGCTCACTATCCTGTTGGCTCAAAAGACCAAATGCCTAGTTGGGATAAGAAATTGGAATACTTGTCGAAGGCAACATTCCCATTTCTTATCTCAACGAGAGTATGAGGCATCATCGGAAGTTCGATCATCGAGGTTCATCATCTAAGTTACATCCTGAAATTTCAAGGTGCCTTATTGATCATTCTTTTCAACCCGGTGTTAGTATCTCACACATCACCACTTGTGCCTAAGTTTCCTTTTAACTTTGTACTCCAGAGTTTTGCTGTTTATCGAAATCCTTATACATAACAGTGAGGTAGGTACTATTTACGCCCAATTTCCTTATCCCAGTGAAGTTATCACCCGGGGTGAACTCGATGGTAACTCGAGGAATGGGCCATATTGCTAAATTTGAATTTGTTTGTAACCACGCCCCCAGTTATTACCCTATCACGTGTAATAGATACCAAGTGTGCCTAGACTAAGGCAGCTGAACCCTTGCTATAAGCTACCCAACAAATTAGAAATTCTACTTAGTGTGCTCAACATACCCATGCATTCAACTTCTTAATAGATTAACTGAGTTGCGGGGCCCCAATTGAATGCTCTCCATGCGATAAGTAATGCGATATTCTTTTCTTATTTCAGAAAAACCTTTTCGTACTAGTAGGCCCGCTCGAACTCTTCGAATGGCCTCTAGAATTATTGAGTATGGCTCCTTTCGTGGTGGAGCATAGTGGGCTAAGAAAGCTTCTTGGAATATTTCCCAAGTTACCGCTCCATGTGTTGCAATAGTACGGGTTGAGTGTTGCACCACCATTCATAAGGCGAGCCTTCCAGCTGGTAGGTAGTGCACAAGACCCTCTGTGTATCGAAACAGTGGAGGCTATTGGTAATATCCCCCATGGCTCGAATCCCGTTCCTCAGTTGGTAAAAATCCTTATATGCTCCATTAAACCGCTGTGGCTTTAATCGTAAAAAGTTGACCATGGTATCATATGCAGTAGTCAGGTCAATTCCAGCAAGAGGAGGTCAATTCCAGCAAGAGGGGAGAAAAGAGGTAGTTCCCTGTTTAACTCTCCAGATTCCTTGGTATGGGTGGATCGGTAAGTAGTCAACACATCGGTAACCATGCGCTGGTTTTCTTCTAATTAATTTCCTGGAGCGAGTAAACTAGGGGTGTGCTTCACATTAGGGTGCTTGAGTGGTGACATCGCAGGCAATTCGGTTGGATCTGAAAAAGAACAAATTTTCTCATTTATTGTCAACGCCATTGCATCATTTTGAGATGATAGATAAGGTGCCATACAATAGGGTGGAGAAATAGCATGCTCAAATAAATGGTCAATCTTCGATCCACACTACTCGACCAAACACGACACAGTGAAAGTAACCAAAGGTAATAATTCTTGGAAAAACATCGTTCAGTTACCACTAGGCTGACAGGTCCCCCCCCCCAACTTATAGAGTGCCGGCGGGAAGTACCGGGTGCAAGGTCATCAGCGCACCCTCCGGATAATGTCTTTACCCCTTCTAGGGGCGAGGCCGAGGATCAAACGGATGGTCTTGCCTCCATTTAAACTCCATCCGGATTACTCATTGTTCCCTGTTGAAACTTCCCGAGAGGCAGATAGAGGCAGAGACGGATGGTGTATCCTTCGGATAAGCCTCCGTCATATCAACTTATTATCTAGCGGAGGGACCAACAAAGGGAACATCTGCCGGTTATCTTTACATCCTCTTGTTTTTGAGTGCTAGTCACTCGAAAGGTCGTGACTATTGATCTCACCAGAGGTTTCATCCAGAGGCATGTTTTAAGTGTCTGGACCTCTGGTCCTTTTTATTTTCCTTGCCCTATAAAAGAGTGC
Organism: Protea cynaroides; assembly: GCA_028583415.1. Lineage (NCBI taxonomy): Eukaryota > Viridiplantae > Streptophyta > Magnoliopsida > Proteales > Proteaceae > Protea > Protea cynaroides. The sequence goes on along the minus strand of CM053267.1, from coordinate 7,332,010 downwards.
TGGATTCTCATTTTGAATCCACACTCTTTTATTCGGAGGAGAGAAATAGAGGCTCCCCTACGGCTCCGGTGCAGTATCCTTGACTTTTGGTGACTTTGCAATCTTCTTTGTTCTTTCCATCGATCACCCAGGTATTTTTCTCGATTAATTTTGTCTTTTGATTCCCTAGTTAGAGTGTTCTATGGTCCTTCAACTGAAATGGGAGAGCCCTAGTTCCCTAGAAACTGAGAGGACCCGTGAACCTTCCCTACACTTGGAACTTCATCCTTGTGGTTGGGTGAGTCGCCCAACCCAGTGGCTTGGACAGGATCCCAAGCATAGCCCACATGGTTTTCTAGGAGTCCTTGCTTGTCATTTGTGTAATATGGTATTGGCTTAGTCGCACCCCCTCCCCCCCAAAAAAAAACTTTGAATTAAAAACCATGTGCTCCAATGCTGTATTGGCCATGCGTAAGGATTTGGTCTAGATGTTTATGCCCACCCGTGCACTTGCTTGTTCTAAACTATGCCCCCAATTCCTTAATAAATCTTCCACTCCAAAGGTACCCAGCCCATAGATTTCGGGCTCTTATGGTTGAGACCTGCCCCTTTTTGGCCCTTACTTTTTGTTACACTTGGTCCCATTTATTTTTTGTTACACTTGGTCCCATTGGCCTGGTTAGTGGAAACCCTTGGCGCAAGTCAACACTACTGGGACTTATGGGCCCTCAGCCAACCACATACTTGTACTGTTCATTTGGTTCCTGGTGGTTTAACCCATATGGTGAGGGCAACCATATGGTACGGGTTGTGGCTCCCCATTTATACTGATTCCCAGTTAACTTGTGCCTGCTTAACTTAGTCGTGTGACCTTTGTCCCCTTTGATGGGTGAACAAGCTTGATGGCCAGACCCATTTAATTCCAACTTCATGCTATTTTGCTTATTGTTTACTTGGGTGCTAATCATTTCTCCACTCTTCTTGCAGTCAATATGGCCACGCCTAGAAGAGGAGTTCCCAGAAGCATACAGGGTTTTGATGCCCACTTATTTAGGTCTTACTAGGAAAGTCTCTACTAGGACAAGTACAAAGCGACCAACATGGAGGTCGGGCACTGTGTACTTTTTGATGACCTTGATCAATTCGGGGTTTGTGAGACCTTTAATCGGTTTGGCTGGTTGCCCACCAAGTGCATAAGAGACAATGTGTACCCAGATCTAGTCCTACTCTTCTATTGCAACTTATGGTACGACACTGAGGCCGTTACAGGGGAGTGGAACATCACTAGTCGGGTCAAGGGTGTAGACATTGTATTAACCATTTTGGAGGTTGCTTCAGGAGGAACCGGCTGTATAAGGCTCCCAAAGAGCCTTTAGACCTAGATGAAGAGGAGTTCGAAAAACTCCGAAAAGACCTTATTCAGCCAACAACTCTGAGCAAGGAAAAGAATAGGGAATCAGATCTCAGACCCATCCTCAGGGTACTCAGTAGACTGGTTTAGCATAGATTTTACCCTGAGGTGGACATCGAGAGGAGCTTAGCCGGTTCGGCATGTTTGTGACACATCGGCTATACATTTAGCAGCCCTTGTGCCTCCCTTTTATAATACTCTGCACTATCATTCATGCCTCCACCCATTGAACTAAGAAGAGCAAATTTTCCTATGGTTGCATAATGACTCCCATCTTTCACATTTGTAGAGTGATTCTAGAGGGAGAGATTGTAGAGAATGGCCCGGAGTCCTAGAATTTTGGCTGGGAGACCATTGATCGGATGAAGTATGACCAGGTAGTCCTGTCAGACTTCGAGTATGAGGCACGACCTAAGCCTTAGAGAACAAGCAACCTTCTAGGCATGCAGTAGTAGTGGCAGCAGCAGCAGCAACAATGACTCGAGCCAATATTGGGACGGGTGCCAGTACTAGCCGCAGGCTTCAAGTCTTGGAGGAGGTGCCTGAGCCATCTACTAGTGATGAGATAGAGGAGGATTTAAATGAGGATCAGAGCAGTGGTGACAATAGTGAGGGTTCTACTGGGGATGACGCCATGGAGGATGATACTGCTCCAGAGAGTCATGATGTCACACCCCAATTCTACTCCAACCAGAATGGTGTGATGAACCATCAATAAATCAATGGTTCAACCAGGATCTCGTATAGGCTATTCCCACTTTGTTAAACCAAAACAATCAGAGGTAATAAAGTAAATAGCGAAAGTCTTACAGATAATGAACTGAGGTCTAGTCATGATAAATAATTAATATTCCATTTATCTCCAACTAACCAAAACATAATTTAATACATATTACAATATCCAAATACAGAAATTAAACACTAAGCGTATCCATAGTTGAAACGCTAGCTTGACGAATCACAATAGTCCTCCATAGCTTGCTCATCATAGCCGCCACCCGTTTACATGTTGGCTTGTTAACATAATCTTCAACCGTAATACCTGCAACATCAGAAACTAAAAGATTTGTGCGCATGAGGGTCAGCTCTCCAACTTGAGCTCATGAGAAAACAAAACAATACAACAAACATATGCATGCATTCATTCATATCTTTGGTCTAGTTTATAAGTTTGCAATGTGCTATAGAAAGGTTCGGAGGCCGCTTCACCTCTATACACGAGTGTGTGGAGCCGCCCAATGAATATCGACATTGTCGTCTCCCACATGATCCACCATGGACAAGTATACACCCAATGAAAACGGCATTGCTGTACCGGCTTCCCATACCAACACGTAAGCCCCTATTGGCGAGGGCTTGCAAACTGGGCTTGTAATTAACCAATCCTAATGTCAAATAATGTATCCAAGCCCTCACCCCAGCATCCCTCAATACACCCATAGAGATAGAGCTAGGGTCTGGTGACCAGGACACACCACAATGCCATGTCCCCCCCCCTGATGCCCTACGATGTATTAGTTCTGGTAAGGTAATGGCGATACGACGATGTTAATTGACAAGACTTGAGTAGAGATAGAGCTAAAGTCTGGTGACCAGGACACACCACGATATCACATCCTCCTCCTGATGCCCCACTCGCATCAAATACACTAACCACACACAAACATTCACATGCCTATTCCTAACATCACCATCATCATCATGTTATAAATAAGCAAAAATATGCATGAACAGTAATAGCAGGAATAGTAGATGACATGTGATATGCACGTTACAATCATACAATCATAGAATCATACATGGCATTGGAATCAATAAACAAAAATAGTTTATTATTAGCCAATTAGTTTAGGTCTTGTTTCCTAACCTTTGGTTGCTAGTAGATCCTCATTCAAGCTTTATGAATCACCTTTAAAATCACTAGAAAAACCTAACAAGTCGATAGATTTTAATTAAAATTAATTCCAACAATTTAGACTAGCTGAAATCATAGGGTCGCAGGTAGGGTCGCACCTAGGGTAGCAGTTTCTGCGACCCTAGGGTGTAGGGTCGCAGGTAGGGTCGGTTATCCATCGACCCTATGTGTGACCCCACTTTCCCTGGAACTTCCCAAGGGCATGGGGTCGATCCTGTGGTCTTGTAGGGTCGGATATCATTCCACCCTATGTGCGACCACACGTATTCTGAGTCGACCCTTCATTCGAAAGTCCATTCTTTCATTTTTGAATCCTTTGGCTTACTTTCATGGTCCATTCCATGATTGTTCTATGGCTCAAAACTACGAGTTATACACTATTCATAGTCCATAATGATTTCCTCCATGGAATCTCTTGAAACTTGTCCATGGATGGATGATTTGGGTTTCTCCTAATCCTATGTTCTTCATAACTATTCTAGAATCTCTTATTCAGGTAAGGAATTAGGTTCATACCTTTATTCAGAGGTTTCTCTGAGCTTCCTCCTCTTCCTTAGTCTTCTTCTTCAAGTTTCCTTCTCTTCTTCTCTTCCTTCTCTTTCTCTTGCTCTCACTTTCAATTAGGGTTTTAAAGGATTGAAATAGGCTTAGGAACATCTTATTTATAGAGGAAAACCCTTCAAAACAAGTCCCATTGAGTTTAGGAAAGAATCCCTTGGAATTAGGAAAGTTTCCTAATTTCCAATTCGTGCTGTTTTCCTAGGATCGATCCTAGGGTCGCATAATCTGAGACCCATGCAACCCCACGACCAAAAACTCATGGGTTGGACTTTTGTTGAGGTGGGGTCGACCCTACCTGTTTAGGCATGCGACCCTACCCTCATTTTGACTATTTTTTAGTTAAATTTCATATTGGGTCTTGGGTTTCTTCATGCACTTGGTCCACTTGGCTCGACCATGATATGTATACTGGTCACGACATGAAATGTAAGGTTAGACTGGGTTCGTGACGTGCGGGTATTACAACTCTACCACCCTTAAAAGAAATTTCATCCTCAAAATTTGAACGTACGGATCTTATAACTCCCCCCTCTTTAAAATAAATTTTGTCCTCAAAATTTGAATTTACTTGGAGTCAATAGGTGGGAATTCTATTTTCGCATTGCATCTCCTTCCTCCCATGGAATCTTCTCCACGTCTTGTCTTTGCTAGGTTACCTTCATTTAATAATTATCTCAACTTTGGAGATATTGAACCTTTCAACCAGTGAACTAGGCTGGTACCATGGTTAAATCTTCTATCTAATCCAGTGGATCCATGGTCAATACCTTTGATATAGATCTCCAATGTACTTCTTCAATAGAGACAGGCAAAATATGTCATACACACTAGACATGGACAGCGGTAACGCTAGTTGATATACAATTTTTCTATGTCTCTCCATTTATGAGGTCCAAAACGTATATCGGATACAACTTTCCCTTCTTGTTGAATTATTTTTAATCCATGCATAAGTAATATCTTCAAGAACACTTTGTCACTTATGGCAAACTCGAGGTCTTGGTGTCTCTTCTGAGAAACTTGAGCTATCTTGGCCCTTTCCTTTGATCTTGTCTGCTACTCGACAGGTTTCTTCAACAGACTCAGGTCCTACAATTCCTTATTCACCAACTTTATTCCATAACAAAAGAATTTGACATTTCTACCGTACCATGCTTTATAGGTGACATCTACATAGTAGCTTGGTAGTAAATTCAATCCACATATAGCTTAGTTAGCCACTCCAAAGCATACCGAGGTCGTATAGCAATGGAATGAGCTATCTTCCTAAGGCGATCAACAATCACCCAAACTGCGTCAACCGTTCTAGGAGTCAGTGGCAAATCAGTGACATAGTTCATTGTAGTGCAGTTTCATTTCCAGACTAGCTCTGATGGTTGTTGTAGTAAGCCATGTTGGTCTTTGTCTTTCAGCCTTTACTTGTTGATAATTCAGATACTGGAACACGCACTAAGCCACATCTGTTATCATTCCTCTTTACCAGTACAATATTTTCAGGTCATGATACATATTGATACTTCAGGATGTCTTGGATATTGAGTACAATGGGCTCTTATCATTATCCTCTTCATGATATCCGAGTCTTTATCTTCAGGTATTCAGAATCTACCTCTATATCTGAATACCGTCTCCACATCCAAAGTAAGTTAGGGTTAGGTTTTTCCTTCTCTAAATCTTCTAACCCCGCTCTTAGATATAGATCTAACAAAATTACTACCTTTACTTCGTCTATCAATTCAGAGATGATCTTTAATGTTGTGAACGCAAGCAAAGAACTATTGCTCCATAAGTTCATCCATAAGTTCTCGCTTAATAGATCATCACGAGTTTCTATTATATGTTACTCTCCTTCCAAATTTGAATCTATTGTTGCGAAACATAAGGCATCATTCATACTGGGTCCTTCCTTGGACTTCATAATTCCCTTTTTCTTTAAGGCCTTAGCTACTACATTAGCCTTGCTCGGGTGACACTCAATATCACAGTCTAAATCCTTGGGCAATTCCAGCCATTTTCTTATCCTCATGTTTAACTCTTTCTGATGAAGAGATAAATAAAACTCTTGTGTTCCCATTTAATCTAAATTCTTCTCCGTATAGATAATGTCTCTAAGTCTTGACTGCATAATTCATCACTGGTAATTCTAAGTCATGAGTAAGGTAATTCTTTCAATGCTCCTTCAGTATTCTTGAAGCATATGCAATCACTTATTTAATTTGCATCAACCCGCATCCTAAATCCAATCCGAAAGCTTCGATGTATAGGGGAAAAGGTTTCCCTAGTACCGGAACGATCAAGATGGAAGTTGATATCAATCTAGCTTTTAGAGTTTGAAAACATTCTTCACACTTGTCAGTCCAATAAACTCCTCTCCCTTCCTGGTTAGCTTGGTAAGAGGTATTGCGATCTTAGAGTGGTCCTCTACAAATCATCTGTAATAACCAGCTAAACCCAAGAACTTCTAATCTTCTTAATATTCTTTAGGTGTTTCTCACCATATGATTACTTCTATCTTAATAGGGTCCACTTTTATCCCTTTTTATGATGTTATGTGATCTAAGAAGATCACTTCGTTTATTCAAGTCTCATATTTCTTGGACTTGGCATAAAGCTTTTCCCTTCTTAGTTGTTGTGAAGTTGTTCTAAGATCCGTTGTATGAGTTGCTTCATTCTTAGAATAAACCAAAATGTCATCTATGAAAACTATGATCGACGTGTCCACATGTCATGAAACACCCAGTTCATCAGTTCCATAAAAGATGTAAGGGCATTGGTTAATCCAAACGTCATAATCCTGAACTCATAATGTCCAATCCTGATTATAAAGGTATCTTCGAGATATCACTGTCCAAATTCTTCAGCTGTTGATATCTTGATCGAAGATCAATCTTAGAAATTACCTATGCTCCTTGCAACTGTCTAAAACAAGTCATCGATCTGAGGTAGTAGATATCGATTCTTGATCATGAGATTATTTAGTTCCTGGTAGTCTATAAATAATCTGACACTACCGTCCTTCTTCTTCACGAATTGCATTGGTGCTCCACGTGATGCAATACTTAGCCGATTAGAACCCTTGTCTAATAACTCCCGTAGTTGAGTCTCAATCCCTTCAACTACGTAGGAACTACTCCATAGGTGCCTTTGACATAAGTATCGTCCTTGGTAACAAGTTGATGACGAACTCGGTCGTATGATCAAATGGTAACCCATGTAAGTCTCTTGGAAACAAATCAGAAATTTATGCATCACATCAATATCTTCCATCTGTGGTGCTTCTTTGGTAGCGTATACCACAGATACCATATATCCAACTTCTTTCTCTTCAAAGCATCTCTTCGCCTTTAGCATAGAGAGGATCAGCTTTCACTTCTTAGGCAACATGCTTCCAATAAAACTAATTTATATGCCGTCTTTACTCTTGAATGATAACCTCTTCTATGCACATAATAACTTGTAGAGTGTTGAGACAACCAGTCTATTCCCAAGATGACGTCAAAGTCTGCCATCTCAAGTTGATTTAGGTTGCATCCAAATTTTATTCATTCATATGATTTGAATATTGTTCATAACACTCATCCAATACAACATCTAGTCCAAAAGGGTTTAAACTAGCAAATCTGGTATAAAGGTCTTAAGAGCTTGTCTAGTTCCTTCATCTCTTAGTTTTTCAAAGACTATCATCAAAATCTCCTATCTTGAAAGAAACTCATTATCTTATCCTTGTTGTTCTACCTGATCTCTCTTTCATATACCTCGAAACATATCTTGTGATTGTTACTTACTTTCTTGCTCATGCACTCTTTTATAGACATGACTCATATCCTTCCATTCAATAATCTTGAAACAATTCCTCTATTACTTTATCTGAGGTTCATTGGCTATAGCATTTAATCTGAATCCAATCATCTTTCTTCCAATAATTTCATTATCACTAAACATCTTTTCAATGGATGTCGAGAAATGTAAGAATCAGAATGTTTATCCAGAAGCAATTCATTTTCTTCTTTCAATTTAGTATAATGATGAACACTTGCTTTATCTAGTGAACTTAGGTTTAAAAGATCGAGAGTAAATCTGTGGTAATCCAATCGGCATCAAAGAGGTCGTTAAGTTGCACGGTGGTCCAAATACATGGAAATAGAGGTTTTATAGTTCTTAACCTCATGGTTACAAGTCGTATCATGTATATATAATGCCATTGGTCAAGGCACTATAGGAATAAATCTGGAGAAAGTTTTGGTACATCAATAAATCAGGTATAAATCAAAAGATGTACGCTTAACATGATTAAACATTTAACTGTTCATTCAGTTCATATCTCTGTTCATGTTGTCGATCATGAGACTAACTCAGATTGGTATAATCAGGACTAATTCTAAGAAAATTACATCTATAACTCCAATTGACAGGTTTAATCAAGAAGGTATTCTGTCAAGGTACGAAAATTTTAAAATCAGGTATGTGCATCCTCTATAATCATAAGAGTAAATCAATAAGGCACCACATCCTATATAACCTATCTAGTTATATGGATAAAATATCTTTAATCCTTTGCTAAAAACGTTTAAGGCTTTATCTTCAAAAAATATTCCTCAATCCTTGTTGGATCATTCTGCCATGATGCAGCTATCACATACATCAGTGGTTGATAAGGGTAACCACCTTGATACACTGCTTGTTGTGCACCATGCTTCTGCACTGGGGTGTGCATTACTGGGACTTGCTGTATGGTAGGAATTGTATTATAGGTAACAGGTGTTGGGGGTACAGTGTTGCTACCAATTAGTACTGTACATGGCCTGACTCGGAGGTGTTGATGTAACATTGGCAACTTGGGTAGTCCAGGTAGATTGGCTGGAGTGGTCTGATTGTTCACCTCCTTTGATTTGCTCCAATCTGATTATCATTATTTAGTATTTGCTTAGATGAGTTTTCACTATCCGTTCTCGACCCAGATAGTGGTGGCGTCAAGTTGCAACATCTTCTAAATGCTCAGTGGTCAATGGATCAGCGTTTGGTGGATCTCACTCTAAGTCTCCACGTCACCCAGGAGTATAGCTTTATCTTCTTTTATAGTTACTCTCATTTTTGGTCTATGGCCATATTTCTCTTTTCTCTGTTGGATTTAGCCTAAGATCTTTCCCTTTACCATTGTAGGGACTTAGGCGTTACTAGCCATTTTCCTTCTTTCCCAAATACATCAAGTTTCACATCTTGTGAGTATCAACTCGGCATTCCAATGTTTCGGCTACTGTACTATATCCTTTGTATACTTAGATAACTGCTCGACCTATAGATCATACCCTATATTATTCATTTATCAGGATAAGTTTTGAATTTTCTCTTTTTGTTTGTGTTCCACCTTTAATATGTACATTATTGTCTTATTTATGTTCTGTCTCAACCAACACAGGTGCTTATGGTGTGTTTGTATTAAAGCTTTTAATTAATCCTAACTCAGTTCATGGACTCTAGTGGAAGTATTCAGGTTTCATGGGAAAGGCCTGAGAGCTCTGATACCAAGTTGTCACACCCCAATTTTGCACCAACCAGAATGGTGTGATGAACCGTCAATAAACTAACGGTTCAACCAGGATCTCGTATAGGCTATTCCCACTTTGTTAAACCAAAACATATTCCACATTAATCAGAGGTAATAAAGTAAATAGCGAAAGTCTTACAGATAATGAACTGAAGTCTAGTCATGATAAATAATTAATATTCCATTTATCTCCAAGTAACAAAAATATAATTTAATACATATTACAATATCCAAATACGAAAATTAAATACTAAGCGTATCCATAGTTGAAACGCTAGCCTGACGAATCGCAATAGTCCTCCATAGCTTGTTCATCATAGCCGCCACCCGTTTACATGTTGGCTTGTTGACATAATCTTCAATCGTAATACCTGCAACATCAGAAACTAAAAGATTTATGCGCACGAGGGTCAGCTCTCCAACTTGAGCTCAGCGAGAAAACAAAACAATACAACAAACATATGCATGCATTCATTCATAACTTTGGTCTGACTTATAAGTTTGCAATGTGCTATAGAAAGGTTCGAAGGCTGTCTCACCTCTATACACGAGTGTGTGGAGCAGCCCAATGAATATCAGTATTGTCGTCCCACATGCACCCACCATGGACAAGTATACACCCAATGAAAATGGCATTGCTGTACCGGCTGCCCATTCCAATACGTAAGCCCTTATTGGCGAGGGCTTGCAAACTGGACTCGCAACTAACCAATCTTAATGTCAAAAAATGTATCCAAGGCCTCACCCCAGCATCCCTCATTACACCCATAGAGATAGAGCTAGGGTCTGGTGACCAGGACACACCATAATTCCACGTCCCCCCCCCCTGATGCCTACGATGTATTAGTTCTACTAAGGTAATGGCGATACGACGATGTTAGTGGACAAGACTTAAGTAGAGATAGAGCTAGAGTCTGGTGACCAGGACACACCACGATATCACGTCCTCCCCTGATGCCTCACTCGCATCAAATACACTAACCACACATAAACATTCACATGCCTATTCCTAACATCACCATCATCATCATGTTATAAATAAACATAATTAAATATGCATGAACAATAATAGCAGGAATAGTAGATGACATGTGATATGCACGTTACAATCATACAATCATAGAATCATACATGGCATTGGACTCAATAAATGAAAACAGTTTATTATTAGCCAATTTGTTTAGGTTTTGTTTCCTCACCTTTGGTTGCTAGTAGATCCTCATTCAAGCTTTATGAATCACCTTTAAAATCACAAGAAAGACCTAACAAGTTGATAGATTTTAATTAGAATTAATTCCAACAATTTAGACTAGCTGAAATCATAGGGTCGCAGGTAGGGTCGCACCTAGGGTAGCAGTATCTGTGACCCTAGGGTGTAGGGTCGCAAGTAGGGTCGGTTATCCATCGACCCTATGTGCGACCCCACCCTCCCTGGAACTTCCCGAAGGCATGGGGTCGATCCTGTGGTCTTGTAGGCTCGGATATCATTCGACCCTACGTGCGACCACACCTATTCTGAGTCGACCCTTCATTTTAAAGTCCATTCTTTCATGTTTGGATCCTTTGGCTTACTTTCATGGTCCATTCCATGATTGTTCTATGGCTCAAAACTATGAGTTATACACTATTCATAGTCCATAATGATTTCCTCCATGGAATCTCTTGAAACTTGTCCATCGATGGATGATTTGGGTTTCCCCTAATCCTATGTTCTTCATAACTATTCTAGAATCTCTTATTCAGGTAAGGAATTAGGTTCATACCTTTATTCAGAGGTTTCTCGGAGCTTCCTCCTCTTTCTTAGTCTTCTTCTTTAAGTTTCCTTCTCTTCTTATCTTCCTTCTCTTTCTCTTGCTCTCACTTTCAATTAGGGTTTTAAAGGATTGAAAGAAGCTTAGGGACGTCCTATTTATAGAGGAAAACCCTCCAAAACTAGTCCCATTGAGTTTAAGAAATAATCCCCTGGTATTAGGAAAGTTTCCTAATTTCTGGTTAGTGTTGTTTTCATAGGGTCGATCCTAGGGTCGATCCTAGGGTCGCATAATCCGAGTCCCATGCGACTCCACGACCAAAAAGTCATGGGTTGGACTTCTGTTGAGGTGGGGTTACCTGTTTAGGAATGCGACCCTACCCTCATTTTGACTGTTTTTGAGTTAAATTTCATATTAGGTCTTGGGTTTCTTCACGCACTTGGTCCACTTGGCTCGACCATGATATGTATACTGATCACGACACGAAATGTAAGGTTAGACCGGGTTCGTGGCATGCGGGTCTTACACGTGATGCCCCTCCAACTGCAGGGTCTCATGATGCCTCTCCAGCTACTGGGACTGCTCGATTGATTGACATACTAAAGACCATGTCTACCTAGTTAGACAAACTGGAGAAGAACCAAGAGAGTATGCAACAGGCTATCTATACCCGGTTGGACACTGTTGAGAGGGACATAGGTTTCATTCGAGATGCCATGATTACTGCTAGCCATCTCTGTAAGACCCGTGCCTAAACTCCGTTACGGTTTGACCATTTTGGGAATGTGTCAGGTCTTCCCACATGCGAATGTATCGGGCTGACATGACCAAGACGATGACGTACCCATGAGGTAACACCAAAGCTATTATCTAGAACCTCCAATGTCATTAGAATGCACAACATTACACTACAAGCAGTCTCGGACCCAACCTATGCAACCACCCAGTGCATAGCATGCATGCACCTAAGCTGGCCGACCAAAAAGGAGGTCCGACTGGACAAAAGGTGGTGCAGCTGTGCATCATCCGCACTCTGTGACGTCACACCCCACTATGCGATTTGATTTGATGACCGATTGACCATGGGACCCACTATTGTAGACCCTATCTTCTCTTTGCATGGCAAACTGATCGTGATTGACTCTATTCAAGGTAAGCCGACTGTGTATGGCTTATTCATGGTAACTAGAGAAGAAAATCCTCTCATTATCATGATTGAGTCAATGAAATCTCATTTTCTATGAAAAACCTTACCACTCTCCTATTCTAATCAATCAAACCAAAACATAGAGAGAAAAGAAAGGAAAGGAAGAAGAAAGAAGGAAAAAAGAAGAGAGGAAGAAAACTCCCTCTAGTTACCGCCTAGTAGAGAGAGAAGGAGAAAGAGGAAAGGCATAGGAAGAAAGAAAAGAGAAGGAAGAGAGGAGCTTACCTTTGGAACAACAGTTGCTTGTTGGGAACTCGAAGGAGAAACACCTTTGTAAGTATCCTCTCACTCTAAGATCTAAATCAGTTAATGGAACTATAAGGTAACGATTCAAATGATGTCTGAAGGAAATAATATATTTAACCTTAATGGTTGTGGCTTTGTAACGGAATGTCTATGAGTCTATCGAAAGAAGAAGCGTCGACCACCATAAAGGTTCAAGTTTAAACCATGTAGACTACTGTTCACTAATTTGAATCATGGACAGTAGTGTACACAGCATAACGGATAAGAGAAACAGAATCATATGGAGACTAAATAAATTAACCATACCTCTTAACGATCCGATAGTGTCCAATAAGGACTAGAACCATAGACAATAGTGGATCCAATGTTGGAAATCAGATCTAGAGTTTATATGCCAGATTTGGTATTTCGATTATTTGTCGGATCAAAACGGTATCCAAACCGTAGTGTAGACATGGATCCAGGAGCCCAAACTCCTTAATCACCATTAGAAAAATATGGGAAACACCCTGGAGAAGGATGGTGGCCATTGGACCATGTTTCGACGTGCGATCGACAAGACCAGCCACAAAACCTACCAATCGTGATGTGCGATCGATGTCATTAGCCGTACGCAATTTACGTGTCAGATCTCGGCCAAATTTGGCCAGTTTATTTGGACATATTTAAGGGTTTAGAACCTTGTAATCACATTTCTAGGAAGGGAAACCCCTTATGTTGTATGTCAAAGGAAAGATTTGGTTTACACACTAAAATGACCAACCACTCACCACCTTTGTTGTTTGAGGCCTTAAACCCGACCTACAGGGACTAGGCAACACCCCTGAGGTGCTAGCACAGTCAAACGGCCATGCAAAAGTGTGCAGCAAAAGCCATCAGCTGCACTCCTAGCACCTGGTAAGGTGTGGTCGCAGCCACACTCCACACGCTTGTTTGGCTGTAGCTTGTCACACCCCAATTCCCCACTGTTCAGAATGGTGTGATGAACCGCTAGCAAACCAACGGTTCAATCAGGATCTCGAGTAGGCTATCCCCGCATTATCTAAACTCACATCCATCCATAATCATAATCAAAGTAAATACACAATAGCGGAAATCTTATAATAAAATGAACTAAGAATCTATGTGATATTAAAATTTAAATAATAATTTATTCTGTTTCAACTGAGACATAAATATTTAAATACCAAATACATGACTTAATAAATTGAAAAAAAGAAACCAAAGAAAATATCTAATCAAATACACACGAGTTGCAATCGCAAGAGGAGTCGTGTGTATCCACTTCAGCTCCAGCTTCCATTGCTGCCACGTTCCCGTACGCAGGCGCATTCATATAATCTTCAACGGTATAACCTGCATCATCAACTAAAAATATTCGACGTCGAGGGCTGAGCACACATCACGGCTCAGTGAGTAGACAAAACAATGCAACAATACATAAGCATGCAATCAATTTATATATTTGGTCCGGTTTAAAGTTTGCAATATGCAATAGAAAGGTTTAGGTAGTCAAAAATCGCGTTTATTGACCCCGCCTCTATACACAAGTGTGTGACGTCACCCAAAGATCACGTTTATCGTCGACTCACATGCACCCAACCATGAATATTATATAACAAAGGTTAACGTTTATTGCTATATATTGCCATACCAACACGTAAGCCCCTGTTGGCGAGGACTGCAAACTGGGCTCGCAACTAACCAATCCTAATGCCAAAAGTGTATCCAAGGCCTCACCCCAGCATCCCTCAGAATGTCCATAGAGATAGAGCTAAGGCCCCCCGGTAGAGTCAGAGACTACAAGGACCGAGACCACCTCCCCTGATACTCTACGACATAATAGTTCTGCTAAAGTAATGGCGATACGACGATGCCAATGCACAAGACTTGAGTTAAAGATAGAGCTAAAGTGCTGAGACCCGCCAAAGGTTAATGTTTATTGACGTTCTCATCACACCCCCCTGATACTCACTCACATCAAGTACATCAACCACACACATACAAGCACTTGCCTATTCCTATCATCATCATCATCATCATGTTATAAACAATAAAGTAAATATGCATGAACAAGTAATAGAAATATTGGATGGCATGCTGTATGCACATTACAAACATATTCGCATAGAATCAAGCATGGCATAGGACTCAAGAAAATAGAAAAGAGTTTTGTTATTAACCAATTAGTTTGGAGTTCTGGTTCCTCACCTTAGCTTGCTAAAAGATACTCTTCCAAGCTTTAGAATCACCTTTACAATGTTATTATATTGCTAGAAGACCTAACAAAGTCGATAGAATTTAATTAGAATTAATTTCAGATTTAAAAACCACTCTGTTAACTGAGGGTCGGAGGTAGGGTCGGAGTCCTGATCGAACCTGGGTGCGACCCTCCCTTAACTCTGAACTTTCCGAATACTGAGGGTCGATGGTCAGAATCACCTAGGGTCGGATGGTCATCGACCCTCTGTGCGATCCTCGGTGCACTTTGGTCCAATTCCCTCTTTTAGTCCATTCTCCGTGCTTGGGATCCTATGGTTTGCTCCTACATTCCATTCTACATTCATTCCATGGTCTGAAACGATGTATAACCCACCTAGATAGCTTTCATGCATTCTCCTATGGTTTTCCATGAAAACCTAACCATGGGTTGATGGATTAGGTTTCTCCGAGATCACTCTCTCATCAATAGCTAACATAAGGTCTGTAGAAACTCATGGAATTAGTATCCATACCTGAGAAGAATAATCCTTCTCTGTAACTTTTCTCTTTAGGCTTAATTCTCTTTCTTGTTTCTCTTCTTCTTCCTTTCCTTCTCTTCTCTTTTTCTCAATTCAATTAGGGTTGTGAAAGGAGTGAAAGTGGCTTAGGGACGTCCTTTAAATAGAGTAGGAACATCCTAAAATAAGTCCCATTGAGATTAGGAAAGAATCCCAATCAAAAATTAGGAAATTTCCTAATTCTATTTCCTACGGTAACCGAGGGTCGATGGGAGGGTCGATGATCCCGTCGACCCTAGGGTTCTAAGCTGTCCGACCCTCCCTTCAAAACTGAGGGTCTGACTTTCTGTTTTGGGAGGTCCGACCCTCCTTAGTTGGGTATGCGACCCTTCCCCTATTTTAAGTGTTTTTGGGTCGATTTGATACCTGGGATCTCAATCTCCTTCACGCCCTTGGTCCATTTGACTTGACCATGATGGGTAATCCTGGTTCAAGGTGGTAAGACCGGGTTAGATTGACACGGGTCTTACAACTCCCCCCAACTTATAAAAATTTCGTCTTCGAAATTGTACGTACCTTCTGAATCAAATAAGTGAGGGTATTGCTTTCGCATAGCATTCTCTTCTTCCCATGTAATCTCTTTCATGTCTCTACTTTTCCATGTGACCTTAACATAGTAGATATCTCTGTTGCGTAGACGTTGAACCTTTCGACTAGTGATTTCTGTTGGTGTTACTTCAAATGTCAAATCATCAGTCAATTCCAGTAAATCCACTGTCAAACATGCGTTGGGTCTCTAACATACGTCTTCAATAGGGAAATGTGAAATACGTCATGCACACTTGACATAGATGGTGGTAGTGCTAACTGATAAGCCACTTTTCCACGCTTAGCTAGAATTTCATATGGCCCGACATATCTTGGACTTAGTTTCCCTTTCTGTCCGAACCTCTTCAATCCTCGCATAGGCGATACCTTCAAAAATACTTTATCACCTACGGCAAACTCCAGATCTCTTCATCGAGTGTCTGCATGTTGCTTCTGACGGTTCTGAGCTGTTCTCACTCTTTCCTTGATGATTTCGACCACTCGACAAGTCTCTTCAACAAATTCTGGTCCAACAATACTACGTTGTCCAACTTCATTCCAAAACAAGGGAGTTCGACACTTCCTGCCATACAGTGCTTCATAAGGTGACATCTGTATAGTAGCTTGATAACTATTGTTATAAGCGAACTCGATCAATGGTAACTTTTCGTCCCATGATCCTTTGAAATCAATTACACATGCTCGTAGCATATCTTCTAGAATCTGGATTGTACGCTCCGACGTCCATCCGTCTCGTGGGTGGAATGCGATCGAACTTCAATGTTGTACCCATAGCCTTTTGCAATTCCTCCCAAAACTTGGAAGTAAATCGTGGATCTCTATCGGACACAATGCTTTTCGGTACACCGTGTAACCGAACAATATTATCCACATACAGCTTCGCTAACCTTTCCAGTGTATACTGAGGTCGTATAGGTATGAAGCGAGCTGTTTTAGTCAGACGGTCCACAATCACCCAAACTGCGTCAACCACTGGAGGAGCCAATGGTAGCCTTGTGATGAAGTCCATAGTGATGCAGTCCCATTTCCATGCTGGTTCTGGTAATGGCTACAACAGTCCCGTGAGTTTTTGTCACTCAGCCTTTACCTTCTGACAATTAAGGCATTGGGACACGAACTTAGCTACATCTGCTTTCATTCCCCTCCACCAATATAGTTTCTTTAGGTCATGATACATTTTTGTACTTTCAGGATGTATCGAATAGATGGTGGTGTGGGCTTCCTTCATCAGTCGGTGTCTAATGTCTACACTTTCTGTTTCAGGTACACATATTCTTCCTTTGTATTTCAGTACTTTCTCGTCATCCAAGGTGAACTCAGGGTTAGTCCTACCTTTCTAGATATCTTCTTGTACTATTCTCAAATAAGGATCTGCTTTGATAGCTGTCTTCACTTCATCTACTATATCCGGTATAATCTTCAATGCCGCGAACATATTCGAAAACCGATGAATAAACCCTTGGTTGGCTGATCCATCCGTTGTATCTATCACATACTGCTCGTTGTTGTGATTGAATACCCTTCTGGTAGTACACATTTCTGCAGTCGTGCTAACTTTTCCTTGCGATTTTATCATTGCCTTTCTGCTTAATGCATCCGCTACTACGTTCGCTTTTCCCAGATGATACTGGATATAACAATCATAGTCTTTCAATAGTTCCAGCCATCTTCTTTGTCTCATATTCAACTCCTTCTGATTAAATAGATAAGAAAGACTTTTATGGTCCGACTTAATCTGGAATTTCTCTCCGTATAAGTAATGTCTCCATATCTTGACAGCATGTACTACTGCCACTAACTCCAAATCATGAGTGGGGTAATTTTTCTCATGTACCTTCAACTGTCTCGAGGCATACGCAATTACTTGCTCTCCTTATATAAGCACACATCCTAATCCTAATCCCGACGCATCAGTGTATAAGGTAAACGTCTGTCCTGGAATAGGAATAGTCAAAATCGGGGCGGATATCAATCTGGACTTCAATGTCTGGAAGCTCTTCTCACATTTATCCGTCCACACAAACTTTTCACCTTTCTTAGTCAAACTAGTGAGAGGTACGGCAATCCGAGAATAGTCTTCTACGAATCTCCGATAATAACCAGCTAGACCCAGAAAACTTCTAATTTCTGAAACGCTCTTTGGTGCTTCCCACTTCACAATTGCCTCGATCTTGCTGGGGTCCACTTTGATTCCTTCAGCGGATACTACATGGCCTAGGAAGGCGACTTCATTTAGCCAAAACTCGCACTTTGAAAATTTGGCATTTAACTTCTCTTTCCTTAAACGCTGTAGGGCTGCGTTTAGGTTCTTGATATGGGTTTCCTTGCCCTTGGAGTATACCAATATATCATCAATAAATACTATAACTGACGTATCCAACATATCATGGAAAACTCGGTTCATAAGTTCCATGAACGTTGCCGGTGCATTAGTTAATCCGAAAGACAAAACCAAAAATTCATAATGTCCATATCTGGTCCTGAATGCTGTCTTTGGAATATCACCTTCTTTAATCTTCAGCTGATGATAGCCTGATCGAAGGTCGACTTAGAAAATACTTTTGCTCCTTGTAACTGTTCGAACAAGTCATCGATCCGAGGTAGTGGATATCGATTCTTGATTGCCAGTTTATTCAACTCTAGATAGTCGATGCATAATTGAACGCTACCATCTTTCTTCTTTACGAACAACACCGGTGCCCCCCATGGAGATATACTAGGTCGAATATAACCCTTGTCCAGCAGTTCTTGTAGTTGCACTTTTAATTCCTTCAGTTCAGTAGGAGCCATTCTATAAGGTGCTTTTGACACTGGTGCGGCTCCAGGTATAAGGTCTATCACAATCTCTGTGGCTCGGTCGGGTGGTAATCCGGGTAGTTCCTCCGGAAATACGTCAAGGTAGTCTCGCACGACGTCAATGTCTTCCATTCGTGGTGCTTCCTTGGTTAGGTTGACCACTGATACTAGATACCCGATTGCCCCCTTCTCAAGGCACTTCTTAGCCTTTAGTGCTGAAAGTATGAGCTTGCGTCTCCAGGGAAATTTGGTTCCTGAGAAGCTGAATTCTGCTCCTTCTTTGTCTTTGAACGTTAGCTTCTTTTCGGCGCATAACAGATTTGCAGAATGCCGAGCTAACCAGTCCATTCCCAAGATGACATCAAAGTCTGCCATCTCAAGTTGTATCAAGGTTGCATCTAAGGTCTTCTCTCCAATGAGAACTGGACATGGTCCATAACCTTTCTCTAATTCCACTTCTAACCCCATCGGTGATCGTACAAGTAATTTGTAGTCTAATGTTTTGATGGGTAAATTTATCTTCTTTCCAAATGCCACAGATATAAAGGAATGAGTAGCTCCGGAATCAAAGAGTACTCTGTCGGGCATGCCATTTATAGGTACAATACCTGTGATTTATTTTTTTACTTAGTCTATAAGCTCATACAATATAAATACAACTTAAAAAGTTTCAGTCATACCTGTGACCACATCGGGTGATGCGGCCGCATCCTCAGACGTAACAGCATATACCCGTCCCTGATGGAATTGCTTCTTGGGCTTACGGCACTCCCTTGCCATATGTCCCGGTTGGTTGCAGTTAAAAAACTTCGGGCTTTCAGAATTCGACTTTGGCTGAGGTTGAGTCCCTGGAGTAGTCTTAGTTGGAGCATTAAAATTCTGAGGACGAAAAGGCTTATATGTCCTGTTATTGCCTCCGTTGTAAGAATTTCCGGCTGGCCTTTTGATGCCTCTGTTCTGAGTAAAATAACTCTCCTTCTGGCTTGATTCAATAACTCGAGCAATCTGGACAGCTTCATTATAAATTTTCTTTTCTAAGCCCATAACATGTTCTCTGATGTTTCCTCTCAGTCCCGTGACGAACCTACGGGTTTTGGTGTCTTCTTCTTGCATGCTAATTGGTGCAAAGAAAAAGCAACTCTTCGTAGCGCTGTTGATATGCATCCACTGACATCTGTCCCTGATATAAACTCAGGAACTCCTTCTCCATAGAATCTCTGAAGCTTCGTGGAAAAATACTTCTCAAAGAAAGCTTCTTTATATATAGCCTAGCCCAAGTCAGTTGGGCATGCTTGGTCAGTAGATATGCCTTCATGGATTTCCACCAATGATGTGCGTCGCCCTTGAGCATGGAGGTGGCACATAATACTTTCTCTTCCTCTGCGATAGTCATCATGAGGAAATTTCTCTCCATCTCGTCTATCCAGTGTGCTGGCCACAACGGATCAGATGGTTTGCCGTTGAATTCCTTGGGTTTCATCTTTAAGAATCTCTCCACTAGTCAAGAGTGGTCCAACTGATTTTGGGGGTTTGCCCCAAACATATGGGGTGGATACTGGTAATTACCCTGAGCTGCTTCCGGAACCTGTACTGGAATCTGTGCAGAAGGTTGTTAAGGTGTCTGAGGAGCTGGGTGGTTACCCACCGGTGCTGCACTGGCTTGTCCTGTGTGCATGGGTGCAGCCTGAGTGGCTTGAAACATAATGCCCATGGCAACTTGCATCTGAGCCTGTGCGTGTTGCATCTGCTGCAGCTGCTGAGCCAGATTCATCACTACGGTTGTTAGCTCTGGTGGTGGAGGTGGCAAATTTGTAGGGTTTTCCTGTTCTGGATTACCCGGTGCATAATTATTTTCCTGACTAGTCTCCTCCACGGGTGGTGGTGGTGGAACTGCATTTCGGTTCTGTCGGGTTACTCTACGTCCAGACATAATTCCTTTCTGTGATTGGTGGTGCCTGAAAATTATCAAAATAGGTGAGAATTCATTTATATTTCATGTAGACACACTAACCGAAAATCAATTCCAATTCTAGCTCATTTGATATAAAAAAATACTGTCTTTTCTATGCAGGGTCGATGGTAAGGGTCGATGGTATGTCCAACCCTTGGTATCCGACCCTGGGAATGACCTGTTCTTTCCGAGAGCTGAGGGTCGATGCGAGAGTCGATGGGTGTCCGACCCTCAGTTCCGACCCTTAGTTTTCTGTCAGGTTCCCGAGAGCCGAGCTTCGATGGGAGGGTCGATTCGAGGGTCGATGGTTCTAGTCGAATTGTCCGACCCTCAGACTAAAAATCAGATTTTTAAGATCCGATTTTGAGTCATTTCCTATTATTTCTCCTCCGTTTCGACTCGTCTCTCCTCTCTGAGTTGCTACAGTGCTACTCCACTATTTTTGGTAGGTTTGACTCCGGGTTTCGACGTCCACGTCATCCATACAAGTATGTTCTCTCATTTTTACCTGTTTTTAGGTTTTCTTTTCTAGGTTTTTGTCCATTTAACTTGTATTTTTCAAATTAAACTTTTTCCAATCATAAAAATTTGATTTTTATTGGGGGCTTTTGTTATTGGTGTCTCGAGGAACGAAAGCCCTCAAAAATTTCTGAGTTTCATCGGTTGGTTATCGAGAAACTTGAATTGTTTTTCCCTTTTTGCCCTAATTTGTCGAAATTTTTTTTTTTTTTTTGAATTTCTTCAAATTGGACATCGTCAGTTAAAATTTCCTATTGCATGTGGGTTGTAGGGTATGTTTAAACCTACGTAAGTTCTCATGCCCACTTGTATGGTGAGAAATGGGGCTTTATGGTCAACTTACGTCGTTATTAAATCAAATTTTGGATTTTTATCCTATTAATTCCTTATTTTCCTTCTCTTTCTTATTTTGCAGATACCATGGCTCGTACCAAGGTACCCAGAGTGTGTGATCCACTTCACTTCCGTTCTAATGAAGTCGAGGCACAGTATGCCGACTATGCCCGTAAGAAAGTGGAAGGTGGTCGTATGGTGAACTTGGCTGAGCTAGCCTTGTTCAACGTAGAGAGGGCATTTGGTGATATGGGGTGGCTCCCTGTCATCACCTACGACGCGTGCACATGTCCGGATTTGGTGCACCAGTTCTATTGTAATCTCCAGGTGGTGGGGAATTACAATGACGTTGAGCATGGTCAGGAGTTGCGCATCACCAGTTACGTTAAAGGGGTGCACATTTTTTTTGATTATTGGCAACTGATCGATCTGTTGGGCATACCTTATGACGTCCCCATGGTGTACTGTGTGCCTAGAGAGGCACAGTTTGTTTTTATGGAGATGAGGGCAGAGATCGACAACCAGCTGTTACGACCTGATCGTTGGCAGATGAGAGCCTGTTACCTGCATCCAGCTCCACGGGTCTTCTGCAAGATTATCCAGCATAATCTGATCCCGCAGAGTGGGCACTATGAGAGGGTTTCTCAGCTGACCCAGTTTTTGATATATAGTATCTGCACCAGACAGCCGGTCTGCCTTCCTTACATCATCATGCGGACCATGATTAGTGCTACATTATCCGGTCATAGGGGTAATCTACCCTATGGACGCATGATTATAGTTCTACTGACCCGTCTGGGGGTTGACCTGGTAGATGAGAAGATCCAGGAGAAGACCTTCTCGTCGCCTCTAGATTGGGAGGCTATCTGCAAGATGGGTATGTGGGATGCCCAAGTTAGTGATGAGGAGAGGAACGTGATGGTGCGCCCTCACACTCGTATCGAGATGGCTGATGCTGAGGCTGCTGCTACCGCTGCTAGAGCTCATGTGGATCCCATCGACGATGATGACCGTATGTATATGGATGTTGACGCGATACCACCACCTTCACCTACGCATGCGCCTGGTGTTGGTACTTCTTCTGCGGCGGATCCTGTACCAGAGACCGGTCCTTCTCATGCGGCTGGTCCTTCACGCCCACCTGCTGATGACGTGCTGAGTATGTTTTACGAGATTAGAGTGGCTTAGCGCACATCGGATCTGAGGATAGGGGAGCTTCTAGACGCCCAACGCCGGACTAATCAGCGGGTGGCTGATCTCACAGCCAGTCTGCAGGCGACTCAGACTCAGGTGGCATGGTTGACTAGAGTCTATACCGAGGAGTACGACAGAGACCGTGAGGCCCCGCCTCCTCCTTCACCTCCAGCTTCTTGATTGTACCTTATTTTCTTGTACTACAGAGTAACTATCCGGGTTGTGGACTGTTGTTTTAGTTGTGTATATACATTTTGTTTCTCTCTCTCATTATATGTAACTTGTTTCCCCTTTAATAGATGCATTATTCTCTTTTTAAATTTGGTCTCAATCATCACTTGTGCTTACAGTGTGTTAATATTACGGTTTTTACTTTTATCCTATTTCAGTTCACAATTGTCTCGAATGTATGTTAGTTTAGCAGACAAGGCCTGAGATGCTCTGATACCAATTTGTCACACCCCAATTCCGCACTGTTCAGAATGGTGTGATGAACCGCTAGCAAACCAACGGTTCAACCAGGATCTCGAGTAGGCTATCCCCGTGTTATCTAAACTCACATACATCCATAATCATAATCAGAGTAAATACACAATAGCGGAAATCTTATAATAAAATGAACTGAGAATCTATGTGATATTAAAATTTAAATAACAATTTATTCTGTTTCAACTGAGACATAAATATTTAAATACCAAATACATGTCTTAATAAATTGAAATAAAGAAACCTAAGAAAATATCTAATCAAATACACACGAGTTGCACTCGCAAGAGGAGTCGTGTGTATCCACTTCAGCTCCAGCTTCTATTGCTGTCACGTTCCCATACGCAGACGCATTCATATAATCTTCAACGGTATAACCTGCATCATCAACTAAAAATATTCGACGTCGAGGGGTGAGCACACATCACGGCTCAGTGAGTAGACAAAACAATGCAACAATACATATGCATGCAATCAATTTATATCTTTGGTCTGGTTTAAAATTTGCAATATGCAATAGAAAGGTTTAGGTAGTCAAAGGTCGTGTTTATTGACCCCGCCTCTATACACAAGTTGGTAACGTCACCCGAAGATCACGTTTATCGTCGACTCACATGCACCCAACCATGAACATTATATAACAAAGGTTAACGTTTATTGCTATATATTGCCATACCAACACATAAGCCCCTATTGGCGAGGGCTGCAAACTGGGCTCGCAACTAACCGATCCTAATGCCAAAAGTGTATCCAAGGCCTCACCCCAGCATCCCTCAGAATGTCCATAGAGATAGAGCTAAGGCCCCCCGGTAGAGTCAAAGACTACAAGGACCGAGACCACCTCCCCTGATACTCTACGACATAATAGTTCTGCTAAAGTAATGGCGATACGACGATGTCAATGCACAAGACTTGAGTTAGAGATAGAGCTAAAGTGTTGAGACCCGCCAAAGGTTAACGTTTATTGACATTCTCATCACACCCCCCGATACTCGCTCACATCAAGTACATCAACCACACACATACAAGCACATGCCTATTCCTATCATCATCATCATCATCATGTTATAAACAATAAAGTAAATATGCATGAACAAGTAATAGAAATATTGGATGGCATGCTGTATGCACATTACAAACATATTCGCATAGAATCAAGCATGGCATAGGACTCAAGAAAATAGAAAATAGTTTTGTTATTAACCAATTAGTTTGGAGTTCTGGTTCCTCACCTTAGCTTGCTAAAAGATACTCTTTCAAGCTTTAGAATCACTTTTACAATGTTATTATATTGCTAGAAGACCTAACAAAGTCGATAGAATTTAATTAGAATTAATTCCAGATTTAAAAACCACTCGGTTGCCGAGGGTCGGAGGTAGGGTCGGAGTCCCGATCGACCTCGGGTGCGACCCCTCCCTTAACTC
Source organism: Protea cynaroides (assembly GCA_028583415.1). NCBI lineage: Eukaryota > Viridiplantae > Streptophyta > Magnoliopsida > Proteales > Proteaceae > Protea > Protea cynaroides. Next base: position 7,307,363 of record CM053267.1, on the reverse strand, counting down.
TGAACTTCCTGAACACTGAGGGTCGATGGTCAGAATCACCTAGGGTCGGATGGTCATCGACCCTCGGTGCGATCCTCGGTGCACTTTGGTCCAATTCCCTCTTTTAGTCCATTCTTCATGCTTGGGATCCTATGGTTTGCTCCTACATTCCATTCTACATTCATTCCATGGTCTGAAACCATGTATAACCCACCTAGATAGCTTTCATGCATTCTCCTATGGTTTTCCATGAAAACCTAACCATGGGTTGATGGATTGGGTTTCTCTGAGATCACTCTCTCATCAATAGCTAACCTAAGGTCTGTAGAAACTCATGGAATTAGTATCCATACCTGAGAAGAATAATCCTTCTCTGCAACTCTTCTCTTTTGGCTTAATTCTCTTCCTTGTTTCTCTTCTTCTTCCTTTCCTTCTCTTCTCTTTCTCTCAATTCAATTAGGGTTGTGAAAGGAGTGAAAGTGGCTTAGGGACATCCTTTAAATAGAGTAGGAACATCCTAAAATAAGTCCCTTTGAGATTAGGAAAGAATCCCAATCGAAAATTAGGAAATTTCCTGATTCTATTTCCTACGGTAACCGAGGGTCGATGGGAGGGTCGATGATCCCGTCGACCCTAGGGTTCTAAGCTGTCCAACCCTCCCTTCAAAACTGAGGGTCTAACTTTCTGTTTTGGGAGGTCCGACCCAGTTTAGCTAGGTATGCGACCCTTCCCCTATTTTAAGTGTTTTTGGGTTGATTTGATACCTGGGATCTGGTTCTCCTTCAGACCCTTGGTCCATTTGACTCGACCATGATGGGTAAACCTGGTTCAAGGTGATAAGACCGGATTAGATTGACACGGGTCTTACATAGCTCTTTCCCGTATTTGGTCTGTATTTTCTAGTCAGCCTTAGTGTAAGACCCGCACCCAGAATCCTCTACTAACTCGGATTCCTCCTATGCCAAGTCTTAACTCTACGACTTATGGAGCATCCAGTGTTGATCCGATGAGGATATCTAAGGTTCATTGCTCAAACTTGGAAGGGTAAGGTACCCTAGTTGGCCCTAGGTTGTTTGGATGCGCATCCAGGCCAAGTGGCTTACCAATAAGCCATATTTTGGCCTAACTGGATACTCTGTCGGATGTGCATCGCCCGATTGACAGCATCCCGTTGAGCACGAGTTTTGGTCTTTCTCTCTCCATGGGTTCTATAGAAAGGAAGACCCAACCTCTTTTATTCCTCTTAGAATCATGGGAGAGTGAGTGAGAAGAGAAGAAGAAGAAGTAAGGACTTAGAAACCAAGCTCAAGCCCAAAGTTGGATCACCTTTGAGGTTAGTCCATCTTCCTCCCTCCCTTTGGTTTTGGAATGAATGCTAAGACCTTGGTGGGTGATCACCATTAATGGTCTCCATTAATAGAGACCGACCATTTAACCTAGAAGTTAGGTTTTTCACCCACCTCCATTATTGGAGTTCAATGGAGCCATAAATGGCTTTTATTTAGTGTAATAAGTGTGGAAAGATGATTCCCCACTAACAAAAGTGAATACCTTAGTGGGGAATCACATTCCCAAGCTTGGAGACCAAGCTCCATTCGTGACCTGGTTTCTAGGTCTGAACTGGAGACACAACCGGAGGCCTGGTATGACTGTTCCTCTAGGTAGCTTAGACCAAGCCTCCGCCAAGGCAAACGCTTGGGTTGATGACCAATGACCAACCAGAGGCTCCTTATTGGAGGACTCTTACGGAGGCATGACCCTCTGGTTACCTTCCCCTGGTTGCATAGTGGGTCCGATTGACCTAGACCCTCTGTTTAGGCTTAATACTAAGGGAGGTATTGCTAGATGATACACCACCCGGCAAAGCCTCCAAAAAACCTTTTGGAACTTCACTATTATGACAGTGGATACTATAAAACCCATGCCCAAACCCTGTTATGATCTGATCATTTTTGGACATGTGTCGGATCTTCCCACTTACAAACGTATCGTATTGACACAACCAAAGGAGATGGCATACTCGTGAGGTGACACCAAACCACTATCTTGAACCTCTCAAGTCACTAGAGTATACGGGAATGCATTGGAAGAAGTCTCGAACTCAGCCTATACGACTACCAAGAGCCTGGCAAGCACACTCCTAGACTGGTCGACCCAAAAGAAGGTCAGACTGGAGACATGGGTGGTGTGGCAGCACACTACCACACAATGTCCAGCTGCACCTCCACGCACAAATCTTAATGGTGATTGATTTGAATGTGGCTCCCATCGATTTGAATTCTTGACTTCTCCCTGCATGGAAAGCCTATCATCAGCACCGTATTCATGGAAGGCTACTCTTGATTGAACCGAGAATGGAAGGGAAGGAGAGAAATTATCCTTGTTTCCATTTTGGTTTCAAGGAAACTCCATTCAATCGTTTTTGGCTATGGGTGGGATTCATTCCTCCCAAAGCCTCCTTCCAAGCTAGAAACGCAGAAGAGGAGAGGAAGAGTAGAAGGAAAAAGAGAGGAGAAAAAGAGGAGGAATCCTCCTTTGATCACCACCCAGTAGAAAAGGACTGGAAGCCATAGAGAAAGAGGAAGAAAGGAGATAAGAGGAGAAGAAAACATACCTCTGGATTGTCGTCTTAGTCGCAGAGAACTCGAAGATTAAGGAGGTCACTGTAGGTAATAATCTCCTCATTAATTATAGACTATAAACACCCTTAAAACAAATCATGTGATGGTATGGTGATACTAAATGGAAGTATCATATAATAATATCTCCTTGCCATTAAGATTCCCCATGCTATGATGGTTTCCTTTCCAACTAGATCAAAGTATTACGAGCAAAGTAATGGAAGAGAAACCATCCACCATCTATGGTAGAGCCATGAATGTATAGGCTATCATTCACAAACATGGATTGTGAATAGTAGCATGCATGGTGCAACAAAATGGTGGAATCGAATTGTTGAAAATATAAATAAACTATTGTGAACCATTGAAAACTTTAAGAAGATTGTAGAGGACCCAATATACCTAGCATGGAGTTTGATTAAATGTTGGAACTCAGATCTAGAATCAAAAACCAGATCTGTTATGTTGGTTAAACGAACAATTTAAACAGTATCCGAAACCTAGTATAGAAATCAAATTTGGAGCTCAAATTCCTTATTCAGACCAAGAAAATATGAAAAATACGTCGGAGAAGTTTGGTAGCCATCGGACCACGTTTCGACATGTGGTTGATGGGACGTGCCGCACCACCTGGGCGTTGAGACGTGCGGTTGATGCCATCAGTCGCAAGCCATTCCGACATCAAAATCTGGCCAAGTTTGGCCAGTGACTATAATTTATTTGGAATTCATTAAGGCCTTAGAACCCAGAAAGAGTATTTCCTTGATGTAAAATCCCTTGTGTATCATGTATACCAGAGGTAGGTTTTGGTTTACACTATGAAACGACCAACCATGCATTGTCATTGTGATGTAAGACCATAAACCTAACCTACAGGAGCTAGGCAACCCTTATGGGGTGCCGACACTATCAAACGACTACATTTTGACGTGCATCAATGACACATGCTGCACGCTGTGAGGTCAAAGATGGAAATCTTGGAAGTCGCCACCTAGATTAAGGTCTAGGACCTTAGAAAATGTGAAATCTCACCCTAAGGTAAGGCTTTGATTGACTCATGACATTTAGATTGGATTTCTAGTCCATCAGAGATTGGGTAAGCGTCAAGTTACGGTTATGGGAAGGGGTTAAGCACCCAAACTGCCCGATCGAGATCGGTCTCCTATACCTTTCCTATACTAGACTCTATCTGTTAAACCAAACTAAACCAAGTGGTTTGATATCATTTAACCAAATCTGTATCCATCAGATTGCCTACGTATTACGGAATTATTCTGAAAATCAGGTTCACCATCGTAGTTTAGGTGTAATTAAAGTTTATGGCTGTGATTTATGCTTGCGCATGATTAAGTTCTTTGTTCAAGTTGAAGTTTATGCTTGAATGGATGAGAAACCCTATGTTTAGGATCTAGATAGTCCATGTGGGCTGATAGATAGTCCTAGTGGATCTAAGAATAATCCTATTTGGGTTAAAATATAGATAATTCATTATGGGTTGGAATGTGGGTAACCCTATCTGGGTCAAAATTTGGATAAATATCCTAGTGGATCTATGGATAGTCCGAGTGGACTAAGGTTTGGATCTAAATTTGGGATTCTCCCAAATGGCCTACGTATCCTAGGGTTTGCCCTAGGAATCAGAATCCACGTAGTTCATACTGATGGGTGGATATCCTAGTGGATCTATGGATAGTCCGAGTGGACTAAGGTGTGGATCCGAATTTGGGTTTCTCCCAAATGGCCTACATATCCTAGGGTTTGCCCTAGGAATCAGAATCCATGTAGTTCGGGATGGATAACCCTATTTGGGTCAAAATGTGGGTAAGTATCCTAGTGGATCTATGGATAGTCCGAGTGGACTAAGGTGTGGATCCGAATTTAGGATTCTCCCAAATAGCCTACGTATCCTAAGGTTTGCCTTAGGAATCAGAATCCGTGTAGTTCGAAACGGATTGCAATGGATGGGTATCCTAGTAGATCTATGGATAGTTCGAGTGGACTAAAATGTGGATCCGAATTTGGGTTTCTTCCAAATGGCCTACGTATCCTAGGGTTTGTCCTAGGAATCAGAATCCGCGTAGTTCGTGACTGGATAACCTATTCTAGGTTAGAATGTGAGAACCTATTCTAGGTTTAGGGTTTAGAACATATTCTAGGTTTAGGGTTGAGAACCTATTCTAGGTTTAGGATATGCTGAGGGGCGAAAATTGTCCTAAATTACCCTTTTCATCCTAAGTTCTAATTTTGGAAGGTTTGGCAAAACATTCTCTTTCTTTATTAAGATTTTTATTATTTCCATTATGCCCTTCTCAAGAATGTGGGTACCTAAATACACGTCCCCACACCTAATATGTTTGCTAGGTGTACAGATATGGCAGTTCAACTAGGGTGCAGCAGAAAGTAAGTAATTACGAAAAATAAAATATTCTATCTAAATATGGCATATAAAACATTTATGATAAGAAATTCACATATAGTAAGATTGTTAGAAATCTCTCAAATACGGTATCTATTGCAAATAAGGTAAGAGTCTATACGGCATGATCTAGTATGCTATCTTCTAAGCATGGCAAGACCTAATATGGCAAGAAATCATGTGGCAAACAAAGCATGTGAGAATCAATCAATGCATGTGAATATCAATCACATGTGAGAATCAATCAAAGTATATGAGAATCATTGTATCAAAATCAGATCCTCAATCAACGATTCAGATTTAATATACCTCTTTAAAATACTATCAAGATTAGATCCTCGATCAACAGTTCAAATTCATCCCACATCAATTATCATGATCATACTAGGAAATAAATGGCTCAGATCTCATGCATATCATGTTCAAATTTAGATCCAAGAGTTTGGATTCATTTAAATAACTCATGATGATCATCTATTGGTTCAAATTCACCTAACTCATCCATCATGAAAATCTAACCGTTCAGATGCATTTAAATCAACCATGATGATAATCCAATGGTTTAGATGCATTTAAAATATTCATGGTGAAGATCCAACGATTCAGATTCATTTAAGACACTCATAATGAAGATCCAACGGTTTAGATTCATTTACATCACTTTTGGTGACAATCTAATGGTACAGATTACTCAAATTAAATAATCTAACCATTCAGATTACTCAAATCAAAGTAAAATATGATCAACGGATCAAATCAAAACTCCAAGATCAATGATCCAATTTTATCAAATTCCAAGATCAATGGTTCAATTTTAATCATATCATTCCAACCATATGATCGGATCAATTTTAATTCCATCAAAATTCTATATGATCGGATTAATTTTGATCAACAATCCAAAAATATGAGATTATTTTCATCAAAATTCTATATAATCAATTCCAATTTCTTCAAAATATTTCACAATCGGATCAAATTCAATTTCATCACAGTTCCTTAATCGGATCAATCTCATTCAATTTCCATACAATGGATTAATTTCATCACATCCAAGTATGGTATGATCAAACATATTAAATTCAGCATGGTTGGATCAATTACATAACATTCAAGCCATGGTCGGATCAATTTTATCACATGAAATTTCAGGCATATGATGGGTCAATTTCACAAATAATTCTAATCACGCGGACAAATTGATCACATTACAATTTTAAATCAATGGCTCATACTTCATATCATCAGATGATTTAATAAAACCAATTATTCAATGGCTCATGTTTAAGCAATAACCATGATCAAAAATAAATTCAACATCAATGATTATGATTTATTCATTCAACTCATCATTAGATAAATTCAAGATCAAGGGTTCAGATTGGGTGGGATGGTTTTGACTCAGCACCTGGGTAGCAGTGATAGCTGACGACTCTGTTGTTGAAGCAGATATTAATCCCGTAGCAACTAATGAACTCAAAAGGCTTGAAAGAGGATTAGGAGCAGCACCAGTTACACTTGACATCTGCACTGCTGTGCTACCTCCAATAGATGAAGAAACTGGAGGTTCAAGAGGCAGAGGAAGGCGTACAGTTGTCTTCTGAGGGAGTGTTGTTATGGTTGATGCATTTCCATTGGAAGCCAAAGCTAATAAAGAAGCTTCTGAAACCATGGGAGTTGAGGATGCAGCATGCTGGACACGGGGATGTCCACTTGGCAGAGGGAGTTGTACATTCATATTAGCCTGTAAGTTAAGGTTGGGGAGACCACCAATAACTAAGTTGTTTGAAATTAGTCCCTTTTTAGTAGGCCTCTCACTGCCACTTCTTGTTCCCATGTCTAGATGCCTTGAAAGATCATAACCATATTCATAATCTCCATGTACCGTTCTGGTGTTCTTCTCATGAACAGGTTCACTCGATGCTTCTCTTTGGGGAAGCTGAGAATTCCTGTTTGACTGTTGAAGGTGTTGTGTTGCCTCTAAATACTTAGGATTCACATGAATGCTATGAGGTGATTGTGAATCAAGCTTAGATGTTGTGACACCAGTAGATGAACCATTCGTGGCAGGCGCAAAACCATGTTCTTTCTCTATCATATGAAGAGTGGCAGGGGGAAATACACCTTTCCAAGTTCCAAAAAGATGCCGCATGCCAGAATGAATTGAAGAATCAACTTGTCTACAGGCCTTACGGAATACCTCAGGTAGTCTGGCAGCAAAGTATTTGATGTAATCTCTCCCAATATTCAACATGCATCTTTGAATCTGAGTGGAGGAAGAAGAGAGAATCAAGCGGTGGAGTTTCTCTCTCTCGCTCGCTTTCTCTCTCTCTCTCTCTCTCTCTCTCTCTCTCTCTCTCTCTCTCCTTTCGGCTTCTTCCTTTTCTATTTTTTGCCCTCCTCACCGCTCAGTCTCTCTCTTCCTCCTCTTTTATTTTCTCCCCTCTTTTCAATCTTTTCGGATCCTTCCTTTTCTATTTTTTTTTTCTTTTTTTCTTTTCAGTAATCCCTCCTTTTTTTTCTTTCTGATTTTTTTTCCTTCTTAATCCCCGCCTCTGTCCTTTTTTATCTCTTTCGGAATTTTTCTCCCCCTCTCTTTCTAATTTTTCCAGATTTCTTTCTATATCTCCCTCTCTCTCCGATATCTTTCCATTCTCTTCGATATCTCTCCCTCTCTCTTTTTCAGCCAGTCCAAAAGAAGATCCCCTCCTTCTTCTTTTTTCTAGATTTCTCAATATCCTTCTCTTTTTTTCTCTTCTCTTTCCTTCTCTAATCCCTCCCACGGATCTTTATTCAATCTTTTTTGGATCTCTTTCCTAGCCTAACCGAACCATTAGCCAGCTACCTCCTCAAATAAATATATATACATATATTCAATCCATAAAATATAATTTAATACCTAATGCAATACATAATCCAATAATATGTATAATATACATAATATGCATGCACATGGGTACAATAGATTTGATCCGAATTGACAAGGATTGACTGGGTTGGGCCAAGACTGGCTTGGGTTGAGATGAGTTGACTGGATTGACTGGGTTGGGCCAAGACTGGCTTGGATTGAGTTGAGTTGACTGGATTGACTAGGTTTCTCTCTCTGGCATTTCATGAGCTATTTCCGTTGCTATTCTGCATGGAATTTTTTGGTAGCCTTTATTCCAAATTTTCTACGTTCACTTTGTAGAACATCATAAATGAAGAATATTGGAATTTGAATCATCACATTTGGAAATAAAATGGTCAACTTATGAATTTCTAAAGTTTAAGCAAGCCAATTATCGATAATTTGGCTGACCATTCTGCATGGGATCCTTCAGAGACTTCTATCGGAAATTCTTTACGTCCACTTTGTAGAGTACTAAAAATGGAACATAATGAAACTGAAATCACCTGATTTGGATATGGGGTGACCAAAATATGAATTTTCAAAGGTTAAATGACCATTTCCATGTGTAATTTTGCATGGGACCCTTCGGAGACTTCTGCCCAAGATTTTTTTACGTCCACTTTGTAGAACATCATAAATGAAGAATAATGACTTTGGAATCATTTGAATCCAACGTAGAACGGAAAAGATATGAAGCTTTGAAGTTCTAACAATAATTTTGCATGAAAGCTTGCATGAGACCCACTGATTTTTCACATCCACTTTGTAGAACATCATAAATGAAGAATAATGGCCTTGGAATCATCTGAATCCGACGTAGAGCGGAAAAGATATGAAGCTCTGAAGTTTTAACGATAATTTTGCATGAAAGCTTGCATGGGGCCCACTGGTGACTTCTACCAGGGATTTTTCACATCCACTTTGAATTAACTGATTCCGATATCAGATGACCCAGATATGATGTCTTGAAGTTTGAATGATAATGGATGCATGATACGATAATTACGTAAATACCCTTGCACTTTCAAACTGCGATATCTTCCTTATTTGAAGTCAGAATTTGATGATTCTAGTCTCATTTCGAAGATAATTTCACAACTTATTCATCCAAGTAGATAATAGCCCATGACCCTGCTGTGGGGTTCAGTAGAGAATCACAAATCTTTGGGTTAAAGACCGAAAACCTACCATATTGGTTCACTTATGCAGAGGGTGGCAAAAATGGGGTGCTTACACACGCTTGGTGGTCAGACCGTATAGTCGATGCCACGTGCCGCACGGGATTTTGACCCCTACTGTCGACTATCTTTGGTTAGTAACTCTCTAGAATTTTTAGGAATCTAATTATAGGGTTGGATCTTTGGAAATATGTTTTTAGACATGTAATATTCGTTAGTTCGATTAATAGATTAATGACTGCTTGTCGAATCCGCAAATGTACGGGTCGTGCAAATAAAATAATGATAAGTCGAGTAACGTTTCCACAGGGAGAATGTTCAATTATCAAACCTAATTAATTCTCTCCATTATTTAGACAACTAAATTACCAAGATTAATAATTAATAAGCAGATTAAGAAACCAAAGATAGGATTCGGACTTCCTCAATTAAATTATGCTTAACCAAATCAGACTTATTGAATAAATTTTTGCTGATGCAACGATCAATTCCTTAAGATATTCTATTATCTCTTTCAAGAATAACAAATTATGCCCATATTAATCCTTCATCTACTTTTGTGTTTGCAAGATTCTAATACAAACTCATTACGTTCATTAGAATTAAAACAAAGATCACAATGGTGAGCCCTTATTTCTAAGAAAATAAATAACGAATGATTGATATTTTATGAACTGATATTAATCTTTCACTTTCGTTCCCTCAATTGATACCTTGAGATATGCAATTAGTGATCAATTAATCACATGTAATTTTTCAAAAAAATACCAGATTGCATAAAACATAATCATTCAAAAGTTAAGGATTTAATCAACACTTTCAATAAATCCATCCTAATCCTAGAATAAAAAATCTAGCAATTCATCATTGATAATTCTAAAACATAAACAAAGGGATCACAGAGAATAGGGAGGAACTCGTAATGGGAATAGATGAAGCTTGAATCTAGGATTTCTCTCTAGTCTTCTAGCTTCATCCCTCTCGAAATCTCCACCTCCAATGTGCCTTGTAGCCCCTTCTATGAACAGCTCCTCTTGCTCTCTCTATTTTTCTTTTCTTCTTTTTCTTGATTTATAAGCTTATAGTCCCATAAAATCAGTTTTTTACAATCTTGCAACTTACCCAATTTGTTGGAGAATGTTGATTTTAAGGTAGATTTTGGTCAATTATCTTTCAAATCATTTAGGAATGTAACACCAAGCTTTGAGCTATCTTGACACCTCTTATTTAGTCCTTATCCAATTCAAAAACCTACCAAATAACCAAAAATAACTTAGAATTAAATAAATTAATAAAATACTTAAAATATTAATTAATTAAACTAAATGTCCAAGAAAAATTATAAAATTAAACTAAATATGATCAAGAATGTGCTAATTAATTTCACGTATCAATGACCAGTCAAGTCGCTTGCTATTCGTTATTTTAAATGATAGAAACCTCTGGACAACAAATGTAGAACCTTAGAAACTAGTAACCTGACTCATGTACAATGCTAGAACACCCTTGACTTTATTAGAACAAATCCTTCTTAGTATTAAGGCTCGTATAAGGTGATTCTAGTTAGCGAGTGTGTCATCTTGTGGAGAATTAATGTTCATTTCACATATCTCCTATGGACAACAGACTTGCTGCATGGTTTAGATATACCCTAAGGTTATGAACAGTAATGAATGAAATAAATAATGAACCCCCAGATGTCATATCACGATTGGACAAGTAGTAGGCAATAGGCATAAGTTATCAGACAAGTATTTAACGCTATGAGCACCAGAATAATGAACTTAAAGAGAAACTTGATTAATTCTATTGGATAATATATTAATGAAAAATATTGTTTATGACTTAATAGAGCTGCGAGGATTCTGGTAGGTAGCTACCTGATTAGCTTGTCGAAGATTTACTCTCTAACTTTATGTAAAGAAACTAAACCTTTGGATGCCTATGTTTTCTTTTATTATTATCATGTTGTGTGATGATGTGCTATTGATAACATGTTTTTGTGTGATAACATGTCATCCAATAAACTATTTTGTATGATCATGCATATGCATCCTTGTGTTTGGGATCAGCAGTGTTGGTAAAGATTGGAGGGCGGGTAGTATGGGACACCTGCTATCTTTCCATAAAAGTGACTGATCCATGTTTGATTCATGATGTCTGGTTAAGTCGGTAAGGAGGAATGTGGGTTGTGTGGGATGCTTGCACCACTTCTTACTGACACTACTTTGCATTGATCATATGTAACCTAGCCAAGTCACGATGTCCTATGTGGGGGCTCAGATGGGGTCAAAAGCTTGGCGATGTTACACTCCAGTAATATAATTTAATTAGGTGAACATGGCTTATTGAACATAATTACCCATATAACTATACCCCTAACCATTATGTAATGGCATGGGTGCAATAAAAAGGTGACATGAACATAGCTGTGATGCTCCCCATACACAATGTAGTGTGGATGGGTGGGCGAGTCGACAAGTGAGATTTTTCATCTCCTCAAGTGGCTGACATAATACAGGCTTGGGATGAGTTGTGGTCATGTGCGGGACCAAGACGACGTACCCATACTTGGGGGTGTTGCTGTACACCGAGTGAGGCGGTATCATCTTATGGGAGAAGACCCGTGCAATCTGGAGACTCTGTGCATGGATTGTCTTGAGCTGGCACCTACAGTTATTTACTAGACCTTAGTTGATAGTTGCATGCATTTTGTTTGTTGTACGTTTAGTTTTCTTGCTAAGCTCGGTGGTTGAGCTTACCTTGTGCGCACAAACTATTTTTAGATGTTGTAGGTTCTTCGCTTGACGCTTCGGTTTGCCTTCCATCTAGTGTAGAGGATGAAGAAAGTGAACCTAAGGAGGACGTCTCTAATCCATCGTGCGATGCATAGAGTTACTTCTAGGCCTAGAAGCATTTATTTCATTATTGCTTTAGCTTTGGGATTTTATTCTTTTGGATTTTCATTTTGAATAAGCTTTAAATAATGGTTATTACTTTGGTTTGAATTATTCTGGATATTTGGATAATAGTTTTAATTATTGTGGGTTTGAGATAATACTTTAATGGTTTACTTAAACTTTAATAATTATGGATTTGAATAACTTGGATGGGTTCATTTTAACTTGTTAGATGTCAGCATATGATAATTGGTTTATAAGACTTCCACTTCATAATCATTTCTTTAAGTTTCTTATTAAATGTTTTAGTTGGGAATGAAATTTAGAAATGTTTATGTTACTTTGATAATTTATAATTAATGCCTTAGGGTTGACTTATGGAATACCGTAATGTGCAATCCTGGAAGGGGATTTCTTATGCCCTGATAGGATGGAGAGATCCCGTTACATTCCATAGTACCAATACATTGGGAACGGGGTGTGACAGATACGATCCGGATGGTCTGCCGAATGCTTGACCATCTGATTGTCCCTCTGGTTCTGCTTACTTAGAAAATGTTCTAAGTGTTAACCGGATGACCTTCCAAAGGAACCACCAATCGGTTATATCCTCCGATTCAGTCTGTTTTAGCCAATATGACTAATAATGATTAGGAAGACAAACCATTGGGTTCTCGGCATGTCTTGGGACCCGTGTATGGACGTGTAAGGCTTGTCCATGTTGATTAAAAGTTGTACAACCAATCTTGTAAGACCCGTATCAAACTAACCCGGTCTTACCACCTTGAACCAGGTCTACCCATCATGGTCGAACCAAATGGATCAGGTGCGTGAAGGAGATCACGATCCCAGGTATTAAACTGACCCAAAAACACTCAAAATAAGGGGAGGGTCGCATACCCAGCAAGGGAGGGTCGGACCCCCCCAGTATAAAAGTCAGACCCCCAGTTTTACATAGGGGGTCGGACATTTTAAGGACCAGGGGTCGACGGGAACTCTGACCCCCCTATCGACCCCCGGTAGTCGGTAAAAACAGCTCGAACCAAAAATTAGGAAACTTTCCTAATTTCAATGGGATTCCTTCCTAATTTCAATGGGACTTATTTTAAGAGTTTCTACTCCATAAATAGGACATCCCTAAGCCTCTTTCACTCCTTTTAGAACCCTAATTGGATTGAGAGAAAGAGAAGGAGAAAGAGAAGGAGAAAGAGAAGAGAAGAGAAGGAAAGTGGATAAGAAGATCAAGGAGAAGGCTTCAGAGAAACAAGCCTAATTCTCAGGTAAGGATACCAACTCCATGTAATTCTACAGACCTTAGAATAGATAGAGAAGAGGGAATGATCTAGGAGGAACCCAAATCATCCACCCATGATTAGGTTTTCATGAAAAACCATGGGGGAAATCATGAAAGCCATATAGGTGAATGAACCACGGTTCTAGGCCATAGAACATGTGTGGAATGGACTGTAGGAGCAAGCCATAGGACCCCAAACATGAAGAATGGACTGAAGGAAGAAAAATTGACAAAACCCACAGGGGGTCGATGGCCAATCGACCCTACCAGACCCTGAGCATCGACCCCCAGTGTTTGGGAAGTCCAGAATAGGGGTGGTCGCACCCAGGGTCGATCAAACCTCCGACCCTAGCATCGACCCCCAGTTAGCAGCATGTTTTTTAAAGTCCGAATTAATTCTAATTAAATTCTATCGACTTGGTTAGGTTTTCTAGTAATATAATATCGATATATAGTTGATTCTTAAAGCTTGAAAGAGGACTTACGATCAAGTAAAGGTGAGGGAACAAGACCTAAACTAATTGGTTAATAATAAACTGTTTTACTTTTGAGTCCAATGCCATGATTGATTTTATGCATGTATGATTGTTATGTGCATTCAACATGTCATCCAATATTTCTATTATTACTGTCCATGCATATTTATTTATTGTTTATGATAATGATGATGATGATGATGATAGGAATAGGCATGTTGATGTATGTGTGTGGTTGGTGTGCTTGATGCGAGCGAGTATCAGGGGGAGGTGTCATAGGCCGGGCCTCAGCACTCTAGCTCTATCTCTAACTCAAGTCTTGTGCATTAGCATCATCGTATTGCCATTACTTTAGCAGAACTATTACGTCGTAGAGTATCAGGGGAGGTGGTCTCGGTCCTTGTAGTCTCTGACTCTACCAGGGGGCCTTAGCTCTATCTCTAAGGGCGTTCTAAGGGATGCTGGGGTGAGGCCTTGGATACACTGTTTGGCATTAGGATTGATTAGTTGCAAGCCCAGTTTGCAAGCCCTCGCCAGCAGGGGCTTACGTGTTGGTATGGCACTGTACAACAATAAACGTTAACCTTTATTCTACAATGTTCATGGTAGGGTGAATGGGGACGACAATAAACGTTAACCTTTAGGCGGGCTTCCACACCCTGTGTATAGAGGAGGGGTCAATAAATGTTAACCTTTGACCTCCAACCCTTTCTATTGCATATTGCAAATTTTAAACCAGACCAAAGATATGAATTGAATGCATGCATATGTATTGTTGCATTGTTTTGTTTGCTCACTGAGCCATGATGTGTGCTCACCCTCTCGACGTTGGATATTTTTAGTTGATGATGCAGGTACTACTGTCAAAGATTATATCAACGCTCCAGTGTACGGGCACATGGCGGCGATGGAAGTTGAAGACGAAGTGGATACGCATGACTCCTCTTGCGAGTGCAACTCATGCGTATTCGATTAGATTTTATTTTAATTATTTGGATTTAGTAAAGACATGTAATTGATATTTATTTATGTCTTAGTTGATACAGAATAATTTGCTACTTAAATATGATTATCACATCTAGATTTCTCAGTTCGTTTTACTATAAGACTTTCGCTATTGTGTATTTACTCTATTATGAATGTGGATGTATGAGGTTTAGATAAAATGAATATAGCCTACTCAAGATCCTGGTTGAACCGTTGGTTTGCTAACGGTTCATCACATCATTCTGAATAGTTTGGAATTGGGGTGTGACAACTTGGTATCAGAGCATCTCAGGCCTTGTCCGCTAAACTAGCATAACTTCACGACGAATTATGAACTGAGATAGGATAAAAGTAAAAACTATAATATTAACGCACTATAAGCACAAATGATGTTTGAGACCAAATTTGAAAAGAGAATAATGCATCTATTAAAGGGAGAACATTTTTAAAGACAATGAGAGAGAAACAAACGTATATAAATAGCTAAAGCAGAGTACAATCCACAACTCAGACAGTTACTCTGTAGTACAAAGAAAGAAAATAAATACAATCATGAAGCTAGAGGTGAAGGAGGAGGCGGTGCCTCACGGTCTCTGTTACAATCCTCAGCATAGACTCTAGTCAACCAGGCTTCCTGAGTCTGGGTAGTCTGAAGACTAGCTGTGACACCAGCCAACCGCTGATCAGTCACGCGCTGAGCACCCAAAAGCTCCTCCATACGCATATCTGACCGGCGCTGAGCATCTATGAGCTCTCCCATCCTCATGTCCGATATGCGCTGGGTATCTAGTAGCTCATCCACTCTCACACGCTGAGCGTCTAGTAACTCCCCCATCCTTAGATCAGATCTGCGTTGAGCCTCTCTGATCTCATGTAATATCCCCATCATATCAGAAGGTGGGTGTGAAGGACCAGCCGCATGAGAAGGACCAGCCGCATAAGAAGTACTAGCTCCAGCAGCATGTGTAGGTGAGGGAGGTGGTATGGAGTCCACATCCATGTACAGACGGTCATCATCACCAGCAGGCTCCCTATGAACTCCAGCGGCTACTGCTGCTGCCTCAGCGTCAGCCATCTTTACGCGAGTGCGAGGGCACACCATCGCGTTCCTCTCCTCATCATAGACCTGGGCATCCCGCATGCCCAGCTTGCAAATAGCCTCCCAATCCAAAGGCGATGAGAAGGATTTCTCTTGAATCTTCTCATCCAATAAGTCAACCCCCAGGCGGGTAAGCAGCGTAGTGATCATACGTCCATAAGGAAGGTTGCCATTGTGACTGGGCAACGTGGCACTGATCATGGTACGCATGATGATGTATAGAAGGCAGACGGGCTGCCTAGTGCATATACAGTATAGGAGATACTGGGTCAGCTGGGAGATCCTCTCATAATGACCACTCTGCGGTATCAGGTTATGCTGAATGATCTTGCAGTATACCCGTAGATCAGAACGCAGATAACACGCTCTCATTTGCCAGCGATCAGGTTGGATGAGCTGACTATCGATCTCAGCCCTCATCTGTAGAGAGAAGAATTGGGGCTCTCTAGGAGCACAAAAAACCATGGGGCCAGCATAGGAAATGCCCAGTAGGTCGGCCAGCTGTCGATAATCAATGAGATGTCAACTCCCTTGACATAGCTCGTGATACGCAGCTCATTAACCCTCTCAACATCATTGTAATCCCCCACCACCTGGAGGTTACAATAGAACTGGCGTACCAAGTCAGGGCAGGTACATGCATCATAGGTGATGACAGGAAGCCATCCCATATCACCAAATGCTCTTTCCACATTGAACAAGGCTAACTCAGCCAAGTTCACCTTGCGACCTCCCTCTACCTTCTTGCGAGCGTAATGGGCATACTATGCCTTGACTTCATTGGAATGGAAACGAAGACGGTCGCGAACTCTGGGTACTTTGGTACGGGCTATAATATCTTCAAACCACAAGGAAAAACAGATAATGTATTAGTAAGGTAGAAAAATTCAAAATTTTGACATAATAACGATGTAATTGGACAAAAACCTCACTTTCACCCATACACGTAGGCAGGCGGACTTACATAGATCCTAAACAAACTTGTGAGACTTAAACAGGTGGAAATTGCAACTAATTAGATTGAATTGCAAGAAATTTTAAGAAATTCAAAATTTCACCAAAATTAGGGCAAAAAGTGAAAATTTTAAGTTTTGCGATAACCAACCGATGAAACTCAAATATTTTTGAGGGCTTTCGTCCATTGACTCACCAACAATAAAAGCCCCCAATAAAAATCGAATTTTTATGGCTGGAAAAAGTTTAATTTGAAGAAAACGAGATATACGGGTGAAAACCTAGAAAAGAAAACCTAAAAACATGTAAAGGTAAGATACATACCTGTAGGGAAGGTGTAGGCGTCGAAACAAGGAACCCAAATGACCAATGTAGTAGAGTTGGCACTGTAGCAACTCAGAGGAAGGAGACGAGTCGAAACGGAGGAGGAAGAATGGAAAATGAACTCAGAATCGGACCTTAAAAATCTGATTTTTGGTCCGGGGGTCGGAGAATTCGATTAGAACAATCGACCCCATATCGACCCCCACATCGATCCTCGGCTCTTGGGAACCTGACAGAGAACCAGGGGTCGCACCCTGGGTCGGACATACTCCGACCCCCCCATCGACCCCCGGCTCTTGAAAAAAATGGGTTATTTCCCAGGGTCGGATACCGAGGGTCGGATACCCATCGACCCACACCATCGACCCTGCATAAAAAAGACAGTATTTTTCACAGAATGATCTGAAAATTTTGAAAATAACATCGGTTAGCGTATCTACATGAAGTATAAATGATTGCCTCACGTATTTTAATGATTTTCAGGCATCACCATTATCAGAGGGAAAATATGGTTGGGCGTAGAGTAACCAGGCAGAGCCGAAACGCAGTTCCACCACTACCACCCGTGGAGGAAGCCAGTCAAGAAAATATATATGCACAGGATAATCCACAAGTTGCACCACCAGTTAACCAGGGTCAGACAAATCCTACAAACTGATCACCTTCACCACTGGAGCTGGCAACCGTGGTATGAACCTAGCGCAACAGCTGCAACAAACGCAACAAGCACAGGCTCAAATGCAAGCAGCAATGGGAATGATGTTTCAGACAGCACATGCTACACCAATGCCGACTGGACAAACAAGTGCAGCACCGGTGGGTAACCACCCAGCACCTCAAACACCTCAACCACCAGCTGCACAGATTCCAGTACCAGGTCCTGAAATAGTTCAGGTTAATTACCAGTACCCACAACCTATGTTTGGGGCATACCCTCAAAATTAAATGGACCACTCTCGACTGGTCGAGCGATTCTTAAAGATGAAGCCCAAGGAGTTTAGCGGTAAACCGTCCGATCCTTTATGGCCAGCACATTAGATCGACGAGATGGAGAGGAATTTTCTGATGATGACTATTACAGAAGAAGAGAAGGAATTATGTGCCACCTTCATGCTAAAAGGTGATGCACATCATTGGTGGAAATCTATTAGGGCCTACCTATTAACCAAACACGCCCTATTGACCTGGGATATATACAAAGAAGCTTTCTTTGAGAAGTAGTTTCCCCGAAGCTTCAAAGATTCTATAGATAAGGAGTTCCTGAGTTTATACCAGGGACAGATGTCCGTAGATGCATATCAACAGCGTTATGAGGAGCTGTTTTTCTTTGCACCACTTAGCATGCAAGAAGAAGATACTAAGACCCGTAGGTTTGTCACGAGACTTAGAGGAAGCATCAGAGAGCATGTTCTAGGTTTGGAGAATAAAATATATAATGAAGCTATGAAAATTGCTCGAGTTACAAAATCGAGCCAGAAGGAGAGTTATTTCATGCAAAACAGAGGTATAAAAAGGCCAGCTAGAAATGCTTATAACGGAGGGAATAACAAGACATTCAAACCCTTCCATGCTCAAGGCTTTACTGCTGCACCCAAGACTACCCCAGTAGCTCAACAGCAGCCAAAGCCAAATACTGAAGGTCCAAAATGTTATAACTGCAATCAAGCGGGGCATATGGCAAGGGAGTGTCCTAAGCCCAGGAAGTAGCTACATCAAGGACGAGTTTATGCTGTTACATCTGAGGATGCTGCCGCATCACCCGATGTGGTCACAGGTATGACTGAAACCTTTTAAGTTGTATTATATTGTGTGAGCATGTAGACTAAGTTAAAATAAAGAAAAATTTTCATCTACACCCCATCAAAGATCCTTAACATCATCTACACCCACAAGAATGCCGAAACATCACCTAGGTCCACTAACTTTGGCTGTGGTAATCATAGAAGTCCACTCCGTCAGTTGATTGCCGTTAAATGCTGACATCAGGTGGATTGAAACTTTTCACGGACAAGAATACCCTTTTTGTAGGGTGAAAATACCAATATACCCTTCTGATAATTATATCAAAACGTCCTCTATTTCGATGTATTTATATTTTTTACTCTTTTTTAAGATAACAATGACATTATCTTGTCTTCACCATAAATACCCCCAGTTCTCTTTAAATCACTCACCAGCCATTCACCTTTGAGCTTCATCGACCTGGACAGTCGAAAATGGCAGAATCTGCAATCCCATCCTTCCCGGAAAACCCTTCAACCATCCTTCCTGGAAAACCCTACAACACAGCAAGTTTTTCGCTTCAACATACACAAAAAGAACTTCTTCAGCGGAACCCGTAAGGAACCCAATTCGAGGGTTGAAACCTGATTCACCACCATGAGAACTGCTAAGGAATCTGGAATCTTGGTCTCCTATGATCCAAATATGAGGTTGCCGCTCTGCCTGTCGCCATAAGCCACTCGCGATGGGATCATTAGCAATTGGCAAGAAATTGATTTCAAATTCTTTGTATGATCACTGATTGAATATGAGAGAGAATGCGAAAAGGGGACAAATCATTAAGTTGGAATATTTGTTTGGCCAAAACCCTAGAAAAACCTTTTCAAATAAAATAAAAAAAAACTCTTCTCAACGTAGAGGGGATGCTGCCGTCGGAGCAAGGAGGATGCTTGGGTGATTCAGTAGCTCTTCTCAAGAGGAGACTAGAGCTTGAGTGAGAATGAACGAGAGAGTAAAAATTCGCAGCAGGGATAAGTAACATTTGAAGGGTAAATTCGTAAATGAACATAAATTTTATTTTTTAAAATTTTTATTTGAGGGGTAAAATTGTATTTCAATAATTTTAATGATTTCTGTCAGTTAAGTGGACCTAGGTGATGTTTCGGCATTCTTGTGGGTGTAGATGATGTTAAGGATCTTTGATGGGGTGTAGATGAAATTTTTTCTAAAATAAATCACACGTATCGTACCTATAAATGACATACCCGCTAGAGTACTCTTTGACTCAGGAGCTACTCATTCTTTTATATCTATGTCATTTGGAAAGAAACTGAATTTACCCATCAAAATATTAGACTACAAACTAGTTGTACGGTCACCGATGGGGTTAGAAGTGGAGTTAGAAAAAGGTTATGGGCCATGTCCAGTTCTCATTGATGAGAAAACCTTAGATGCAACCTTGATCCAACTTAGGATGACAGACTTTGACGTCATCTTGGGAATGGACTGGTTAGCTCGGCATTTTGCGAACCTATTATGCACCAAAAAGAAGCTAACATTTAAAGACAAAGAAGGAGCAGAATTCAGTTTTGTGGGAACCAAACTTTCCCGTAAACGCAAGCTCATACTCTCAGCACTAAAGGCTAAGAAGTTCCTTGAGAAAGGAGCAGTCGGGTATCTAGTGTCAGTGGTCGACCTCACCAAAGAAGCACCACAGATGGAAGATATTGATGTCGTGCGGAACTACCCCGACGTATTTCCTGAGGAACTACCAGGATTACCACCCGACCGAGCCATAGAGTTTGTGATAGATCTTATACCTGGAGCCGCACCAGTATCAAAAACACCTTATCGAATGGCTCCTACTGAACTAAAGGAATTGAAAGTACAACTACAAGAACTATTGGACAAGGCTTATATTCGACCCAATATATCACCATGGGGAGCGCCAGTATTGTTCGTAAAGAAGAAGGACGGTAGCGTTCGATTATGTATCGACTATCGGGAGTTGAACAAACTGACAATCAAGAATCGATATCCACTACCTCAGATCGATGACTTGTTCGATCAGTTGCAAGGAGCAAAAGTATTTTCTAAGATCGATCTTCGGTCAGGCTACCATCAGTTGAAGATTAAAGATGGTGATATTCCTAAGACAGCTTTCAGGACCAGATATGAACATTATGAATTCTTGGTCATGTCTTTTGGATTAACAAACGCACCAGCAACTTTCATGGAACTTATGAACTGGATTTTCCACGATATGTTGGATATGTCGGTTATTGTATTTATTGATGATATATTGGTATATTCCAAGGACAAGGAAACCCATATTAAGAATCTAAACGCCACTCTACAGCATTTAAGGAAAGAGAAGCTGTATGCCAAATTTATCAAGTGTGAGTTTTGGCTAAGTGAAGTCGCCTTCCTAGGCCATGTAGTATCCACTGAAGGAATCAAAGTGGATCCCAGCAAGGTCGAGGCTATTGTAAAGTGGGAAGCACCAAAGAGCGTTGCAGAAATTAGAAGTTTTCTGGGTTTAGCTGGTTATTATCGGCGATTTGTGGAAGACTATTCCCGAATTGTCGTACCTCTCACCAGTCTGACTAAGAAAGGTGAAAAGTTTGTGTGGACGGATAAATGCGAGAAGGGCTTCCAAACCTTGAAGACCAGATTGATATCCGCTCTGATTTTGACTATTCCGGTTCCAGGACAGCCATTTATCTTGTACACCGATGCGTCAGGACTGGGATTAGGATGTGTGCTTATGCAAGAAAAACAAGTAATTGCTTATGCCTTAAGACAGTTAAAGACACATGAGAAAAATTATCCCACTCATGATTTGGAGTTAGCGGCAGTAGTACATGCTGTCAAGATATGGAGATTACCTATACGGGGAGAAGTTTCAGATTAAATCGGA
This sequence comes from Protea cynaroides, assembly GCA_028583415.1. NCBI lineage: Eukaryota > Viridiplantae > Streptophyta > Magnoliopsida > Proteales > Proteaceae > Protea > Protea cynaroides. The sequence goes on along the minus strand of CM053267.1, from coordinate 7,285,600 downwards.
CCACAAAAGTCTTACTTATCTATTTAATCAAAAGGAGTTGAATATGAGACAAAGATAGCTGGAACTATTGAAAGACTATGATTGTGATATTCAGTATCATCCGGGGAAAGCTAATGTAGTAGCGGATGCGTTGAGCAGAAAGACAATAATAAAATCTCAAGGAGAGGTTAGCACAACTGTGTTCCCCATTTGCTTACTTAGGTTACTTTGAATGACCTAAATATACATAAACTTTAAGAATGTAGGAAATGATAGGACAGAAGGAGATTCTAACATCTTCCTAACTCGTAACTTGACACTTACCCTTCTTTGGTGAGATTAGAAATCGATTCATTGAGCAATGAGTCATAGCGACTCTCCAGATGAGAGACAACTTAAAGGTCTTAGACCTCGTCTAGGTGGTGACTTCAGATTTTTATTGTTCATTGATGTGGATGGACAATATCACAAGGTAAGATCCTTTGATCTTCAATATATTAGAGCTACATTGTCCTCACACCTGTGAATGTAAAAAGTCTAACATAATGTACTTGCACAAGCTATGAGACCTAATTCTAGATGCAAATATAAATTATTTGTGTGATGATATATATATATATATATAAAATATTTGTGTGATGATATATATATATATAAAATATTTGTGTGATGATATAGGATCCAAATCGTCTCCTGCGGCAGGAGGTTCCTGCCGCCGATCCAAGGGAGCTGGGTTCAGTCTGGCCGCCTGCCAATACATTGGGGGGTGGGCCGGCTGAAATCCGGCCCTTGGCAGGCGGCAGGACCGCAGGAGAGGATTTGAATACGATGATATATATATATATATATATATATATATATATATATATATAGAGAGAGAGAGAGAGAGAGAGATCTGGCTCACCTTATCTTTTCCACTTAAAAATGACGTATATATATATATAGAGAGAGAGATATCTGGCTCACCTTTATCTTTTCCACTTAAAAATGACGTATATATATGAGAGAGAGAGAGAGAGAGAGATCTGGCTCACCTTATCTTTTCCACTTAAAAATGACGTGAAGGTGGAATTCTCTGGGCCACCATTTCACTTTAAATTCTTGTGGATAGAAGTATATGTACGTGCATGAAACTAGAACAGGCCGGATATTTTACGCGTTGTTCCTTTCAATATGCAAGTGGTCAAGTATCGGTATCAGAATGTGGCATCCGTTAATATCAAACGGATCCCAGACTGATACAAATGGATGATCCGGTCAATAGAATAGTAACACGAGCCATAACAATAAAAAATAAAAAAATTAATAAAAATAATATTGGATCAATATTGGTATCGGGCCTATCGGCCTATGCAGCCGAACAAAAGAACAAAAAAAAAATCAGAATTCTGAAGGTAAAAACGTCGAGTGAAAGACGATTGAGCGCTGAACACGTATGCAATTTCCATACCACATCCACCCTCTCTAAAATACCTCCTACTCCCCTCACTTGGGAGCCTAACAGCAACACCAATTTGCTCCCGCGAAAGGAATCTCTGTTTCGTTCTCTCACAAGGTACGTCTTTCCTTATTTCTTGCTTAGTTGCCATTGTAAAAGTTCAACCTTCATCCTCTTGAAATATTAGCTACTTGGGTATCCCTAAGATTCAACTTTCTTAATTAGTTTCTCTTTTATCTGTTGGTTGCTCATCTCGAGACATCTAATTATTAAGGCCATTTCAATCGTTGTATATATTTGGAACAAACTGAACCCTGAATTGAATAAACCCTAGATTTTCTTGGTTAATTGGCGGCTTGGAGCACTGGAACACGGATAAATCTCTTATCTACGAGCTTCTAGTTTGTTTCTTATCTGAGTTTTTGCCCCAATCGGATTACCCACCAACGTTCTGGTCTATTTGTACTTCCTGATCTCTGTTTGGTTCGGCTTCTAGCTTGTTTCTTATTTTTTGCCCCAGTTGGGTTACCCACCAAGTATCTTGTCTATCTGTACTTTCTGATCTCTGTTTGGTTCGGTTTTCTCCGCTTTGCTACTCAGTTCTTTACAATTGTTGGATTTTTGTAATCCTGACACCTTTTTTTTTTTGTGGTTTAGTGTTTGCCTGTGGTCGTGGGTTATAAGATCCTGTGCTCTGCAGGTTAGATGGCTGTGTCGCCAGCATGCGTTGTTGCCAATGGCTTATCTATTGGCAGCACTAAATTTAGTCTTACCAAAGAAATCTATGGAAGGAGCATGCTTCCTTCGCTGGGTTTGCCTTCATTGTCTAAGATATCCAGGTCGATCTTGGCAAAAGCTTCTTTGGATCAAAGACAGGTAGAAGGGAGAAGAGACTTCATAAAAGTTCTGCTTGGAAATGCCGGATTGAGTTTACCTGCTTTGTTGGGTGCTGGGAATGCTTATGCTGACGATCAAGGTGTGTCGTCCTCACGGATGTCTTACTCGAGGTTTTTGGAGTATTTGGATAAGGATAGAGTGAAGAAAGTTGATCTTTTTGAGAATGGTACCATTGCCATTGTCGAGGCCATTTCACCCGAGTTGGGCAACCGTGTGCAGCGAGTGCGGGTGCAACTCCCTGGACTCAGCCAGGAGCTCCTTCAGAAATTCAGAGCGAAGAATATTGATTTTGCAGTGCATAGTGCTCAGGAAGATTCTGGTTCTCTTTTGTTCAACTTGATTGGGAATTTGGCATTCCCGCTTATCCTTATTGGGGGTTTGTTCCTTCTGTCAAGGCGTTCATCTGGAGGAATGGGAGGGCCTGGAGGTACTGGCTTCCCTTTTGCCTTTGGCCAATCCAAAGCAAAGTTCCAAATGGAACCAAACACTGGCGTGACATTCGATGATGTTGCTGGAGTAGATGAAGCAAAGCAGGATTTTATGGAAGTAGTGGAGTTCCTGAAGAAACCAGAGAGGTTCACTGCAATTGGTGCACGTATTCCTAAAGGTGTTCTTCTAATTGGTCCTCCAGGAACTGGAAAGACTCTGCTTGCCAAAGCGATTGCTGGTGAAGCGGGTGTCCCATTTTTCTCTATTTCGGGGTCTGAATTTGTTGAGATGTTTGTTGGTGTTGGTGCTTCCCGAGTTCGTGATCTCTTCAAAAAGGCCAAGGAGAATGCTCCTTGTATTGTCTTTGTGGATGAAATTGATGCGGTTGGTCGGCAAAGAGGAACTGGAATTGGAGGAGGTAATGATGAAAGGGAGCAGACTCTTAATCAGCTCTTGACTGAAATGGATGGTTTTGAGGGAAACACTGGTATCATTGTTATTGCGGCAACTAACCGTGCTGACATTCTTGACTCTGCCTTACTGAGACCTGGACGCTTTGATAGACAGGTAGCATGCATTCTGTTTGTCCTGTCCTTTAATACTATTGGAACATATTTTTTACATTTGAAAGCACTAAAATTTCTGTTTATCTCTGTATCAGGTGAGTGTTGATGTTCCGGATGTTCGTGGACGAACAGAAATCTTAAAGGTGCATGCTAGTAATAAGAAGTTCGATGGGGATGTTTCTCTTGATGTGATAGCCATGAGAACACCTGGTTTCAGTGGAGCAGATCTTGCAAACCTCTTAAATGAGGCTGCCATATTGGCTGGTCGTCGTGGGAAGAGTGCAATTTCACCTAAAGAGATCGATGACTCAATTGATAGGATTGTTGCTGGAATGGAGGGAACAGTTATGACAGATGGGAAGAGCAAAAGCTTGGTGGCATACCATGAAGTTGGCCATGCCATTTGCGGGTAAGAATTGATCAGCTTCCTAATGTCATGATTGCTAAAATGTTTGTGTGAAAAATAACACACACATGAACTCAGGCGCACACATACACAGGCACATGCTAAGGAATGATAAAGTCATATATCAGGAGACTTAGTGGGCGGTTAAGTTATCAATATCATAACCTTTGAAGTTAATTGCATACTATCACTACTTATGGTAGCCTTCAAAACAAGTGTAGATTATGCACCCAATAAATTTTGTTCGAGTTTTGGCTGGGGCATTCGCATGATTCTCACAGATCTGGTGCACTTTCTTGCACAAAAACATGTACTTACTGAAGGCCAAAATTGTGCCTTCAGTGGCATTTAGGTCCTCTATTCCCCCATTTTTTCCCCTTTTGTCCTGTTGATTATTGAAAAACAGTGAATGTCTCCTCTGTTTGTGTTCTAATAGTCTTAAGACCACTTATTATGTCTTTGGGTGCTGCTCCCTTACACAGGCAGAAAGATATGATGCAAATAATGGCCCTTATAACTGAATTTTATCAGTAATTACCGTCGAGTTGCTGTCAATAATTTTATCTATGAAGGTTGAAACCTCCTCGTATAGATGACAAACTGCTTATAAAGCTTAATTGCACTGGAAGGAGCTTCTTGGACGTTGAATTGTTGACTGCCTTTGCTTACTATGAGGATGAAATTTCTATTCATTGGTTAAATTAGTTATATTTTGGCTTCACCTTCAGGTTCTTAGGAAACTTCAAATTATTTGAGCGTTTGGCTAGGTCTCTTTCAGACAAGGATGTGTACTTTCACACAGCTAATGTTATCGTTCCTCCTGTTGTTTCTGTAGAACTTTGACGCCAGGACATGATCCTGTTCAAAAGGTCACACTAATCCCACGTGGCCAAGCTCGCGGCCTAACATGGTTCATCCCTACGGATGATCCAACCCTTATCTCTAAGCAGCAATTGTTTGCAAGAATTGTTGGTGGACTTGGTGGGAGAGCAGCCGAGGAAGTAATCTTTGGTGAGCCTGAGGTTACCACAGGTGCAGCTGGAGACTTGCAACAGATTACTGGTTTGGCGAAGCAGGTTAGCAAACTTGTACCATGTGTGTTGATATTTTCCTCTTGTTGAAAGCCACACTTTCAGTTCCATAGTATTGAGCTCTTTTAGCTCTGCAGAAAAAAATGATTTCTTAGTATTGCTAGTTGGTTTGATCATGTTCACGATGATGGTTTTACTTGCGCAGATGGTAACCACATTTGGGATGTCTGAAATTGGGCCCTGGTCACTAATGGACTCATCAGCTCAAAATGCAGATGTAATAATGAGAATGATGGCAAGGAATTCAATGTCAGAGAGACTTGCTGAAGACATTGATTCTGCCATTAAGCGAATCTCTGATGGTGCATATGTGATTGCTTTGAATCACATACGGAACAATCGTGAGGCTATGGACAAAATTGTGGAGGTCCTCCTTGAGAAAGAAACAATGTCGGGGGAGGAATTCCGAGCAATTCTTTCGGAGTTTGCGGAAATTCCTGCTGAAAATAGAGTTGCTTCTTCAGTACCGACTCCCATTACTGTATAAATAGTCCAAAAGTCTTGTAAATTTCCTCTCCCATACGTTCACGGTGACCTGCACTTGTCAAGGTGTGTGTATTTAACGTGTCATATTGGGTGGGTTTAGGTTCAATTACAAATTCAAGTGCAAAAGGTTCACTAATTTTTGGCGTGGATGGTTCAGATTTTATCTATCTGTCCTGCTAACAAACTAGCCTCTTTTACCGATTTAAGCGGGTCTCTTCGTTCTACTGAGTTGTCAAGTTGGTAAACTATTCAGACAGATGATTAAGGCCATATTTTGTCTTCTGGTGATTAGAAGACACATGTCCTTAGGTGATAACATATTGAGCATTGACGCACGTCCTGGTTAGCTCAACTTGTTTTCTCGTGCGAGATGACGTTTATCATTATTAACTAGTCATGTTTCGTCGGCTCGTCATCTAAATAATAGGATCTTGTGGCCGCCTACTAGGTCCTTCATTGCACGTGTTTATGACAACTTGTCTGCCTATGATTATGCTAAGGCGTGCATACGTAGTTCTTTAACTATTCTTAGGATGATCACGTCGGCAGTTATGAAGATTGGTGATCACAAGTGACACGGTATTAAGATTGGTTGTTGGATCTCTATCCTAGGGTATCGCGAGAATGTCGCACACACTATTGGTAGTTAGGCAGTTAAGCTAGAAGTTTACTGGGAATTCTCTCTCAATCTATATAAGATGGTAATCGGGCAAGAGGTAAAAGGATTCTGATACAATTGAGCTCTTGGTGAACAGTCATTTACATCCTTCTTGAATTCTGTTCATCCCCACACCCTCTTGGCTAACCATAATGGTATAGCTTTGGACTGTTTGCTCTGTTACTGACTTTACCATCGGAGTGGACATCGGGAATCTTGTTATAAACACCCCATTTTTGCCACCCTCTGCATAAGTGAACCAATATGACAGGTTTCTGACCTTTAACCCAAAGATTTGTGATTTTCTACTGAACCCATAGCAGGGTCATGAGCTATTATCTACTTGGATGAATAGGTTTTGAAATTATCTTCGAAATGAGACCAGAATTATCAAATTCTGACTTCAAACAAGGAAGACATCGCAGTTTGAAAGCGCAAGGGCATTTACGTAATTATCGTATGATGCATGCATTATCATTCAAACTTCAAGACATCATATCTTGGTCATCTGATATCGGAATCAGATGATTTAAAGACCAACATTCCTTATTTTCAGTCCTCTTCAAAGTGGACGTGAAAAATCCCGGGTAGAAGTCACCAGTGGGCCTCATGCAAGCTTTCATGCAAAATTATCGTTAGAACTTCAAAGCTTCATATCTTTGTCGTTCTACATCGGATTCAGATAATTCCAAGGCCATTATTCTTCATTTGTAATGTTTTACAAAGTGGACAAAAAAAAAATCTCGGGTAGAAGTCTCCGAAGGGTCCCATGCAAAATTACACATGGAAATGGTAATTTAATCTTCGAAAATTCATATTTTGGTCACCCCATATCCAAATCAAGTAATTTCAGCTTCTTTATGTTCCATTTTTAGTATTCTACAAAGTGGACGTAAAAAAATCTCGGGTAGAAGTCTCTGAAGGATCCCATGCAGAATGGTCAGCTAAATTATCAATAATTGGCCTGCTTAAACTTCAGAAATCATAAATTGGCCATTTCATTTCCAAAAGAGATGATTTAAATTCTAATATTTCTCATTTTTAATGTCCTATAAAGTGAACGTAGAAAATTTAGAATAGATGCTATCGAAAAATTCCATATGGAAGGGTGACAGAAATGGACTATGAAATGTCAACTTTAGTCCAAACTAGCTTAATTTAGCTTAGTCTAACTTAACCCGACCCAGCTTAGACCAATCCAGACCAAGTTATGTCAGTCCTTATGCATGCATTTCTTTTATATATATATAATGTATAATATATTATTGTATATAATACATATATATATATATATATATATATATATATATATATATATATGTATGTATACATATATAGATATATTTATATATATATATATATATATATATATATATATATTAGGAAAGAGAGAGGAAAGAGAAGCCATAGGAAAGGGAGTGGGAGAAAGAAAAAAGGAAAGAGAGAGAAATAAAAAAAAAGGAAAAAAAGAGAAGATTCCCCTTCACGTTTTCTAGAAAGAAAACATGAAAGAGAGAGGAGAAAGAAAAAAAAAAAAGGAAAGAGGAAAGAAAGAAAAAAAAGAAAAAAAGAAGAAAAAGAAAAAAAAAAGGAAATGTTTTCTAAGAAAGAAAACGTGAAAAGAGAGGGAGAAAAAAAAAAGAAGGAAAAGAAGGAAGAAGAAAAGGAAAGAAGAAAGAAAGGAAAGAGAGAAGAAATTTTCTAGAAGAAGAAAATAGAGAAAGGAAAGAGAGAAGGGATTTTCTAGAAGAAGAAGGAGAAAAAGGAAAGAAAGGAAGAAGAAAAAACGTGGGAAGGGAGAAAAGAAAGGGAAAAAGAAAAAAAATGGAAAGAAAATATTTTTAGAAGAAAAAAAAGAAGAAAAGGAAGGAAGAAAGAAGAAGGAAAGAGGAAGAGAGGATTTTCTAGAAGAAGGAGAGAGGGAAAACGTGTAGAATAGAGAGGGAGAAGAGAAAAAGGGAAGGAAGAGAAGAAAGGAAAGAAGAAAAAAAAGGAAGAAAAAATATTTTCTAGAAAAAGAAGAAAGGAAAGAAGGACCTTCTAGAAAAGGAGAGAAAAAATATAAATAGACAAGAGAAGAGAGAGGATGGTCTCTTTTTTCAGACCATAGAGAGAGGAGAACGTGAGTAAGGGAGAGGAGAACGTGAGTGAGAGAGAGAAAATGTGAGAGAGGGAGAAAGAAAGAGAGAAGAAAAGAGAAAAGGAGGATTCACATTCAAAGGGGGTTGATACAACCTCCAATCACCCTTCATCGATGGTTTTGCTCGATTTGAGCACAAGGTTAGTACTTTAAACAAATTTAGAGGCCGTTAGAATGTTTGAATGCCAATTTTGCTTGGAAAAGGCTAATTTCTATGAAATCTCAATCATGAATGCTCTATTACATACTTGTTAATGTTAGGATGCCTATGTCTAACATTTTTCATGAATGATAATTTGTCTAAGCTATTCAATGATGAATTTTTGAATGATATACAATGATGTTTGATGTTTTTTGTAAATTTCATAAAGTGGTTTTCTGATCTGAAAATTCTAGATTTAGGATTCAAACTTAGGACGTACATCACATGTATTTTTTCTAAGATTTTGAAGCCTAAATTTTTATGGGAGTCTCTCTGATATGTTAGAAGACTACCCTAAAAATTTTGTTCCATTTGGAATTGGAAAAATATATATCAAAAAATTTGTCTTTGACATTGCTGTTTTTCTCGGATATAATGCAATCCTTCATCAGAAAGTCTCTAGACAAAGGTCTTATGGCCATAATCAGAAAATCCACTTAATATGAACTTTTTAGACATAAACGTCTTCTAAACAATGGCAGTGGTGTCATATTTTTTTAATTTTTTTTTGAATTGATATCAATTTTTAAGTGCATAGTGCTCTGATTTTAAATCAATCATGATGTACTGATTTGCATGATTGAAAAGAGTCATTTTTCACAAAGAAAATATACTGTTTTAACTAGTTTTTCTTAATAAAATTTTAGATCAGATAGTTATCTACATATTCATATGTCTGTATTTAATTTTCATTAAGAATAGAATTTTATTTAGAATTTATGGTGCAACTGGTCAAAAATCTAGAATAGATTTGACCAGTGCATATGTTCGGTCTTAGGGCATATCTTTGACCTGTTTTTGCTTTCTGTTGGGATTCAAATCCTCATATGAAATATAATATATTAAGTCATATTTCTATGAAAAAATATTGAGCTTGATTTGAGTTTCAGAAGACCTACTTATGGTCATTCTTGTGTAATGTGACAAATCTGAATACAATTCATAGTTTTGTCCATTATCTGAAACCTTGTGTCACAATTTTGATAGCTATGAGTCATTAATCTTCCCAAATTTCTTCATAAAAGTTACAATTTTTTCAAAGAACATTGAATATATATATATTTTTTGATAATTTTACACTTAAAAGAAAAAAAAAGGGTTTGATTGATGTCTCATTCATTATAACATCAATGATTGTTTAAGTGAATTCTATCATATTTGGATAAATAGTTATATTTGGAGCATTCATATGCTTTGTTTGGATTGTGCATACCATGTTTGTCACATTCCATGTGTTGCTATTTTTGATAGAATAGATAAATTTTTATCATATTTTAGCAAAATCTTAATAATTACTATTTTTAAGTCTTACTATGCTTAGAAAATAGCATATAAGATCTTTCCTTTTTTTTTTGAAAAATTCATGTCATATATGCATTCTATGATTGGTACTTACCATATTGATATATAGATGCATATTAAATCTTGCCATATTAGATCTTGCCATATTAGATCTTGCCAGGCTTAGATCTTGCCATATTAGATCTTGCCATGCTTAGATCTTACCATATTAGGTTCTTGTCTTATTTGCAATACATGCCATATTAGGGAGATTTTCATAATCTTACTATATGATATGATAGTTACCATAAATATCATACATGCCATTCTTACAATATTCTTTTTTTGATAATAATTTAATTTATACTGCACCCTAGTTGAACTGCCATATCTGTACACCTTGCAGACATATTAGGTGTGGGGACGTGCATTTAGGCACCCACATTCTTGGGAATGGCATAATGGAAATAATAAAATCTTAATAAAGAAAGAGAATGCTTTGCCAAACCTTCCAAAATTAGAATTCAGGATGAAAAGGGTAACTCAGGATGATTTTCACCTCTCAGTAAACCCTAAACCTAGAATAGGTTCTCACATTCTAACCTAGAACATGTTATCATTTTTCGAACTACGCAGATTCTGATTCCTAGGGCAAACCCTAGGATACGTAGGCCATTTGGGAGAAACTCAAATTTAGATCCAAACCTTAGTCTACTTAGACTATCCATAGATCTATTAGGATATTTATCCACATTTCAACCCAAATAGGGTTATCCACATTCCATTCTAACTCATAATGGATTATCCATATTTCAACCCAAATAGGGTTATTCTCAGATCCACTAGAACTATATATCAGTCCACATGGACTATCCAGATCCTAACCCATAGAGTTTCTCATCCATTCAAGCATAAACTTCAACTTGAACAAAGAACTTAATCATGCACAAGCATAAATCACAATCATAAACTTTAATCACACCTGAACTACGATGGTGAACCTGATTTTCAGAATAAATCCGTAATACGTAGACAATCTGATGGATACAGATTCGGTTCAATGATATCAAACCACTTGTTTTGGTTCGGTTTAACAAATAGAGTCTAGCATAGGAAAGGTATAGGAGACCAATTTCGATCGGGTGGTTTGGGTGCCTAACCCCTTCCCATAACAGTAACCTGACGCTTACCCAATCTTTGATGGACCAGAATTCAATCTAAGGGTCATGAGTCAATCGAAGTCTTACCTTGGGGTGAGATTTCACATTTCTAAGGTCCTAGACCTTAATTTAGGTGGCGACTTCTAAAAATTTCAATCTTTGTCCTCACACTTGTCCCAGCTCCATTAACCTATCATCTCTGTTTCGCAGGATATGGGCGAGTTAGTAGATCCAGTTTTCAGTAGCAACAGTTTGGCGCCCACCATGGGGCTAATTCTCTTTGAACGTGAATTCAAGAATTCTGTGTCTACACTTCTTGGACAATGGCATTAACTCGAAATCAACCCCCTAAGAACAACAATGACGGGAGTGATGACGTACCAGAGGAAGGACATCAATAGAACAATCCTCCTCCAGGGAACAGTGGTACAAATTCCTTCACCATCCGTGAGTCACCACCTCCTATTCTTGAACGCTATGGAACGACACCACAGTATGTTATCGTTGATCAGTTCAACGTTCTAAATGATAAATTGGCAGATTTAACACGGCCCCTCAAACCGCCTCTACCACCGACCCATCAACAATCCACCAGAGACCCAGCAAGATCCAAAACTCTGGCCCCAGGCCAAGATCTGTTGGTTGAGAAAGATCATCCTAATTCAGAGGGAAGAAATAATGAACTGGGAGAAGAAGACTATCTGCCGGCACAAGATTCAGATGTGGAAGAACTCATAGCTCCTTAAGATAAAGAAAAAGACAGCGGCCAGAGGGAAGATCGACAACTAAGCAATGAAGCACAAGATAGAGTAAATGGTGCCCGAATAGAAAAAATTGCTATCAGAAGTCGCATGGTAGAACATAGACGTGCCACCGAGAAAGAAACATAGGCGGGCATCTTACAAGTTCTTTGGAACAACAGCTCCTCGCTATGCAGACCCGTATGACAAAAATAGAGAAGAAACAGTCAACATCCATCGCGGCCTCAATAGAGAAAGAATACTGTGCCGACATGGCCTTCACGAAAGAGATAATGGACGTCCCTCAGCCAAAACACTTCTTTATGCCAAAAGTGGACCCGTACAACGATACGACAAACCCTTAGTTGCATCTCGACAAGTTTTCAGCTTTAATGGTATTGGACCGCTATGATGATGTAATTCTTTGTCGAGCCTTCCCGTCTACATTACGAGGAGTAGGGCGACTCTGGTTTAATAGCTTGCTAGCTAATTCCATCGAATCTTTTGATCAACTGAGTGATAGCTTCTTCAAACACTTCTAGACCCAGACGGCACCAAAGAATACTTCAACCAACCTTATCAGTGTAAAACAAAGGCCAGAGGAAATCCTACGGGCATACCTTTCGAGATTTAATCGCGAAGCCCTTGAAATCAAGAACATCAGTTCAGAAGAGAAAATGACGGCGCTACAGGGCTGCATCAAAGATAAAGATCTATTAAAATCAATCTATAAAAGGCCACCTCTGACCTATGCTGAACTGATGAATAGGGCCGAGAAGTATGCGGCGATGTACGAGGCTCTTCTCCTCACTCATCCCAAGTCAGGAGAAAAAAGGAGAAGCGAGATGGAAGTCGTCAACAAGTCTCCCTGTGAGATATCTAAGAAACAAAAAACTGAAAACAATGGATTTCCTGGCAAGCAGGTTGCTAGAGTCGATTTCGACTAGGATCAATTCACCAGGTTGACCATACCCATGTCGGAACTCTTGCAAAATCTCAAGGGGACAAAATATGAGTTATCCCGTCTGCCACCGATGAAACCAGATCCATGGAGGGAAAGGTCCAGAAAATACTGTTGCTATCATCGTGAGAATGACCACGATACTGATAAGTGTCACGCCTTAAGGTACACAATTGAAGATTTGATTAAACGCGGCCACATCCGCTAGTATGTGGAGAAGCCTGCAACTGCCAACAACAAGCAGAAAGGTAAACAGCCTGCCGAGACAATACAGAATCACGACGTCCTCACCGAAACAAGGAAGAGTTCCATAAAGACGACTCAATCTCTCCACCTTTAAATAAGATCGGCGACCCCCGTGGCCGTATCGACGTCATCACAAAGAAAATCCCGTCTTCTCGCCAGTATGTACGGTATTTCATGGACCTGTTGCAGAAAACCGGCGGTCTACACCCCCGATGTTATAGGCACAGGTTGCGAATAGACCATCAGCTAATGAAGTCAGCGGCAGGCCTAATACAGCGACTTGACCACCTTACCCTACAACACGAGCACCAAACACAAGAAGCAAAGTTTGAAGTCCAAGATATGTTGGTGGAAATTCCGAGTCCATCAAAGAATAGAGTTGGAACCCCACAAAAGAACACATGCCGTTCCCTGCTAAAGTGCGAGTATACGGGCTTGAAATACTATGGATCGCATCCCACATGTTATTCTGGGGCTATTATTGGAGGACCCGCAGCTGGCAACACATCCAAGAATAGCAGAAGGTCATACGCAAAGCAGGAATGCCAATCAACAAGCTCCTCCACTCCATACGAATATGGCGACAACATAACCTTTTTCGATGAAGACTTCACTGGCGTTGAATTACCTCATGAAGACGCCATTGTGATCTCTATGGTGATTGATAAACTCAACGAGGTAGAAAGGGTACTTGTAGATACAGGCAACTCGATAGACATATTATTTTTCCACGCTTTTAAAGCGACGAGTCTGGATGAGAGGTGACTTCATTCGTTAAAGTTCTCACTTATCAGCTTCTTTGGAGACATTGTCAAAGTCAAAGGTGCAATAATCCTGGAAACAAGGGTTGGAACCAAACCCAGAAGGACCATGCTGTCTCTCTCCTACCTAGTTGTAGACGTTCCCTCCAGCTATAATGTCATCCTCGGTAGGCCAGGCCTTAATCTTCTTTGAGCATGCATCTCCACCTACTACCTGATAATAAAATTTCCAACCGAACAAGGGATAGGGTACTGCAAGGTAGACCAAAAACTATCTCGTCGCTGCTACGCTATGGACTTGGACGCCTATGATGACAAACTCACAGGACCAATTCAGATTGAAGATCTACGAGATGACTTAGACCAAGACCGTGGGTCCCCAGCAGAGGATTTGATACAAGTCCCAATCTCTAAGGGGAATCCCGAAAGATATTTTCAAGTTGGGTTGTCATTACCTAAGGAATAGTGAGACGAGATCACTGCTTTCCTTCTCAAAAATCTCGATGTCTTCTCCTGGACAGCATCTGAGATGCCGGGCATCCCCTGAGATACCATGGAGCACCACCTGGCCATTGTTCCCCAATTCAAGCCAGTTCAGCAAAAGAAGAGCAATTTTGTGCCAAAAAGAGAAGCCGCAATCAAAGTCGAAGTCGACAAGCTCCTTGCAGTAGGTTTCATAAAAGAGGTCAAATACCCATCATGGGTATCTAATGTTGTAATGGTGAAGAAAACCAATGGTAAATGATGCATTTGTATAGATTATTCAGACCTTAATAAAGCGTGCCCTAAGGACTACTACCCTCTCCCTAAAATTGATAGATTAATTGACGCTACTGCCTGTCATAACATGCTTTCATTCTTGGATGCATACTCGGGTTATAATCAAATCAAAATGTACCAACTTGACGAGATCAACATTGCCTTCATTACAAGCAACGGGCTCTACTGTTACAATGCAATGCCTTTTGGCCTTAAAAACGCTGGGACGACATACCAACAATTTCTCAATAAGGTATTCACCCAGCAAATCGACAGGAACATGGAAGTATATGTTGACGACTTCTTGGTTAAAAGCAAGAAGACCTCTCAACATATCAGCGACCTGAAGGAAGCATTCGCAGTACTAAGGAAACATCAAATGAAGCTCAACCCAACCAATGTGCCTTTGGGGTTGAATCTAGTAAATTTCTAGGGTTTATGGTATCAAGCAGAGGTATTGAAACAAACCCCGCAAAGATAGAAGCTATCATGGGTATGTCATCTCCAACAAAATCAAAACAAGTCCAAGAGCTAACAGGGAGGATAGCCACCTTGGGCAGATTCATATTCAGGTCAACAGACCACTATCTACCATTTTTCAAAACCCTCAAGGGCGCCAAGCGATTCGAGTGGACTCTAGAGTGCTAGAAATCCTTTGACGACTTAAAAGCATTCTTAACATCACCTCCTCTGCTCGCCTACCCCGAAGTCAGGGATCACCTACAAGTGTATCTTGCTACCTCTCATGAGACTGTTAGTTCAGTCCTTATAAAAGAGATTGACAAAGTCCAATGACCAGTGTATTACATCAACAAGGTACTACTGGATGCCAAAACAAGATACAAGCCAGTGGAAAAACTAGCATTAGCACTCGTTACTAGTGCTCACAAATTAAGGCCCTACTTTCAGGCACACACCATATCAGTATTAACCGATAAACCAATGAAGAAAATACTGGCATGTCCCGACATATTAGGATGGCTGGTAAAGTGGGCAATCGAGTTAGGCGAGTTCAACATTCAATTTCAACCACGAATGGCAATCAAAGCTCAAGTGCTCGCCGACTTTCTCCTCAAAATGTTAGCCCACGACAATGAAGACATAGATAGAACTCTGGAACAGGAAATCGGCGAGCAGCAGATCAAGAGACAGAAGCAGGAACCATTACTAGTATGGACCCTATTCATGGACGGATCTTCGAGCGACCAACACTCGGGAGCGGGAATTATTCTCACAAGCCTAGAAAACTTCAGAGTACAGGTCACTCTTCGATTCGACTTCCACGCGACTAATAACATGGCCGAGTATGAAGCTTTATTGGCGTGACTCAGGTTGACGAGATTCCTAATCGTACGGAAACTCGATATCTACGGTGATTCACAAGTTGTAGTAAGACAGATTAATGGAGAATATGGAGCGAAACAGCCTCACACGCTGGAATACCTAACCAAAGCAAAATCGAAACTCGCCAAATTTGAAGCATACCAAATCAGCAACATGGACCGTGACAATAACACTGAAGCCGATGCCCTCTCGCGACTAATGGTCAAAGATCAGTCTGGAATAAACTCGTCAGTTTATATCGATGTTATGAAAAAACAAGTGTCGACGATGCAATGGAGATCCAACAAGTCGGTCGTGTGTGACATGGATCGACCCAATAAAAAATTACATCGAAACTGGCGCATTACCAGAAGACCGACTGGAACGCCGACGGGTACAAGCAAAATTCCGAGGATATACCGTCCTTGATGGAAAGTTGTACAGAAAGTCTTTTACTCATCCCTTCTTGCTATGTCTTACACCAACTGAAGCGAAAGATGTCATGTGAGAGGTACACGTCGGGATATGTGGTAGTCATCTTGTAGGCCACACACTCTGCCAGCGACTTCTACAACAAGGCTATTATTGGCCAATCATGTTCGCAGACTACACGGATTTCACAAATATGTGCGAAACATGCCAGAAACACGCTACAGTTAGCCACCTACCAGTGAATGAGCTACAACCTATCGCAAGTCCGCTATCGTTTTCCATGTGAGGAATCGACATTTTCGGTCCCATGCATGAAAAAAAGGGAACAATTAAATTTCTCATCGTGACCGTTGACTATTTTTTGAAATGGGCAGAAGCAGAAGCTGTGACAACTACTGACACAAAAAAAAATCGAGGCCTTCACAAGATAGAACATAATTTATCGGTACGGCATCTCATAATTCATTGTTACCGATAATGGACCACAATTCGATAGCCAGCAGTATCAAAACTTCCTTAAAGGGTTTAATATCCAATAGAGTTTCGCTTCGGTATATCACCCCGAAGCCACGGGGCAAGTCGAGGCCACCAACAAGACAATTTCTTGCGGCATAGCTCGGCGACTTGGTCTAGCCAAGGGAAGATGGGCCGATGAGTTACCAAGCGTACTCTGGTCCTACAGAACTACAAGAAAAACGCCCACTGGAGAAACCCCATTCATGTTGGTTTATGGGGCTGAGACAGTCATTCCTGTTGAAGCGACTCACCCCACCATCAAGATTACCAACTGTGATGAAATGCTCAACTCAAAAGGACTCAAGACTAGTTTGGACCTAATGGAAGAAACTTGCGACAAGGCACAACTGAAGATATTGGCTTATTAGCGAAGGGTGGCTCGACATTACAACTCGCGTGTCAGAGTGCAGAATTTCAAAGTCGGTGACTTAATACTACGCTACACGGCAGTCTCCAAACCCAAACAGTAGGGTGGGAAGGACCTTATAGAATAATCCGCGTGACAAGGCCAGACACTTACTATCTCGAAACAATGAAAGAGAACTACATCGAGAAACCGTAGCACTCTAAGAACTTACAAAAGTTTTACCAATAATGTAATAGACTCTTCTCATGTTAATGAATCGCCTTTACATTACGAATCCTCTCTCCTACTACAATCTATTGTAACCTTTCGACAAAGTTCGAACTTACGTCTCTTTGTGGGATTTCTCGGATTGCAACAAAGCTAAGTTGACACTCCCCCAAAGCACATACTCTACGACTTGACACTCCACCGCATTCCCTCACACAGGATGTCAAGTCACCAATACACCTCGGCTGATCGAGTAGCATACCGTCACCCAGGGGTACTATTACGTAGATTCCTTTGCACGACATGTTGCAACCATCTATGGACTTGCACATGAGGTTCACACCCTCAAGTTCATATGTTAGGCAGCAAGGAATTTAAAAACAAAAAAACACAATTCTTACACAAGCTTGTCAAATCGCTTTCTTTCTATTTGCCAAGCAAATAAAAACTGTTCGAATATTAGATAAGTTAGTACTGGCGTACAACACACACCACTACAAACTCGTGGGGTCCTATACTCCCAAGCTACCAAGGAACCATACAACAAATATCTACATAGAATGACTGCGTGTCAATTTAAGCAAATGTTCCCTCATCTTCTCCATGCTATCAAGCAAATTCTTCAGAGCCACCACCGTCTCGTATCGACCAACTGTACTTTCTTGATACAAGGTTTCATACACTGTGTCAAAGGAGGGGTACGGATTTTGGTAGTACAAACCCTTTTCCCTCGTCTCGCCCGTCAACTCGGCAACTCTCTCCTCGGCTTTGGTAAGCTTTTTAGCCAGACTATCCACTCTCATCTCAGCTATAACTCACAGATGATGATCCTCGTCGCGTCTCTTTTGCCTCCAAACCACTTCTTTACTTAGTTGGAGGAGTTCGCGATAATCCATGGAATGCAGCTTACAAGCTATAAGGCTCTGCCTTTCCTCTTAGCAGCCCTTTCTTGTCAATTGTGTAATAATCTTTGCCAACTCACCTCCTACCGTCTCCAATGTTCGTTCAAAGCATCTGTTACCTGGTCATAATCAGCACCAAAGTTGAGACTATTGACACGAAGCGAGTTGAGATCCTGCTCCATCTTTGTTACTCGCGCCAAAAGAGCATCTCACTCCATTGAGAGATTTCAAATTTGAATCTCAAGTATACGCGCAGGAGTAGGATGAGCCCGCGTTCACAGTAACTCAATGGAAGAAAGCCCCGCTCCGCGGTACACCTAATTCAAATAAGACAATTTCCGATCAGAAGTCGGATGAACAAAAGAAACCATTCATGGGCCGCTTGAAGGAAAAACGCAAGTATATTCATGATTTCAAAAAATAAACAATAAATAAAATAAAAAAGAAGATGATGAAGGGGGCCCTCAAGGATTTTGTTTCTAAACCTTGATTGCCATCCTGCCTGACTGATCTGACGCAGAAGGACCTACATCTGGCGGTGTGGAAGAAGAGGATGGCGCTCCAGGAATAATAGCAAAAATTGGAGATATAGCTCTGACAGGAGAACTGAGTCTCGGACCTCGTTGCGAACAGCCCACAATTTCACCTTGCATGCCGCTAGCGACTTCCACCAACACATCTCCCTCTTTGCCGTCGTCCCCTTCTTCCTCACCACCCTCTTCTTTGATACCTTTCAGTATTGGCTTTAGAGAGAATGGAGCATCAAGGGGGTATGTGGAGAAGTTGGCCTCCAAGTGAAGATCGTCACGAACAAACTTGGCCAGGTTCCGTGCTCCATCAATGAAATGTTCGGTGCCCCACCGAAGCCGGAACCCTTTCATCACAGGATCCTCAGTGACGTATACTTCAAGATCCTTCGATTTCTTGAAGTCGCTCACTGCTTTCTCGACACTATCAAAGATCCGCCTCCAATTCGTCCTTGTCGCTGAGAAGATCGTACACTCACGCAGTCAGATTGCCACACTTTGTAGTCAGGTCCTCCACCTGGGAGGCCAGCAGCTCAGACTTCGCCCTCTCCGCCTTGAGAGCTTCTTCTAAACGCCCCTTCTCGTCAGTAGCTCTGTCCTTCTCGGCTTGAAGACTTTCTTCAAGCCGTTCCTTCTCCGCACAGTGGCGAACTCACAAGGTGTCCACCTCCTGCTTCAGGTTATCTCGTTCCACCGTCAGACTCTCATTGGCCTCTAAGAACACAAGTCTCACTTTGATGGCACTATCCCGGGTCTTCTCGGTGGAACGAGCATGCTCTAAGGCACTGTCCCTTTCCAATGCTAAGCGACGGACTTCGCTGTTGACATTTTCTTCGCCTTGCCTCAATGCATTGAGGGCATGGGCACTCTGTAAAGTTGTGGCACACTAGAAATTAGAACTGTATAGTAAGAAAAATAGAAAGGAATAGTGGGAAAAAGTGATAGTAACTTACCCGAACAAGGTCGGTCTCCAGAATGCGATAAAGTTCCACTCGCTCAGACAGTGAGTAAAACTCTTCAGCTAATGGGAGGCAGATCCCGGCCACCAACTGTCTCACCACTTCCGGGTCAAGATGATTGGATTCCTTCCCAATTGTCCAGTGTGGCCAGTAAGCCCGCTAGGCCTTTCCCCCTAGTTGGCGAGCTTCCGCTGGTCCCGCCTAGGGCGAGTGCGTGGGAGATTCTCTGATCCGCGTACTCTTCGACATAGGAATCTCCTCCCTTCTTGCTGGGTCCCCGCTGTTCGGGGGAAAATCTGACTGCGTCAGGCCTTGGCGTCGTCTTCCTTCACCTGCTTTATCTC